>JAOTON010000551.1:0-600000 GCA_034440635.1 Lepas anatifera
CTACTACTACTATGACGAGACCGGAAAAACTGTCAGAATAGAAGCCGTTTCTTACCTCGTTCGTCACCGGCTTCTGACGACGACGACGAGACCGGAAAAAGTGTTAGAGTAGAATAGAAACCGTTTCTTACTTCGTTCGTCACCGGCTTCTGACGACGACGACGAGACCGGAAAAACTGTCAGAATAGAAGCCGTTTCTTTAGTTAAAGTTAAAGTTAGTTAAAGTTCTTTTAGTTTCTTTAGGCTTCTGACACGGATATCGGCTTCTGACGCAGACCGTCGGTGCCAAAAGTTGGACATTGTTCAACTTTTGCTGCGACGCGTTGGAACGCCGTGCGACGCGTTGCGTCACACAGTGTTCTAACGGAGCCGAAAGTGGGGACATTATTCAATAACTCAGGAAGTATTAATTCCAGATAAATAATTTTTGTATCGATCGAAAGTTCTTTTCCCACTGATTATGTGGACAAAATGTGAATGTCAATACCTGACCACAACGGGCATGACTGTCAGGTATTTGACCCTAGGTCAGTAACAAAAATAACTATATTTATGTATGATAATAAGGGGGCTTTGTATGGATGTTCTAGTTTATTTCCAGTCACTTTAAGTGTATACACGCGATATGCCTGACATCGAAGACATTATTTAACCCTCGCTTAACACACACAGTGGAGAGGGCCCTAAAGTGCCCCCACCTATTTTTCCAAAGTAGCCAGAGAACTGTTCGCCACCGGAAAACGCTACTCAGCGAAATTTGGGAGCATTTGTTAGCGCGTCGATTAATTAAGAAATTTTGAAAATTGGTCAATATTATTTTACTTATAGGCCTTCACAGTCAGACCTATATTTTGAGACCGTCGCACTCGGGCAGTCGCACCAGTTTGCCTGCACTGTGGACCGAGTGGTGACGTTATAACGTCATATGTTCAGGTTATATGTCAATATTAACCAACATAAAAGTCAAGGTCAAGGTCAAAGGTCTCATGTCAAGGTCATTGACCGCAGTATTCCGGTCAGGCATTACTCAGTATGACGTATGTTATGCTATGCCTTTATAGTTAAGGCCCCTCAGGGTCAAGGTCACAGGTCAAGTGCAAAGTTATCTTTCAAGGTCAAACCATCATTTCCGCCCAAAGGCTGCTATAGTTCCGGTTATATTGTAAATAACCACCCCCTCCCCTTGGGTGCGCTACTGCATGTAACCATGAAGTAATGAAGCCGAAATTGATCACATTCAACGGTGATGTTTGTTCATACCAGCGCAATTGTATCAGATTCCTACAAAATAAATACGCAACCTTAGCTTGGTCCATGACCGGACTGAATTTTGTACGGAACTGGCGTTGCGTCGATCACACAGAACTATTTTTCCATTGAACGTGGCTCATGTTTTATGTCACTCTGTGTGTACTTACTTACTTGGTAAAGATCAGTGAACTGTTCGTTCTCTTTTTCAATGAAATTCCCAAGTCCAAATGCCGTATCAGCTATAAGCAGGTTTACCCGCGTTTCTACACTAATTCACACCTCTATGTTTACAGCATCCAGTTCGAAACTCAAGTGACGATAAAATGAACATGCAACAAGTGCGTGTGCGTGCTGTGAGAGTCTATTCCCTGATGATATTAGAAGTGAACTTTGCCAACGAGGAAGGGTTAAATTGTGTATCTCGGTTCTCACTCCATCGTGAGGTCGGAAAATGGCCTGTGCAAATACAGCTGCGATTCTACGAATGGTTACTGGGCATGCTAGTGTACTGAGACATCAATTGAAAGCTTGGTTCTCCCATACTGTAACCATTGCACTTTTTCACAATTCTTGGGCGAAGACGTTAACGACAGTAGGTTAAAAAGTCCAGTCGACAAGCAATGTCAACAACAAGTGCTCATTTAAGTCATTGTAACCAATGCTCTGCACTTCGCCGTGTCCCGGGCCACCTTCCTCCAAGCCTCCAGGTATATCTCCCCGACGGCCGCCGGCCCGACTGACAGCGCGCGCGACATGCCCTTGTATATGTCGCCACCACCACTGCCGCAGCGTGACGCAGCTGAAACTTGCAGGACAGGTAGAAGAAAGATCTTGCCATAGTTAAAAGGGGTCTCAGGGTGGGGCGGGTGACGCAATTTTTGTATGCTTATCGGCAATTGACATAGTCTCAAAATGTATGTGAAATGTATATGGTAAATATTTTGCTCTCTAAATTAAGTTGTATCGATCACTGGAGAAAAAGTTTGCAAAATCGCATTCTTCATGCCTTAGGCTTTCTAATGAGCCCTGGTTTGTCTCATCGTGAACGTTTTCTTAGCCTACAAAAACACCGAAAGTGAGCATTGCTCTTGGCCTTTGTCGTGTTGTGTGGCGAGAGATTCAAAGTCAACAGTTTGATCCCTTGTTGCGTCGACTTCAAAGCCCTCACATTTTTTGTTTGACATTTTCTGACACTCTGATCATTTTGCCACTAGTTGCAAACATCAAAATCAGTTTTAGAAATGGTCAGAAATTCGAATAATGTCCCCATTTTGACCTCCCTTAGAACACTGTGCGTCAGTGCGTTTTGTGTCCTGACCAAAAATCCCGGTCGTTGCGGCAGATCAACGGCGTGCGACGCCTTGCGACGCGTTGCGTCTTAGTTAGGACACCGGGTAAGGAAGCATTTTCTCTTGTTGGCATTAGCAACCGTAAATATTACTGTGAGTATCGTCATGTCTACAAAGGACCTGAAATGCATTCCACAGCCTGCTGCCTCACTGCACATCGTAAATACTTCGAAGTAATGCATCAGGAGTTCATGGAAGTGTTTCATTTTTTGAGAACTTGAACAATATGCCCACTTGATGCCAGAGATTCAACTACTGGGATACCTCACCGGATACCGCATTCTAACATGGGAGGAAAGAGGTAGTCAATTCTAATTTATTTCCACTGGAAACAGTGCATCTCAAGAAACTTTTCTACGCTGTGCAGTCGCCACCTGCAGAGATACCGCCAAGGACAAGTGCATATATTTCTTCAGATTCTCCACAAATTTAGCTTAGAGAGCGGCATGGACGAATAGATAGAACAGAAAGAATCCCTTTAGTATTGGCTGTGCGATGATTTGTTCAAACCATTTCCTGGACACTGCTATGACCCAGCTTTCAAAGTTAAATCCACCATTCTACCTGACGTCAAACCCTGGCTGAGGGATGGTGTAATTCCAAGCCAACAAAAAACACCGTCCAGGGTGGGTAAATACTAGAAGACACGAAGCTATTTCAAAAACTTTTGATTAAAAAAATTGTCACATTCAGCCCTGTTACCCCACGCCAGTTTCAAAACTAGGATGTGGCACGCTGTGGACAGTAGCGGAACTTCGGGTGACGGAGCAGTGGTAACACTTTCAGACTTATGAGCGATCAAAAAGAGGTTTCAAGCCCTTAGCAAAGCCATAGAGCTATGCTCTATGGCTAGCATAGCTCTATGGTAACTGACACATTCTGGGAAACATCAGCCACGGCCATCCTACCGCTGCGTACGGGGCCCAGGAGTTTCCACGCGAGTGCGGCTACATCGGCTACCTGAGCCGTTGAACCTATATGCAAGTAGACTGCATGTGGTGATTAAAACTATTGCTTGAAAGTTTAGTACTTTTTTGCTCAACTGGGGTATTCTGTCGCGTTTCAAAGTACCTCGGAAAGAGTATGAACACATAATCCGTGTACAGCTAATGTCTCATCGTCGCCAATAATCGTACAGGTGAAGTTAGACTGGTGCCCATTGAGCTCACCTGGTGTCCCCTGAGCTGTTCTTGGTCCCTTGAACTGATGATGTGCCCTCTGAGTTGATCTGGTGCCCCCCTCTGAGCAAATCATTGTGCCTCCTGAATCTATCTAGGGCTATCTGAGTCAGTATGATGCCCAGAGCTTGCCTGGTGCCTTATTTACAGTTTTAGTGCCCCTTGAGCTGGTCCAGGCCCCTGAGCTGATTAT
Organism: Lepas anatifera; assembly: GCA_034440635.1. Taxonomy (NCBI): domain Eukaryota; kingdom Metazoa; phylum Arthropoda; class Thecostraca; family Lepadidae; genus Lepas; species Lepas anatifera. The sequence continues at coordinate 3,972 of JAOTON010000551.1, forward strand.
TGATGCTTCGTTAGATGATTTGGTGTCCCTTGAGCTGATCTGGTGTGCCTTGACCCGATCTTGCTTTGAGCCGATGCAGCACTGGAGATCCTGATCGGACTGGGTCCCTGAGCTGGTGAGGCAGCCCTGAGCTAATAAAGGGCTCCTTAGCTTATTTAGTGCCCCTGGTTCGATTTGCCCCCCCTGAGCTGACGTAGGGCCCCTTAACTGATCTATGGCCCAAGAGCTGATCTGGGTCCTGGGGGTATCCTGAGCTGGTATGGGTCCTGGGGGTAACCTGAGCTGGCTCTTGCAATGCTATGTTTCATTTGTAGCTTGTACTAAATTTTAAAAATTATAAACGAGTTTTTCGTGTATGACACTCTTTACAGCATCAGACACAATCGCCAAGGCAGCGGCAGATCCATTCTTTCAGGGAGGGGGGGCAGGGGCGCCGCCACGGAATTTCTGCAGTGGGGGACGGACCTTGGCTGGTGCCAACTGGGGGAGGCAAATTTTGAGCATATTCGATATCTGACAGCATTGCTGACGATGGAACCAAACATTTTAGGGGACGTCCCCTGGTTGGCCAACAGGGGACGCCCCGTCCCCCCGCTTTCGGCGCCCATGGGGGGGATAGGGGGCCTCGGCCTTCCTCACCTTAACCATTAATAGCTTCTTACTCATAAATTCTGGTGGCTTGACTCGGGATGGGGGCTTGAGCAGTGACGGATCCAAGGGGGGGCAGGAGCCCGGACCTCCAACCACCTCCTCCCTTAGCTCCAAATAGCATTCCAATCATGTCGGGTGCGCGCCCGATATGGGTGGGATGTGTGCTCTTGGCTAGCAAAGGCGCCCCTGAACAGCAAAGGCAAACCTGGGTAACTTAGGTGCCCTGGACAGCATAGGCGACCCTTAGATGGATATAGGCGCTTCAGGAAACTAAAAGATGCCCCTTGGATAGAAAATTCGTCCTTTGACAGCTTGGCGCCCTTTGGTGCCCTTCAGGTTCGGCGCCCTCCGGGCTTGCCACCCCACAACGAAATCCTAAATACGTCCCTTGTATCCACCACTGCACGGGGGTTTTCATTTGTTGATCTCGGGGTTTGCCGGGCCATTTATTTTGTACCTATTTCGGCTTGTGTCAAAATAATTGTACATGACACCTACTAATCACTCACAATTTTTTAAAAATCAGTCACTTTAAATTAACTTACTCTTATGCTATCGAATGGCAGAGATACCAAAAGTCAAAAACAGCAACGGCCGAAAAATCAACCAGTGACGTCATACACGTCTTGACCAAATGAACCAAAGACATCACCCGGACGATTTTACCTGTTAAGTTTTAAGGCCTTGGGTGTGCTGTCCTCCCTAGTTATAGTAGATCTTTATGGTTTTCAAGCATTGAAGCTTTCGAAAACCACTGTTCAGAGGGTGTTGCAAGGTCTCGCGGAAACGCCCACCCCTGGTATGTATTGTAACGGTTCAGTTTGAGATGTTAATACATTGAATTTAATTGATGCTGCCAATTGATGGCGTCAATTTCATTGGCCTACGTGAATTTCTGGCAGATTAATAAGCTCGCCAAAAGCATTAGTACCACCAGGTCGGACCAGGTCGGACTGGGTTGGGTCATATGTAAATTTGTCTGAAAGACTCAGAGCTAAACCTCGCGTCCCCTTGGCAGAGGTGCAGAAAGTATGCTGGCTGTCACAAACTCAATGCGACGTATGCCTCCTCTGTCACACAGAGCTGGAAATAATAATTGTATACTTGAATACTATTTCCAATATGCTGAATGTCCTCTACCTGTCCCTTACTTTTTGCAGCAGACAAGGTTCTAGCACCAAACCATTACAGCATGAAAGTAGTAAGTTTTCCTTTATAGATCATGCTTTTGTTTTTGGAAGGAAAATTTCCAATTATGGGTCATTTTTTCCAGTATTGGGGTCATAACTATTATTGGCAACTCTGACTGCAGTTTCCCCCAATGACATGCACTTCCTTTTTTGAAGAAGTTTCCATTTTTGAAAGGAGTGTTTCCAATTATGGTACTTTTCCACATGATTACATGTACTAATTATCATAAAAATAGTCATTATTGGGAACATACCTATTAATGGGAGCGTACACCTACACACAATTGGGAACCCTAACCACAGCTTCCCCCCACTAAACTTCTATCTCACATATCAACAAAAGGGAAAAAATGTCAATGTCAACATAGTATTTGAATCTACCTAAAATGTGTTGGTAAAGTGGACCTTAGGTAGCATTTTTATAAACACATCAAATGCTTAAAATTTGCATCCCACTCATGATCATTACCTGCCTGGTCATTCCTTTTTGCAGTAAAAACTCTGAGGCAACTAGCCTGCATTGATGTAAAATTATGTCAATTGCCCTAATAGGTACAGAGGTATTGGAATTCACATACCAAAGAAAGATCCAGTGTAGTCAAAATCCTGCTTTAACTCCATGCAGTTCAGGGTAATGAGGTAGGTGGCTTCACACATGTTGCCAGATAACTTCAGGTTGATCTGTATGATAAGTGCCACAGTTCAAAAGGTCCAATGGATCAAAGCTTCCTTTAATTAGAATTGCTACAGGTTAACGTATATTTTAAGTGCCACTGTTCAAAACATCCTCCAGTGCAATATTCCAAGTACCGCAACTGGCGTTGGCCACAACTGGTTAGGGTTAGGTTAGGTTAAGTTAGGTTAGGTTAGGTTAGATTAGGTTAGGTTAGGTTAGGTTAGGCTCGGTTAGGTTAAGTAGGCACGCAGTGGAGCCACAGCAGCTTATGAAGGTGAAAGTGCCACCAGTAGGTTAGGTGCACCACAGGCCAGCTCGCTGAGTCGAGAAAAGGTTAGGTCAGGTTGGGTTTGTGCTACATGTAGAATTATTAAAAAAAGAATTACCAAAGGTTTTTGAAAAAGTGTCACTCAGCAATGCCAAAAGCAGTTTTGGCACTAGGAACATTTCATAGAAGGATGTTTCAGCAATGCAAAAAACAGCTAGACCTCTTGAAATATTTCACTGAAGGAAGCTTTAAACAGTGGCACTTACGATCCGGATCAACCTGTGGCGCTTTTGTTTGGAAGGAAGTTTTGATCCATGGGAGCTTTTGGACTGTGGTACTTATGATGTAGATTAGCCTGCTGTGATTATATCTGGCAACATGTGTGAAGCCAGCTACCTCGTTACCCAGTTCAGGTCCAGTGCGTTGCGTACCACCACTGGTAGTAAACAACACACCCCCAACCAGCGTTTTTCGAAGTCTATTTCTTTCTGAGATTTGCTGTGATTTTCTGAGATAAGCAGGGGGTCTACTCGGCCCCCTCCAGTGCACGTTAGTACCAGGCCCCTCTCCAGTGTGGGTGTTAACACTTTGTGGAGGACTGCATTAGCACACATTTGCTATCTGTACAATATTGATATGATAATTTGATCATGAAAACTCACCTGAATCACTGTTGTTGCCAGCCTGTTGCTGGCGCCAACTCTCCCAACTTCCTCCAGCTCCAAATCTATCTAACCAGCCTAGGGCACAAATAAACTAAGGCACAAGCAGGCTAAGGAATGAAAAACCAAGCTTGATATGGGAAAATGCATAAGTCTTACAATAGCCTACATTCATCTTAGATTAGCCATGGGCAGCAATATTTATTCTAGCTAGTTTTAGCCTGCACTTATCTTAAATATACCTAATGAATATGCCCTCAAAATAAGTGGCTTCCCGCCTGTTTAAATTTTTGGCAGGCTCTACATCACATAAACATTTGTAACTTGTCTTGTCGCTGTTGCGCAGTTTAAATAGGATGCTGCCCAGCTATGTTTATTTTCTCACTCACTTAGTACTTTTATTAGTAGCTTTTAGGCGTACTTAATACTAAATTCGAAGAAATAGGGGCCAATAAATCGAAGACACTCAAACTGTAAATATGATTTAACCTGAAAAAATGGACAGAGAAGTACTTGATAAAGTATCTACGTTATCGTTAATGCCTTAAATATGCCAACAATCGTGTATTTCTCGAAAAAATTGACTGTCACATTTCCGGCATCTAGGCGACAACTTTCTGCAAACTACTAACAATCAGCCCCATTGGGCTGCATGTTAAAATCTGGCAACTGTGACAGCGGTTTGCGGGTTTTCTGCAGCGGGGGTCCCTCGTTTTAGTAGAAACTGAACGCAGTACCAATATTGTATTACTAATGGTACGCTGTGCAATTGAAGAACAGAGCTGCTAAGTTAAAATATTCCTTACACGCTTCATTCTCTATTTCGAAAATATGGGGTTTGATCTTGAGCCATACAGTCAGGATCGCTATTTTGTCACAAATATGCACCTCAATTTTCGTAAATGTGTCACAAACTCCGGTAGCAGGGTTGGCAAGTTTCTGCACCTCTGCCCCTTGGTAATTACCTAACGCATAAGACGTTTATAGGGCCAAGGGCCATTGGTTCTGGTAAACGTGCCTTTCTCTCAGCTTTCTCAGAATGAGGCTGCTGTAGCACTATACTTGGATTTAAAAAGTTCGATTCTGTTGACCACAAATTGCTTGTGAAAAAGGAAATACGGGGTATGTAATTATAAATTTAACTTGTATGCATCTTATATTCATAAGCGGTGTCAAAGACTTAAAAATGTTAGGAGAGCAGTCAGATTTTGAGACAAGTGTTACGTGTATTCCCCATGCGTCCATTATGGGCCCACTATTGTTCAATATCCATATAAATGGCTTTTACAAGTCTTCAAGCCATGCTCAGTTGTATTTGTTGGCGGATGTTGCAGTGATCCTGTTTGAGGACAAATCGGGGTGATAAGTCAGTGTATAGATGAAGTGGCTCCCCTAAATTCGTATTCACTAATAGGGAATCGACTTACTTTAAATACATCAAAAACATTTTATCAGATATATTCGTTGATTGATGACGAAACAAATTTCGATATTCCTTTCATCCTGCCACGATAGAGAGGGCAAAAACTGTCAATTATTTAAATGTATATTTAAATGAAAACTTAAAGCTCAAGACTCACATATCAGAAACCTGAAATATGTTATGGAAACATATCAGGATAATAGCAAGAGTAAAACTAATAGTAAATAAAAACACCTGCTTATGTTGTATACTGCTCTCGTGGTCTCAAACCTTAATTACAATGAATTCATATGGGCTACAAACTTCAGAATTTCTAACAAAACTATTCAACATGGAGAAGCGCATGATTTGAATTATAGATGGGCCTCAGCACAGAGCACCCAGCTCCCTATTGTTAAAAAGTTAAACGATACTAAAAATTTTTTTCCAAAACAAAACAGCAACTTACTAGCCTACACAGCTTTCTGAATGGAGTGCTACTATAAATATATAGGCAATGTTTTGAATTCTATGAGCCTGAATACAAATTCGTCACTTTAAACAATCAACAGCTGAAACTTTTTACAGAAGCTACTCATTCACCATTTCCTGACTCAAGGCTTGGAAATGAATTAATTGGTGGTGTCAAAGATTCTCAGAGTTTCAGATATTCTTTTGTCGAAGAAATTTTTCAAAGGGGTAATTGATAAGCCATTTCTTGATTTGTACAAGCATATGAAAAACAAAATATAAAATGTGGTTAATAACATAAACATCTAACAAGATGTAACATGTTTGTCCCACCTTTGTTTAGGCTGCCTGCTGCAGCCATCTTTTATGGCGGATGGGTGGCGTAGGAAAATTAATTAGGGAACATCATCACCATCATCATCTTATTCTCAAACTTCTTTTCATTTAGGTTTCCTCCGAAGAAAGTAACAGATCTATACTAATGTTAGTTCACTTTGAATGGGGTTTCAGTTGCTTAAAACTAAGAGCATTTAGGCATCAAAAAAGCAAAAATAAGGTTAGGTGTTATGCAATATTATGGCCCTTCTGCCTCTAAACGAGGCTGCTAATGGCTTAAAGGGAGTGTCCCACTTTTATAATGGGTTTTTAACTGAGAAAGCAGTTTTGTACAGCGTGTTGAGAAACCACTATAGGCATATTTAATTTCGCCCAAAGCTCTCGGTATAAGATTTCCGCCGGCTTTAAAGTTCAAAGTATAGGGGCCTATTGGCTTATTTCAAACCCTGAAGGCATACCTTCAATATTGTTGCAGTAATCTGATTGGTCGTAAGCCCTACGTCTCGCCCACACGCTGAAAATACCATGCTAGCGAGTGAACCAGCATGCAACTGCTTGTCGACCGGCATGTTAGGCAAAAAAGTTGTCCAGTTCAGAGCGTTATTGGGTCAAAATTAGGCCAATAACTGCAATACACATAATATCCTTCCTCCCTCGTACATGTGCAAACAAAAGTTTAATATTTTTGTCAAAATCCAACTCTGAAATTATTTCATTACATCAGACATATGCATAATCTTTCTGCCACTGAATAAACTCGGCTACCGTAGTGACACCTGACGTGCAGTTCTTGCACCAGTGCTTCTTCTTGTACTGCATGCTATTTTCGCCGTGCGGAAATGCTCTGAATGGAGCTTATAGCCAATGATCAACGTTTGGGATTTCACTGATTATCAACAGTGTTATTTTGATGACGTCACATATTGTTAGAAAAGAGGATATATTTCTGTTTTTAGCGCATGAAAGCGAAGAAAAATTATGTGTCCTGTTTTTCAGACCTCTCTTGTTCTTACAATGTTCTTTTTAGGATTTTCCATGGTGGTCCACTCCCTTTAATTGCTCGACAGACCTAGTGCAAACAACTTTTTTCAACAATTTATCCGGTCTTCGGGGATTCAAAAGATAGTTTGTCCCCCTTCCAGCGCTTTGGGGGCCATGGCCGGAATGCCCCCTCCCCCCATGCGTTCGCCAATGGAGAGGCGTCAATGAAATATGACATTTCCGATTTGGACTTAGTGTTTTTATAAACAGGGGTCCGTAAGGAGAGCTTGCAATTTAATCAAGTTTCATGAAACAAACCAATTCGATATTTCTTAGGGTTTGAGGGATCCTTCAGCATAAGAGTTGCTACCAAAACAAATGAGGGGGCTAGTCAATCACCTGCTTACAACAATATGTACCTTCCAGAACCAAAAACTCGGATTTGGATTCATTGCTGCGTTTCGTATATGGTGGTTAGGTTAGGCAAGGTCAGAAATTGTCAAATTTATTCACACTTTGGCTGAGATCAGGACATTTTTTCATAAAAAGTGGGCGTCAATCCCCCCTTCCCCGCCATCTGCCTCTAAACGTAACTGCAAATTTCAGGGAAAATATTTCTCCCAGAAAACCAGGGGTCTAAAAAGTGAGCTTGTGGTCACCGACTAAAATCCAAGCTTCTTCGATGGTCGCCGAACCTAATGCTACATGTATTACAAAATCGGTCTTAAAAGTGGTATAAATATGGCTATAGGGAAGCACTGGCGAGTGCAAGGGGGATGGTTCCAATAAAATATAGATATAAAAAACCTATACAATATAGATCGAGTTTCTCGATATCGATGACCTAAGCCAGAATCAAGTCATTACCTGAGTGATTTCATGAGATTATAATTCAGTATTAAAGTCAAAGTTATGATCTGAAAGCAACAAAACTATACATGCTGGCCCTTAACCCTAGCCCCGGTGACCAGCATGAATCACCTATGAACCCCCCTGGTGGGAGGGTGTTAAAAATGACACCCTCGATCTCGGAAACAAAGAAAGAAGCGAAAAAAGCGATCGAAAGGTCACCGGAAATGCAATCGGCGTTACTCCTGGAATTTTTGCGTAAGGTCAATACTGTGGTCACCAGAGGGGAAAAATTCATATACGTCAAAATGTATCAAATGCAGTGCTCTATAAAACCTTGCTTATCTCCGTACGCAAAATAGCCGGAACCACTTTCTCAACGCTATTCGACAGAGCCCGACCAGCTCTTTCACTAAGGCAACATCCATTTTCATATCAGGTCAAAGGCTAGGGCGCAACAGGACACTGAATATTGGAGATGTTATCACGTAGCTTCAAGTTATAATAGGAAGAACGCTCGCTTTCAGCGTGATATGTCGGACCTAAAAGCCAATGTTGGATAGTGATCAGTCATTTATACGCACTACGCAGTCATGAATACGTATCGATAGTGCCCACTGAGCTTAGGTTAAGTCTGTTTGGAGGTCAATCGAGGTCAAAGATGATACGCTGTCCGTACACAAGGGCAATCAAATGGGCGCCGAAAGCTGTGGGACGGGGTACCTACGCATCCCCCTGTTGGCCAACCAGGGGGACATCTCCCCAAAATTTTCGGTTCATCGTCAATAATGCTGTCAGGTACCAAATATGCTCACAATTCCCCTGCCCCGGCCAGCACCAGCCCGGGTCCGTTCCCCTGTAAAAATTCCGTGGCAGCACCCCTGGGCATTAAAATTTTCGCCCATTACTTCTATACCAAGCAAGATACAACCATGATTGATTCACCATTGTTGTTCTCTCATCAATAATGGTTTTATTTTGTGTCCATCCATGTGAAAAATTGTTAGGCCTTATCTTAGAGACAAATAAAAGGGTTTGCAGCACCTTAAAAAGAGCCTCAGAAACAGTTCCGATGTTTCATTTAACTAGAGAAAAAACATTTTTCATGTACATACATGCGTCATGAAATACTTGCCATTCTTCACCTTGAGGCGCCACAAATCAGATAAATTCCTGTAACATTTCAAATAAATAATTCAAACATTATTCATTGGCAACATTTCCTCAGAAGTACAGTGGAAAATATCAACCATTGCTAAGATGAGGCCCAATTTTTGCTCCATTGTTGAACATGGTTCTACTCAAAGCAATAGCAATGCTGTCTCTGGGGAATAACCTTATTTTCTTTGCATGACATCATTCCCATGATAACTATTTCCAAAGCTCTTAATTGATGCATTTTAGCATTAATAATCAGGACTGAAAAAGTTTCCAGAATAGTTGTTGATGACCCATTTGGACCAGGATTGGGTACTGAGAAGAACAGTTTGCATTTCAGCAACCTGTTCTTTTGTGGTGGACACAATCTGTGATATTTCTACTGTACCTCTGTGGCAGTGCTTCCATAGTTCATCCATGCTAGAGAAAACAAAACGAGTCAACTTTCTTGTGACAAAAAATACAAGATATTATCAGAAACTTGGATACATATAATCAATCAGTTAAAAAACATACACACACACCCTGATCACCCAGTGTGCATCCATCTGTGCAAAAGACACAGCTTATTCTATGTTTGGCAGACTTGGATTGGACCATTGTCCTTGCAGTGGAGTCTTCTGGCAAATTGGAAATGGTTTTTCACATCTTTGTGCTGTGCAGGAATGCACATTTATATCCCTTATGGGGTACCAATGCAAAGTGATGGATCTAGGATTTTAGTAGGGGGCAGCCCTCTGAGATTGCATCCTGTCAACCAAAAGGGCACACTTTACCCAAAAGGGTGGCTATCGTCATCAATCAGTGGGAGAAAACTGTAATTGGTGTGACTTAAAAATGGTAACAGTGCCATAAATGGGAATGCTTGACCCATAGATGGGAACACCCATTCCCAATTATGGGAATGCTTGAGACCATTTTCCAGAACAAAATTTTGGGCCATGAAACAAACTTTTCGTCTATCTACCTGGCTTATTTCTGTTCTTCAAATTTTAGAGGGCATTTATCTTTCAAACAGAAACAGGAAATCATACTTTATACCCTGCTTCAAATATTGAAGCTCAACATGTTTATTATGATCATTCACATGTCTTGGTGCATCTGTGTAAATAAAACACTAGTCATATACAAAATCAATTAATAGATATCTAGAAAAACAACAAAAAGTTTTTAAATATTTGATTTATATTGCCACTTGAGATAATAATATATACAGACCAAGACATATGGCCATACAGAACATGATGCGAGCCAACCTAGCATAACAAAACCTGTTTTCAGCACCTTTAATGCCATTTTACACAACTTCTAAACTTCAAAGCTTCATCTGTAGCCCCATCATTTGTATTCTAGTGGTGGGGGCAGTAGCAAGGTATTTTCTGCCTCGCAGATCTGGTTTAATCAGTTTTGGGGTACCCTTTTCTTCAGGCCGCCCTGAATCCTTTCAAACTTACGGGGTCCTGAACTCGAGTTCAGGGATCCCTTGGACCTGTCACTGCTGTGGCACCCCAAATGGAAGCTTATGTTAATTTCTGTGCCTACTAAGAGCATCCTAAAAAAATTTCCTATTTCTCATTTCAGGGACTTTAAAATCGTTAAATAACAGGCCTACTTGGTCACCCAGTTATATGTCCAGCTATAAGGCAAGAACATGGTGGTATCAAAAATCGTATACTTGTAATGGATAGTCTCATAATTAGGCACCACAAAAATCGTTCAGAATATCCACGCCCTTGGGAATGTGTGACTATAGAACAATGTTTACGATGACATTTCAGTGTGATTGTGGTTGGAAAGAGTTTAAACATGCACCACTGGTATTCAAGTTTTTTTCCTTCTGAGACTTTTCGCGGTAAAAGCAAAACAAGGAAACATCATTGCAAGTAGACTCCAAAACCCACCTAGATTGCACGGACCGTCTATGATAAACGCACATCTTGATTTAACCCCTTGGATTTAACAAATTGAACACCAGTCGTCAAAAACGGCGCCCACCAAGAATACAAAAATATTAGCGGCAGCCCACCCCGCGCTCGTTCTGACGGCCGCACACACCGAAAATGTACCAGGGCGACCACCTGCGACCAGGCAACCACGCAAGTCGGCGGTTTCGGCCGACTCGGTCGCCCATTGGTCGCCTATTGAAAAAAATGAAAATCACCGACTTGGTACCGACTCGTGACGGATTCTAGTACATTCTAGTTTGAACTTAAAAATAATACATAGGTACGGTATAAGGAGATGGCATCAGCTAAGGTACCAGGTAATTTCAGTCGCTTTTCATAAAATTGGAACCAAAAATTGTAATAAGAAGAAACATAACTAGCAAAGACTAGCAGCAACTAAGGGCGGTGATGATGCCAGATGTAATCGGCCAAAGATGCCCCGTTGTAGCCAAGCTGTCTTTCAGAAACGCCAAACAAGCCGGGAAACGAAGGCTAACTTGGCTCTTTGTCGAAGTAGATTCTGCCCATTCTTGGCTAAAGGAACTGGCAGACTTCATCCAATAGATTTTTATGGGCACTGGGTGTATTACGATGACGCGTGGAGACAGTGGAGAGGGTAACCATATTTAGAAGCAGGAGCGGATGGTGGAAGCTAAAATCATGGGAAAACAGATGGAATCAGAGTTTGAGACGGTTGCTGGGTCGCCAACTAAAAGATGATAGGGTCGCCGACGGCGTAGGTAGATCGGCAAGTTTTTAGACCCCTGCAGAAAACGGTCTGGACAGCCAAAAGCGGGTGGAGACGGGAAGAGGTATCCTCCAGTTTTGGAGATAGGTGGGAGGAAGACCAGGTCATTTTTAACATGTTAACTGGGGGCCATTTTCGCCCTAGTCGTCAGAAATTCCCCCCCAGTGCCCGGCAATTGCCCACACCTCCCCCTCCAGTGAAATAGACAGAAGATGACTTAAAATTGAACAAGTGCGTTACACCCCTCCCAATAACACTTCCATGTATCCTGACTGGCTCACATGCTATTTTTTGTGTGTCATCAATGTGCATAATGGGCACCTGGTTCTTTTAAATGTGTTCTGACATGATTGTCAAATTATTCACGGCTTGTTTCTGGCCATGGCAAAACATAGACCCAGTTTCCGTGTGCAATGAGACAACCAGGATGGAGCTGAGAATCAGGATACAGAGATCACAGTTTCTGTGATACTTTGGCTTGGATACAGGCGGAACTGTAACAGACAGAAGAGTTTTCAATCTCAATTTTAACTACATCCCTAGAGCACGATTCATGTCTCCTTTCACTCCCTTCACTTTCCCTTAACCCAACTATACAATTCTATTTGAAGAATAATAGCTTTGTTTAATGAACGTAGTTTAACAGTTTTATTTGAATTTTAGTACAATTTTCTTCCATTTTGTATTGCTTAATGACCAAGAAAGCTTAACCCTCTGCAGACTACTCACCTTTACCTCTGCACAATAAGGAAAATGCTTACAATCACTCTGTCATGCCCTGCCAGACCTGGCTGGATACAGATAGACACAAAGCGGATTCAAACTCTGTTGCAATTGCCCAGAGCTCTATCTGTCTTGTAAACGTCTCCAGCATCTTGAGACAATGTGCAATCCTGATTGGCAATGCGCATTGACACTTGGTCATAATTGGGTCTTGAGAAACAACAGCTGATGAGAACATCAGGCAGGAAAATTAAGGCCGCCATAATATTGAGCTCCCAGAATCGCTCATTACCTACCCTGGAGTGTGATCTCATCCTGATGTCCACCTCACCAAGGCATCTTGCTTTGATCCTTTCCTCAGACAGATTTAATAAATTCCCTTGTGACATAGGCGGATCCAGGATTGCCGATCGGGGGGGGCACCTTCCCGGGGGCGCCATCCAGCTCGGGGGCGCCATCCGGCCCGGGGGCGCCACTTTTGACCGGCAAACCTATCAAATGGCGGAAAATCCTATCGGTGGGCGCTGATTTTCGCATGCTGGGGGGGGTGTGGTCCGATGATTATACATGGCTTACATTTGAATCTTTGAAAACAATAACCATTTCAATTTTCAATACCTTAGATGTTACTTGGATGCCACACAAGATAAAACTACTCAAAACAAAAGTAAACAGTCCACCTTCAGGACATGTAAGTGCCGTAAGTGGTGAATAAAAGATCAACTATGTGAAAGCATGCCTCCCCGCCGAGTGTAGTGTCCTGTCCAGCAATAAATAAATCAAACCGAAAGCGCAGTGCTCGCCGCTATCGAGCAGAGCCCGTACCCAAACTGAATTTGGAAGAACATACTATTTCCTCCTAAAATACAACTAGGGGACAATACACAAATATTTTTATTTAAATTTTATAAAGTATTTCCTATGTTTTTACTCATTTGCATCTTGAAAATAAGAAATTGAAAGCAAAATATTGCGTTTATGGTAATTTAACCTCAAATCATTAAAATAGACTCATGGTGCACATACTAAACTTTGCTGTACCCGTCCTCTATTACCCTGGTTCGTACTGTCCATTAACGATCTTCCTGACCAAATAGGAACAAACTCACTGCTCTTTGCCGGCGATGTGAAGCTCTTTCACAAAATTACTTGTCCAGATGACCATCTTTTTTGCATCAATCTTGCAATTTTGCATCAATGCAAAATTGCTCCAGGAGGATTTGGACAGGCTGGTATTGTGGTCCGAAACCTGAAAATGGAATTAAAACCCAGCCAAGTGTCAATCTTTTCGAATCACTCTTAGAAAGAACGTTGTCGCATCCGAATACAAAATTCGAAATGGCACCTTAACGTGGAGAACATTCGGTACATGGACGTTTCGTTGGACCCTAAATTGACCTTTTCCGATCATGTGGATTTCGTCGTTGGCAAAGCCAATAGGATGTTGGGACTTCTGATACGCTCACTCCAGACAGGCCGAACGGGAGGAGAGTTCCAGACAGACCCTATTTTGGCTGCATATTTTGAAAATTTTATATCAATTCTTGAATATGGTTGCGTCATTTGGGGCGGAGCTGCAAAGTGCCAATGGGACAGAATCGAAAAAATTCAGCACAAATTCGTCATGTGCCTGGCTTCAAACATTCACCCATCTCGGACATCCAATTTGTTGTTATATCTCGATCTTCTAAATCTTTTCAAAATTAGCAGCCTGTCCCAGAGAAGGCTCCAGTATAATGTATGCTTTGTTTTAAAATTATTTCCGGTAAAATAGACTCGGCCCCCTGCTCGGAGCCTTCCCCTTACATGCATGTTCCTCAGCGGCGAACCAGGGCTATGAGAGAGCAGTTGCTCCGTGTACCGCTGGTACGCGTGGAAACCAATAGGCGTAGTTGGTTTTTGCGTGCGGTGCTCTGTTTTAACAGCCATGTTACCTGAAATCCAGAAGGCGACCCTTTTAACTCAACATTGGCAGCTTTTAAATGGAGCATCAGGAAACATATGCGATGCCATCCATTTTGAAAGTTTAAGGGGCGGTAGATTTATTGCTTCTGTGGGGTGAAATGCCAAATGTTTTTACTGTTCATTTTAAAATTTCCACTTTTACCATTTTATTATATACCCGTGTCTCATGTTTGCTGTTATTCATCCGATGAATTTACTTCCACTTCGGCTATAATTGGGTGCCATACTTGTTGCTTATTATGCTCAATAAACAATAAGCAAATAAGCAATATTAACTGGTTTTTGCACTACATTCCCTAGATGATTTTGACACAAACGGCCAGACATCATATTAGATATGGACATAAAACTTGTCTCGATTTAGCCTATAAACCACTCGTGTTCCATACTAAACCCGCGCCCCGGTGGGCCTCCGAGCCACCTTCCAGTGGAGAGGTTATGATCCGTACTTGACCTTAAGTGATCGATATGAAAAATCTCGGAATATACGTGGTAGCACTCGATAAGCTCATTATGTGGTATAAGTTGTATTCCGATAGATTCACCCATTTCTTACGTATGCCATCCTAAACATTTTTGGAGGTGAGGTCACTTGACCTGCACTGGTGACCTGACCTGAGATGACCCAACCTTAAAATTTTGGGCAAATTTGCAGAATTGATCAAGGATAAGGTGTGCCGAGTACGGCGGCGCTCGCGCCGCCGTGTTTTCGAGCCGCCAGAAAAAACCCGAGGGGCGTGTTTGAACACCCTCCTCAGGTTTTTCCGGCGGCATGAAAAAACAGCGGCGCAAAGCGCCGCCGTACTTGGCACACTTAATCCTTGTTCAATTTGCAACTTTCCCCAAAATTTTAAGGTTAGGTCATCTCATGTCAGGTCACCAGTGCAGGACAAGTGACCACAACTCCAAAAATGTTTCAGGAGGCATAAGTAAGAAATGGGTGAATCTATCGGATTGAAACTTATACCACATAATGGGCCCCTGCATGAGTGCTACAAAACATATTCCCGGATTTTTCATATCGATGACTTCAGGTCAAGTACGGCCCATGGCCTCTCCATTGGAAATACATGGGAAAAGCATAAATTGGGCTGTATTTGGGGCGTTCCAGGACAAATCGACCAGGCACCACCTGGATTATACATAGCATAATCTCAGATTTCGTTCCAACTTCGTACACAGAATGTATTTGGAAACGTCCACATTGGTAAAACAAGTAGGTGGTTTTTCACGTTTCCACGTCATATGGTAAGACATGGTAGGTAAAACTAACGATAAAAGTTAAGGATAAAAGCATACCATAAAAATAAGATCAGATCACACACAGGCACACGAACCGCGCACAACATACATAAAACTAGCGCTGACGAAGCGTCCCCACTGCCTCTCTATTAGCAGGGCCCTCAAAGTGGGTTTGAACGGCATGTCCCTCCGATGTCCAGCTCGTTCAGCAGGCTGCCCCCGGTACGCAAGCCGACGTCGGCCTGCCTCCGTGCGGATTCGCGGCAGGGACAGCTCCGCTGACCGGCGCGTTGCGTGGCTGTGTATTGTGCTGCGTGGAGGACCTATTGTGTGTACTATTTGTGGTGGTGTGCGAGTGTATATGATTTTGTGTACGGAACATGCAGTGTGATACTGGATGAGGTGTTTGGTGTCCAGCCACTTGAGTCGTTCAACAACGTCGGAAATGTGGTCTCGCTTTCGGCGCCCGCTGACGACTCTGGCACAGAAATTGATTATTTTTAATTTTGTGCACCTGACTGTTGCTGCAAGAGCCGTAAACACAGAGGCAGTATCGAACGATGGAAAGCACTAGAGAGTGAATAATTTGGGGCATGAGCTGAGCTGGCACGACATGGCGGATGTGGGTGAGCGCGATAAGAAGGCCCATGGTTTTGTTAGTGACTGAATTTACGTGCTGTTCGAAGTCAAGGTGGCGATCAAGCAGAACGCCGAGACTTTTCGTGAATTTCGAGTCGATGATGGTTGAATTTCGAATTTGAGGCTAACGGGAGGAAAATTTCGCAGCATTGCTTTAGTGCCCAGGACCATCATCTGTGTTTTAGACGTGTTTACTTTCATGCCATTTGCACAAAACCATTGATGAAGGGAATTTAGTATGGCTTCCATGCGTTGAATAAGATGTTGTAAGTCTTGTTTTTGCCTGTTATGAGAACGAAGTGTCGTCGGCGAACTGAATGATCGTCACGTCGTCTTCCACGTGAAGAGAGAGGTCGTTAGTGAAGAGAATGCAGAGTATACAAGAGAGACTTCCACCTTGAAAAATTCCAATATTGTTATTTTTAGCCAGATCTGATGATTGTGCCGTCACGGGGGATTTTATCTGAACTTGTTGAGTATGGCCTTGCAAATAATTTTGAAACCAGACTGTGTCTATGCCGTAGAGTGTCATTTTCTGCAGTAGGATGTGGTGGGGAACCACATCAAACATTTTCGACAGATCCAATAGAACAAGAATACTGGTTTCACCTTGGTCCATGGCACGATAGACGCGGTCAGTGATCACGTTTAAAGCAGACTCTGTAGAATAATTTCGTCGGTAACCGTGCTGAGAATCGGACAGCAAATGAGTGTTTTCGAGGTAGTTTACAAGTTGAATTTGGACTACTTTTTGACAAGTTTCATGGGTGGGGGCAAAATTGTAATGGGTCGCGTATCGGCCGGGCTCGCTGGTGATTTGCTTTTTGGAATTGGGGTTATCAGTGCGTGTTTCCACTCTGCTGGGACTTGGCCAGTGAGGAGACTAGAATTAATGATATCTAGAAGGAGAAATCCAATTGAAGAAAAGAATTTAGTGAACATAGCCATGCTGAGCCCATCACCTCCGGCGTTGTTGGACGGCTTCATGCTGAGTATAGTGGCGTGTAGGGTTTGTATGTCGATGGGCTGGACGGTGAAACTGGATGTGGTGACGCGAGGCAGTCGCACTGGGACGGGGATCGTCGGGGCGGGTACGGAAGCAGCGGTGGTTGGTCCTACCGAAACGTAATAATCGTTGAGTACATCTGGTGTCGTCGAGAAGTATGAGGTCGTTTGTTTTTGCCCAGAACGGGTTTCAAGATTTGCCAGAATCGAGCACGACCTTTTCTTAAAATTTCGCGTTGGAAAAATTCGCGCGAGTCACGCCGAATCGCAGATTTCTTAAACGGTTTAATTGTTTATACTCTAGACGAGATCCCGGACCAGTGCGAGTTGCCTCTGGTGAATGATCTGCCGTGTATGGTGTGTGGTGGCAACGACCGGCTTACGAGCCGGGACAGAGCGGAGGGGGCAACACGATCCAACTGAAGCAAAGGGCTCTTTAAGATTTGCCACTTAATATCAGGCGATGCACACATCAGCATAGGCGACCAGTCGATCAAGGAAATCCGTACCTGAAAGTCATCAACATCTACGCGCGCTAAACATCGTTTCTTTGCCTGCAAGCTACTTGTCGCGTTGTGGTCGGGGCCGCGCAGTACAATGCGCGTAAAGTCATGCGGCCCGCCTAGATGACACCTGGTCACGCCTCCGACGGACACGTTCAGGACAGTTTGTGGCAATAACATCAAGAATGGTTATCAGGGTTATCAGTTATCAGTTACAGGGTTATCAGTGGCGTAGAATTCAGATTTGAAAATTTTTCTTTCCTCAAAATACGGGTTTTGGAGTTACAGGTTGCTGAAAATCGTGAAAACCCGTGTTTTTGACAAAACATGGTGGCATACAATCCTTATTTTCTGTGTTGTCCTTCGTTATTAATGTTCATTTAAAACTTGGTTGTATCTAACATTCTGTTATCCAGCTTTGAGAATTTAGTTTTTTAAAAATAATTATTTATAAGCTTTTGGAAATTTGTATTCAATTTTGTAAACCATTTTTTCTAAGTGTGGCCAGTGATTCACCTCAAAATGGCCTGCAGTAGAAATGTTTCCCTCTGCCTGTGCTCCCTAATAATATCAATTAAATTTTGTGTTCTTGAATTTCTCGATGTATAATCAGCCAAAAAGGGACGTCATGCGCGCGAAAATCGGCCGCCCGGCGCGCCCCACCGATAGCCGACTGGCACTTCGGCCAACCGACGACACGCACGCGTGGGGTGCTCAGCGGAGAGTATGGGTTAGAATTTTGTTGCCAGGGAAACAGGCATCTACATAAGCACATGGTATTGTGGAAATTTTCATAAGGTAAGGGTGTGCCGTTGACCAAACATATTTTCTAGCCTTTCTTTTTCTTTCATCTTTTGTTTTCGGCTTCAGTAAGGTTTCATTAAGAGTAAGGAACACAAACAACATACGTTATAAAGTATGTGTTTTGAAGCAAGGTGGAATAAATATTATTCAGATCCTGGGTGGAAGCGAATTCATAGCTAAAGGGCTGTGTTATGACAGTAGTGTATTCGATTTAGTGGCATTTGGTTCGGTTCACCAGCAGAGGAGGGAGAGGAGACTGAATCAATGTACCAAAATACAGCTTAAATTTCTATCGAGGTATGGAAGTGACCTACTTTGGCTCACAGATTGGATGGACGTTCCCCCTTGAGGCTTACCACTTTGGTTCTGAAATAAAATGAAAAACCCCAAGCACATCCTATTATGTTTCGAAAACAGTAATAAGAAATTGAAAGCACACAACGAAGAATAAACCAACTTCAAAGGATCAGTTCAACCTATCTGTTCTGACGACAGTCCTGTCCAGCAGCTGCAGTACATGGGAAACATCGACTTCGACTGAAACTGTTGGGGCCCCCAACGAGTCATTCAATGCTGATTGTGTATCCGCAGCGAGCAGCTCTTCAGTAACTTCCTTCGGCTGCTGTCTGGTTCCTCTTGAGCAATTGCGACATTTTCCGAATTTAAATTTGCTCTGTGTTGTAAGTCGGCGTCTTTTGCGGAGAACACTCGACGGAGACAGTACCAGATGTTCTATGTTTGGTTCCGGCGTCCTGAAGCCGCGACCGGATGCTGGGCCCGGCCAAGGCTTTGCCAGGATCAACTGGGTCTGTACCGGGACCGTGCCGAGACCTCTGAGGATTGAAGAGCGTGATGGTCTTAACTAGAACCTTTGTCCCTTGGGGCCCATATCAGATTGATATTTATCTTGTCTTAATCTTAGTTGGTTAAAACTCAACTAATAATAATTATTAACCAATTAAGTTAGTTTTCTCTTATCATTTTTTATATAATTTTTGTCCAAGTTGTTCTCAGTTCGACTGCTGGAGTCGGAGGCTCACTAAAGTCATCAATGGACTTGTCACGGAGACCCCGACCCCACCACCCGAACGAGCAACTCCCACAATGAAGGGTTGATTTAGAAGCCAAAGTTTAACGTCCCACAAAGCACAGGGACGGCCGCCCCGCTCAGGTCACCCTCTCACCAGTCAGTTGCTAGCCGACCTGTACGTCGGGTAAACTATTGAGCGCCGGAGCGTCTCAGGGGAACCGATCCCAAGCTTGGACATGCACTGCCACTGCGTGCTTCTGAGCAGCGGGCCGGAGCCCAACGCTCTACCAACTGAGCTACCGGGGCGGCTATTTGATGAATGAACAATCTAATATGATTAACCACGCACACATAAATTGTCTTACTTAAAGTTATATGGGGCTGTTAATAAACGACGTTGCGGGGGAAGGGTTGTCGGGCCGAAAAGAGGCAGACCATGGCCATGGCTGGAGATCTCTTCTCGAACCCTGGGGGGTTTTGGGCGGGTTAACGCTGGCACGGCAATACAAGTCCTAACTTAGTTGTAATAAGCTCCATTCGAAAATGAAATGAAATAACATAATTACACCTAATTCATGACTGAAATAGTAAAACGAAGTCAGTGGTTAAAACGTATAAGACAAGGCTGCAAATTTTTCCTAGTAACCCGAATTTTCTCCGGGACCAATCACAGGACCACGTTGGGTCTTGCCAGGATCAGTCGAGGCCTGCCGGCGCCGGGACTGGCGCCGGCACCAAGAATCTAAAAAAAGTAAATTCTCTAGTCAGCACAATAAGTCCTCTTATCCCGTGGCATTCTACCACTCCTATATCGCACAAAAGTGTAAACACCAACACCGACAGCAAAAAACTGGCGTCCGAAACGAAGTAACCACCTTGAAGTCATGCCTTATCTCCACTTCACACCGCGCTGCCCAAGTAACACTGTCAAACTAACTGTGGAGGATGTGCTCCCAACTTCATAAGCTGCGCACTGGATATCTGACAGCTCGCGCGTGTCATAAAGGCACTGACGCAAAACCAGGGTGGAGACCGCACAACTGCGGCCAAGGTTCATCCGTGTTGGATACCATGTTGATTCAACACGCAAAACAGACCAAGCTTGCATAATGCACAAGTCTCTTCATTTTCAAAATCCAAATGTATAACTCAAATCCGTAATCGCCTTGATGGGAAACGTTAAGATATGGCGAGTCGTACACACTTAACCGATTTAGAATTGCATTAATTTCACCCTTTTGTTGAACACGTGTTTTTCTTCGTTTATTTCCCACCTTTAATCACGATTGCAAGAGTTCAAATGTTCCCGAGTCAATCCACTGCCCGTGCAGGCGCACCGGCGGCGGCCGCGCCGACGACGGCCGGGCGCGCCGGGCGGCCGATTTTTGCGCGCATGGCGTCATTCTATGGCTAATTACACGTTGATAAAGTCTAGAACGCAAAAAATTATTGATCTCACTAAATAGACAAGATATGGGTGCGTATTTTTGCTATAGATATCTTTAACGTGAATTACTGGCCACACTTTAAAAAAAATCGTTGGAAAAATGGTCAAAAGATCTCTATAAATTTTTAAAAAATGTTTAATGAAAAATGGGATGCTCTAAATTTGATTCTTACATGTTCAATCTAATACCTTGTCATTTAAAGCTGAGAAATGAAAGTTAGGGCTGAAAATAATCGTTTTATATCACCATGTTTTGACGAAATCGGCGGTTTTCACGATTTTCTTCAAGCTATAACTCCGAAACCGCACATCTGAGATAATGAATAATCTCAGATCAGGATTCCACGCTCCTGACAACCCAGTGGACGGAATTGGAACGAAATCCGAGACTATGGTATGTAGGGGCCTGATCGATCTGTGCTGGCGCGCCCCATTTGCAGAAGGTATACCGCTGAGAATACCTTTATATTCTCCAAATCGTAGTACCCTGGGCCCCTTTCCAGGTTCATGTTGCAATTTTTTATCTGTGACCTCTGAGAGGTCATCTGGGGCTACTTAAAATGTCAGGGGCGTTGCCATGGGGGGGGGCAGGGGGGCCCGCCCCCACATTTTGGCCAAAAATTTCCTGATCTCAGTCAAAATGGGAGAAAACCGGACATTCGTACAACTAGCCGCTGCAGAAGATAACGAGGAGCCCAAATTCAAACAGTATTTGGTCCTAACGTGGGAAGTTTTTTGTCAGCGTCAGTTTGAAGTTTGGCTGCCCCCTCCACTTTTTCCGGTGGCGACGCTTATGTAAAAAGTGACCTTGACCTGGCCTGAGGTCAGGCCATTTTTGTTTTGTAACCTAGTATGGTCATATTATACATCATTTGATTCGCCGTGACGAGAGGAAGCGAATGGTGCCTAAACATGATTCTAACTTAACTCTGTCAGATGCTAGAGCCCAAAACCTCTATTCAAAATTCCACCTTCTTTGATGTCGTGACTTCAATATTGGCCTGAGCCAACTAGTGACTCATATAATTCCTTCATGAATTTGTATGAGCTATCCATCAGCCTTCGCGTTTTTTCGCTATCCCGCATAGGGGCCGAGTTCGTGGTGGGTGTTCGAACACCCCCATCCAGGGCCAAGGCGGCTCGCAGACCCACCGGGGCGCGGGTTAAGGAATTTACTTCCCTTGCCACCCTCATAAAAAATGAGAAAATAGTTTATTCATTTGGAATACATTGAAACAGCATCTATAATCTCTAAACTAAGGAATAACACACAAATTGGGAAACATTTTTTAAGACTAACGCGTCTATGCTTTATAACCCCCCTCCAAATGGGTCTTGATCCCCCAAAAACACTATAATGGCCAGCACAAGAAATTCCCCCACACTGATTTTTTTGTTAAAATACCCTGAGGAAGACCCAAGGCTCCCCGACGGCGACAACCCCAGGTACTGGGTATCCTTAGACATATGCTCTCGCCGGCCAGCCAAGACACGTGGGCTTGTTCTCGGGGGCCACCAGACAACGCTGACCAAGGGACCGATTGCACAGTTTGGGCCAGTTATTGGGAACATGGCCCAGTGCTCCGTTCCGAAAATGGACTTGCCCCGGCCGGCCGGACGGACACATCAGTGCTTGGCTTGTTGGGTGCCGCATCCCTTGGCGAAGTCTGTGACGTCAGCGGACGTGCAGCCGTCTGATTGCCTGCAATGATGCACGGCCGCCGGGCCCGGGCAGGGGGAGGGGAGGGGGCGGCCAGCCAGTTGGCACGTCTGCCGCCGCAGCAGCACCGTCGCCGGCACCGTTCAAACGCGGTCCTGGCTGCAACGGGCGGGCTGCGCCGTTTCCCGCCCCCAGGGCACCAAGTGTCAGCGGGAGCCGTCGAGGCCAATGTCTAGACTAGCGTCGCCAGCGACGGCGGGGGACCTGCCGACGGAGGGTGGTGTGAGCCTGATGCGGCAGTGGTGGTGGTGGAGGTAACGGTTGGCATGTGGTGTTGCAGCGGCGGGCCCGTGTGCAATCGATGCGGCCCGGGCCGTCGGCGGCGGCGGCGGTGCGCTGCTGTTGTCAGGGGCGTGCCTCGGACTGGGGGCGCCCAGCAGCGGCTGACCCGCCGGCAACGGCCAACTGACTGCAGCAGTCACGCACCGTCCCGGGCAGGGAACAGGTGAGCAGCATCCAGATGTGGCGCAAGCAAGCTCATGTTTTCACGCAAGCTGGCAACACGTTGTGGTCCTCCCATTGCCACTCCCATTGCTGGTGCCCAGCCAGCCTTCCCGGCTGTTGTCCGTCCTGGGACCTGTGCCTGATGCCCAGCCAGCCCTCTCGGCTGTTGTCCGTTCTGGGACGTGTGCCTGATGCCCAGCCAGCCTTCTCGGCTGTTGTCCGTCCTGGGACGTGTGCCTGATGCCCAGCCAGCCCTCTCGGCTGTTGTCCGTCCTGGGACCTGTGCCTGATGCCCAGCCAGCCTTCCCGGCTGTTGTCCGTCCTGGGACCTGTGCCTGATGCCCAGCCAGCCTTCTCGGCTGTTGTCCGTCCTGGGACCTGTGCCTGATGCCCAGCCAGCCCTTCTCGGCTGTTGTCCGTCCTGGGACGTGTGCCTGATGCCCAGCCAGCCCTCTCGGCTGTTGTCCGTCCTGGGACCTGTGCCTGATGCCCAGCCAGCCTTCTCGGCTGTTGTCCGTCCTGGGACCTGTGCCTGATGCCCAGCCAGCCTTCTCGGCTGTTGTCCGTCCTGGGACGTGTGCCTGATGCCCAGCCAGCCTTCTCGGCTGTTGTCCGTTCTGGGACGTGTGCCTGATGCCCAGCCAGCCCTCTCGGCTGTTGTCCGTCCTGGGACCTGTGCCTGATGCCCAGCCAGCCCTCTCGGCTGTTGTCCGTCCTGGGACCTGTGCCTGATGCCCAGCCAGCCCTCTCGGCTGTTGTCCGTCCTGGGACGTGTGCCTGATGCCCAGCCAGCCTTCTCGGCTGTTGTCCGTTCTGGGACCTGTGCCTGATGCCCAGCCCGCCTTCCCGGCTGTTGTCCGTTCTGGGACGTGTGCCTGATGCCCAGCCAGCCCTCTCGGCTGTTGTCCGTTCTGGGACCTGTGCCTGATGCCCAGCCAGCCCTCTCGGCTGTTGTCCGTCCTGGGACCTGTGCCTGATGCCCAGCCAGCCTTCTCGGCTGTTGTCCGTCCTGGGACCTGTGCCCTCCCAGTACCAAAGAACTGCAGATATGTTCCTTCTTCAGGAAAATTTTTGTGGCTTTCGCGGAGGACCTTTTGAGCCTCTTTTTACGCTGATTTTCCAATGTAGGAAAACGAGATGTCCTCTCAATAAAACAAGAGTGTTCTTTCGACTGTAGAGACGGGCTTCTGGTAACCTATAATATTTGTTTTCTGTGTTTGGTGCCCAGTACAAACTTGAGAAGAACTGCAGTAGTTGACAGAGTTGGCGTTGCCTCTCATCTACCCTTGAACCGCTTCTCCACGGTGCAGTGGCAGAAACTGCCAACTAATGTCCGCCCTTTGGGAAACAGCAGAAATGGCAGCCCGCCACTCCACGTGCAGTAACCCATTCTGCATATTGCTTCCCGTGACCTTTTAAACCCACGTTGGGCTAAGCCGCTGTAACTGTGCACCCGAAAAGCGACGCCTGATTAAGCGTTTCTTCTTCTTTTAAATATGCCAAAGACTGCACTGGTCAACAGCCAAAATGGATCCGGCACGTGAACACCTGTTTCTGCCTATTTCGATACCGCTGATTTCAAGTTTAGTAACCGTTTTTTGCCATCGGACCTGGTTTCTTCTCCAGAGCATATCTGTTGTATAGCCCCTACACTTTCCACACACTGCCATCAGCCTAGCCTTTTGTGGAAAAATATAGATCAAGGATATCGAGAATCCGGATTTTCTGCACCCAGACAATGCAGCTTATCAATATACATGTGAATTTATTGCAACGAAAGACTACCTCGCATTCAAGTGCATGAACATTGTACATTGAAAACGGTTTGCGCTAGGTCGCACAAGCTCACCGGTATTGTAGACCGAGAGGTGACGTCGCAACATTATATGATGAGGATTTTATGTCAGAGTCACCTCCCTTGAAGGTCGAGTCTAAGTAAAAAGTCACAGGTCAAGGTCATACCACCATTTCAAGGTCATTGACTCTAGTGCCTTTGGTCGGATGATGCTGCCTAATATGACGTATATCATGCTATAACGTCATACGCTAGGTCACTCAATCTTGAGCTCAAAGTCGTAGGTTGAAGACAAAGATAACTTTGCACCCGGAAAGCGACGCCTGATTAAGCGTTTCTTCTTCTTTTTAAATATGCCAAAGACTGCACTGGTCAACAGCCAAAATGGATCCGGAACGTGAACACCTGTTTCTGCCTATTTCAATACCACTGATTTCAAATTTAGTAACCATTTTCAAGGTCAAACCTCATTTCAAGGTCAAGGTCAAGGTCAAACCTCATTTTCCGCCCGACGGTTGCCATAGTGCTAGTTGCAGCACACGTTATAGGCAAAATGTAATATTTTGACGTCAAAGGTCAATGGCCTTGAACGACCTTGGCCTAAAAGTTTCAGAGAACATTGCCTCAGACCTTTTCTCTGTTACTTTAGGCCACTTTCTCTCCATATCTGGCTTCTCATCGCATAATCACGGCATTTCCCAATGGCTACCCTGCACATACAGAATTTGACCTATATGGCCTCGTTTTACGTTGAATATATTGACCTAGATCTATAAAAATCGGGTTTAAGGTAGAATACGATAGACTCCACAAACACCTAAACGTTCACTTTCCTAAACCTTTTGGGTTTCGCAATGTCACTTGCACAAAGACGACACACAGACATACTGGATCTCAAAATTCTGATCTGATACGGAATTTCTGCTGCCAGATTCGTGTTCAGCGCCACAAATTACCCTAGAAACGGACTATTTTACATTGGATCCACGACAAAAGTTAGATTTTGCTGACCAGTGGTGTTGGTGTTTTTAAGTGATGTGTCCAGCTGGGGACTAATGGTTTGAAGCGAGATGTTCGGCCTTGAAGCCATGGTGCATCGATAGTGCATACTGCACGAGCGGCCACAGCCCCTCCCTGCCGCCATAGTCAGCCGCACTATAACCAAGATGGCTGCACCCTGATCAGGGGCGGATCCAGGAATTTTCGCTAAGGGGCTGCAGCGCTGGGAGGCGCCACTTTTGTGGCCGGGGGCGCCATTTTTGTGGCAGGTGCGCCATTTTCAGGTCAGCTGGGGACGCCTAATTTTATGTTCTTTGCTTATTTTAATTTCTCTTTTTTGCAAACCGAATCGGTTGAAAAGGAAATTTAAGTTTATATATTTTTGTTTTAAAAAATATAGTGAAAGGACCACAGCTCTGAATACCCTTAATACAGATCTCGGGAGAGGTGAGGGCAGATATATTTAGTTAGTGCTTATGTCATTGGTGCAATATAAAAATCAAGTCCGTCAGGCTGGCCACTGCCACTCTGGGAGCTGGGAGACTGCATGGTGACAATTTGTTTCCCGATCAGAGATGCTAAGGTCTCAAATAGTTTGTAAAAAGCCCACGAATATTTCAAATCGGTGCGTCTCGTCCAATAGACCTATGAGGCCGATCCGGTAGCTCAGTTGGTTTAGCGTTGGGCCCCAGTCCGCCCAGAAGCCGTGCACCGGTTCGCCGCCAGCACACCGGTGAAGGTGGGGCATCGTCCGCTGAGACCTGGCGCCGCAATATCTAGTCGTCGTAGGTCAGTTGGCAACTGACTGGTGAGAGGGTGACCTAAGCGGGGCGGCCGTCCCTGTGCTTTGTGGTACGTTAAACTTTGACTTCCAAATTAATCCGTCATTGCAGGAATTGCTCGTTCGGATGGCGAGGTTGAAGTTTCTGTGAGAAGTCCCCTGAAGACTTTATTAAGGTTTTGGTCCCAAAAGCCGAACTTGCAATAACTTGGACCAAATTTATAGTAAAATAAATTATTTTCACTGGGGCTTAGATATCTAAAGGCAACTTGCCAGCTCAAGTCCCGATACACTTTAGGAGGCCCCAGCTGCTTACACGGGCTCAGGGGCGGGTGCAGATCTGAATTGGTGGGTAGCGGGAAAATCCATATTAGGCTCTGCTCAGAGGGGGGGGGGTGAGACCGGTGATTTCATGGCTCGACAGGCCTAGTATAAACTAACTCTCCAAGCCCATCGTCGCCCTCAGGGGGGGTGGGGGGGTATATAGAAGCATTGATTGGTTTTATTGCCGCGCCGAATTCGTTTAGACGGTACCATTATGCAATTTTTAGTGTATCCGATTCCATCCAACTATCAACACGCAGCACACTGACCAGCATACAGGCAAAAAACGAAGACACTGGATATGCATAGCTTGAAGTGATTCAAGTCCCTTCAGAAATGACTAGGGATTCTCTGATCGCCTTCCTAAAGCTAGCCAATTATGTGACTTTGACGGCGGCAGGTTGTATTGAATTCCAAGCCTTGACCCCTCGGTAAGCGAACGACCGCTGCGGGTCAGAGGGGCCGGCTGCTGAAGCTCGCCTCTCCACCAGCCGCGCGCTGCTCGGGCGGGCACCTCGCTGCTGCTGCCACACAGTTCTAATCTATTTGGGAGGCCCATCGACCTTTCGGGGCTTTACATTTTTAATAGCGTCTCTCTCGGTTTCTTGTGACTCGATCTAGAGCCATCCTAGGAAGTTCAGGATAGGGTGATATGGTCACTTTTTTTAGTCAGAGATGTTTCAGGGCTGCGAATTTTAAGACTTTTTAGATTATATGTACTGTGTAGTGACTCATAGGCTGCTCCACCAAAACAGATAGGGGAATGTGTATAAAATATGAGGGAAGACGTACGCCTGAGCTATTATTTCCAGAGCCGTGTTTGTAAAGTAATGCTTCAATATCGACATTTAGACGAGGATGCTGCTATGCGTCTGACACACACGCGAGATCTGCGCATGCCGTCACCTCACTTTGGCAGGAGACAAAATATAGTTTTCCCGCTCTTTTTCGTTTCCGGAGGTCATAGCCTGAATGGCCGCTGCATCCGCCAATAGATGTACACATACGTATATGCGAAGAAATGTGGCCCTAAGCACAATAATAAACAATAACAATAATAAGCACAATATGGTGAAAGGAGCACATAGTCAGGGTCCAGAGGAAACAACCAGGAAATCCAGAAATCTTGACATAAGCGACTTTGGTTTGGTAGCAGATGATTTAGTTCAGAGATCCGATTGACCAATAGGCAGACTTGTTGATGACTCAAATTGTCTTGAGTCGACTTGACTCCGACTCACAGCTTAACATAGAGATAGCTTAGCGTAGAGATACTACACTGCGCATTGGCACAATCCACAATGCAGCACCTCAGACACAAAACAGACAATCGCAATGCACGCTCGCCTCGTCCTCCTGAAAAAGCTGTAGTAAACACTAAAAATGGCGCAATGAAGACATTTCAAATCTAATAAGAAAATCTGTAGGTCTAGGAAACGTAATCTTGCCCTCAGGCTAACAAAGCCTAGATCACGAACATTTTGTTGCGCACCATGATGGTTTGGTGACTGGCGTGGCACGCATGGATCATCATGCCATTTTTTGAGGGATGGTTTGTGAGTGAGAGACTTGTTGTATATTTGTTTGTCAGTTTCACAGTGTGAAACTACTGAAGAAATGCCAGAGATAGGACTGGGTTTATCTGCATAAATGCAGCATGTATTACCTACCGGGGAATGTCCTCAAACCATGACAAGGATAGTGGTCTGAAATCAGCAGTAAGTCGAAGCTTTTAGTTTTCGTTTTGACCGATTCCAAGGCTGAGGTACAAAACAAAATTTGTGTTATCTCTATCCGGTGTTTATATTAGTTTTTTTAGTGTTTGCAGTCAAACGAAGGAAGAAAATAAATATGTGATTTCTTAGATTGCGTGAGAATGAGTTAAGGACTTTGTATGGGGTCCACCATAAAAGTTGAAAAGGTCTGATTTTGTCCAAAAACACAAATTTTTCGTATGGTTTTGCATGCTATTGATGCAATTAAAGGGAACTAAAAAATCTGTGTGTTTTTGAAACTGTATATTTAACAGTGCTCATGTTTGTTAACGACTGATCCAGACATGGTGGTAGTGTGGATAGAGAAACAATAAATTAGCTTTTACTTATTATCATAGGGCAATATGAAATCCTTCAAGATTATTGGTGCCAAATTCTAAAATGTCAGCCATGTGATCGCATGCGTTAAGAAAATAGAGTGTTGAGTCGACTCAACTCTGACTCACGGCTTGGAGGCTGACTGATTATGATTCGACCCAACTGGTCGAGCAGTTGAGTCGACTCTGACTCGACCAAAATGCGGATGTGAGTCGACTCAACTCAGGCTCAAGCGAAACTTGAGTCGACCCAGCGTCCACTCTGACTCTGAGTCGCGACTCAACAAGTCTGCCATAAGGTCCTATTTTTGGCTGTGAGGAGGCTTGATGATGGTCTGAATTAATAGTATGGAGCGTTAAGATCTGGTCCGGGGGAAATATTTCTATTCTCATATTCGAATTAAAATTCAGTGACTGATAATCGTTATGTAAGTTTTTCGAAGCAATTAGTAAAGACGGGAGTCTAAGAATGGGAGTGTTTGAAAACCGCCCCCCCAGAATCTGAAAACCAGCCCCCCAGAATCTGAAAACCAGCCCCCAGAATCTGAAACCCCCAAAATCTAAAAACCAGCCCCCAGAATCTGAAAACCGCCCCACCCAGAATCTGAAAACCAGCCCCCAGAATCTGAAAACCAGCCCCCAGAATCTGAAAACCGCCCCCAGAATCTGAAAACCAGCCCCCAGAATCTGAAAACCAGCCCCCAGAATCTGAAAACCAGCCCCCAGAATCTGAAAACCAGCCCCCAGAATCTGAAAACCAGCCCCCAGAATCTGAAACCCCCAAAATCTGAAAACCAGCCCCCCAGAATCTGAAAACCGCCCCCAGAATCTGAAAACCAGCCCCCAGAATCTGAAAACCGCCCCCAGAATCTGAAAACCAGCCCCCAGAATATGAAAACCGCCCCCAGAATCTGAAAACCAGCCCCCAGAATCTGAAAACCAGCCCCCAGAATCTGAAAACCAGCCCCCAGAATCTGAAACCCCCAAAATCTGAAAACCAGCCCCCCAGAATCTGAAAACCGCCCCCCAGAATCTGAAAACCAGCCCCCCAGAATCTGAAAACCAGCCCCCCAGAATCTGAAAACCGCCCCCCAGAATCTGAAAACCAGCCCCCCAGAATCTGAAAACCAGCCCCCCCAGAATCTGAAAACCAGCCCCCCAGAATCTGAAAACCAGCCCCCCAGAATCTGAAAAC
Source organism: Lepas anatifera (assembly GCA_034440635.1). Taxonomy (NCBI): domain Eukaryota; kingdom Metazoa; phylum Arthropoda; class Thecostraca; family Lepadidae; genus Lepas; species Lepas anatifera. Next base: position 34,018 of record JAOTON010000551.1, read on the forward strand.
CAGCCCCCCCAGAATCTGAAAACCAGCCCCCCCAGAATCTGAAAACCAGCCCCCAGAATCTGAAAACCAGCCCCCCCAGAATCTGAAAACCAGCCCCCCAGAATCTGAAAACCAGCCCCCAAGAATCTGAAAACCAGCCCCCCAGAATCTGAAAACCAGCCCCCCAGAATCTGAAAACCAGCCCCCCAAGAATCTGAAAACCAGCCCCCCAGAATCCGAAACCCAGCCCCCCAGAATCTGAAAACCAGCCCCCCAGAATCTGAAAACCAGCCCCCTAGAATCTGAAAACCAGCCCCCCAGAATCTGAAAACCAGCCCCCCAGAATCTGAAAACCAGCCCCCCAGAATCTGAAAACCAGCCCCCCAGAATCTGAAAACCAGCCCCCAGAATTTGAAAACCAGCCCCCCAGAATCTGAAAACCAGCCCCCAGAATCTGAAAACCGCCCCCAGAATCTGAAAACCAGCCCCCAGAATCTGAAAACTAGCCCCCAGAATCTGAAAACCAGCCTTCCCCAGAATCTGAAAACCAGCCCCCCTCAGAATCTGAAAACCGCCCCCAGAATCTGAAAACCAGCCCCCCAGAATCTGAAAACCAGCCCCCCAGAATCTGAGAACCAGCCCCCCCAGAACTCGGCTCCAAATAAATGTAGCCCCCCAGAACTCGGCTCCAAGTAAATGTAGCCCCCCAGAACTCGGCTCCAAGTAAATGTAGCCCCCCAGAACTCGGCTCCAAGTAAATGTAGCCCCCCCAGAACTCGGCTCCAAGTAAATGTAGCCCCCCCAGAACTCGGCTCCAAGTAAATGTAGCCCCCCCAGAACTCGGCTCCAAGTAAATGTAGCCCCCCAGAACTCGGCTCCAAGTAAATGTAGCCCCCCAGAACTCGGCTCTAAGTAAATGTAGCCCCCCAGAACTCGGCTCCAAGTAAATGTAGCCCCCCAGAATTCGGCCCCCAGAATTCGGCTCCAAGTAAATGTAGCTGCCCCCCAGAACTCGGCTCCAAGTAAATGTAGCTGCCCCCCCCAGAACTCGGCTCCAAGTAAATGTAGCTGCCCCCCCCAGAACTCGACTCCAAGTAAATGTAGCTGCCCCCCCCAGAACTCCCCCAGAACTCGGCTCCAAGTAAATGTAGCTGAAACGAGCGAAACGTGTTCGATACCGCACGAGAAATAATGACTTAGCTATTTCAGCCATGTTTTAGCTTGTATTTAATCATCAGAGGTCAAAAGGTTTATAACAGGGCTTAAATGGAAATGTTCCTTTTTAGAGTTTTCTTTCGTGTAAAATCATGCTAAATAACATTTTCAGGCACCATAAGAAACCTCTTGTCACGGGAATTTGAATGATGTAAATATAGCCTGATGTATAAAGTTGAACTGATCTTAAGCCTGGCCAAGGTCACCTTAAGCTTATAAATTCCCCTCACACACATGATACGACTCTCAGGAGCAGAACAAACACAAAGAAATTAAACCCAAAATGTTATGATTATGAAACTAGTGACCTAGAAATGACAACCTGCCTATGCGATCTCAGATTACTCCTCAGAGGTCGCAGGTCCAAATCTTCAAATTCGCAAGAAAGTCGATAAAGAACGCACTTTGCCAATATTTAAGGGGTGAGTGAAATAACCAATCAGCTAGCCGGATAACCCAGCCCTGCGGGGCAGCGCAAACATAGCTGCTTTTAACACGCGCCCCGCTGGGGGGCGAAATTCGCCCCCTCCTGGTTTTCCCCAGATCGCTCGAAAACGAACAGACGCAGAACACCGAAACTTACATTACCTTATCCCTGATCAATTTTACACATCTGACCACATTTTTGAGTTAAGGTCATGTCAGGTCAAGGAGCTATTGAGGGTCAAGTGACTCAACCTCAAAACCTAAAATTACGAGTTTGAAGCAGCGCCCAGGGAACATCAGCAAACCGATCAGTTTGAAACTTCCACAATATGATGGGTCATTAAGTTCTACAAATCTGCTATCTCGGAATTTTGATATTGCTGACCTAAGGTGGGGTCAATTTTTTGGTCACCCCATTATAAGTCTATGGTGAAAAATAGAATAGACTCGTTTTCAGTAAATACTGGATAGATAAAGCTGAAAATCCTCAAACTGTCTATTCTTACCACGATCTTGACCATAAAGTTGAGTTTTTGAGCATCTGATCTCTCAAAGGTCATATCAGGTCACGAGAGCAGAGAGTGATTGTTGTGCCAATAACTTCTCACTGAATTGAGATAAAGATCTCATTTTGCTTTCATTGTGCTTATATTGTCCCGGGGAGTCGATTGATATGCAACATGACCATACCAGGTCACTCTGTGACCCTGACCTAGCTCGAGGTCAGGTAATTTTGACTTTTGACCTAGCAAGGTCATATTATACATCATTCGATTCGCCGCGATGAGAGGAATCCAATGATGCATACAGACTTGCTCTAGCTCCCCTGATGGCAGATCTAAAGAGAGAAACCTTCACTGCTCTGTGAGCTCAACTTTTGTACTGTGTGTTCTCTTGTGTCTTTTTATCCCGCTTATATTCCGAACGATCATCGCTGACGAAACACTGTAATACAGTACGAAAGCTCCGACCCCTAATATCCTCTTGTGGAGAAAGTCCGAACGAGATCCTACGTATTAAACTTTATTGTATAAGTTCACACCTAAGAGATAATTTGTTCAAAGGTTTCACTCTCTATAAATGAAAAAATGAGGACCCCGAGCGGAGGCTGCTGCGATTTAAACCCGACCCCCTTTGGAGAAATTCTAGATCCTCCCCTGCCATGGCCCCCAAGTGGCTGAATTGTAACCACTTTCTGCCGATTGTACTTGTTTCGCAGTACTTTTTCTTATCCTAGCGACATCACACCAATTCTCACAAGTAGCGCAATCCTGCCAGCCGGTTTGCACTAGAGCTCGCCGGTAGCGCACCCCTACGTCAGCCGGCGTGGCAAACCTGCAGCATACCCACTACCAGGCCGGTACCATAAGCGGATCCAGGGATCCAGGGGGTAGGGGGTAGGTGTCCCCCCATTAACCCCCGGCGCCTCCTTAAATGGTCACGGTGCTCCTCTGAAGCGAATGAAGTCGATGCTCCTCTGAAGTCGATGGCGCCCCCTGAAATATAGCCCCCCTTCCCTGATGCAAAAACGGCGCCCCACAATATAATTTGGCGCTCACCTAATAGGTTTTGTCGCCCAAAAGTGGCATCCCCTTGGTCCAGATCTCTCCCTTCCCCCACGCAAGGTGACCCTCCGATCTGAGATCCTGGATCCGCCTATGCCCGCTACGCAGTCGTATTTACCGGTCGCGTACCGCTATTGGCCGACGTTGCACCTCCGCTCACTCATAGGCGGATCCAGGGGGTAAGGGGGCACGCGCCTCTCCCTTGGCGCCCCCTTAAATGGTCACGGCGCCCCCTGAAAGATCGATGGCGACCCCCCTAAAATGTCGCTTCCCACCCCCCCTTAGGATGCGAAAATCGGCGCCCACCGATAGGATTTGGCGCCCACCTGATAGGTTTTGCCGGTAAAAATTGTTGCGGTGGCGCCCCCCCGCCGGACCGGATGGCGAACCCCCGGGAAGGTGCCCCCCCGTTTGGCCATCCTGGATCCGCTTATGCGCTCACTAACTACATGACACAACTACATCAATTATTCGAATAGCATATATGGGCTCCTTCGAAAACATCCAAAAGCGAATAATTTGACCAGAACAATATTGACAACAATCAAATATTCAATCGTACCTACGTACTGCTCCTCCTTCATGTTTTGGGTACAAACAAATATCACAGTCACCAGCTGCGGCCGTTTGTGTTTGCCTTATAGGAGTGTACTAGACTAGTATTATTTCTAGCATATTCCTAGTTTGTTATACTAAAACTGGTTCTAAACTATGATTCTGATCACTTTGGGTACACAACTTTGAAGTACCCGTTATTCAACTGCCCTGCCCACGACCAGTTTGCTCAGAATCGGCTCAAAGTAAAACCCAGCAAAACTGAGCTTCTCGTAAAGTCTAACCGGAACAGGTGTGACCTGAACCTCACTATTCAGTTCGGTAACACCCTCATCAAACCCACATCATATGCCAAGATCCTCAGTGTCTACGTCGACTTAGCCCTGACCTGGGAAAAACAAGTATCGCAAGTAACTCGTCGCTGTTACGGCATCCTCATTGGATTATATCGCTTAAGCCGCAAAATCCCACCTGAGACCAGAAAACTTCTTGTTCAGGCCCTTGTGTTCCCACATTATACAGTGTTGTTTGCCTGTATGGGGAGGATGCAATGCCACTCAAAAACATCGCATCCAGAAAATTTTAAATTTTGGCGCACGCATAGTAAAGGGACTGAGCAGGCGTGAGCACGTGACCCCAGCCCTGCAATCCTTGGACAGGCCGACGTTTCCCGATTTGCTAAAGAAACGGGAAATAAAAGTTATTGAAAGACTGCTCTCCGACGACTCTGGAAGTGCACTGTCGCGGTCAGTTTCGCGTCGCTCCGAAATCTCTAGCCGGAGCACACGCGGGACTGACTGTGATATGCTAGAACTCCCAAGGGTGCGAACGGAGCAAGCCAAGCATAGTTTTCGCTTCAGAGGGGTAGAAGCATGGAACAGTGGGATGAGAGAGAGTTAAGTATATGTATGGTGGGATTTAGGAAAGAGGATAGGCTAAAAATGAACTAGCGCATTTCTTTAAAATTGTTATCTACAACGGTCATGTTATGTAAAGTATTGTGTGGTTTACGAAAGTGTGTGCTCCCTATGTGTGCTGTGTCCTTGTAATTGAGGGCTGAAAAGCCATATCTTATGGAGACCTCAATAATATACATCTACATCTGATGTAAACTTTGCACTTGGATGGGTTCAGCTGAAGTTTCCACGTTGTGGACCATTTGTTTCTTCAGGCATCCTTTAAAAATACAACATGCTACATACACATACATACATGTACATATTTATTGGCTAGGTCTCGAAAGTTGGCTAGGTTCCATCCCAAACTGAACAACCGGTTCCATGGAGAGGCTATCAAAACCGCCCGCTCTGACCACACATTAAAGACGGCAAACACACACAAGACAGCTACAGAACTGACCCAAACAGAGCAACGTCTTTGGAATGGACGCGTATAGTATATCAATTCATTACCATTATGTCTTCATGTGATTTTAGCACTCAGTTATAACCATACATTGGATAAATTGAAGTTGATATATGCTTCATACTTCCCTGGCTGAACCATCACTTTTCGACCGCCACGCGTAGCTATTAATGAAAGGAAAATATTCGGTTTGTACCTCGGGTCCATTCTAAAAGATGTAAAAGATGGTTGGGTTCCATCTTACCACACAAAGCCAGCATTCTTGAACTTGCTTTTGAGTTGCTGGTGCTGTTTATAAAAACGTCCTTCCCCAACATATCCACATCCCCCAAATCCACATTTTAGCTTGACACGAGACGGTGGAATAGGCTTCAGCTTTGGTTTGATAACGCCCGTCATTGAATTTTCACGCAAAAGGCGATTAACTTGCTTGAACTTCTCAACCCTAACAAGAGAATCGTCCGTTTCAAATTTATTCTAGTATTTGCAACGACCTTCTCATCCATTTACTTCACGGCCATCAAACAAAGACAACCCGGTGGACGCCGGTTTCCAACCATATGGGGCTCCAATGCCGGCTGCCAAATAAAAGAAACTGGCATAAAAGAAAGAACAGCATGTCCTCCTTTCCTTCACGGCAGCTTTTTGATTCAGGGTGTCATTGGAAGGGAATGGGAAAATGGCCGGGTCGGGCCCGGTATGGGAGAGGATTTCCTTTCCTGTAAAGGATTCTTCTTCTTCGCTTGTCCAGCGAAGGAAGAGGTGCCAATTCTTGAGACATAAGTGCCCGAAAGAGGTTACAATTTTTTAATCAGCAGTACTTTCTGTTATAATTTCAGCAATATTCTGTTTTCGTCAGCTTTAAAATCTGTCGCAGAAAACCCCAGCGAGCTCAAATCTGTCGCGACAGATTTGAGCTCGCTGGAATATATATATTCGCATGAATATATATATATATATATATATATATATATATATATATATATATATATATATATATATATATATATATATATATACATATATCATCTATATATATAACACTAGGTGGGCGGGCATTTTAAAAACTGCAGGGATGCAATCAGGACAAATCTGTGCTGGTACAAAATTGATGTGGGGTCTATTAAGATTATTAAAACCTTGTTTTCATATCATCTCCTATAGCCGTGGAATGTCTGAACTCGAATATATAAAAACTCACAGTATGTATATATATATATATATATATATATATATTCATGTTTATGTAAAGGTATCTTGGTTTTGCCCAATAATGCCATTAAGGAAGTTCTTAAAAACTTGGTGAGTTGTTTTTATATATTCGAGTTCAGACATTCCTACGGCTATAGTTAGATGATATGAAAACAAGGTTTTAATAATCTTAATAGACCCCAGCATCAATTTTGTACCAGCACAGATTTGTCCTGATTGCATCCCAGCAGTTTTTAAAATGCCCGCCCACCTAGTGTTATTTAACTGGCTGTACACAGTTTTCTGCTGCCAGGCAATGCAAACACCAGGCAAGGCGTTGACCGAATTCTATGGACCGACCAATAGGTGAACGGTTTGGCATATATTGAGCGAGGGACAGTCGGAGACGGCCACCGCCCTACTGCTGTCTTCTACTGGTATTGTATTTCTCCTATCTCCCTTGCAATTCCCTTAAACGGAGGAATATAGGTAAAAATACTCCAGTCAACCACCGAAAAAGTATTTGCTTTAAATGCTGTAGTTATGTATGTAAAAGTGTAGCTGTAGAGCTAAAATGGATTTCTACCATTCGCTGTCTTTTGGGGAAGGGACGAAAAGATGTGATGGCATCCGCTTCGGTTGCTTTGTGGGGAGGGGGCGTGGCCGGAACCCCCCCTCCCATATATGCATCTGCCCCCCCTCCTGCGTCTGTCAATGCATGGACTACTGATATTGCCCATATGATGTATGGATGGCTAGGGTCGTTCAAAAAACGTGTTTTTACTTTTCAGACTCTAACCCACTTTTTCCCATTCCATATTTAATTCTGATTTCAATGAACCACATTCCAAGCATCTACGACAACGGGAAAGAGCGCCTCAAATCGGTTAAAGATTTCATGTTGCAGGCGCGATTGGCCGCCCTTGCCCTTGTTAAATTGGCATGAAAGGGGTGCATAACCTACCAGTAAAGACAGCGTGGCATGTGCGTGCGTATAAGAGCGGTAGATGGGATTTAACATGCAGGCATTTACTTGTCAGATGTATTTGCAGCGCAATACAAACACATGTTATTCCACAAAATACCTGAAATTAAATGGTTCAGCACCCTAGTACCCACTCTAAATCCCGACAGAACAGGAATGCCTTCCGGAGGCGAACCTTTCTCTGGCAACATTCGTTGGAGAACATCGTTGGGGCAGGCGCTACTCCCTATTCTGCTGCGTACTATTTAAGAGCTCTGATACTGCTAGAAGAAGACCCTGCTGCATATTTTTATCCTTTGGATGGCTCACGAAATCTTCCACCAGCTTCACACCACGTTCTGTGGGGCCGTTCACGACAGTAAGTTCTGGAATACCTTGAAACAGAGGAAGCTTTACCAATCACCAGCTTCTCAACGGAGTCATTTCATGTCAGAACCTTTCAGATTCAGGTGCTCGAATACCAGCCTGCTTTCAGGAATGACAAATATGCAGAGGCTTGGCACCGAGCCGAGCTCTTCATAGCCTCTGTCGGAAACTTTAGCCTACCCAACTGAAAGGTGGATGGTTTTGCTGTTTAGGCCAGGTACTGTGGCACTGCCTTTTTACCTCCAGCATTGTGATTCTTATTTGCAAGGCAGATTATAACTTTCTGGTCACAAATAACAGTTGCGTGCCAGCTTGTTTTCCTTCAGAAGATAATCACGAGTTGCGCCAGCTGGTTTACGTGTGGCTGTCAGGAGAGGTTGTCTCCAACAAATGTCTGTCTAGAAGACCGGGAGCCCACCAGCGAGCCATATTCATAGAACATAGGACATTTATGGCATGAAGTGCGTGCTACTACTGAGTCAGATTCCGTTCATCATTCCAGAAGATACTTAAAGACTGAATATTATAATTTGTTGGAGTTAAACAACGCATCAACTGCTCAGGTCATATGGCATCAGAGGCGAGAGGGAAAGAATTGGCTTGGGCTAGAGCAGGGCGCCAGATTCTGCCTCTGAGTGGGCTCGAACCCACGACACCCAGCACATACAGAATGACATTGGCCGAGCCGAGCGCAATCGCTAACCGACTGAGCCACTCAGACCCCGAAATAGTTTGCGGCTTTCCTTGTAAGTGGTTCTAAACCATGCATTTGGGTTCCTCCGTCACGGGTAGTCAGCTTTAGAGCCTTCTATCAGCCTCAAAGCTATCCATGAAATGCAATGCAGTGCTTTCGTTAAGTTAATATAGAAATCGCTCTGAATGTGCTGAAGTCAATTTGCCATCGGCTGTGGTATCTGTGCTGTCTGTGCAAAGAAAGTTATATTCTGTCGCGCTGGTGAGAACGACCATCTTGGAGATAAGGAGCCAGTCGCACAACAATTGGCCAAAACAGCAAACAATTCACATTTGACTAGGGCAGGCTTAACTTTCCGATAGAGGCTATGAAGAGCTCGGTGAATGTTCGGTACTAAGCCTCAGCCAGCTTGTCACTCCTGACAGCTGGCTGGTATTTTATTGCCTGAATCTGAAATATTCTGACCAGAAATGGCTCCGTTAAGAAGCTGGTGACTGTTATAGCTTCTCCTGTTTCAAGGTATTCCAGAACTTAATGTGGTGAACGATCCAACAGCGTGGTGTGAAGCTTGTGGAAGATTTCGTGATCCATCCAAAGGGTAAAAATATGCAGCAGGGTCTTCTAACAGTATCAGAGCTCTTGAATAGTTCGCAGGAGAATAGGGAGAAGCACCTGCCCCGACGACGTCCTCCAACGAATGTTACCAGAGAAAGGTTCGCCTCCGGAAGGCATTCCTGTTCTGTCGGGATTTAGAGTACTTGGTGGTGAACCATTTAAAATCAGGTCTTTTGTGGAATAACATGTATTTGTACTGCGCTACAGATACATCTGAAAAGTAAATGCCTGCATGTTAAATTCCATCTACTGCTCTTATACGCACGCACATGCCACGCTGTCTTTACTGGTAAGTTATGCACCCCTTTCATGCCAATTTAATAAGGGGAGACTGCAACGCCGGGCGGCCAATCGCGCCTGAAACATGAAATCTTTAACCGTTTTGAGGCGATCTTTCCCCTTGTTGTAGATGCTTGGAATGTGGCTCATTGAAATCAGAATTGAATATATAATGGGAAAAAGTGGGTTTGAGTCTGAAAAGTAAATAAAATGTTTTTTGAACGACACTACTGGATGGCTCGCAGAATCTGAACTGGCCATTAGGGCCTGAGAAGCCTCTAAGTCAGAGCAGAGATCCTAGCTCCCAGCTCCCAGCTCAAAGATCCCGGCTCCCCACACTGTTTCAGCTAATGTATAACACGTTGAGGAGACCATGGAATTTGGGTTCTTATTGTTTCTAATACGTTTCATGCGTAGATTCGAAATATGTAATCTGCAAAATCCTTGTTAAGCGCCGTTCTGCAATGTGACATTTTCCATTGCGCCTCTTCTGTAACTTGGAAGCATCCAGAATCCATTCTTTTGTACTTTTCTGCATCAAATTTGATATTTTCCGAGAGCTTATCGCGAACAATGCGATTGCGTCATCTGGCAAACTCCGGGACGGTTACAATACCCGACATCCGAGCGAAGAAGTTGGAAAAAATATACCCTTTTAGTCAGTAACGGGGAAGCAACCATGCATCAGTCAGAACAAAGCGCATTCACTGCGAAACCTGGAACGCTACATGACAATATGTGTGGTATTCACAATCCACGGCCAGTGGCGGATCCAGGGGGGCAAAAAGGCAATTGCGCCCCCAAACGGAAAAGCTCGGGGCAAAACTATGTTTTTGCCCCCCAAAGCGATCGACCTCCTTTTTCCCCGACTCATTTTAAGTTTATAGGCAACATTTTGGTGCTTTAACTCTCAACTTCTAACGGAACCAGTTAAGTTCAGTGAAAATATCGGGCCTTGGATAGGAAAAAGGATCTTGAGCTCATATTTTTCAGCCCGCGACGTTTTTTTTGCTTCTTGCCTCAAACACCCGTACCGGGAAGTCATATTTTAGCGCAATTTTGCGTTGCGCGACGTTTTTTTTTTTGCTTTTCGACTTTGGTTTGCCCCTCCCAAACCGACCGGCTAGATCCGCCACTGTCCACGGCGATAGTTTTACTCAATAATGTGCTGGATATTTTTCGAAAGTTTCCGAAAGCACGGATTTTGATGGGAATCAATATTGTTTCAAGCCGTTCTCTTCGCCAATTTAGTGGCATCAGTTCAGGGATCCATGATCAGAGACTGTACCCATTACCGGCTTGGTGATCGGGGCAGGCCCGGCGAAGAAAGCAAACAGTTGCTGACCAGGTGCGAATGTTAAGCAACTTGGAGGGCGGTGCCTCAATTCCAGTTCTCACCTCAATTCACCTCGATTCCGCGACGTGCCGCCCTTCAAATGGAAGTGCGCTGCAGGAAATGCCTCCGCTAGTTTTACACCCCGGTCACATTCATTTAAAAGGCCGACCCCCCACTTTAGAGGCGGGCAAAGCAACCTTGCACAGAACACCTTATAAAAAAACGTTGATTGATTGAAAGGCCCGACACCCGCCACCCGCCAACTTCTGATCAGCGATAGATAAGCTGGAGCCCTGTCCGGCCAGATGCGGTCTCCGACATTGGATCCTCGGGCATATTGCGTCTGCAGTCAATTTCACGGGACTGGATTTGCAAGAAATATTACGTTTTGATTGGCCTCTTCACAATTGTGAATTTCATACACTTATGGTATGAAATGCGATAATATTTCGTTCTCGGAACGTCTCCAGATCGATATTAATGATATGGTGGTAGCCAGCAATATCTCAGTTCAAGTTACAAAGTTAACAGTCATGAGTAAACAAAACAACTTACACGTGATTGGGTTCCACTTAAACTCCCAGTATTGATTCAGATTCAACGAGCACTGTCGTCTTAAACCTAAATGGGAAGAATGTACTAGGAAGTGCTATTTTTATTAAAAGATGGCTTTAGTTTCCGGATATGAATGGATTCTGTTATTTTTGGTTAGGATGGTCTTGGTTTTTAAAATCTGTACGGACAGCGGTTGTTCAGGAAGTATCATGTTGCTATGTTCTTGAGAGAAATGGTCGCCAAAAGGTGTTTCTGGTGTCGAATTAAGAGTATCACGTCTATGCTCGTTGAATGTCAGTCGAACTGGTCGCTTGGCTTCTCCCACATATTGACAAGACTTATTATTTTCAGTACACAGCTTACAGCTGGCGAGGTAAACAATCCCGAGGTAGTACATATTCCCTTTAAACCAGATTCCCAGGCATTGCAAGTTTGTTTACTTGAAGGGCACTGGGGTACTGAGATATCTGATTGTACGATGCTTTTTAGGGTGTTTTTACATTGCCAAGAAATTGCATCACATACAGTCAGTGCTTAGAGAATGACAACTCCGAGAACCATGCAGTGCCGACGGAGAGCACCGGTGGAAATTTACAGCAGAAGAAGAATATGGCAAAGACAATAATGCGCTTGAATTCCCTACTTTGGTGCCGCAACTTACGGTTAGTCCCTGCATTCATTTTGAATGCAACTACTGTGTTATTAAAAACATTATCCTAATAACAAGAATTTTTGTCATTTCTTGTGCTGACCATTATAGTGCCTTCGGAAGATCAATACCCCATTTGGAGGAGGGGGGGTTAATAAAACTTAGACGCGTTAGTGTTAAAACAATGTTTCCTAATGTTTGAGTTATTCCCTATTCTAGAGATTATAGATCCTCCCCAGGGCTGCCAGGTTTTCTTGGCACAAAGAGGCCGAACCGAGGTAGAAAAATGGTAAAAAAGGGGTAATTTTTTAATCTCCCTAAAATCAGGGATCTAAAAACTTGCCGAGCTACCTACGCCGTCGGCGACCCTACCATCTTTTGGTTGGCGACCCAGCAACCGTCTCAAACTCTGATTCCATCTGTTTTCCCATGATTTTAGCTTCCACCATCCGCTCGTGCTTCTGAATATGCTTACCCTCTCCACTGTCTCCACCCGTCACCGCAATACAGACACTGCCAATCAAGTCTATTGGATGAAGTCTGCCAGTTCCTTTAGCCAAGAATGGACAGAATCTACTTCGACAAAGAGCCAAGTTACCTTTCGTTTCCGGTTTGTTTGGCGTTTCTGAAAGACAGCTTGGCTACAACGGGGCATCTTTGGCCGATTGCATCTGGTATCATCACCGCCCTTAATCGCTGCTAGTCTATGCTAGTTATGTTTCTTCTTATTACAATTTTTGGGTCCCATCTTATGAAAAACGACTGAAATTACCTGGTACTTTAGGTGATATCATGTCCCTGTTCCGTATCTATGTACTATTTTAAAGTTTAAACTAGAATGTACTAGAATCTGTCACGAGTCGGTTCCAAGTCGGTGATTTTTTTCAATAGGCAAGCAATGGTCAACCAAGTCGGCCGAAACCAGCGACTTGCGTGGTCGCCTGGTCGCCGGTAGTCGCCCTTGGTACGTTTTCGGTGTCTGCGGCTTTCAGAACAAGCGCGGGCTGCCACTAATATTTTTGCATTCTTGTTGAAAGCAGTGGGCGCCGTTTTTGACGACTGGTGTTGAATTCGTTAAATCCAAGGGGTTAAATGAAAATGTGCGTTTATCATAGACGGTCCATGCAATCTATGTGGGTTTTGGAGTCTGCGTGCAATGATGTTTCCCGGTTATGCTGTACGGCGAAAAGTCTCAGAAGGAAAAAACCTTGAATACCAGTGGTGCATGGTTAAACTCTTTCTAACCACAATCACGATTAAAATTTCATCGTAAACATTGTTCTATAGTCACACATTCCAAGGGCGTGGATTTCCTAAACGATTTTTGGTGTGCCTAATTAGGAAACTATCCATAACAGGCATACTTTTATTGATACCACCATGTTCTTGCCTTATACCTAGCTGGAAGTGGACATATAACTGGGTGACCAAGTAGGCCTGTTATTTAACGATTTTGAAGTCTCTGATATGAGAAACAGGAAAATTTGAAGGATACTCTCAGGAGGTACAGAAAATAACTTTAGCTTTCATTGGGGGTGCCTCAGCAGTGACGGATCCAAGGGAGTTCGGGGCCCCTTAAGTTCGAAAGGATTAAGGGTGGCCTGAGGGAAAAAAGCACCCCCCAAAAACCGGTTAAACTAGGTCTGTGAGGCAAAAAATTCCTTGCTGCTGCCCCCACCACTAGAATTCAAATGCTGTGGCTACGGATGGAGCTTTGAAGTCTAGAAGTTGTGAAAAAAATGGCATTAAAGGTGGGGCATTCCAGGACAGATCGACCAAGGCTTGACACCACCATGTCTAGAAAAAATCTGAAACTTTGTCTCCGGGGTAGTTTTGGGCCAGAAACACGCCTGTGAGAATCTCAGCCCCCTCCGACCAACGGTGACCGAGTTATAGCCCGAAGCACTTTCGGGAGGTCACGTTGTAGACTCATCTTTGATGCTTCATAACTCAACAACGCATCACCTGATTAACAAGTTTTGTATATCATTGAACTCGTCTTGAATTATAGTTTATTTTGAAAAAGAAAATGTTAAAATTTGAAAATTTTGGACTTTTAATTTGTTTGACCTTTTCCTTTTTGACCTAGCTTGACCTTTTCCCAGTTGAAATTGCCCTTTTAGACACCTCAAAAATGTTTCTTCATAAAATATCTTTCGATAGCAAAAATAAAAAAATGCGTTCTTGCTATAAGTTCCGAATATTTAGCACCTAAGGTAGGTATGTACACGGTTTTTGACCATTGCGGTAGTACAGCCTTATGTTTAACGCCGCAAATATAGCGATTGCTTTTGTAATCGGTCGCTGGAAATCATACTCCATTGTCTTTACGAAATTTTAATCGTACAAGTATCCGAATTTATGACAATTAACACGCGCCCACCCAAGGGGGTGGGCAACCGGCCTCCTCAGGTTTCCACAGGTAGTAAAAAAAAACACCTTCGCGCAGCGCCACCGTACTTCATGTACCTCTAACTCGAAATTTTTGCAGATTCTGGCAAAATTTTAGGTCTGGGTCATACCAGGTCAGACTGCCAACCCAGGTCAAGAGACCTAACCTCAAACTTTGGGAGGTGCATAAATCATATCAAATTTAGCCTATCGTGGTTAGAATCGCATTACATAGTAAGATCGCCTAGAAAGATAATTTTTCGTAGCAGGATTTCTATATCGATAACCGGGAGCAGGGCAAAGGTCATGATCTTTCCATTAGAAATGCATTGGGCGATTGGTAAATTTTGATAACTTGCGAGAATTGAGAATTGTCGAGAATTGCGATGGAGGTTGTATTTTTACATTGTCGTGTCTGACTTGCCACTGCAGTTTGATTAATATTCTTTTTACCATACAGACCTAAACCTGGCCCTAGGTCAAAGCAGGTTAATTTTGACATTTGACTAGGCAATATTATAAGATATATAATCCGTTTGGGCTCAACAAGAGTGTTCCAATGGTGCTGAACTTTTCTTTCTACTGCTCTTCTCTGTCACCTATTATGCCACAAAATTTAGGTTTCCACTTAGTTCCCGTAAGAAATACTGTGACCTTGAGCAACCTCAAAGGCGACACGACCAAACGATTGTATGTAATATATTCGGTAATGATTAAAACTGGCTATTTAGCGGCATCACTCCCAGTGCACTGTGTCATCATTTATCTGGTATTCTCGGATCCGTGTCAGCTATGAAATGATCACCTTGTAAAAATATCATGAGGCAACCTGTTCAAGCGACCAAGTCGAATGCGTTACAATTTCAGGACATTTTGTCGAATATATGAGCAGATTCAAACTACTTTTTGGGAATGAAAGCCTTTCAGACACGTTTGTTTACATTGCATGAATCCTCTCAAACATATGCTGTGCTGCACTGGATCAGCTTGCATCGATACTATTTTCCATCTCCGGGAACGATGTAATTGTGTGAGTTAGTGGTGCTCATAGGATAAGTTATACTTGTTTCAATTATTGATAAAGTCGCGACATCTTTGTAAAATTTCGTTTAAGGCTGAAAGGTTCATTATTAATAAGTTCATTTGCCCTCGTCTCCCTCGAAACAAGGAATCCCTTTTTATCACTTTTAATGGCTGCAGTTTTTCTGTTTATAAATATCGCCCAAGTTGTTGCCAGTTCAGTTTTTTATACATTTTGTACAAGTTGTTCTCAGTTCGATTGTTGGAGTCGGGGTCTCACTAAAGTCATCAATGGACTTGTCACGGAGACCCCGACCCCACCATCCGAACGAGCAACTCCCACAATGAAGGGTTGATTTTAGAAGCCAACGTTTAACGTCCCACACAGCACAGGGACGGCCGCCCCGCTCAGGTCACCCTCTTACCAGTCAGTTGCCAGCCGACCTGTACGTCGGGTAAGCTATTGAGCGCCGGAGCGTCTCAGCGGAACCGATCCCAAGCCTGTACATGCACTGCCACTGCATGCTTCTGAGCCGCGGGCCGGAGCCCAACGCTCTACCAACTGAGCTACCGGGGCGGCAAGGAGGCAGTTTTAGGAGTAGGTGTCTCACTAGAGTCATCAAGGGACTTTTTACGGAGACCCTGACCCCACCACCCAAACGAGCAACTCCCACGATAAAGTGTTAATCAAGGAAACAACGTTGAAAGTCCCACAAGGCATAACGACGACCGTCTACCTCAGGTCACCCCCTCACCACTGAGTTGCCTGCTGGCCTTCAGCATTTACGGTACCTACCACCTCCCAGTTGACCTAAATTATTTTTCCAGAAGTCGCAAAATGTTGTGTTAGAGGTAGATGGAGTACGGTGGCGCTGCGCGAAGGTATTTTTTTACTACCTGTAGAGACCTGAGGAGGCCGGTTGCCCACCCCCTCGGTTGGGCGCGTGTTAATTGTCATAAATTCGGATACTTGTACGATTAAAATTTCGTAAAGACAATGGAGTATGATTTCCAGCGACCGATTACAAAAGCAATCGCTATATTTGCGGCGTTAAACATAAGGCTGTACTACCGCAATGGTCAAAAACCGTGTACATACCTACCTTAGGTGCTAAATATTCGGAACTTATAGCAAGAACGCATTTTTTATTTTTGCTATCGAAAGATATTTTATGAAGAAACATTTTTGAGGTGTCTAAAAGGGCAATTTCAACTGGGAAAAGGTCAAGCTAGGTCAAAAAGGAAAAGGTCAAACAAATTAAAAGTCCAAAGTTTTCAAATTTTAACATTTTCTTTTTTCAAAATAAACTATAATTCAAGACGAGTTCAATGATATACAAAACTTGTTAATCAGGTGATGCGTTGTTGAGTTATGAAGCATCAAAGATGAGTCTACAACGTGACCTCCCGAAAGTGCCTCGGGCTATAACTCGGTCACCGTTGGTCGGAGGGGGCTAAGATTCTCACAGGCGTGTTTCTGGCCCAAAACTACCCCGGAGACAAAGTTTAAGATTTTTTCTAGACATGGTGGTGTCAAATTGAAATATTTTTGGTCGTTTTGTCCTGGAATGCCCCAGGTGTTAAAAATGGCAAACAGGTTTTGTTGGTGCTAGGTTGGCTCGCATCATGTTCTGTATGACCATATGTCTTGGTGTGTATATATTATTATCTCATGCGGCAATATTAATCGAATTTTTAAAAACAAAATTATTGTTTCACTATCTATTAATTGATTTGTATTTAACTTGTGTCTGATTTACATAGATGCACCATGACATGTGAATGCTCATAATAAACATTTTGAGCCTCAATATTTGAGGCAGAGTATAAAGTATGATTTCCTGTTTCTGCTTCAAAAATGAATCCCCTCTAAAATTGAAAGAACAGAAATGAGCCAGGTAGAAAGATCAAAAGTTTGTTTCTTGGCCCAAAATATTTTTCTGGAAAATGATCTCAAGCTTTCCCAGAATTGGGAGTGGGTGTTCCCATCTATAGGTCAAGCATTCCCATTTATCACCCATCATTCCCATTTATGGCACTGTTACCATTTTTAAGTCACACCAACCACAGTTTTCACCCACTGATATTATTATATTATTATATATAACTTATATTATTATTATATATACACTAGATATTATTATATATAACTTGAACTGAGATATTGCTGGCTACCATCATATCATTAATATCGATCTGAAGACGTTCCGAGAACGAAATATTATCGAATTTCATACAATAAGTTTATGAAATTTACTATTGTGAGGAGGCCAATCAAAACGTAATATTTCTTTTAAATAATGGCTCGCATACAGTCAGTGCTTAGACAATTACAACTCCGAGAACTGGATTTGCGGTAAAATTTCAATCTGTTAAAAAATGGCCAGACTTCTTGCAATGTAATTCGTACAGTATGCTGCTTTAAAAGCTGATCAAGCCTAGCTCGCCTTAAAATCGCACACAGACGCTACATTTCATAGCGAACTGTGTTTTTGCCGACAGCGCGGTGTGCGCGGCATCTGCCATTGGCTTCTATGTTGCACGCGCATTGACTGGAGGATGGCGGGTACCCGCCGCCTCGGGCTTTTGGAGATAGAATATAAACGGTGGCGCGTAGCGCCGCAAGTCAGAACAGGATGAACCTACCCTATTGAAACTCAAATCACAAAATACGCTCACCAGGCTCTACAAAATGCATTCTGTTATTTGTATATCGATGACGTAAGGCTAGGTACGGGTCATGCATGACCTCTCGATTGGAAACACATGAGATAAATAGTTTAAACTGGATAACTTAGTAATAAATGGTGTTAGACCGTTAGACCGGCATTAGGTCTGCCTTATCTTTGCAGTTCTGATTATGTGTATTTATTTTAACCTAATTTGCCCTTGACCTAGCCTCAGGGCAGGTCAAATCCTCGATTTGACCGGATTTGACCTAGCAAGATCATATTATATATAATTCGATTCAGCTTGCTACGGGGATTCCAATGATTTAGATGGTTTTTCACTGTCTTAACTGGTTAAGATGTAATTACTGAAAACCTTCATTTACATGTTATCCCTATGGTGGTATGCGTTAACCTCTAGTGACCTTAAATGTGACCTAAAAATGATTTAATTTTTGTCTATAGAAATTTGCATGGGCTATTCAGCGCTGTTTACCGTTTTTCGCCATCTAGAGTGGTTCTCGAGATCTTAGGTCCCCCCCAGTCAACGCGAAGGCGGCTCAGACCCTGTCAATACGCGTGCCAAGACTGTTGCAACTTCATGTTATATTAACAGATGCTTCGATGGAAATTGAGGCAATTGCTTCAAATAGTTAGGTTCTCAGCACTTTGGCGGTTCAGTAAAGGCCAAGCATGATACTTTTTCGTCCGGTAAAAGTAGAAAAGAAACTGAAAAGTAGTAAAAGAACCTGGGGCATTCCACAACAGAACGTAGGGCTTTTGTCACCCGCCTCCGTGGAGTGCTGAGTTGGAAATGTAATCTTAATAAGGATGCTCCTACAGTCAAGCTCACCTCGACGATTAGTTCTACCCCTTTAGTTGTGGAATGAGGCAGGCGTTTGAGCTGCGACAATGAGCTTCTTGAGACTTTGAGAGGTACTACGCCTCGGGTTTTGTCCTATGGTCGTAGAAAAGCTCTATTTATGCTCGCTTAATATCGTTGAAGGTTTCGGCGTTTTTGAAATTTCAAGTTCCCGTGGGTTATAAAGGAAAAATAAACAAATAAACCTTTAGTGTCCTCAATGAAAAATTAGCGCGAGACAGCAATGAGGTTCCTGGATAAAATGACGGATACAACAGAATCATTTTTGTAGGTACTAAACTGCGTCGTTTTACTATGATTCGTCGAATTAAAATATCACTCTTTCTCGGCGTTTGCCCTGCCCTTTTCTGGAACCTTATATATGTCGCGCATTATTATTGTATATAGACCATTCAAATACTCGCCGAAGTGCTTGGATAGCGTGAGTGCGTGCAATCTTGGGATTGAGAATCCGTTTCTAAGCGTCCAAGGATTCCTGATATATCGTGATCCCGAATCTTCAGGAATTTCATTTTTGTGCAAAAGCCTCTTACAACATGCCGGACAGCTTTTTGCACTTTGCCCCCTGGGTAATATCAATCGCCTATTATTGTATGCTTCCCTTTGTGCATTGACTCTCATGGCTCTTACCGGCTTGCATATGTGATGAATATATTTATTAATTATTTATTTTACATCTTCAGGACACTGCACAATAGACATGTGGCTATTCTTAGCCTGGCATCGATTATTTCATAACAAAATCCATGTACAAAAGACAAGAATGATAGACACGATTCAATAATAAAATACACTGGTTCAGTAATCGGCGCAAAAAAAACAATTCAATACCACACACCTTGCAGTTCGTATCCGACGGAACTAACTCATTAACCATCGAGCGAGTGGTTTTTTATGGCAGCCATCCGCAGTTCTGTGAGATTCGGCGGCAGAGCATAGGGTCGCTAGAAGGGTCGCTAAGAGAATATATGATCAAACTTTGGGCGACCGGATACTGCTTTTGCGCTGAAGTTTATAATTTTTTTAATTTGTCGATGATTTTTGTCCGAACAGTTGCCGTACACTGAAATACAGTATCGAACGTGTGAGAGAATCAGGCTGTGAACAATGCTTGAGATGATGGTTTGGGGAGGCGGTGGCTTATGTGAATTAATGATATTAAAAGACCGAAACACTTTTGCATGAGATGGTTTATGTGTGTGTCCCACGAGAGGTGATTGTCGAATATGATACCCAGGTTACGGACGGACTGAACTGGGCTGATGGCTTGAGCACGAAATTGGATCTGCAGGGGCGGAAGGTCCTTGAGGCTTTGGCGACTGCCGATTACCATTAGCTGTTTTGGTGGCATTAACTTTCATGCCATTAGCACGGAACCAGTCATCCAAGGACGTAAGGGTACGCTCCATGCGGGCTTAAAGAATACTCGCTTGATCCCTTCGGCCGGTAACAATAGCTTGAGTATCGTCTGCATACTGCGTGATGCTAGAATCGATCGTAAAATAGCTTAGGTCGTTGACGAACACATTGAAGATGAGTGGGCCCAGGGAAGATCCTTGAAAAACGCTGACTGTGTTGGGAAGTTTTTTTAGAGACAATTTTTTGCCCGCTGCAGTGATCTACACTTGATACGCTCTGAGTATGGCCGCTTAGATACGAACGGAACCAATCCGTATCGATTCCGTACAGTTCTAGCTTAGTCATCAACTTCGAAAGATCGATGATATCAAAAGCTTTACTCAGGTCAAGAGGGTTATATGGAAAATATATGTTTATCCACTTTGAATTGAGATACGTCGAAGTCGCTCATTCTCTCTTGCACATACTCGATGTCTCAGAATGAGGAATTATGAACTGGTGCGCGCTGAATGGGAATAATGCCAAATGACTCGCACGATCAGTGCCTGATATTAAAAGCAACTTACGAGTATTTGCTGTCTTGATCAACTGCTTACGCGTGCTGGCTCAAGTGTTTACTGTAAATGTTGTATGTATAGCAGACGGCCGGAAAATTTGGTATATGTATTAAGTGATACTTTTTAAATCTTCCAGAATCCCGAAAAGTCGTTTTAGATATTTTCGGTTGACCCGAAAAATAGCATACATTGCCAATGTGCGGTTCTGAGAACACGTGGGCCTGCCAGTGCCGCTCTGTAATGATTTGGGAAATGGCGAAGTTTTGGAGGTTCGTCAAAAGTTTCGAGAAAATTTTGCACTTTTTAGAGCCCTGCAGTCACGTTGCAGTGATTCAATGGGCTTGGGTTGCCGGTGTCGGCTGGCAGTTTCTACCACAGGCCGGGGTTCACGTCGCCGCCTTTCTATGTCGTCCCGCCTCACGGCCGTCGTTTGGCCAGAACGGTCCAGTCCGGTGCCGTTATACTGTCTAGACAATGTTCGACAGCACAAACGGCTGGCCGGGCCCACCGCTCGCCGCCAACTCCAACAAACACAGCACCCGTGCTGCCCCAGCTGCCGGCTCTGCGCCTCCGCGTCGGTAGCTTGGCACCATTTTTTACACCTTTAGCGGTGCCCGTTGACGGCACGAGGCATCTCATCAGTGTAGAATTACATCGGTGGGATCGGCGGGTTCAACTGGGGTGTGGAATATAGGGAATGTTAAGTGGATACCGGCACGGAAATGCACACTGCACAGTGCGAATGCAATGTCCATCATGATACCTCAGTGACATACAACTATAATTCGCCTTCACCGGAAAGAAGGCCCGAATTTAAAAAGCTGCATAGGAGAGGAATACAGCTTTTGTCGCATAAAACGTACTCAGTAATCTGCAAGATGTATTAGGAAAAGCAGCAGTTCATCGCGACGTCGATGACAGACGTTCATTGCGACTCGATATCTGTCAAAAGAGATGCATGATATGTTGCCCGATACGTGGCGTCTATGACGCCTATTAACATGTATTGGCTTCATAAATGCTGGTGTTTCCCAGTACTGCGCATGACACAGGTAGATGGGCGTTGGATACAGAAGAAAGTAATGAGGCTTGCCGCGCAGATAGACACCGCTGCCGACAGGGCACTCAGCAGCGCCAACAGAGCGACCGCACTCGGCACCGTGCACTGCGCTCAAACAAACAGGCACCTGGCAAAAGCAAGGCTCCGACTCACCCTCTCCATATATATGCTTACCGACCTGAGCACTGGACGGAACAGACAGACCCGAACACTGGACTGAACTGACCGACACGAACACTGGACTGAACTGACCGACACGAACACTGGACTGAACTGACCGACACGAACACTGGACTGAACTGAAGGGCCCGAACACTGGACTGAACTGACCGACACGAACACTGGACTGAACTGACCGACACGAACACTGGACTGAACTGACCGACACGAACACTGTACTAAACTGACCGACACGAACACTGGACTGAACTGACCGACACGAACACTGGACTGAACTGACCGACACGAACACTGGACGGAACTGAAGGACACGAACACTGGACGGAACTGAAGGACCCGAACACTGGACTGAACAGACCGACACGAACACTGGACGGAACTGAAGGACCCGAACACTGGACGGAACAGACCGACACGAACACTGGACGGAACTGAAGGACCCGAACACTGGACGGAACAGACCGACACGAACACTGGACGGAAATGACCGACACGAACACTGGACGGAACAGACCGACACGAACACTGGACGGAACTGACCGACACGAACACTGGACGGAACTGAAGGACCCGAACACTGGACGGAACTGACCGACACGAATACTGGACGGAACTAACCAACACGAACACTGGACGGAACTGAAGGACCCGAACACTGGACGGAACAGACCGACACGAACACTGGACGGAACTGACCGACACGAACACTGGACTGGACTTACCGACACTGCCCTGGCCACTGCTGCGGCGCGAGAACGGACTGCAGCAGCTTCAGCGCCTGGTATCAACTGAACGCACAATGCTGATCATAGGAATATATGTCTAGAGCGGACACTCTTGCTGGTATCGTCACCCCTGATGCAACTCTCCAGTCGAGAGAGCTGCTGGTATGGTCACCCCTGATGCAGCTCTCCAATCGAGAGAGCTGCTGGTATTGTCACCCCTGATTCAGCTCTCCAATCGAGAGAGCTACTGGTATGGTCACCTCTGATGCAGCTCTCCAATCGAGAGAGCTGCTGGTATGGTCACCTCTGATGCAGCTCTCCTGTCAAGAGAGCTGCTGGTATGGTCACCTCTGCTGCAGCTCTCCAATCGAGAGAGCTGCTGGTATGGTCACCCCTGATGCAGCTCTCCAGTCGAGAGAGCTGCTGGTATGGTCACCCCTAATGCAGCTCTCCAGTCGAGAGAGCTGCTGGTATTGTCACCTCTGATGCAGCTTTCCAATTGAGAGAGCTGCTGGTATCGTCACCTCTGATGCAACTCTCCAGTCGCCAATAGGCAGCTCTCTGGTCATCTCTCGGGTCCGATACTGCATCACCGTATTCGGCAATGGTACCCAAACCAATAACACTCGGCTCCAAAAGATCATTAACTATGCTGCAAAAATCATATTATGGCACAACAAATTTGATCATGTTTCGGATCTATTAGAGGACTTTGGCTGGCTTTCGGCGTGTGAACTGGCTAGGTATCACACAGTTGTGCTTGTGCACAAGGTAGTGCGACTCGGGAGCCAGAGAAGCTAGCACGGGGATTTTAGGAGCTCCGGTTTACGCGGGAGCGCAGCACACGACGGGACGGAGACCTATGGGTTTCACGTTCCCGTAGCAGCATGGGCCAGCGCAGGTTTATGGCCCGGGGTCCTTCGTACTATACCGATGTGCCCGCTGATTTGAAAGTCATTTCAGTACCTCTTTTCTGCCGTGCCCTTAAGCGCCACCTCGTGTCACAGCGTACTTAAGATGTCTTGGGATGTGTGATACTGCGCTGCGTGTGGAGTGAAGTAGAATATTTTATATCAAGTGTATGCAGTTTTTATGTGATGATGTCATATGTATGACTGTATTGAAGTTTCACCTAGTGAATGTCTCAGCCCATCCCATCTACTCATCTATCAACAGCTTGACGTGGTGTCGTAATAGCCACAACCGTTTTTTTAGCTGCTGGTATCGTCACCCCTGATGCAGCTCTCCAGTCGAGAGAGCTGCTGGTATGGTCGCCCCTGATGCAGCTCTCCAGTCGAGAGAGCTGCTGGTATCGTAACCTCTGACGCAGCTCTCCAATCGAGAGAGCTGCTGGTATGGTCACCCCTGATGCAGCTCTCCAGTCGAGAGAGCTGCTGGTATCGTCGCCCCTGATGCAGCTCTCCAATCGAGAGAGGTGCTGGTATGGTCACCCCTGATGCAGCTCTCCAGTCGAGGGAGCTGCTGGTATGGTCACCCCTGATGCAGCTCTCCAGTCGAGGGAGCTGCTGGTATGGTCACCTCTGATGCAGCTCTCCAATCGAGAGAGCTGCTGGTATGGTCACCCCTGATGCAGCTCTCTAGTCGAGGGAGCTGCTGGTATGGTCACCTCTGATGCAGCTCTCCAATCGAGAGAGCTGCTGGTATGGTCACCCCTGATGCAACTCTCCAATCGAGAGAGTTGCTGGTATGGTCACCTCTGATGCAGCTCTCCAATCGAGAGAGCTGCTGGTATGGTCACCCCTGATGCAGCTCTCCAGTCGAGGGAGCTGCTGGTATGGTCACCTCTGATGCAGCTCTCCAATCGAGAGAGCTGCTGGTATGGTCACCCCTCATGCAGCTCTCCAATCGAGAGAGCTGCTGGTATGGTCACCCCTGATGCAACTCTCCAATCGAGAGAGCTGCTGGTATGGTCACCCCTGATGCAGCTCTCCAGTCGAGGGAGCTGCTGGTATGGTCACCCCTGATGCAGCTCTCCAGTCGAGGGAGCTGCTGGTATGGTCACCCCTCATGCAGCTCTCCAATCGAGAGAGCTGCTGGTATGGTCACCCCTGATGCAACTCTCCAATCGAGATAGTTGCTGGTATGGTACCCCTGATGCACTCTCCAATCAGAGAGTTGCTGGCATGGTCATCTCTGATGCAACTCTCCAGTCGAGGGAGCTGTTGGTATGGTCACCCCTCATGGAGCTCTCCAATCGAGAGAGCTGCTGGTATGGTCACCTCTGATGCAACTCTCCAGTCGAGGGAGCTGCTGGTATGGTCACCCCTCATGGAGCTCTCCAATCGAGAGAGCTGCTGGTATGGTCACCCCTGATGCAACTCTCCAATCGGAGAGCTGCTGGTATGGTCACCCCTGATGCAACTCTCCAGTCGAGAGAGTTGCTGGTATGGTCACCCCTGATGCAACTCTCCAGTCGAGAGAGCTGCTGGTATGGTCACCCCTGATACAGCTCTCCAGTCGAGAGAGCTGCTGGTATGGTCACCCCTGATGCAACTCTCCAGTCGAGAGAGTTGCTGGTATGGTCACCCCTGATGCAGCTCTCCAGTCGGGATGGACCGAGTTCATTAGAAAATACGGCCAGGGCTAAATAGCTAAGCTGTGTAAATAGTTGTAAAAAGTTTAAATATATAAGCGCGTCGCTAACGGAAGATGGAGCATTAGTCCAAAACAATCATTTTTGAGCCTATCGGCACAACAACTGCCAGGGTTTTACAGCATCGCCATCTCCGCTACCCTGTTGGAAGGGTTTCTCGGGAGTCAGATTTCTCCTTGCTCAAGGAATCTGCCGAGCTTTGAACCCGGGTCAGTTGGGCGGAAAGTGAGGTAGATAACCATTACACCACCGCGCCCCCTACCATTTGTGCATGACATGCATCGTAAAAACACTTAGCAATTGCTAGGTGGGTTATTCCACCATAAATCGACCAAGGCATAAACCCTACTATTTTTAATTTCCTCGAAAATTGGTATATGGGAACTCACAAGGGCGTAGAATCCTCCCATGGCACCCAAAAATTATTTAAAAATTTGTTTGAGAGAAATGGCCTCCGGCAATCTCTGAAGGTCATTATGCAGGCATTGATTAGAATGCCTATAGCTCTAAAAAATGTTCAAGTGATTTTCGACAATTTTATAGTTTTAGGATGTCAATTCTACGGGCAACATTCTGGCTATCTTCAATTTTGAAATTTAAACAAAAAATGTTTGATGACCTCATGACCTAGTTTTATAATTGTGACCTTGACCCGTAGTACAGTGAAATTCAAAAATTATCTTGAAAGCGTTTTGACATATGGTAGTAGTCTTTCATATCAAATAAAGAAAAAATGGCTTTTGAAATGCATATACTACTTTTAGCTTCATATATATGTATATATTAGCTTCATATATATGTTCATAGAAATGTATTGAAAATCGGCCCGTTTGCACACGGGCCGGTACATTTGTAAACGGGCCAAATAGCCGGCCCGTATGCAAACGGGCCAGCGATGTGGCCCGTTTGCAAAAAGTCTGGCCCGTTTGGGTTTTCTAGTATCCTGGCCCGTTTGCAAACCGGCCGGCCCGTTTACAAACTGGCCGGCCCGTTTGCAAACCAGCCGGTCCGTTTACAAATTATCCGGGTCGTTTAAAACGGATTTGAGTAAAATGCATTCGCACGCAGCAGCTTTCTTGGCACGGGTCTACTGATCAAATTTCATGAAAAGTAGCTCCATTTCGTATCATGCCTAATTTTTTCCACTTCTGAACCGAAGCGCATTGGATAAATCCCGCCCACTCCACCTCCTGAGCATAATATGTGACCCGACCTGCCACCGGAAGACCAAGCATTGTACGCCCTCTTTTATCTGTGAAGTGCAGGGGTGATTGGACCGCCTCGTCGCCTTGACACTTGCTGAATCTCTGGTAAATGTTATGCATGGCTGCGTACCTACGTTTAAGAATATTGCTTCATCTCTGGATTGAACCCTAAATATAGCATTAGAAATCTACTGTCTTCGATTTCAGGTTATTCTCTATTTCTGGTTTAGGGACAGGTCCATATTAAAATATTCATTTTTGAGTCATGGATTTAGGAATTTGATAAATATCCAGTGCCACCCCATCTGCATTTACAATCATACCTGGCCAGGATAATTCGATTAGAGGCAATGCCAGCACCTCCCATCATAGAAGGTTTAGCTAAGGCTGCCATCTTTTCTAGGTAAAAGAAATTAAGCAGCTGAAACAAAATTCTAAATCAATTTTCCACTTTATGCTGCAGCCTACCTTCCTCTGCTTTACTCAATCCAAATTGGCTGCTTCGGGGCCTTTCTAGCCAAATTATCCCTGGTAACATTACCTCCACCTTTTGCTGAGTGCTGGAACAGCTTAGCTTCGAAACTGGATGAGCATTTGAATCCAGGTCATTATCGAATTAGTTGTATTCCATACATATTTATTGGATTTTGGGTTCGGATGATAGTCACTGGCCTAGTCTCTATGCCTAAAATGTGATCCGGATCGCATGCAGATGGAGTACAAGTGTTTTTTCTCATCACTATGGCAGAGCCTGTGCTAAAGTGTTAGGAAAATAGCGTTTCAGGAACTCGACGACTCCAAGATGTATCCGGATCTGCGGTTTCATCGGATCGCATTTGGACCATGAAAACTAAGTTGTATGGAAACTGATTGGGTCTGGTCTATTAGAGAAAGTCCGTATTTTTTAGTTTAATGAATCTTTTTTTGTTCATTTTCATGAATCTTTTATTTCCAATGAATTTGTAAACTGGGCGATTAAATTAAGTTAATATCAATCTCTGAACATGGCAAGTATTGTGACTGCACTGCATTCCATTTACATGCGTGAAGAAATGTTTGCAATGCTTGAATAGATTGCTGCTTGTAGAGCATTGCTGCTTGTTTTGCATGAGTGTGCTGCCGAATTGGCAGTGCCTCTCGAAATCATTTGCAAATTGTCAGTCGCTCAAGGTGTTTTCCCACATATTTGGAAGGATGCAAATGTCATTCCCATTCACAAAAAGAAGACAAAAAGAACCCAGGCAACTACCGCGGTATTTCGCTTCTTCCTCTTTGTTCGAAAATTTTAGAAAAGGTAGTCTGTGACTCTCTTTTGGCCCATTGTCTGCCATCTATTCCCAGCAGTCAACATGGATTTCTCCCAAATCGTTCATGCGTCTCAAATCTTGCCAACTTTCTAAAACACAGCTGGGATTCGATCCAGGAGGGCGTGCAGACTGACTCTGTCTACACTGATTATTCTTCGGCTTTTACGAGTGTAAACCACACGCTTCTTCTTCACAAACTAAAATCTTTCAAAATTACTGGTCGCGCGCACTCCTGGATTGAATCCTACCTGACTGGTCGTCGCCAACGAGTTATACTGGAGGGCCAATCTTCCGAATGGTGCGCTGTAAGGTCCGGGGTGCCTGAGGGCAGCGTGTGTGGCTCGCTCTTGTTTATCTGCTACACAGCAGACATCCCCCTCATCATTCGAACCAACTGTATAAGCTTCGCCGACGATCTTAAGTTGTACCACCGAATTTCGACAAAAACAGACAGTGATGCCCTTCAGGCTGACATCAACAATTTAGTAGAATGGTCTAAAATTGGGCGTTTAAAATTGAATCCAGATAAATGTAGCGTTATATCATTTTCTCGCCGAAAATCTCCGATCCTTACCACCTATGTACTGGATGGTACGCCGCTGGAGCGCCGTACAGAGACTAGGGATCTCGATGTTATACTCGACAGTAAGCTGACTTTCGCTCCACACATAGACCACACCGTGGCCAAGGCCAATAGAATGCTTGGCCTCCTCATACGAAGTTTTCAGACCTCGCGCCAGTGGTGCCGAGTCAGACTCAAGCACACTTCTATTCTTTGTGCTTAGTATGCCCATGTAAGATCCATCCTGGAGTATGGTTGCGTTGTATGGGCAGGGTCTGCTGCATCCCACCTGAAGCGCCTAGAAAGGGTGCAGCATAAACTTCTCATCTGGTTGGCCTCATTTTCGGACCGTCCGTCAGCCAGGCTTGACTATCCATCTCTTTTGACTCACTACAAAGTGCGTAGTATTAAGGCACGTTTTGCTCAGCATGACCTCTTGTTTTTGTTTAATCTTCATCACGGAAAGTTGGATTGTTCCGATCTGGTTTCCGAGTTCGGTTTGTCTGTGCCGCGTCGAACGTCGCGTTCTCCCTCTTTGTGGGCAGTTCGGTTTGCGCGTGTTGGTACTGTGCAGCGCAGCCTCTTCATCCGCGTGGCCGTCACATGTAACAGTTTCTTCAACGCATTTCGTAATGTTGATTTCTTCGCAGACTCGGGCTACACATTTAAAACTAATGCTATCAAATTCACGGCAACCTTAGGAACTTTCTCAGGATAGGCATTTGTGCAAATGTTGAGCGTTATGGATGTTCGTGGAATGCTTCCATTGCTGAATGTATGTATTATCTGACTTAACTGTTTTAAATCACATGACTGCATCAGTAATTGGGCTATGCCTGTTGATTTTTTTACCAATACAGAATACAGAATAGAGCTTTAGCATTTAAGGACGACTGGTACCTACGTATTCAGTTATCAAATTACACATGTATCCGGAAATAACTTAGTGCTCCTTGTTTGCAAAAAAACAGTTTTAAAGATGCTAAGAATCTGGCTCTGTCACGTATAAAGACCACCTCTGGTGAACACCGTCATTATCTAGCCTCTGATCAGATTGGTTCTCGATTGTTGAATACTATGGACAAATTTGCCCTGAAAAGTGAATGCGGTCATATTATTTCCAATGTGCGTGCAGTGGCGGATCCAGGGGGGGCAAAAAAGGCAATTGCCCCCCAAACGGAAAAACTCGGGGCAAAACTATGTTTTTGCCCCCTAAAGCGATCGACCTCCTTTTTTTCCCCGACTAATTTTAAGTTTATAGGCAACATTTTGGTGCTTTAACTCTCAACTTCTAACGGAACCAGTTAAGTTCAGTGAAAATATCGGGCCTTGGATAGGAAAAAAGGATCTTGAGCTCATATTTTTCAGCCCGTGACGTGTTTTTTGCTTCCTGCCTCAAACACCCGTACCGGGAAGTCATATTTTAGCGCAATTTTGCGTTGCTCGACGTTTTTTTTTTGCTTTTCGACTTTGGTTTCCCCCTCCCAAACCGACCGGCTAGATCCGCCACTGTGTGCGTGTTGTCCTAAACCTCGTCTGGTGTCCACTGTCTTGCTTCATTAAGTTACCGACAATGATTATCATCAGGAACTATGTCGCAAGTGGAGTTCTTTGCTAATTTTTGTTGCTGTAAAAGATGAGAAAGCAACGAACACGCAGTCGGTGCCGAAGGCCACTTGTGATGAGATCGTCAAAGACTTAGCGGACATTAAGGCTCATGGAAAGTTGTGCTTAGCGAGACACTGTCCGCGCTTCAAAAAGTATGATGTAATTACAATTGCAGGAGTGCACAAGTTGATCAACAAAAACACATGACTAGAAATCATCCACAATGAGGCAGTCTTTGATGTTATTCATGAGCTGCACCTTTCACTGAGGCATCCTGGCCGTAGCAAGACGTTTAAAGGGAATGTGGCACCTTGGTCGAATCCTGGAATTTAGTGCAATTCGGGGTACTTTTAGGCAAAATTCATGAAAGCGTCCATTATTTCCCTGAAAAAAATGTACAATAAGCTCAATATTTTGATTTTTAAAATGCTCCTCTAGGGAAAATAATAAGTCTCTGCCTGTGGATGATGTCATGATCTGACAACTACTACCATATTCAATAGGCTTCAAGGCTTCGATTGGCTGATACTCACCATGACGTCAGCATATGTCGTCACACCAACAGCTGACAGCGGTGGCCTGCTGCTTGGGGTACATGTGGGGTAAATTTCAGGTAGGTTTTTAGCTTTTCTCTACGGAAGCTTTGAGTTTCAAGACAAACGATATATTGAGTACCGGGTTTTCCAGCATGCTTTACAACTTGGCTATCTCAGTTAAAATTACGTTATAAAGGTGCCACATTCCCTTAAACGCAGTAAAGAACAAATACGCCAACATAAGCCATGTGACTGTCGGGCTGTACCTAGAAACCTGCAGAAACTGCGAGACGAAGAAGACACGACAGCAGAATACAATAGTGCCTCTCTCAACCATTACTGATGACATAGCCCGACATGCTCAAGTCGACCTCAGCGATTAACACAGTGAGAGGAAGGATCGATATGCCTATATACTAAATTTTCAGGATCACCTCACCAAATTAGTAGTGTTGCATCCACTCCGAACAAAGTCAGAAGAACAGGTGACGTACAACCTAGTTGACATTTTCTGTATCTTTGGAGCCTCCCCAACATTCTGCAAGTAAGTTTTATTAGAGATGGTTTTGCAGTTTGCAGGGAGCTGGTTCAAAATTTGTATTAAATGCATTGTTGCTTAAATCCACTGTTCTGTTGATCTCGTTGCCCTAATGTGGGCTGCAGTATGAGAAACTATATGCCAAAGCCGTGAACAAAGACAAAAAAACCCTATGTTTTTTATAAATTATCTTGAATCTGGCTGCAAATATATTTAACAAGTATCTAGAATGACATCAAAGTGCATACTTACCTAGTATGAAAATTAGGATTTCACTAAAACAGGGATCGCTAATGATCGCTTATGCCCAGGCTTATGCCTAGGTGGCTTCAGAAGGATACCTAGCTATCAGTAAATATTTAACGGTGTCATGACAGCTATTGATGGACACAGGGCAGTGTCATAACAAAGGCTATTAACCAAACAAATTTCAGATCATTGACGGCGTGTTTCTCTTATTCAAATTATTATTGACATGGTTAATATGTCACTCACTCACACCTCGCGATTGACAATGTTTTCTCCTAACCGACATACCATCAACTAAGTTGACTTGCCATTACCTGCTACCCACATCTTTACCAGCTTTGGCCCGTTTGCAAAAAGTCCGGCCCGTTTGCAAACGGGCCGGACGTTATGCAAACGGGCGGGCCCATTTGCAAACGAGCCAATTGGCCTGTTTGCATACGGGCCAGCTATTTGGCCTGTTTACAAATGGGCCGGCCCGTTTGCAAACGGGCCGGTTTTCCATACGGGCCGTAACTATATATATATATATATATATATATATATATATATATATATATATATATAACACTAGCTGTCACTTTGGAGCTATGCTATCGTAACTCATGTTCTAATTGACTTGCAACTTTAAAATAAAAAACATTTGAAGTAAAATAAAAACATTTGAAGAATCAAAACCAAGCAGTCAACCTAGAGTTGATGCATTTTAACACCAGCGCAGGAATAGGGGTTACCCTCCCCTATTTTGAATTCCCATTATTGTCCCTTTGGGAATGAACTTAGCTGTTGTAGATGTCATGTATGGTTGTTTGGATCATTGTAAATCTTTTGAAAATAAATGTGTTCCCGTCACATTGAATCACCGAACTATGATGTCATTTCCAGAAGCATTTAACCCGCCCCCCACCGGGGTCCGGCGCCACCCCACTGGGGGGGCATCAATGCCCCTAACTCCGAAAATATGGAAGTTAGCGCAAAGTTGCAAAAAGCATTAGAGCGCTCATGTGAATTCAGTAAGATTTTACTAACATGTTTAAGCGCTCAGGTCGATGCTTTGACCTCCAGAGGTCAAATTGTGTCACGATAGGCTATTTCCAGTGAAACATGCAACCCTTAAGAAACCTGAGCATAGCTCTCACGCCATTAGAGCTATTGAGATCTAGCTAAAATCATTTGATAGGGAAATGCCAGGACTTTCTCCGCTATGTGGAACACAATGGCCTCCCGCCAGTGGTTTGACCTCCAGATGGTACCTCGTGACTTAAATTGACCTGAGGTCTCGAAAGGTAAGAAAGTGACCGTGTTGTATATCGAATGAAAACTAGTGACGAGGCATACACGATAACCTTTGATTCAGTGTTGTAGCTTAATTAGGTCAAAAGTTATCGTCAAAATGCTGTTTTTGACCTCTGGTGACCTCTGATGATCTCAAATAGGTCAAAGGGCAATATCGCCCCTGGGATCCATGAAAGGGTGCCCAAGAACGCTTGTCTGAGCAAATTGAGCATTTACGATTATTTTGTGACTTTTAGCTCATAAGACAGCTTTTCCCATGCTTTTTCTATGGAAGAGGTTACCTGGTGATCTGACCTCAGGTCACCAAATCGAAAAATTCCGAAGATAAACTTTGTAGACTCTGGAAGGGCCATGGAGTGTCGAAAGTTTTAAATCGATCGGCTTAGAAATGTAGCTATGGTAGAGCTCAAAAGTTAAAGTGAGGTGACCTTGGTTGACATCGCCTGGTGACCTGCCCTAGGGTGACCCAGGGTAATAAACTTCAGGGATGATGGGAAAATAGCGGGGTAGGAGGTAGCATTGGTGACTTTTAGTGGTGCATTGCATTGCATGGGATTGGTTCAGAGCTCAAAAGTATTCCTTAGAAGTGAAAGTAACTAGTTCAGAGTCCACATCGTTTAAATGTACTATCCACAAGCCATTCTGAATCATTTACGCCAATTTAGTGAGTTTCTAATCCTCTGCCACTGCTTACACCCCCTTCAAGGTCAAATTAGTTCAAAGGTTGAAAAAGGTCAAGTCCGTTTTGGAAGAAAAACGTCTTGTTCAGTGTCATTTTCATGCACATTGACTATTCATAAGAAATTTTGCATCAGTTACGCCAAGTGAATTCATTCACAGTGTATTAGCTTCATCATGTGTTATTGCTTACACCCCTTCAAGGTCAAATAAGGTCATATTTCGAAAAAGGTCAAGTCCATGTAATATGGAAACCAACTACTTTAGTGTCCATATCATTCAAATTGACTATTCATAAACCATTCTGCATCATTTACTCCAAGTAAGATTGCGTCTTTAATTGTTATTGCTTACCCCTTTCAAGGTAAAAAAGGTCACAGATCAAAAAAGGTTAAGCCCGTATCGGACGCAAGTCAAATAATTCGATGTTCATCTCATTTAGAAATACCGAATTGAAACACGCATCTGTAGTCGTTATTCGACACAGAGTTAGCACTGAGGTCAGGCAAGGTCAAATAAAGGTCATTGAATGTCAAAAAGGTCATAAAAGGTCTAACATGATACAAATGAACCTCGAAGGCTGGAAGAAAATATTCTGGGACAGTTCATGAGCAAATGATTCAAAAGAACGATAAGAGTCTGGAGCATTCACGTGAAAACGGGTACAGGCGCCCAAATGACCGCAACATGCCTCCACTCTTGAGGTCATAACTCCGTGACCTTGAAGGGTAGGAACAATTCTTTGCAAGATGTCCGCAATGAATGCGTCAGAGGCTATACAACATTTCAAGACTCTAACTTAAGAAGCTCGTTTTCAATTCTTGAAAAACCTGAGAGGGGTTGCAACACCCCCCCTGTACGTGTAAGGGCTAACACCCCCTATAGCATTGACGGGAAAGAAATTGGTTGAAAAGTGCATGGTTAAATTGGGACGTCCGTCGTCACTGGCATTAACCATACCGTGAGTTACGATGGTACAGCTCCATAGTGACACCTAGTGTCATGTTTCGGAAGTAAGAAGTAGTATATTTAGTGAGAAAGCCATATTTTTATTACTTTACCTAAAAGAGTATTTCCAAAGGTAAAAATATTTTTACACGAATTTATAAATTTCACTGTACTGCGGGTCAAGGTCACCGTTCAAAAACTAGGTCACGAGGTCATGACGTCAATTTTGCATATAAATATCGAGGATAGCCAAATTGAAATATGTTAAATGGTTAGCAAAAATGTAAAATATTGTTACAATCATGAAAAAATGGCAGACCTATAGGCTTTCAAAACAATGCCTACATGGTGACCCCCGAAAAATGCCAGAGGCTATATCTGCCATACCAAATTTTCAAATAATTTTTTTGGCACCATGGTTAGATTCTACACCTTTGAAACCCCCTTGACACCAATTTCAGAAAGCATCAAAAATAGAAGGCTCTTGTTTTACGAAATTTTTGGTCGATTTATGGTGGAATGACCCAGGTTTGCTTGTGTGCTTCGATTTGGGCTCGTAATTCAATCCATACTTCCAATATATGTTCCATACAACAGCAGCGTCAATGGTACATCAGTGTCATCAGCAGACGAAAATTCAATTATTCAGCCCAATGACATATTATCAGAAGCCGGTGACGAACGAAGTGAGAAACGGCTTCTATACTGACAGTTTTTCGTTCTCTGTTGTCCGTAGTAGTAGTAGTTGTTGTCTCTTCTGAGGACTGGTATCAGATATTTGAAACTTACAGGGATGAAAGGCAGGAACCGATAAAAGATCCCGCCGGCTGCAGATTTTTGAATTTTGCAAAAACTTTCAAAAAATTTTGGATTATATTTTTTAAAACTTTTATTTTTCTATTTTTCTATTTTTGGTCTACAGCTCTCAAACTTACACTCTTTTACACACAATTAATTACCAGTTGTTGCTAAAAGTTTAAAGCATTAAACATTATGATATATTAGACAATTATTCAACATTGAAAATAACCAAATTTAATGGATATTATAGCACTAACCTGACCTTTAATTGGGGCGGCCCCCCCAAAGAGATATTAATCCACACCCGTGTTCATGATCCATTTCTGGTGTTTCATGGTCACGACTCAAACCATGGATCTTATTACCGTAAGTAGAGAATGGGTTTCCTTTCCCATCTGAGTTTGCGTGCGGAGTGTGGTCAGCCACAGTTAGCTCCTCCTTGCTCTGGACTTGACATTGTCATTACCATCCAAATGACATGCCCGCGAACAAGCTTCCCAAGCGCATTTTCCGTCCGTTGGATCACGCTGTTTTTTGCCCCACATCTCTCTCCTTGCTCCGGTTTTTTTCGCCCCGGATTCCGCCGAGGGTGCATTTTCACCAGATACTAAAAAGCAAAACTCTAACACGGTGTTGACCTTGCTCAGGTTTTCGCATGTTTTACACATCTCACATGCCGGGCATGGTGTTGCGACATCAATTCTGCGTGCAGCCTCTCCCTCACTTCTCCCAGCCCACTGAAAGTGCACCCACTGATTGCATTGCATTTATTGCATAGCCGTGTCCAGTGCGCTTTGTTGAGATATAGGACAGATGTACCCCTGGTCCACTTTTTGTTCCATGCCTTTATGATGATTTGCTGTTTTCCATGCACTTGTTCTGCTCCTTACCTTTCCTGTTGCACTTTTGGTATTCGCATTTGCCCTTGAGTTCTCAGTTTTGTATTCCTTCAGTCTGCTTTTTTCATGTCTTACCTTCTTCTGTCGTCGACGTCGAGGCCGACGTCGAGTGTGGTGTCGTCGACGTGTCTGACGTCGAGGCCAGTTCCCCACTCGTTGTTATAGCAACCATTCTGCTGTGTATCAAAGATTAGCAAAAAAACAAATACTCCATAAGGACACTTTTAACATTATAAAAAGGACGCACGTAAACTATCTTGAAAACCACGAGCACATATGAAGTTATTTGGCCTGAAAAGGACATTGGTTCCCAGTGGGCAACAAGTCTGAAAGGCTAGGGAGCGACGGCTGTCTAATATAGCCGGATTGGCAGACGAATATCTACAAACTGGATATCGCTAGCTAGTTAGTTCAGGGTTTTTTTATACGGCGTGCTTGTGCAAGGAACCTTGACTCACCTCTAAAGTGTCTGGGAGAATTTTTAGGGGAGGGTTTGTTACTGTAATGCCGCAAAGCAAAGGGAGGTTATTTCAAGTTATACATTTTGTAATGGTGTCGTTTGACCGTTTTGCTTACGTTACTCGATTTCCTCCATTTAAGCTGTAATTTTCGGTTATTCAGAAACTGCCACTGAACACTTTGTCAGGGTGCAGCGAGTCTTTGTCCTGAAACCAGGTCAGGTTTTTCACACTTTTCACCTTAATTGCAGGACAATAGAGCAGTCTGTTTGAAACACTCAGCACTCACAACAGCAGCATTTCCTGCAACAAAACAGCCTACTTCAGGGGACAAAGGAACATGCGACTCATACAGTCACATCTCGTTATTCAAATGATGATGGTTGAATCACATTACCTCGCTCTTAATCCGATTCCTAGCAGCGCTCACGATGAATTAAGCGTTTTCGAAACCATCCCATTTTCTTGAAATTTCATTAATTCTTTTTTCAGAATCTCTTACCCCTCTGACGAATAGGTACCTTTTTGTCGGAATGTACCTATGAAGGATTCGGAATCGCTGTGATTGCAGCCTAGTTGATTTTGTAAACTGATAAGGTATTTCATAAATGCGTCTCCATTCCACATGATGCCCTTCCCCTTGCCATCGTATTTGTGTTCCTGGGGTTTGTTTTAGAAGTTGGTCAGGTAAAACTTTTTGCTTTTTGTGTCTTTTGTTGGTTTCAATTCTTCATTGATTTGTATTTTGTAGGCTCCCCCTATCACTTTCTGAGAATGGTCAATAATTTCCATTTTGTAGAAGATGAATCCATAGATCTGGTAAGGCGCGTATAAGTGTTTGATATGTCAAAACGTTTGTTAGAAGATTGGGATATTTCCTGCGAAGTTGTTCAAAACTCATCATGTTTCATGCTGACATGGAGAATGTTTTCCATGATCCTGATGTTAGGGGGATACATTGTTTTGCCTGGAGGTGAGGTTACAGCGCCGCTTTCTAGATGGGCAGCCGCCGCATAGAGCAAGAAAGAAGTGTAAGAGAACAAAATGTTAGTGCGAGTTGTGAGGTTGGTTAGTTAAGAGTCGTAGTTAAGGTTGGTTGGTTAGCAAATCTTATGTTAAGGTTAGTTGGTTAGTGAATATTAACAGAAGGTGTTAAGGTTAGTTGGTTAGTTGGACGTTTTTTTTACCTTCTGCCTTTTTAGCCTAGGCTGGTCACATTTCTAAGCCTATCATACCAGTTGCACGTGTTTTGAGAGCGGGCTTTTGGCGCCACGAGGGTGTTTCAGGTAGGACCGTGTGCCCTCCTCTCATATGTTTTGAGAGCCGGCCTTTGGCGCCCGGAGGGTGTTTCAGGCAGGACCGTGTGCCCTCCTCCGATATGTTTTGAGAGCGGGCCTTTGGCGCCCGGAGGGTTTTCGGCAGGACCGTGTGCCCTCCTCCGATATGTTTTGAGAGCGGGCCTTTGGCGCCCGGAGGGTGGTTCAGGCAGGACCGTGTGCCCTCCTTTCATATGCCTTTCTGACTTAAATCATTTGGATTTGGCGTGTGCCGTCTCTGCCTTCCACCAATGGGGTTTTTTTCTCTCGGGGGGCCTTGGCTTTTTCGTCTTGCTATACTTGTGCTGCTGAGCCGATGGCTCTTAAAGGGAATGTGGCGCCTTTATAACGTGATTTTAACTGAGATAGCCAAGTTGTAAATAATTCCGGAAAACCCGGTACTCAACATATCATTTGTCTTGAAACTCAAAATTTTCGTGGAGAAAAGCTAGAAACCTACCTGAAATGTACCCCACATGTACCCCAGCCAGGGGGCCACAGTTGTCAGCTGTTGGTGTGACGACAGCGCTGATATCACGGTGAGTAATCAGCCGATTGAAACCCTTGAAGCCTATTGATTATGGTAGTAGTTGCCAGATCATGACGTCATCCCTAGGTAGAGGTTGTATTTTTCACCCTAGAGGACAGGGTACTGAAATTGCTTTCACGCAAGGTGGAGAGTGAGGCCAAAATCCAAAAAAGAGGCCAAAATCCTCCGCTTTCTTAACATGCCCCTTATTTCTCGTTTAGTCTCTTCAGGCTTAGAAGTCCCATCATGGCCTTTTTCTGGACCTGTCCTATTGCTTCTTACCAAACCAATACTAAGAGATTGTGAAATCTACAAGACACGTTCAAGAAATGACTTTCAAATCAGCTGAAGAATGTAATTGATTTAGGACTGTAGCTTTATGCCCCCATAATACATTCAAAAAGTAGATGAAAATATCTGCTATCGAATAGAAATGAAGAATCATCAGCATGCTACCTCCTAGTGGAATGAAACATTCTGACACTCCACAATTGTAGGTATGTACCTCATATATGGAAAGGATCTAATAACCCTGAATCTCTAACCCATTAACACAGAGTTGGGATAGTTTCCAATGCTTATATATAGAATACATTATTTGGCCCTGATGTCATGGTAAATAACCAACCAGATAAAATCCCTCCCCCTTATTTTGATATTCTGCAACTTTCCCCCTCCGAGCACCACACATGTTATCAGTATTTAAGTATTTAATGCAAGATGTGGCGTTTTAAGACTCAACTGCTGCCAGGATTATTTTGCTTTAATGAGTAAAAACCACCAGCCTATGTTTGTATGTACAACCAGTTCAGATAAAGAGAATTGCGACCATACCCAGCCTTAAAAATCGTGAGCCACAAAAGGGATAGTCTGAGCTTCGCTCCAAGGTGTGGAAAACTTTTGCAACGTATTATGACCTCACCCAGTGCTGTAATGAGTAGGTAGGTACCTACCTATCTACTGTATATTTTTAAGATGGAAGCAATGGCTCAATTAATCATGAATTTCCTGAAAGGTAAGCTGCAGTATCAGGGATAAGAAATGAACCCTCATCTACAATATCCCTTACAACAGCAACCTAAAATTCCTTCCACGCACTCACTCAATTCCCAACATTGTTTCCAATAACCATACTGACCTCAAAATTCTGTATTCGCCGCCTTTGTGATATCTGTGCCTCAAAACAGGGTTACCGAACTTACTTAGAAGCTCACCGCTTGCACTTACCTGCAGCCATTCATTGCACCCGAGATCATTTTGACTCACCAAATACGACAAAGTGACGTCATTGTGAATGGACGAAATCCAGCCGAGGCCTTTTCACCGAGGCCGATTCGGTACTTGAAGGTCTTTGGAATCCTATTTTTCATAAATAAATGCACGGTCGAGGGCAATGGAACGCTAGAAATGCTGCTAAAGCATGTTTCAACGTGGAAAAATTATCAAAACGCGTTATTAATTTGTATTTCTATTAATTTGTATTTGTAATTAATCTATGAATTGACAGAGCATACCAAAAGTGTCATAAGAAAAATAGAAAAGACTCAGAAGAAACTAACAAAAGCTAAGTATGCTGTCGCGTTTAATAGCACATGCATCCGAGAGAATATTCTGCCAACATATTCAGTATATATATATATATATATATATATATATATATATATATATATATATATATATATATATATATATATATATATATAACCAGCTTTTTGCCAACTTTAGAGCTAACCACAGCTACGCCCACTTGTAAGAACATCAAAAATGATATTTATTTGGTGTTAGTCCCCATCTAATTAGGTATATCCATTATCTTTCCTTCACTGAATTAACACGGTTGCCGTAACGCAGTTTCCCAAAATAGGTTTTGCGCCAGGGTGTCGAGTGGAATATTCGGCTTGGAATGTATGGCAAGTGAGTGGAAAATTCCCCTCAAACTGTATGGTGGAGTGAAAATTTTCCAATTTGGGTATTCAGGGGGTAAAATCTCAGCGCCCTTGTTTGAACTGAGGGATGGATATTTCCTGTAATTTTGACAAAGTAAATATTTTTAAATCGTCCCCAAGCAGCATTGTTTGACTATTACCATGTGAAAGATTTGGGTTAAGCAGGTTAATCTTTACCAACTGAAACCCCCTGATGCAGTCTCAAATTATTTTTAAGGCATTGGTAGGTCACCAAAAGAACTTTTTCGGGGCCTCTGAGACCAACCTTTGGGGAAAAGAACTCTGGGAGCCACCAAGACTAACATTTGTGGGATGAAGACCAACTCTTGGGATGAGGGGGCTTACCGAAACCAACTCTTGTGCCCCTCCTCCTCTCTCCCATACGACTAGCTCTTAAAGGGCCCCTGAGACGAAATATTGGGGACCCCTTAGCCCAACTTTGGGAGTGGGGGTCTTCCGAGACCGGCAGGTGGTGAAAAATAAATAAGGGATTTTTCATGCAATACCTAGTGCCTAAATTAATTATCCAGGCATACACTGTAGAGTTTTTCTGTCCGGGACAACGCCTCTCCTGACCTCATAATCACTACCCTCGCATAGCCTCGCATACACCTATGCTAGGGCCCAGTAGAGCCTTGGCTTACACTTAACTAACCCAGGCGATACTACAAACTTGTGATCATAGCAAAAAGCTCTTCCAGATTCTTGTTTAAAGTTTCTTTTCTTTACCTGTCAAATCCCCTGCTCCTCTTTACATATACACTCACCTTCATATGAATATGCTGCTTTCCATCTATCTAATCGAAAGCCTTCTTCTTTCGGTTGTTTCTTCTTTTCGTCTACAATCAACCAGGCGCGGCGGGTTGCGGCAGCGTCAGAGCGACTATTATAGGCTAAAAATTATACAAATAATAGCACGCAACGAGGAAGACTGACAAATGTTTTGTCAATAACGAATATGCAGCCTGCCTTTCAAAAAGCCTAAAGATGCCGCTTTTATGTTCTTGACGTAAAGACGGCGTTTTGGTAAGTACACGCCGTAGACCAGCCATACAAGAAGTGCCGATGTTTTAAGGGTAATGGATGCATTCTTGTTGGAAAAAAATCACCTACTGAAAATGTAGAGCTTTAGTTTA
Source organism: Lepas anatifera (assembly GCA_034440635.1). Taxonomy (NCBI): domain Eukaryota; kingdom Metazoa; phylum Arthropoda; class Thecostraca; family Lepadidae; genus Lepas; species Lepas anatifera. The sequence continues at coordinate 75,260 of JAOTON010000551.1, forward strand.
TTCAAATACCTGATATTTTCAGTTCAGCTTAAATATCAGAGTATTCATGCCTAGCGTGTCGTAGGGTGTCGTGAGTGAATTTGGGTGCCACGCGGCGTGGACGCAGCACTGAAGAGCTGATATGGATAAAAATGATTTTCTTTGCAATAAATGGTCAATTTTCCACAGTACAATGTCCAAAAAACATGGCGCTTAACATAAAACATTTCAAGATAATTACTTTTAACAACCAAATGACCAAAACTTCTTTTTCACTATTCTCGGTACCAGAAATACAAAAACAGCTTTTCAAGGACGTAAGCCTATAAATCGTGTGCACAGATAAACTTTTTCCATAAATGTATCTTTTAAAGCGGTCAGCTCATTTTTTTGGCAACACAAGGTCTGTCTAATTTTCCACTCACCAATTTTGTGAATGGTGGAATTTAGTGTCGGTGTTCACTCATTGAAACTTTCTTCGGGGGGAGCACTGAGCGTCTTGCCCGCGCCAGAATTTCGATTCTGTTCCACTGAAATCGTTGGAGATAACAATGCCATGTATAATTGGGCAGAAAAATAGAAATCGCCAGATTTTCTTTCAGAAAAGCGAATAAAGTTCATAAGAGCAGAGTGAATTTGGCGACATTCTGATCGATTCTGCTGCTTTTTTCCACTGGAAGTTGGTAGAGGGGACAATGGAACTGGCACTTGTAGTAAGCATCGTTACCCCATGGTGGGAGATTTTATTATTTATCATTATTCAGATGATAGTGAAATATATGAAAAACAGTGCCTGTGGTCAGGGTTTTGCGCTGCTGGTATTGTCTTGTTTTCTCATATCCGTGCTGTTGGTATCTATATGATGTGCTCGCGTCGGATGCAATTTTGAATGGGCTGACAGGGAAAAGGGTGTTTTTTGGCGCACCGACGGCAGGGGGAAATGTGGGGGAACGGGCAACACAATATAACTTGCTAGTGGCCAGTTGAGGCGGCTGAGCTAGGCATGGGAAGTGGTACCTTTTCACTGAAACCAGTTAGAGAGGGTAGAACATTTTCTGTACAGATGCCATCTACCACTTCTGACAGTCAGGGAGCAGGTAGTTGAAAATCTGTTTAATCATTTGATGGAAAAAGAATATGCCTTTTGCCCTTATGAATATTATGATATTTAAATGTGGTGTCGAGAGGTTGATTCGTATTGCCCATATTTATATCTTTCCACTGAGGTTCATATTCAAAGTTACCTTGAATGACTTAGACATGGGCAAGTAGTGAGAAAAAAACAGCAGTTTTCATCCACCAAGTGAGCTTTATTTCCATGTTAAGCTATTTTAGCACATAATTCATGCATCAATACTTTCTCAGGCCCAGACCAAAGACAGAACCATGTCCACAATATTTAAATTTTGTGCACAGGTTGCAGGTAGCCATTTGAAGAAGCTGTTGTCTGTTGCTTGATGAAGCTGTTGCCACCAGCTGATATGCTTCCTGTCAAAAAAAGAAACAGAACTTTGTGAATTATGTCTTTGGTCACTAGAACCATAATTGAGAAATGAGTGGAAAATTCAGCAAAAAGAACTATAAAATTGAGTGGAAAATTCTGCTTGACTGGGTGTCGCTCTGCACCCAGCACCCCAGGTTTTGGAACACTGCCGTAACGACATCCTGTCTTTCAGTTTTTGCAGTTTTTTTATTGTGCTGAACATGATTTTTTCCATGCGGAAACGCTGTGAAAGGGGATTTACAGCGAGTTCATGATGATGATTTGAGATTTTACTGAGTATTAAAACTGTTATTTTGATGGCGTCACTTATGGTCTGAAAAAATATTTCTGTTTTTAGCCTATTGAAGTGGCGACAAAGATGCTGTTCCCTGATCTTCAGACATCTCTTGTTCAGTTGATCTCTTTAGAATGTCGGCGAAGTGGTCCATTCCCAGTTAGCAGATTTTCCAGCTTGAGGCAATAACGTCGCCGGAGATGAGGATAAAGCTTTCACTTTAATACCATGCCGTTTGGATTATTGTTGCAAGTCTTTTAATATATGTTCGTTGACTGTGTTAGAACAGATGGTGGCCTTGGCCTGACCTTAGGTCGGGTCATTTTTATATTTTTACTTAGTATCTTCATATGATACATCACTCGATATTCCGTAACCAAAGGAAACAAATGGTGCTTAAACATTGATTCTAACTCAACTTTCTTCTTTCTTCGACTTTCTTCCTGTCTTCTGAGATGCCCTTTCTTTGAAGTCGCTTGTGCCAACATGTGACTGATATAGTTTCTTCATTAGTTCTTACTTATGAGTTATCCACGTGTAACCTGGTCAGTGTTCGCGTGTTTTCGCTATATCTTATAGGAGCCGAGATAGAGGGTGTGTTTGGAAACGCCTCCACTCTGGGGCGAACGTGGCTCGGAGGCCCGCCGGAGCGGGCAAGGTAACTGGGGCGAACGTGGCTCGGAGCCCCGCCGGAGCGGGTGATAGAGATACCGCAAGGTAACTGGGGCGAACGTGGCTCGGAGCCCCGCCGGAGCGGGTGATAGAGATACCGCAAGGTAACTGGGGCGAACGTGGCTCGGAGCCCCGCCAGAGCGGGTGATAGAGATACCGCAAGGTAACGAACGCTACTTCACCATTCCTTTTATGGCTATGAATGTGAACAATGGGTGCATATTTGTCGTTGGAACAGACCCTATCTGTGCTGCTTTGAGTATTTTTGTACTTATTTTTGTACTTATATTTTGTATCATTTTTGCACTTGCCTAATTTTATTTAACCAGCCCCAAGTTTTTATCTAATCACCATTAGCAGCCCTCAAGCATAGGTAATCCAGGGGCAAGACAAGCATTTTCTCCTTCACTGGTCGATCCTAAACGCTCCCTCAAATGGTCATTTCCCCCTCCCCTGAAAGGTTGATGGCGCCCACTGTAATTTCGTGCCCCTAGGAATGCGAGTATATTTTTGTCATGTCTGTTTTTATTACATCATTACGTTAAACATTGTTGCCAGGGGCATAGGAAAAATGTTGAAGTTGGGGGAGGGGCACGAGCTACGATGTAGCTTTTTTCATTCGTGGAAAACTTGAGAGTGGGAAAGGCAATGGTAAGAATTTAACATGCCCACTTATTTGTGGTATCAACCCTTTCCCGTGCACGTCCGGTGCAAGTATTTTTCTTGACTACATTGACGTGTTTCAGATCAGGGTTCCCTTAGCCCTCGTCCCAGAGGGGGTGTTTCACCCCCTCGGGTTTTTCCGACGGCACGAAAAAAACGGCGGCGCGAAGCGCCACCGTACTTGTCACACCTTATCCTTGATTAGCTTTGCAACTTTACCCAAGATTTTAAGGCTGGGTCATCTCAGGTCAGGTCACCAGTGCAGCTCCAGTGAACTCGCCTCCAAAAATGTTGAAGGTGGCATAAGTAAGCAATGGGCGAATCCAGCGGATTGAAACTTATAACACATGATTATACACTGAGTTATATAACAAATATTCCGGGATTTTTCATATCGATGACCTAAGTCAGTTACGGACCATGATCTCTTCATTGGAAATAGATGGAAGAACAGAAATTGGGCTGGATTTGTGTAGATACAGCTGAGAATGCCTTCATATTCTCCAAATCGTACTATGCTAGGTTCCATTCCAGGCTTATGTAGCAATTTTTGACCTGTGACCTCTAGGAGGTCATCTGAGGTTACCGAAGCAGTTTTCAGACTTAGGCCAATAACTTTGCATGAAATGATGATACAGCTTTTATTTTATATCATTGCGTTTGGATTGCTATTGCGAGTCGATTGATATGCATATTGACTATGCTAGGTTAAAAAGTGACCTTGATCTGACTTGAGGTCAGGCCATTTTTGTGTTTAGACCTAGTAGGCCGTATTATACATCATTCGGTTTGTTATGACGAGAGGAAGCAAATGGTGCCTAAAAATTACTCTAACTCAACTCTGTCAGATGCTAGAGCCCAAAAAATTTTACTCAAAAGGCCACCTTCTTTGACCTGTCATGAACTCAATATTGAACTGAGTCAAAATGTGACCGAAGTTTCTTCATGAATTTGTATGAGCTATGCACCAGCGCTCGCGTTTTTCGTTATTCTGCATAGGGGCCGAGTTCTAGGGGGTGTTCAAACAGCCCCTCCAGGGCGAAGGTGGCTTGGAGGCCCACCGGGGCGCAGGTTAAGTCAGCATTACCTGCAAACAATATTCATAGTGACATAGGAAGTCTGTTAATGGCATGAATTCGGGGTTGGTATCTTAGTTTGTTAAAACAGTTCTATGTAACAGGGTTTTGGACACCGCTGACGCACAGGTAGTCATTTCCCCATGATTGCTTCACAATTTAAGATGGAATTTCAAGCTTGCATATTTGAGGGCAAATATGGATGCAGTCAGACCCGTTCTTTCGTGCCACCGGAAAACCCCCAGGGGGTGTTCAAACACCCCCACCGGGGCGAGGGTTAAATAAGAAATTTTAACACTAACCCTATGGCGTTGACTGGCAAGAAATGGGTTGAAAAGCCCATGGTGCCCCTCCCCTTAAATTCGAACGTTCTGCCGTCACTGCCAATTAGTGCTACCTTCATATCAAAATGCTGCTCTCCTGGTTGGGATGGCCCCTCCCATAAAGATATCCTAGAACCGCCTATGCATATACATACATCCGTCTCTGCAGGGGCGTCGCCACCGGGGGGGCCAGGGGGCCTGGCCCTCCACTTTTTGGCCAAAAATTTCCTGATCTCAGTCAAAATGGGAGAAAACCGGGCATTCTTTTTCCTTTCTGACGCTCAGCATGGTTATCGAAAGTGTTACTCTACGGAATCAGTTCTGCATGTTATTACAGACAAGGTGCTTTTGGCCATGGACAGGAGTGAAATTTCTATATTGGTGCTATTGGACCTTTCGAAATGCTTTGACGTTGTTCCTATTCTAAATTGCTAAAAAACTCATAGTTTATGGCATAGATACCCAGTGGTTCCGTAACTATCTCACCGGTACACGCAGCAGGTCCAATAAGAGAGCCTGACGGCACACTTTCGATCTCAAAAAGTCGCAAAAACAACATTGGTGTCTATCAAGGTGGGGCCACCTATGCTTGCTGTACACGTTGTACGCAAATGACCTTAGCCTGGGCGTCAATGATGACGTAACCATAATTCAGTACGCCGACGATACGCAAGTACTCGTGAGTGGTAATAGGCGAGATTTGCAGCAAATAGTGGCTCGTATGCGATTGCACTCAACTCGATATATTCCTGGTTCTGTCACAACGGTATGAAGCTTAACACTGACAAAACCCAAATGCTCGTTCTCGGCTCACCAGCGATGCTTCGTGATTTGCCTAGTATCGCTCAATTTTTGTGGCACAGTTATCGAGACGCGAGAATAGTCAAGAACTTGGGCTTAATCATGGATCGGCATCTCAACTTTCAAAATCACGTTGACAATATCACGCACAAGTGTACTGGACTCCTCGTTGCCTTGAGTCACACACGCCACGTGATACCCAAAGCCGTACTGAAGACCATTGTAGAAGCGCTCGTTATTTCGATACTGCGGTACTGTTTGTCTCTGTATGGTTCATGTGGTGCGTCTCAAAACATCGTGTGCAAAAATGATAAACTTTTGTGCACGTGTTGTCACTGGAAAGCGACGTTACGATCACATATCAGATGCGTAAGGCAGCTAGGATGGCCAACGGCTGACGAGATGATAGGCTACCATACCGTGTGTGCCATTGAGAGAATTTTAGTGTCAGGTCAGCCACTTTATCTGAAAGGAACGATCGGACACCGGTCCAACCAAGTGCATCAGCACAACACCAGGAACGCTGGTCAATGGACCTTGCCGCGGATCCGAACAGAGGCTGGTAGGAGACGTCTGTGTTTCAGAGGTGTAACCCTGCTGAACAGAACGGGACTGGTGCCTGGTTCACCGCAGTTTAAGGCGCAGCTCAAGGAAATGTTACCAAATCTTTTAAATTAGTGATGGTGGCTTGTTCAAGGGAACGCAGTTTTTAGGATTGTTTTAGGCGTTGTTTAAGGTTTTTCTTTACATTTTTCTAGCGTTCTTTTATCGGTCTCGTTTTGATAACTTTTTGTTTTAAAATTGTTAAGCTTCTCAACAAGGCAGATTTTATGGGTGATGGTGTGCGTGTCTGTCGAATTTGACCTGTTTGTTTACTTTTTAATAACTGACGTGAATGGGTGAAAACCATGCATGATGTGGACCCTATTCGAATAAATCTGTATCTGTATCTGTATCTTATAACCAGCCGCTGCAGAAGGCAACGAGGAGCCCAAATTCGAACAGTATTTGGTCCTAACGTGGAAACCTTTTTGTTAGCGTCAGTTTGAAGTTTGGATGGCCCCCACTTTTTTGCCGGTGGCGACGCTTATGCGTCTCTGCCACCCTTCGCTCTCCATGCATCTATCATTGCTCTAGCCAAACAGCGTATTCACAGAACATACCAGCATCGGATACCCGCAAAAACCTGTAACATCCTCCGTGCATAGGTCCGCTTCTACGAGGAAACTGACGCCAGGAAAACAAACATACAAAAAACAAAAGACGCAAGATCACTAGATGTCAGTAAGTCACACGTTTCTTTTCATTGTCGAAATTGTAGCAGGATTATATTTGATCCACGACACAGAGAACGAATTATTTATGGATAAGTAAACAGCCGAGATACCACCAACCCACTTACCCCTTCCTCTACCCCCCTCTCACCACACCAGCGACAGCAATGTACACACAGGGGCGAACGCAGACCCGAGTTTTGGGGGGGCAAACCCATGTCTGTCTCTCCTCCTGGGGGGAGGGCGGGACGTGCAATTTGAGTGTTCGACAGACCGAGTATAAGCTACCTCTCCAAGTGCATGATTGCTCTCCTGGGGGGGGGTGGGAGTAATTTTTTTTGCTCTACGGACCTAGTGAAAGTCCTTTTTCAAAAATTTATCCGGCGTTTGGGGGGCCAAAAGATAGTTTGATCCCCTCCAGTGCTTTGGGGGTATATGGCCGGATTGCCCCCCCCTGCGTCCGCCAATGTGCGCACACACGGTTAGTAGTAGTAGACACTGTGCACTGGCCTTTTCCTATTCATATACCATAACCCACTGAGTGTTGGTTGCCAGTCCATTTGGCCAAGAGGGAGGCAAATTGACTCGGTGAAAGCGCCAAAGTATTTTTGTATTTTCCGGTCTTCCTTGGCTTTTTCAAGCCCATCTGGCTTATACTTGGTCCCTCTAGCCAAATCATACCTGGCATCCTTATCTTCATCGGTTTTCATAGAGGGCGCTGGATCAGCCCCAATACAAACAACGACTTTAGGCAGACTGGGGCAGTTTGAAATTCGTTTCGTCGCGGCGGGAAGAAAACTAGCGAGTGAGCACTCAGCTGAAGGACATCGCGGACTCGCGGACGCGCTGAGCGATCGACAGTCACCGAGGCGCCATGAGTTAAAAAGGTGCGGATTTGTTTGCTCGGAAGCACAACTAGGGATGCAAATCCATGAGGCACGGGGCCAGTGGCGAATGAATTTGTACAACCTTTTGTTTTGCACCAGTTTAGTTCACCCTCTATAGATACAATACACGGGGTCCCTTTCTGAAGTTGGGGGGGGGGTGGGCAATGCCCCCGCGTCTCAGAAGTTGGGGGCAGCTTCCCCCACTGCCCCCCCGTTCCTACGTCCCTGATTGTTGCATACGTCCATTTCCCAGAATAATGACACATATAACGGGTATCGAAATAAGCATTGCCTACCGGTTGTCTAGTTATTGAAAGCGGTACATTCTGGGCAGTGGGCTGGATTGGAGAGAGAGAGAGAGAGAGAGAGAGAGAGAGAGAGAGAGAGAGAGAGAGAGAGAGAGAAAGAGAGAGAGAGGTCATAATTATGAAATTTTGACCGTGCTGGGGATCTATTGGGAAATAGTTAAATTATGCGGGAAATGCTCGGGAACATGCTAAAAGTGGAGGAAGATCGTAGAGGGAAGATCTCAAAGAATTTCCTGAAATTTCGGGGTCAAGTTCATTCAAGGTTTTTGTCATATGACGTCACAATCATACTTTTTGATGACTCAAATTGTCGTGAGTTGACTCGACACTGACTTACAGATTAATGACTGACTCTGATTCTGACTCGACTCGCTGTGTTGAAAATGGTAAGCCGACTCGACTCAGTTCAGATTCAGAGGTAAGTAGACTCAACTCTGACTCAAAAAAGCATTGGGTCAGAGTCGGCTCCAACTCAGAATTGTGGCAAAGAATGCTTACATAAAATGCACATTTTCTTCAATATCATGCAAATTGCAACGCATTTATTCCTAGCATTAACTGTTGAGCACTCGCCTCGTCCTCCCGAAAAAGCTGTAGTAAGGATTACAGATGGCGCATTGAAGACATTACAAATCAAAATATATGATAGGATAGGACAAAAGATAGGACAAAAGATGACAATGGATAGCCGGTTAAAAGTCATGCGACTTAAAGAGAATGTGGCACCTTGGTCGAATCCTGGAATTTAGCATAACTAGGGGAACTTTTAGCCGAAAATCATGGAAGCGTCCTTCATTTCTCTGAAAAATGTACAATAAGCTAAATATTTTGATTTTTAAAATGCTCCTCTAGGGGAAAGAAATATCTGCCTCTGGATTATGAAATGCTCTGGCAACCACTACCAAATTCAATAGGCTTCAAGGGCTTTGATTGACTGATACTCACCGTGACGTCAGCATATGTCGTCACACCAACGGCTGGCAACTGTGGCCTGCTGGTAAGAGGACATGTGAGGTACATTTCCGGTAGTTTGTAGCTTTTCTCTACCGAAAATTTTTAGTTGCAAGACAAATACTATATAGAGTACCGGGTTTTCTAGCATGCTTTACAACTTGCTTATATCAATTAAAATCCCGTTATAAAGGTGCCACATTCCCTTTAACGTAAACAATATGCAGGTCTAGGAAACGTAATCCTGCCCTCAGGCTACCAAAGCTTTAATCAGCAACGTTGTATTGCGCATCATGACGGTTTGGTGAGAGACGTGGTGCACCGCACGCACGGGGGCAGTGAGTGGTAAATAATTATAATTATCATAATTTGGAGAAGGGTAGTTTATGAGAGAAGTTTTGTATATTTTTTATCAGCTTCATAGTTTGAACTTTATCAGCTAATGCCAAAGATAGGACTGAGTTTTAATTCCGTGTACAGGCGGTATTTATTACCTACCAGGGGATATCCGCGAACCATGACAAATCAAGATAGTGCTTTGAAATAAGCAGCTAGTTGCAGTTTTTAGTTTCTGTTTTGACCCATTCCAAGGTTTATGCGCAAAATAATATTTTTTGATATATGCCCTCTATTTGGTGCCTATATTACTGAATTTGTTAGTGTTTTCGATCAAACGAACAAAGAAAATGGAAAAAGATGCGGTTTCTTTAGAGTGAATTATTGCGTGAGAAATTGAGAATGAACTTAGAACTGTCTATGTTGTGGACCGTTAAAGTGGAAAAACTTCTGATTTTGTATCAAATGGAAAATTTATATGTATGATTTTGTATGCTTTTGCTAAGATTACATGGAAAATAATTAACAGATCAGTGTGCTTTTGAAACTGAGGTATGTGATCACATATGTTAAGAAAGTAGAGTGTTGAGTCGACTCAGCTCTGACTCACAGCTTGTAGGCTGACTCCAATTCTCACTCAATTCAACTGGTCGAACTGTTAAGACGGCTCTGACTCAACCCAAATTCGGAAGCGAGTAGACTCAACTCTGACTCAAGCCAAACTTGAGTCGATTCGTAGTCGACTCTGACTCTGTGTCGCGACTCAACAAGTCTCGTCATAATATGGTATATTCCATATAATGGACGCTAAAATCAGTGGTGGAGGAGAGCCTGGATTTAAGGGGCAGTATGGACTTTTGAACCCATTTCTTTCCGGTCAAGGCCATAGGGTGAGTGGTAAAATTCATCATTTAAAGGGGGCACGGTGCCCCGTTGCCCCTAGTTCCGCCGTCTATGGTTATTTCATTTCATTTTTTATTTCTAGCACTTAAGCCAGCTTTCGGCGAGAAAGGAGAATTGACCCTTACCCATGACCTTTGAATGTGACCCCTGACTGTGATCTTCATCTTAATTTACATTAATGCCGAATTCCATGGGTCAGTGTCAGACCCTAACGTTCAACGGCTGCTATTGGACTAGTTCAGATTTCAAGAACCTCGCCAACTCGCCCGCGCTCGTGGGTAGCCAGATGAGGTTCAAGGAACAGAACTTAGGTAGCCAATCACGGAGAATTGACAGATATCAAGATTTGCACTTACCAGCTCAAAACAAGTGTTTCCATGATCTTACCGCTACGTAAAAAGAACGAGCCATAACATGGCAATGCTACCCTGACTTATTTTAGGTACCGTTATAACTATTAGTGACAAACGATACAAATTAGTGACAAATAATTTATCCTTACTCAATCGCGTTATTTCACAGCTAAGTTAGAGATGGGTAGGCAACCACATCGGCAACGTAATTAACCCATATAAAGCCATGATGAAAAGGTACTCTAAATTGCGATGGCATGAGAACGGTGATATTTATTCTTTTATATTAATTTGACGATTTATCTTGAACAAAAAAGAAAAACTTTAAAGTCTATATCAGGAATCATAGTGACACTACTCCGCATAAGATAATAACTCCACTGCTTACTTTGTACTTGAGGACTCGGTTCACGGAATTAGAGATGGTTTGGTAGCCAGGCCGGCAACGAAAATTACGATTAGGGACCACCAGGTCACCTCTTGGGTAACCACAAAGTTTTTACGTTTCTGGCACGCGAGTAGCGAGAAAAAACAGTCAGAAATACGCGAATATGTGTTAAAGCTGCTGTGTGGGTGTGGGCTTGGTGCGGGAATTCGGTGATCATGTCAAGGTGGTTGATATGATGTGAGGCTGTAGATTTTGACCTAAATCAGAATAGGAGGTTTTGTTGCCAGTAGTAAACCCACTACCAATTCTTATATATTATGCCGCAGCCAGAGAAACGTAGCACAAAGTGAAGTCTGCCAGATCTCAAAAGCCCAGGAGATTTGTGTGGTTTTGAGGTTATCAATTAGAGCACACATTTCAATCAAGTGCATGCAAGATATCCAAACCGTAGACCTGCGGAGATGAGGGTTGCAAGTTCTGGCTTTGCACCTATAAAAATTTATGCTGTTTGGTGCCCATGAAGTCCGGTAAACTGCAGGTAGCTTTCTTTGGTGCCTACCTAAGTCAATTTTAGCAAATCAAGCTTTGAAAAATTGTAATGATTCCACAAAAGTTTCCATTGAGCAGGTGAATGTGGTGATGCTCATTGATCTGCTTCAATCTTTCTAGGATTTACTGGATGATTTTTGTGGTGCTAGGAGGTACTTTCCTCTGGCTGAGTACCTATATTTGGTTGCAGGCATTGGAGATATTTAAATTAAATGTATTCTTTAACAAAATGTAAATTTTTTTAAAATTTTGTTCAGGTTGTTCCTAGTACGACTGGTGGAGTCGGAGTCTCACTAAAGTCACCAAGGGACTTGTCACGGAGACCCCGACCCCACCACCCGAACGAGCAACTCCCTCAAGGGAGGGTTAATTTATAAGCCAAAGTTTAACGTCCCACAAAGCACAGGGACGGCCGCCCCGCTCAGGTCACCCTCTCACCAGTCAGTTGCCAGCCGACCTGTACGTCGGGTAAACTATTGAGCGCCGGAGCGTCTCAGGGGAACCGATCCCAAGCCTGGGCATGCACTGCCACTGCATGCTTCTGAGCAGCGGGCCGGAGCCCAACGCTCTACCAACTGAGCTACCGGGGCGGCAAATTAAATGTGTCCTTCAAGTAGCTTAAGTCTCAGCATGGTGACTGCTACATTCAAATGGTGGTTGTCTGCTATCTTAGCAATGATGATCTAAGCAATGATTGATCATAACAAGCAGTTGTAGTAGGGGTACTAGACTCTAACAGCACATATTATTTTTTCATGTCTTTTTGTATTAGGTATTTGATAAAAATTTTTGTCTGATTAATATGAGCACCTAATGGACACATGTTTGTATTACAGTGCATACAACTTGTAATCACTGCACATATACTTTACCTTTCGCTGTTTGGTACTAAGAGTATGCTATATGTAATTCATTAGTCTCCAAATCACTGGAAATTTAATTCCTTTTATACTTTCACTTATTGAGAGTAAATTTTACTCACTAATGCATATTTACTGGGAGCTTTAAAGCCTCAGTTCACGCAAAAGTTTTTTTTCACTTCAGGTAGCCATGTTGGTCGCATCAAGGATATGTGGGTAGCCAACCTGAGATGTTCTTGACCTCTGCTAGTTATAGTGTGCATTATGGGGAACATGTAATACGGTGGTCAATGATCCTGAATTAACGTGAATCTGAAAATTACGACAGCATTGTATGGGACCTGCCTTTCGTGAACCCAATCCACTTTGAAAGTTTTTGCGACTTTTCTCGCTTGATCATGGTCTTTCCTAACAGGTCCTACTAGAAGTGCTAAAACGTTCGGAAAATTGGTGATTATACTGTCAAATTTCGCGACGTAATCTGGTTCCATCTACGACTGTCAAAAATCTCGGACTGACCTTCGACCGCGCCCTCACCTGGGATTCTACATTTCTTTCTCACTCGTCAATGCTTTGGAATTGTGAGTGGTTTGTCACATCTGAGGTACTGCTTGCCTCCCAGAGTCATCTCGCCGATAGTCAGTTCACTGGTTATTTCCCGTGTCCGATATTGCATCAGTGTTTTGTCAACGGAACTCATATCAACAATATTCGGCTCCAAAAGATTATTAACTTTGCAGCAAAGGTAATTTTCGGCCGCAGAAAATTTGACCATGTCTCCGGTTTATTAGAGGAACTTGACTGACTGTCGAAGGGAGAGCTGGTGAGGTACCACACGCTTGCACTTGTACACAAGACAGTGTGTTTCGGGGAGCCAGAGGAGCTGACCCGGGGATTCGTGCGTGTCGGCTCTATACGGGAGCGTACCACCAGACAGGACGCCGATATCGGTGTTCCACGCTCTCGTACTGGAATGGGCCAACGTAGGTTCAGCTCCAGGGGGCCTCCCTTTATAATGAGCTTCCTGGGGAGCTGACTGTTTTACCGGCTCCACTTTTTTGTCGTGCCCTTAAAAACTTTATAATAGCAGAGCGGGATCAGGTGCGCTGAGCGAGTGGTGTTTGTGTGGTATGCTTTGTCTTTTTAACAATGTTTTTATTTAACCCTGCTTACATGATTTTAATGTCGCGTGTGTGTCTTCTTCTTACCATTCCATCTGATGTGGGGTCGTAGTAGCCATGGATGACCGTGGAAAACTCTGAATAAAGTCTTGGTCTTCGTCTTTTTTGTCTTTGTCCCTGTCATGACTCATATTTACTTGACCTTTATGACCTCGTTTAACCTTGAAGATATTGGCATAGGCCGATTAAAGTTGCCTATAATGTACGCCACTCAAGCCTCCCCAAGAAAATAATCCAACAACATGGGTTTTTTTTAATTCTTTGGCTCTCGAGATCTGCGGGAGGGGCTTTATGGCCCCCTCCACAGCGCATTGACTCCAGACCCCTTTCTAACAAGCCTTAGCACCTGCTGTGCCCAAAAGCACCGACTTCGCGCTCGTCTGGCCTGTGTTAGCCCATTGTGTCTGCCTCCGATTGGCACCCGGTGCAGCAGTCTGACTCGGCAGCTTGGTCACACGAGCTGAGAAGTCTGGCCCGCCCCTACTGTTCAGTCTAGACTGTGACAGCCGCAGAGGCCACACTGGTGCAGGCAGACGCTCTAAAATCTGCTCCGGCTAGACTAACGTACACATTTGCGTCAGAGTGATTGCAAAATGGACCGATGCATAGTTACAACTAATATAAGGGAACATGTGCCCCTGGGTACTAAAGAAATGCATGGCGCTATGCGCAATAAACAGGAATAAAAAACTTCCGGTCTGCTTTCCGCTGCGTTGCCGAAAGGAATTTTGACGAAAATAAAAAATAGTGGTTGTTTTCAAAAAGCTGATAGATTTCGAAGTGCTAAGTCCAGAAGTATGATTATAAGTTGACAGGATGTTAATGGTTCGCCTTTTCCAATCCTGGATGCGAAATGGACCTAAAATACTGGGATTATATATTCGGGCTCAGCCCTTTTTCATAACCAGGTAGATAAACCATAGGTAAAATCACCAACTATTGGTCATAGTGTAGCAAGACCTCAAATTGGGTTTCATAGAAATGTCTTCAAGAATGAATTCTTTTAAATTGGAGCATAGGCGCATCCAGAATTGCCGATCGGGGGAGGGGAGGCAGCTTCCGGGGGAGGGGCGCCTTCCGGACCACTTTTGACCGGAAAAACCTATAAGGTGGGCGCAAAATCCTATCGGTGGGCGCCGAATTTAGCATCCTGGGGGAAGCAATATTTCTAGGGGGCGCCATCGACCCCGTTTCCCCCTGGATCCGCCTATGAATTGGAGGTGATGACAGTATTACTCTGGCTACCTCCAGCCTAAGGGTTATTTCACAATGCAGTACAACTAGCTTGGTAGTTGCGTGAGGCTTGTCTTTTATTTCAGCCAGGCTCTGTATTTTCATTAATGAAAATCGGTTTGAATGTTTTAATAGGATATTCATTTATTTATTTGTTCCTGCTGACTGCAACTAAAATGCTTGAAATAACAATTTCTCTACCACTAGTTCATGTTATGCTAGACCAGTACAATGACCGCAAACTGTTTTTCATTTATTCCAGCCTGACACTATTTTTTTAGATATGCTTTGTTTAAATTAAAAATCAATATTAATCAAACTATTATCAATGCTGGCTACTTTTAACATACCGTCTATAGAAATTTCTCCATAGTTACATGTTAATACTTAGCAGCATGGGTGGAGATCCGGGGGGTTGGGGGAGGTCAGGACCCTCTGGACTTTGGATTTCCTGTAGGGCTTATGTTACAGTGCCAATGTCAACCTGTATGTAGGGTTTGTATAGGGCTTATGTTACAGTGCCAATGTCAACCTGTATGTAGGGTTTGTATAGGGCTTATATTACAGTGCCAATGTCAACCTGTATGTAGGGTTTGTATAGGGCTTATATTACTGTGCCAATGTCAACCCATCCATGGCCACCCCCCTTCAAGATGGCAAAGAGATCTCCAGCCTTGCTTATTGGCCAATAATTACGGTCTTCGCATTAATATGCCATGCACCTAAAAAGGCGCTTGCCTTGCCTCCGATTGAGAACTGCATCGGAGACAACACGCATGGGTCAGATTCTTACTGATCTCGATTGTCGTAACTTTCTTGTCATAAAAAACACCTTATTTCATTTAGACTACCACCAGACATCAGAATTAGCACCTGTTTGATTCAGCTGATAATATTGTCGAGGATTAGCAATTGAACTGACTGAACTGTGGATGGCATGCGATCCTATATGCGTTTGCTGCAATTGAGGCTTAAGACTAAGACTATAAAATATATGATGCTAAATAAGATGATCAGAATACCGGAAATACAGTGTAATTGTGTATCTGTATGATGTTGGTAACAACTATTGAAAAACGCTTAAGTTCAGTGTTCATAAAAATGGAAAATTTGCCCTCCCCCTAGTTTTTGCCCCTTTCTGCCACTTTTCGCCGGTTTAAACCGGTAAAAACCGGCTGGCGGCAGAAACCCCTCTCAACTGGCAAAAATGACAACCCTGAATATAACACACTGCTGTCATAACACAGCCCTTTAGCCATTAATTCGCTTCCACCCAGGACCTGAATAATATTGATTTCACCTTGCTTCAAAACACATGCTTTATAACGCATGTTGTTTACGTTCCGTACTCTTAATGAAACCTTACTGAAGCCGAAAACAAGAGACGAAAGAAAAAGAAAGACTAGACAATAGGTTTGTCAATGGCACACCCTTACCTTAGGAAAATTTCCACAATACCGTCCGCTTATGTAGATGCACGTTTCCCTAGCAACAAACTTCTAACCCATAGTCTCCGCTGAGAACCACACGCGTGCGTGTCGTCGGTTGGCCGAAGTGCCAGTCGGCTATCGGTGGGGCGCGCCGGGTGGCCGATTTTCACGCGCATGGCGTCATTGTTGGCTGATTAGACATCGATAAATTAAAGAACGCAAAATTTAATTGATTTTATGAGAAAGCACAGACACAGTAAAACATTTTTTTCTGGAGGCTAGTTTGAGGCAAATCACTGGCCACACTTACAAAAAAATTAAGAATTGAACATAAATTTCCAAAAACTTAATAATGATTATTTTTGAAAAAAATCTCAAAGTTGGATAATACAACGTTAGATACAATCATGTTTTGAATGAGCATCCTTAACGAAGGACTACAGAGAAAATAATGATTGCATGCCACCATGTTTTGCCAAAAACACGGAATTTTCAGCAAGCTGTAACTCCAAAACCCAAATTTTGAGAAAAATTATATTCTCAAGTCTGAATTCTACGCCACTGATATTAATCCTGTGTACAAAGTTGGAACAAAATCTGAGACTATGCTATGTACTATCCAGGTGGTACCTGGTCGATTTGTCCTGGAACGCCCCGTTACGGGGTGCTGAGGTGAGGAACATGATTATAAATTGAGAATTGGGTTTACTGGTTTGCCTCCTCGAATCTTGGATGGTAAATACACTTGGATTATATACTCAGGCACGGCCCTTTATCAGAATCAGATAGGTAAAATCAGAAAGTCTTAGTCATAGTGTAAAGCAGTAATAGCCTCAAATTAAGCTTTAAAAAATGCCTTTTAGAATCAATTAATGCTGCTCAGTCAGGAGGCACTGACTCAGTTTGCTCAGTCTGCTCAGTCACGAGACACACCCAGTCTGCTCAGTCAAGAGACACTGACTCAGTCTGCTCAGTCAGGAGACACTGACTCAGTCTACTCAGTAACGAGACACTGACTCAGTCTGCTCAGTCACCAGACACTGACTCAGTCTGCTCAGTGTGCTCTGTCACGAGACCAGAGGTCAAGAAAAGTCCGAACGTGCCAACATAGTTGGGGAAGGTCTTCAGCTGCCGGGGAGTCTAAGCATTTTCTTTCTTCTTCTACTGCAGTATTTCTGGTGTTCTGACATGTGAAAATTATATCTTACTTTTACTTCGGTGGTACTTTTGAGCTGTGGATTTTCCGACTTTGTGGACTATTTGACCATTGGACGTTTAGATAGTTATTCATGGGGAGGTTCTAGCTTTGACTCTTTGTTCTTGAGGTCAAATTAAAAGGTGGACTATTTGAGCAGTTGACTATTTGAACATCGCGTGAATTCACATATCTGTAGTCCCTCTGCTTGATTATTTTCACTGCCGCTAGCTCTAGCAAAAAAACTGCTTTCAGCTATTTTAAACGAATCAGAAGCTGGGGAAATTTTCGAGGGCGGTCCATCTGGGGAAGGCTGGGGATGCCAATCAGCCAATCAGGCAATCCGTTCGCACCGAGGTGAAAGAGTTGGAGTAAGTTGGAGCTCGGCTGACAAGCTGGCGCACGCGTTGCAAATTGTTATAGAGCACAATGCAAAAAGTGCGCCGGACTCGTCTACATAGTTGATTAGAATGTGTATTCGTGGACTGTATTGCTTTGGTTGGGGATTTGAACCTCGCGGTGAATAATTTTTATTATGGCCTTGGTAGTAATAGAATAAGGAAACTGGGACTGGTTGGGGGCGCATAATTGATGCGCCCACGCGCGGCACTCGGTCCATACTGGTTTCATATAATTCCTGTTATTTTTCCAGAACCTTTAAAAAGTGGGGCTCAGAGTGGACTTTCAGCTGGGTATTGACTGACCAATGCTCAAAATGGGTGACAGGGGAGCATGATAAAATGATTTACCTATTAGACATTTGGTAACATCTCAAGGTAAGCATGCATTAGTTTAGATGTCTACCTACCTTCTTGCAAGTAAAACTCAAGTTTGCTCTGATAGCCTAAGTGTTTCAATGGACACAGTTGTAACTTACAGTCGGCATCTCATGCTGTGGGTAGGAAGTGCCTGTATATTTAAATTTTCTGTGGTCTTTCACTCACCATTTATCATCAAGCTAAAACTTGCAAACTTCTAAACCAGCCAGTTTAGCTCTATGATTTGGAAAAATAAACTGAACTTTGCAATTGAACTATATGTTTTAAAAAAATAATGATTCGCTCTTACTCTTGTCGGGACAACACATTTTATCTATGTATAATTTTTAGAATTATTAGGGGATTTGAATTTTCTGGTGTTTTTATTTGTTTTAGACTGCCTTTGAAATTTTTGGATCAGAACTAAATTTTGAAAAAATAGGGTCTAATTTTTTAAAATTTTTGGATTTCAGATCAAATTTAGATTTCATGCACAGATGTTGAATGAAAATGTCAGAAAACATATCAATACAACTTTTGAAAGCAACTGAGCTTAAAATACCAGAGACATTGGGCCATACATGAAGGCCTTTTCGAGTGTCGAACATTTATATGCCCATAACTTTTGAAATTGCCAACAGGTTTTAAATTTATTTTGTTCGTTGGAATCAGGGTCCCATTTTACTTAAGAATAGGTATATAGAGAAAAATATTTTGACCTCGAATAATTTAAAAGTGTTAAACAATTTTGGATTATCTTGCACCTGAAAACAATTTCATGACCTGAAGACCATCTAAACTAATTTTGAACCATATCTTCTAATAAATACTAAAATTGTATTACTTGAATATGAAAAATAAAGCCCATGTGCTCAGACTTCTGCTCCACAAGCTATAATTGCCAGATAATTGCCTCTGGGAAATGTTCCCCTCATCTTGGGGCATCAACTGGTCTGCGTAGGGGAACCAAATTACTTTTTCTGACCTCTGCACGAGACACTGATTCAGTCTGCTCAGTTCAGTGAGACACTGACTCAGTCTGCTCAGTCGAGACACTACTTTATTCGGAGACACTGACTCAGTCTGCTCAGTCAGGAGACACTGACTCAGTCTGCTCGGTCACGACTAAGTCTGCTCCGTCCGCTCCGTTTTTAGAACATCCAAGAACCCCGCACAACAAGCGTGCTGAGTCTCCTGTTTGAATCCAATCTCGTGTCCTCTTTATTTATCAAGGTTTTGAGGCAGTTGCATTCTCTCTTTCTTTGAGCTCCGACGTGAGCACTGGGATGAGTTGGCTTAGTGGATAGCACCCTTGTCTTCTAAGCCACCGGTCCCGGGTTCAAGTCCCGGCGGAGCCTCTGAATAAGTCGATCTGATCCCCAAAATCCCTTCCAACAGGGTGAGAGTTTGCGACGCCGTATGACCCTGGCAGTTGGTGCGTCGTTAAGCCCCAACAATGATTATTATTATTGACGTGAGCACTGAATAGTGATGCAACAGCTGTACGTACTACATTGTGAAATGAGGAGATGGAGTAGTGAGTGCCATCTGTTGGAAAGGCAGGGGCGGGTTCAGTGTGCAGCAGAAAGAGTATCCCCTCCCCAAACCCCTGGATTTTACCATTAATGATTTTGTGTGATGTATTATGTGTTAAATTTTTTAAAAGTTTGAAGTGTTGTTTTGATCGTGGTAGTCATGATGATCATGCTATATAGAATTAACCGGCAATCGCTCATAATATAATGTAATTGAAAACGCCAAAGAGTATATTAATATTTCGACGACGTGTCTTCTTCAGAAAAAGTTTTGAATTTGAAAGTCATTGATATCAATTATTTTTAAATTCTATTTGAATTTAGGGCGAACAGCAAGCAGGTACACGTGAAAACAATTTTTAACATCTTGCGAAGGATACAGTGTGATGACCTAACTAAATATTTGTTACTTAAGCAATGGCATCTAAAAACTATATGCTACAGAAACTACACACACATAAAAGTAGTCTGCAACAACAAACATGTTGCAACATGTTTTATATAGGGGAAACAACTCGCCAAATTCGTACTGGCTTCATGGAACGTTTAGGACACGCTAGGAGAAAAGAAAAGGCAAGTATCTAGGAGACCACACCATATTACATCACCCCACTACACGCATCACAGACAAAGACTTCTCAATACAAAATTATTCATGTTTGTAAAGACTCGGCAGAATGCAAAATTAAAGAATCAATAGAAATCCGTAACCGCAGACCACAAATAAATAAGCAATTCTCCTCGTGGCGCCTCCTACAACCAGTACCATACACATACACTTATACCTCTTCAGACCAAACCACCAGGCATAAACACTCACCACACCACCACACATCCATCGCTGAAAATTTTTACTCACTGTTACATCCATATTTTTGTTCCAGACTGTGCTTTTATGTGTGTGTAGTTTCAGTGGCGGATCCAGCCGGTCGGTTTGGGAGGGGCGAGAAGTCGAAAAGCACAAAAAAACGTCACGCATTCAAAAATTGCGCCACAATATGAATTGCCGGCAGACTTGACTATTTGAGCAAAAGCAAAAGCAAAAAAGTAGGGCTGAAAGATATGGGCCGAAGATACTTTTTCCTATCCAAGGCCACATATTTACACTGAACTTAACTGGTTGTGTTTGAAGTTGAGTTAAAGCACCAAAATCTTGCTTATAAACTAAAAAAAGAGTCGGGGGAAAAATGGAGGTCGATTGCTTTGGGGGGGAGGGCAAAAACATAGTTTTGCCCCGAGCTTTTCCGTTTGGGGGGCAAATGCCTTTTTGCCGCCTTGGATCCGCCACTGTGTAGTTTCTGTAGCATATAGTTTTTAGCAGGGATGCGGAGCCGGAGCCGGAGCCGGTCGGAGCCGACCATTCTGCCCGGAGCCGGAGCCGGAGCCGGAGCCGCCGAAACACTTTTGATCGGAGCCGGAGCCGGAGCCGGAGCCGTCAGAAAGGGTCCGGCTCCGGTTCCCAAAGAGCTCTAAAATTACCAAAAATCAAACGTGAAATGGTCACATTTTACCTCGTGAGATGTCGCATGGAAACACCTTTATTCACCTGAAATATTTCAGTTTCTCAATATGTTATGTATATCGAGATTAATAAAATATTGCAACTAGGGTGTTCCGTAGACGGTCTCACCCTTGGGCAGGCAGAAATTGGCAACAAATGAAAGCATTGGTGGACACTGGCAGGTCCAAGAGGGGGAGAAAAAGGCATTTGCCCCCAAACTGGCCAATTTTTGGCGATTTTCTTAAAAAAACCATAAGTTTTTCACGATTTACCCCATACCGTCGGCCTGCATCCGCCTCTGTTGACAGACGCAGGGGGTGCCATTCCGGTCATGCCCCCCAAAGCCCTGGAAGGGGGGCAGACTATCTTTTGGCCCCGCAAAGGCAGAAGAAATTGTTTGAAAAAGGTGTTTACACTAGGTCTGTCGAGCAATAAAATCTTTGCTCCCACCTCCCCCCCCAGGAGAGCTATCATGTACTCGATGAAGTAGTTTATACTAGGTCCGTCGAGAACCCAGGGCAAAAGGCGCAGAAAACAGCATCCCCGTCACTCGATGCGGCACTAGCCGACTTCAAAAACCTGGGTCGCCTAAAGAGGGCGACCGTATGCGACATCTTATATAGATATCCAGCCATCATCCAGCCGGCTAGCCTGGTAATGGCCGCGCTACCAGTTACTCAGGTGTCCGTGGAGAGGTTGTTCTCCGCGATGAAGCTACTGCTTACTGATCTCAGGTCCAGACTAAGAGCAGACATATTGGAGGCAATGTTGCTGCTCCGCTCCAACCGAGATTGGGTGGTGTAGTGAGCGAACCAGCTGCTGGGCCCTGGGCAGTAGGGTGGTTGGTTCCGATTTTTCTCGAAAAGGAATTATGCCATCAGCCTATCTGATGTGTTTTTTGATGTTGAACACTGTTAGCTTAGGGTCGTTCAAAAAAAATTTTCAGACTCGAACCCACTTCTTCCCAATATATATTCAATTCTGATTTCAATGAGCCACATTTCAAGCGTCTACGACAGCGGGAAAGATCGCCTCAAAATGGTTAAAGATTTCATGTTTCGGGTGCGATTTGCCGCCCGGCGTTGCAGTCTCACCTTGTTAAATTGGGATATAAGGGGTGCATAGCCTACCAGTAAAGACAGCTTGGCATGTGCGTGCCTACAAGAGAGGTAGATGGGATTTAACATGCAGGCATTTACTTGTCAGATGTATTTGTAGCGCAATACAAATACATGTTATTCCACAAAAGACCTGAAATTAAATGATTCAGCACCCTTGTACTCTAAATCCCGACAGAACATGAATGCCTTCCGGAGGCGAACCTTTCTCTAGTAACTATCACTGGAGAACGTCGTGAGGCAGGTGCTTTTCCCTATTCTCCTGCGAACTATTTAAGAGCTCTGGTACTGATAAAAGAAGATCCTGTTTCATATTTTTACCCTTTAGGTGGCTCACGAAATCTTCCACCAGCTTCACACCATGTTCTGTGGGACCGTTCACGACAGTAAGGTCTGGAATACCTTGAAACAGGGGAAGCTATACCAGCTTCTCAACGGAGCCATTTCTGGTCAGAATATTTGAGATTCAGGCAATCGAATACCAGCCAGCTGTCAGGAGTAGCAAGCTGGCTGAGACTTAGTACCGACCATTTACAGAGCTCTTCATAGCCTCTATCGGAAACTTAAGCCTGCCCTAGTCAAATGTGAATCGTTTGCTGTTTTGGCCAATTGTTATGCGACTGGCTCCTTACCTCCAAGATGGTGGTTCTCATCAGCGTGACAGAATATAACTTTCTGTGCACAGATACCACAGCTGATGACAAATTGACTTCAGCACATTCAGGGCGATTTCTATATTAACTTAATGCAAGCACTGCATTGCATTTTATGGATAACTTTGAGGCTCATAGAGGGCTCTTAAGCTGACTATCCGCGACGGAGGAACCCAAATGCATGGTTTAGAACCACTTATAAGGAAAGCCGCTAACTATTTCGGAGTCTGAGTGGCTCAGTCGGTTAGCGCTTACGCTCGGCTTGGCCAATGGCATTCATTATGTGCTGGGTGTCGTGGGTTTGAGCCCACCCAGGGGCAGAATCTGGCGCCCTGATCTAGCCAGAGCTAATTCTTTCCCTTCTCTCCTCTGATGCCATATGACCTGAGCAGTTGATGCGTTGTTAAACTCCAAAAATTATAATATTCTGTCTTTAAATATCTTCTGGAATGATGAACGGAATCTGACACAGTAGTAGCACGCAATTCATGCCATAAATGTCCTATATTCCATAATATGGCTCGCTGGTGAGCTCCGGGTCTTCTAAACAGACAGTTGTTCGAGACAACCTCTCCTGACAGCCACACGTAAACCAGCTTGCGCAATTCGAAATAATACTCCGGTATTGTGTAGAGGCGCTGAAGTCAATGTGCAAACGCAACTGTTATTTGTGACCAGAAACTTATAACCTGCTTTGCAAATAACAATCACAATGCTGAAGGTAAAAAGTCAGTGATACAGTACCTGGCCTAAACAGCAAAACCATCCACCTTTCAGTTAGGTAGGCTAAAGTTTCCGACAGAGGCTATGAAGAGCTCGGCTCGATACCAAGCCTCTCCCAATTTCTCATTCCTGAAAGCTGGATGGTATTCGAGCGCCTGAATCTGAAAGATTCTGACATGAAATGGCTCCGTTGAGAAGCTGGTGACTGGTATAGCTTCCCGTTTCAAGGTATTCCAGAACTTACTGTCGTGAGTGGTCCCACAGAACGTGGTGTGAAGCTGGTGGAAGATTTCGTGAGCCACCTAAAGGGTAAAAATATGAAATAGGATCTTCTTTTATCAGTACCAGAGCTGTTAAATAGTTCGCAGGAGAATAGGGAGAAGCACCTGCCTCACGACGTTCTCCAGCGATAGTTACTAGAGAAAGGGTCGCCTCTGGAAGGCATTCCTGTTCTGTCGGGATTTAGAGTACAAGGGTGCTTAATCATTTAATTTCAGGTCTTTTGTGGAATAACATGTAGTTGTATAGCGCTGCAAATACATCTGACAAGTAGATGCCTGCATGTTAAATCCCATCTACCGCTCTTATACGCACGCACATGCCACGCTGTCTTTACTGGTAGGTTATACACCCCTTTCATCCCAATTTAACAAGTGGAGACTGCAACGTCGGGTGGCCAATTGCGCCAGAAACATGAAATCTTTAGCCGTTTTGAGGCGATCTTTCCCGCTGTCGTAGACGCTTGGAATGTGGCTCATTGAAATCAAAATTAAATATATAATGGGAAAAAGTGGGTTCGAATCTGAAAAGTAAAAACATATTTTTTTGAACGACCCTGCTGTTAGCTCATTGAAGTTTTTCTTTGCGGGCTGTCCAAGCTTTACTTGATCGTTGTATCTTTAATTTTTATGTGGGTTTGCGGGCATGTCTGACCCGCATTTCTGTTTGCCATAACAGTGCAGTGCAGTTTGCCATACGACTGCACTGCAGTGTAGGTTGGTCCAGTTTTGAGGTTCACTGGCCTTTGGCATCAGGTAAAGAGCGTTCGTTCATCCAGTCGCCATTTTTCATTGCTACAAATATATAGTCACTTTGTATCTGATGAACTTTCACGCCCTTGAGAACGTTTCGATCACATTTTGGATATAGGTACATTGCCGGAGCCGGAGCCGGTCGGAGCCGACTATTTTGCCCGGAGCCGGAGCCGGAGCCGGAGCCGTTAGGACACTTGAACCCGGAGCCGGAGCCGGAGCCGAAATCATAACCCCGGACCGGAGCCGCAGCCGGAGCCATCCAAAATTGTCTCGGCTCCGCATCCCTGGTCTTTACTAACCGTGGGTCCCAGTGGCAGTGGCCCGCCGGACTGGCTTGTCTATTATATTGCACAAATAAAATAAACACTATAGAAATGCGTTTTCTTTTTGTCCATTCCAGAGAAATATATTTTAAAGACTATATATTAAGATTGTCTTTTTAAGACTAGATCTATGATCTTTTCTCCATATTTTTAAAGAAAGTATCAAAACTCTAATTCCCTTTTAAACTGATTTGGTTTGTAAAAACAATACTTTAAATGGATAAAGAACATAAAATTTGGCGCCCCCAGTCGGCCTAAAAATGGCTCCCCCCAGAGCTGCGACCCCCCCCAGAGCTGGCCCCCCAGAGCTGCAGCCCCCCCGAGCTGCGACCCCCGGAGGAGAGGCAAACATGGGTTTGGCCCCCCCAAAACTCGGGTCTGCGTCCGCCCCTGTTGGGATATGATAGGTCGTATGATGGGTTGTTGTGTTTGTGTGTTTTCATTGTCCCATAAATGTACCCAGGTGAATATCTTCCCACAATGTTTGAAAAATTTACACCACCGACTAACGCATTGACACTATTAATGATCCGATTTCCTTTCACCTTTAGTTTCGAGGTAGGGTCACACGAGAGTGACTTAAACTTGGTATCGTCCCACAGTATATCAGTCAGCTTTTTTAGAATACACCTCTCTATCTACTAATACAAATGCAGGAGACTTATCTGCCCTTCTTATAATGATGCGTGAGTCTTCTCTTAGTTCTTTGGCAGCTTCTCGTAGCTCCTCGGTCAAAAGATTGCTCTTGGAGCTCTCTCTCTTAGTTTTGATCATTCCCCAAGTAACTGTCCTTCAAATTCTGGTTGACACTTAGCTTACTCTCTTCTTCTAATCAAGTAAGTAAGACCTCATGCTGCCCACTACATTGGTGTGACAAGCAAAGACACGGTCCCGGTGCTTAACCATGCACCTCCAACACGGCACAATCAAACAACACATACGGACAAAAATAGCAGATCACTGACACGGCACATGCTTGTCCACAACACAGCCATCCAAGATAACATTTTAGGCTTCGGTGGGGACCACGGATCCTTAGGCCCCTCACCTTGGATCCGCCAGTAAGGTCAGCACTGGACCAGTGTTACGTCATATCTCTTGAGCGAGCAAAAACGCACGAAGGTAGGATGATACGCTTCTAAGAAGCGCAGGGCCGTACTGGAGCAGTGCAATGTTACACTTCATAGGCGACCAAAATAAAGCACTAGAGGTTTTACGATACATTAGTAAGCAGAGCGGGCTTGCACTGGAGGAGTGCTACGTTGCACTCCTTTGACGAACGGTAACGCACCAAAGGTGCTACAATGCACGGGTAAGGAGTGCAGGTACACTGGATTCCGGGCATGTTACACCTCTTAGGCGAACATACGTCCGTTTAAATTTTCTCGCGAAGGTATCGTTAAGCAGGTTGGCTTTTTGAATGTCATCATAGATTTCGTGTGTTCCATCTAACAGTGATGCAATTCGTCCCTTATTCCCTCTGATGCACTGTAGGTACGACCAAAAACATTTTGGATTTGTTTTAAAGTTTCCGATCATGCCCTGCAAATGCTTAAAATATTTGTGAGATGACAGAGTTTTGAATGATCGCCGCGTGTCCTCAAAGTTTCGGATGGTCTGGTCATTCCTATTACGCTTCATACACTTAAAAGCTCTTTCTTTCTCTCGCAGTGCACGCCTAACCTCAACGTCAAACCAGGGGGGACATCGCCGGCGCAACGTGACAGTTGGCACATGATCGCGGATGGCGGCTCTCAGCACATCATAAAACATATCCACCGCCCCCTCAGCATTGAGGTTTAGCAAAGCCTCCCAAGGTACAAGCTGTAGACTGCGCCTCATGCCGTCAAAATCTGTTCTTTTATAGTTAAGGGCCGTTGACCTATTCACAAGGGGTGTTTGAGGTGCAACAAGCCTAATCTCACTGATAATTTCGGAATGGTCAGAGGGAAAAATACCACTCCTCACACAGGACTTCACGTGAGCGAACTTAGAAAACACTAAATCGAGAAAGTCCCTTCCTGGCTATCCCTATTCCAATCCCATTAAAAATGTGCAAAAGTCCATTCAACAAAACCGTGGATCTGCGATCACCAGTCCCTGGCGGGCGGCAAATTCGATAGATCTGAATCTGATGACGTCACACCAGCCTCAGCTCCAGCAGCCAATCAAATATCGCAGCACAGTTTGATCCGGGTTGTGTCGGGCGTCTGCGGCGGTCGCGAGCCAGCGGGCGTTGCCGAGCCAAAAATAGATGGCAAAAGTGAGCACTGGCTTAGTAACCGGACGGGGCCGCCGGGAGACTGATGACGTTATCGCTGAGTGCATTACATTAAGTTAGGCGGAGAGGTACGGACTGTGACCCAAAACTGCAGAACCCCTGGAAAATTCGCTATCAAACATATGTTCGGCCCAATTGCGGCCCACTCCGACCCGCCCCCGTCCATTTCGCGATTGTTTTTAGGTATATGACAACCCCTTCCGCTTTTTCAGACACGCCCCAAAGCAGCTGCCATGGGGCTCGCGTTGCTCTGCATAGCTTGGTGTAATGCATAGCTTATTGAGAAATGCCCTGGTCCCATCTGTCCGACAGGCTATGTGACTTTATTTCTGGAAGCATGTAAGGCAGATTTTTGGCATGTTAGGCTTTTTCCTGCGTTCCCTCTTATTTAGCCTCAGGTAAGGCATAACGTGACTTCAGTTGACCTAAAACGTTAAGTGACTTATTTTGTCATTTGCAACCCTATTTTTGGGCTTCGATTATCTCTGTGGGTCTTTGCCAGTTCTACCCTGAATTTTAACTTTTTATAGGAACTACAACTAAATTTTAGGAAACATAAACAACTCATCTGTAGGTCATGGGTTGAAATCCCGGGGGCTGGGGGTTCAGGACCCCCTGGCCTTTGGGTCTCCCATAGGCTTTGCATAGGGCTTGTATTGCCGTGCCAGCGTTAACCCACCCAGGACCCCCTGGATCGAGAGATCGAGAAGAGATCTCCACCCATGCTGTAGGCGCTGCATTCCAATTCACACCCTCTTTGCAGGAAAGAACATATTTCTGCATAATTTTGACTTTTGGTCATATATTTACATATACGTTATATATATATATATATATATATATATATATATATATATATATATATATATTCTCTTTGAGGCAATGACGGTTGAATAGTATAGCACTCGCGCACTTGGATATTTTTCTTTGGAGTTTTTCTATTTTTCGTGCGTTGGTTTTGATTTCATTCATTGCATCGTGTGGGATAGGTAAGGTAGCTAATAAGGAAAATGGTACTGCTATAATGCTCGTTCTCGCGATATTTAAAAAAATGTTTTCGAATTGTGGAATGAAAACTATGAGCAAATGTTTAATGCTGAAGATGACTGTTGACAGTACAGTGGAAACTAGTCCTAATTAATGAGTTTTGGTGACCTTTTAAACGAATTAACGACTGAAATCAAAACCAACGCACGAAAAATAGAAAAACCTTAAAGAAAAATATCCAAGTGCGCGAGTGCTATACTATTGAACCGCCATTGCCTCAAAGAGAACATATTGCCGAACTATTCGAATATATATATATATATATATATATATATATATATATATATATATATATATATATATATATATATATATATATATATATATATATAGTCATTCCATGCCAACCCAACCAATGGTGTACTCGAAACAGACATTGCAGTCTTAGTTTCGTAGCAACAGTGACGTCAAATTGTGACGTCATTGCATGTTTCGAAAAATTCAGAACTTTCTCAAAAAGTTACAAAGATGTTTGAAATCATTCAAATTTTTAGAGGGAGCACTGTTAATGAAGAAAAATTTGTGGTCAAAAATATTTATTGAATTTTTTTAACTTATAAGATTGCGAACAAAAATATAACTAATTAAAAATTTGAAGAGCGAGGTCTTCAATTTTTTAAAATTAATTTTTATGAAACTGAAAGTATTTTTACCCTGGAAACGTAAAAAAACATTGAGTATCCGATAGCGACATATTATAAAGCTTACGTTCTTCACCAGCCTCCCGCCAAACGAGTCCCGGAGCCGCCTCGAGCGCCGCGTCACCCGAGAAGCGACGCGCCCGACCCGTCGTGTCGGTTTGGAGCCGGGGAGGGGAGGGTGGAGGGACAGGACACCATAGATCAAGTTCATCCAATAGATAGGAAAAGATGGAGCTATGCGCAGAGCTTAAAGAAATTGTGAACATTGATTGTTTATATATAGGCATTCACTTCATCTACGTCTCCAAGTGCGACATAACAAAGTGGAAACCCGGGCCCGGTTCGGTCAGCCGCGATAACACGCTAAAATCACCTATGGACACATCTAATGGCGGGAATGGCGGGTTTTATTTTGAAATACATATTTGACGCGTCCATGGAATAATAAAGACGTGTAACATGACATGTGTTAGTATCAAAGCAATTTTCAAATTTTCTTTGCACAATTCAATCCCATACAAAATCTATGGGAGACCAAAACTCCAGGGGGTCCTGACCCCCCCTAACATCCCTGGGGTCTCCACCCATGTATGTTTCACACGACCAGAACAGACCAGACAGACAACCAGACACGACCAAACCAGACCAGGTCGTGAGAAACATCCATGCTTGGAGACCCCAGGGAGGATGGGAGGGGGGGTCAGGACCCCCTGGATATTTGGTCTCCCATAGATTTTGTATGGGATTGAACTTTACTGCCAGCGTTAACCTATCCATAACCCCTCTTGGATCGAGAAGAGACCTCCAGTCTTCGAGACATCGGTATGTCTAAAACAGAGCTGTTACCAATGCTATGGATTAAATGTTTGGCAGAAAAAACGAAATAAATTAATTAAAATAAGCAAGATAGTAGAGCGGATTAGGTATATATCATGAATTTCCATTGTAAAATATCTTAGTGATGAGGATGAAAAAGATGATGAGCTGACCAGTGACCTGCCTGGAAATGTGAAGGTTCACATTGGCGAAACAATGGAGCACGCTGCTTGCTCCATAGAAATTCGGGCAGATGAGAATGCACCCGTTTGGATATCGACCGAGCTTATTTACTCCACGTTGGGGGAGATCACGAACTGAGTTTCCAAAACTTTCATCTGTATGCTGAACATTACGACTGCTCGTTCAAAGCTCACTGAGCATCAGTGGCAAATACAGGGAAGATGGGGGGTTGGCGGGGATAATAAAAGGCTCTCCCCAAAACCTCTGATATTAACCAATATTCTTAACATGCTGTGGTTTTCACGATTTTAGTCCTGCTCCCCTCCCCCGCAAATAATCAGTCTAGATCAACCACTACTGTGCAGTATTTGCAAATGTGTTGTTAATGTTGTCTATAATCACTCCTGGAGAGCGTAAAATTGTCTTAGCATTTTACTACGACCATTATAAAAGAGGAAATAAAAAACACTCCACGAAACTGCAGTAAAAGCGATGCGCAGCGGCACGCTGAGTGCGGTGACTGCGCCGCCCGGGGCTGCCGCGCAGTGCCAGCCCATGTCCCAAACGCCCAGCCAGTCATGTTTTGTCCGGTGTCTTATCTCAGAATCTAAAAGTGTTATCAGTTTCAAACTTTTAGGAAATCTTATTTGGCATCTTCTAAGCCTAGGAAAGTTTTTTTTCGCCATTCTGAAACGTGGAAGTAGGTGCGGACGTTAATGGGTTAAGCATTCCCCAGGATGATTGTTGAGTGCTTATACTTTTTTATCCCGTATCTCCAAAACTCGTAGATCTTTCGCTCCCGGATGCCATTCATTTGATTTTTAGAATCTTGATGCTAATGTCTTCTGACTTTGGATGAGTGTTATGGTCGTGTATCTTCCAATGTTTGCCCCGGGCGGTTTCTTCTCTCTCGTATCTTGCGTTGGCAGGGTGCCCATTATACCGAGTTCTGACCTGTCTTCCGGTCTTCCCACATTTAGGCTATCAGCGGTACAAATATTGCAGCACATTTCATGATGACTCCGGAAGAGTGACATAATCCCATCAGACCCGCATTGCAGGTATTGTGAACACACCGGCCGCCAGGACAGGTGGGTGGTTTGAGTGCAGAACAAATCAGCTTTCGCTCGACTGTATATGTGTTCCTCCAGTACACCCCGGCCGCTCTTCAGAATGATGTTGATGGTTTGCTTTAGTCTGTCATATATAAAAATCAGTCGTATTAATTTCACGATTAATTTTTTCACGGTCTTCCTTTGATCTTTCTTGGTCTTGGTGGTTCTGCTGTCTGGATGCGGTTGATAGCAGCTGTTATCATCGAAGTTGGGTATCCATTACTTTCGAAGACTTTTATTAGTCTTGCAAGCATGCGTTGTTTAGTCGCCACTTGAAAGGCGGGTCGCACGTTGGGAATTGGAGTTCTCACTCACTTTACTTCAGCCTAACCGAGGCAAAACAAAAACAGTGCTGGCCTCACGGTTCCAACGTGCGGCCCGCTTTTCAAGTGAGGACGAAGCAAAGGCACGCAGCATTGAAAGAATAGCAACTATCTTCGAAAGTAATGGATACCCAGCTTCTATGATAGCAGCTGCTATCAACCGTATACAGACAATAGCAGCACCCAGATCAAGAGAAGACCGTGAAAAAATAATCGTGAAATAAATGCGACTGGCTTCCATAGATAACAGACTGACGCCAACCATCAACATCATTCTGAAGAAGAGCGGCCTGGGTATACGGGCTGCTTGGAGGAACACAAATGCCCTCAAGTGAAAGCTGGTTTGTTCTGCACTCAAACTACCCACATGAGTTATAGCCCGAGGCATTTTCGGGAGGTCACCTTGTAGACTCATCTTTGATGCTTCATAACCAAAAAACGCATTGCCTGATTGACAAGTTTTGTATATCATTGAACTTGTCTTGATGTAGTGGGGAGTGCCTTTGAGGGGTCTCAAGTTCTGGTTGCAGATATTTTGCACGTGGCGCGTGCTCAAAGTAGAACTTTTCTCCCCATTGACTTCACATGGGAAACGGTGACGAGAAATACAAACACGGCAAAACGGGCACCATTTTGTAAGCCGGTCCACAACGTTCCACTTTGGTCCATCTCGGAAAAAGTGTACCCAAAAGGTGGCCACGGGTTTTGGCTACACAGTGGATGAAGATTAACGTTTGCACGTGCTGCCTGACCAGCAGGGGGTGTGTTCTTCGGAATGGGAGTAGTCGTCAAAAATAACAGTTTTTAGGACATTGCTCCGAAAGTAGGAGCCGTACGGACACAAAACCAGCACAGATCGATAAAGCGCGGAGCTCTGCACGTCTTGGTGCGCTTTTTATAAGAAAACCTCCGTTAAGAAGAAATTTTAACACGAAAAACGCGAAAAAATCAACGTAAGAATCGAAATCGAAATGGGATCTGTATCTCGGAAACTATTGATGCGCGATGTGGCGTATCTGCGAGTCAAAGTTGCGTACATGTACCGCCTACACGATGCAAGAAAGACCCAGTCTGCAGGTTGCACGTGCTGGTCACGAGGATGTGTCAAACAGGTCACTGTCGATTTTTGGGTTTTGCGGTTTTTCGGCTGTAATCTGGGAGCAGTTAGCGATAAAGAGACGCAATAAGTTGCACGATGTGCACCGAGCAATAACCCATCTTTTTGGTATTCATACCTAGCCACTAAACACGATATTTGAGAAAATTATGCCAAAAGATTAAAGTGCTCCAAAACTACCATTCTTAGCAGTCACATCATTTGTTACAATTTTATATTTTGCAATCACTCTTAAATTCCGAAACCTGTACATTCGCAAACCATGGAAAAATACCTTGAATAATCTGGTTTTATTTTCTATGTGACCCTTATAGTTTCAGAGCAATGGGCAAAAGTATAAAACAGTTACAAAATTTCCCTTTGAAGCTTACAGAATCCGTCTTAAAGGGAATGTGGCACCTTGGTCGAATCCTGGAATTTAGTGTAATGAGGCGTACTTTTTTTCTCGATATTTCCGTAGAAGGTGCCACATTCCCTTTAAAGGGAATGTGGCACCTTCACAACGTGATTTTAACTGAGATAGCCAAGTTGTAAAGCAGGTCGGAAAACCCGGTACTCCATATTTCATTTGACTTGGAACTCGATATTTCCGTAGAAAAAAACTAAAACCTACCTGACACTAGCCCCCTCAGCCCCCGTCGCCGGCGGCCATTGTTGTGAGCTACTGGTGTGACGAAATATGCTGACGTCACGATGAGCATCAGCCAATCGAAGCCCTTGAAACGTTTCAAGTATGGTAGTGGTTGCCAGATCGTGACATCATCCACAGTCTGATATTTATTTCTTTTTCTAGAGGAGTAGGTATTTTTAAAAACCAAATATTGAGCTTATTTCAGCATTGAGCTTGTTGAGCATTTTTCAGAGAAATGATGAGTGGTTTCATTATTTTTTACTAAAAGTACGCCTAATTACACTAAATTCCAGGATTCGACCAAGGTGCCACATTCCCTTTAACATTGTAAATATTCGTCGGAAAATAAAACTCGCGTGTGTTCAGGGGGTCCGCCGCTTGAAAGATGCGCAAAGATTTGAAAGAGGCAAAATTTTTGTTCTCTGAAATGCAAGTTTTCGAAACACAATGTTTTGGCTGATGCTTACATTAAATTGTAGCATTTGATACAGGACGTGTTGGGGAGATTGGCTCCCAACATTCTATTTTCCATTAAGTAGTATCTCCCACTCAAGTATGTTTTATGGTTATAATGCTTATGACAACCAATAAATTTTTGCTCGGTGAAGAGAGGTCCCAGCATTGATGGGCATACTGCCTAGGGGAGGAGACGGTTCGCGGCAAAGCCGCGGGAGTGTCCACGAGTGAAACTCGCAGACCGGAGCCTGAGGAGGCGCGGCGCAGCCGCAGCCGACAAAGGCGTAGCGTTGCACCGCACTTTAGGGAGGCACCGAACCGCAGGTTAGGTGCGCCGCAGGGCGGCTCACGTCATAGGGACTCCGGTTAGATAAGACTCCGGTATGTCATGACTGGTTTGCTTGGTTTGGTTTGCACGGTGGAAGGTCATTTAAGAAGTTTGGGGCGACGGGCAGACCAACTTTCAAAGGGTTGGGGATAATGACACACAAACTGCTCAGGTATTTATGCTACCAGAGCAAGAATAAATATGCGGCAGTGGCGCAACCAAGGGT
The DNA here is from genome assembly GCA_034440635.1 of Lepas anatifera. Classification (NCBI taxonomy): domain Eukaryota; kingdom Metazoa; phylum Arthropoda; class Thecostraca; family Lepadidae; genus Lepas; species Lepas anatifera. The sequence goes on from JAOTON010000551.1 coordinate 109,209, forward strand.
GTGGGGGCAGGAGGCCGTGCCCCCTCCCGAAACTTCTTGGGGCACACTTTTTTGGTAAAAAGGATAAATATAGATACATGTGTCAAAAAATATATGGTGATATAACAGAAACGATGAGAAGGGGGCATACCTTGATCGATAAAAGAGGCACACCGGATTTGGGCACACACTGGACCAGTGGCGTAGCCAAGGGGGCCCGAGGGGTTCGCGGACCCTCTTGGGCCGATCCTAAGCACTACAAAGGATTCTCGGGTCGGGGAGCACCTTGATCAGGGGGCCACTTCGGGGGATACACCTTGGCCCATATTACGGGGACACAGGATTTGGGCACACATTTGACCGGTGGCATAGTCAAGGGGTTCTAGGGGTCCGTGGACCCCCTTGGCCCGATCTTAAGCACTGCAAAGGAATCTCGGATCAGGGGGCCACCTTGATCAGGAAGCCCACCTCGGGGGGGGGCACACTTGAACAATATTAGAGTCACACAGGATTTGGGCACACATTGGACCAGTGGCGTAGCCAAGGGGGCCGGGGGTTCTCGGATCCTCTTGGGCCGATCCTAAGCACTGCAAAGGAATCTCGGATCAGGGGGCCCACTTCGGGGGCACACCTTGGCCGATATTACAGGGACACAGGATTTGGGCACACATTGGACCAGTGGCGTAGCCAAGGGGGCCCGGGGGTTCTCGGATCCTCTTGGGCTGATCCTAAGCACTGCAAAGGATATTCACGTTATAGCAGATATTCAGAAAGGTATCGATGATACCCCTGATGTCTCTTTTCTTTGGATCCCGGGCCACTGCAAAATTCAAGGGAAATGAAAAGGCCGATGAGCAGGCAAAAAAGTCCCTAGAACTTAGAGAGATCGCACCCTTAACGTGGTCTGGAGACGATAGCAAAGCTCTCCTCCAGGACACCATCCGGAAGCAAATTCAAAATGACTGGACTACAAACCACAGCGCCCACCTATTCTATATCAAGCCTAACATTGGCTACTGGCCCAGTTCAAACCAAAAGAGTCGCCGGCGCGAGGTTATTCTAACCAGACTCAGAAATAGACACACAAAATTAAATGCCTATTGGAACGCGGGTACCTGTGGTACCTGCGACGCAATGGAGAATCCCTATCACATTCTCATCGATTGTCCCCAGCACAATACCCATCGGCAACCCATGCTAGATTACTGCCGAATCCAAAACATCCCTGTAGACCTAAAAACTCTGCTCGGGAACGACCATCCTGAGCTACTCGAAAAAGTCTTTACATTCCTAAAGGACTCTGGGCTAGAGAAGTTTCTATAAATCACCCCTCCCAGTATATATGATGGAGGGTGCATGGTGCACCCCCAAAGTAGGACTTGCCTATTTTCCAATCATAGATGATCCACTGCGAAATTTAAGCAATAGTTTTGTAACCTTTAAATGGTTCATTGTAGGCTAAGGATAGGTTATGTTAGGCTAACTTTGAAATCAGGTTAGGTTAGATAGGTTAGATTTCTTCACCGCAGTGATACCTTTCACTGCGGGTCTATACTAACCACACCTATACTCTTACTAACAATCTAACTATCCTCTCACACTTCTTTCTCTGCGCGGCGGCTGCCCAGCCGAAGAGGGGAGCTGCAACTTCACCTCCGGGTTGCAGGGTAAATTCGCGGCACCCTGGCCAGGTGTTTAGCGCACTTTCTAAAATACGAAATTATTGTGTTAACGGAGGTTCTCGAGTAACGTATACAAGCGGACATCAATAACTGACACAAAATTCTAAATTCCAAATTCTAAATTCCAAATTCTAAATTTCAAACTCTAAATTTATAAGGTCTTCAACCACAGAAATAACCTTCGCACTCTGCGGGTCTAAACTTATTAAAAGACCTCCCTTGGCATGGCTATGCCATTGCCACGACCGTCCACTTGCAAGCTAAAACATCTTGCAACCCATTACTTGAAACAATTCCCATTGCTTTAACAGACTAACGTAGCTTGCCCTCACACTAAATTCTAAAATTCTCCCACACACTCCTTTAGAGGCGGGCAAAGGTGCTATGCACAGAACGCCTAATAAAAAGCCATAAGTAAGTAAGTAAGTAAAGGAATCTCGGATCAGGGGGCCCACCTTGATCAGGAAGCCCGCCTCGGGGGGGGGCACACCTTGAACAATATTAGGGGCACACAGGATTTGGGCACACATCGGACCAGTGGCGCAGCCAAGGGGGCCCTATGGGTCCGCAGACCTCCTTAAATGATTCTCGCATCAGAGGGCCCCTGATTCAGTTTCAGGGCCCTCCCCGAGATTCGTTCTCAGTTGCCCCGGAGTCAGCCTCGAGGTACCCTGCCCTGAAAGCTGGTCTCAGAGGGAGGGGGGCGAAAGTCGAACTCAGCCCGCCCTTCCCCCGAAAATCAGTTTCAGGGTGCCCCTGAGAGCTGTTCTCAGGAGGCCCCCGAAAATCGGCCTCATGGGCCCCCGATAGTTAATCTCAGCTCCCCCCGAGAGACGGTCTCAGGGCTGCCCGAAAGTCGGTTTCGGGGGGCCCCTGAGAGTAGGTCTCAGGGAACCCCTAAGAGTCGGTCTCAAGGGGCTTCCAAGAGTTGGTCTCAGGGGGCCCCCGAGAGTCGTTTACAGGGGGCCCCCGAGAATCGGTCTCAGGTGGCCCCCGAGGGTCAGTCTCAGGAGCATCCGTGCGAGAGTCGGTCTCAGGGCTCCCTCGAGAGTCGTTCTCAAGGGGCCCTGAGAAAGTCGGTCGGTTGGTGCGTCGGTAAGCCCCAAAAACGAATTATATTAGTATCAGGGGTGTTGGCCTAGGAGGCTTCCGGGAGGTAGTCTCAGGGGCCCCCTGGTGTTGCCCTCAGGTGTCCCCGAGAGCTAGTCTCAGTGAGCATCCCTGAGTATCAGGCCCCCCCTGGTGTTGCCCTCAGGTGTCCCCGAGAGCTAGTCTCAGGGGCCCCCTGGTGTTGCCCTCAGGTGTCCCCGAGAGCTAGTCTCAGTGAGCATCCCTGAGCATCAGGCCCTTCCTCTCACCGCTCAGAGTAAGCTGCAGCTTCACCCCCAAAGGCAGCTGCAGGGTACCCCCAAGTGCTGGTTTTGGTGGACTGAAGTACTGATTTGCGGAACTAGTGTTGGTTTCGGGGGTCCCCAAGTACTGGTTTCGGCGCCATGTCAAATGCTAGGGACAAGGCTGGAGATATCTTCTCGACCCAGGGGAAGTGGAGGGGGAGGGGGGTGGTCTTGGATGGCTTAGCCCTGGGCAGCAATACAAGCCCTATACAAAGCCTTTCGGAGATCCAAAGTCCAAAGGAGTCCTGATCCCCAACCCCGCGGGATCTCCACCCATGGCTATGGAGGGGGTAAGTGAGTGGTTTCATCAGCAGAACCGTCCAAGGAATAGGTACTATATAGCATCTGGGGTACACTTCCACATCCCGTATATTGAGCTTTCTTTTTCCTTTCGATGTCTTCCAGAATTTAGAATACAATCAAAAGGTATCGCCTAAGATATCATCTACGCTAATTGCTTCCCAGAAAAGACAAATCGAATCATGCTGATCTGGCACCAGTGCCGAAGAAAGTGTAAAAATTAATGTAGTTTTTATAATCTAGAAGAACAAATTGAAAAGGGAATTTGAACCTTCAGCTGATTCTAGATTGATAAGCTTGACCTGAATTACTGTCTTCCTAAGCATTCTGAAATATATTTTTCGAAATGCCTTTGTAGACAATTAGACACACAAGGATAATGACAGAAATCAACGAATATAATCTAAAGAAGAAAAAATGCATGAAAAGTTAAAAATAATAATAGCACGGTGAGCCCAGGCGATCAATATCTCGGGCGCCTCTTGTCTTGGTTTTGTTGGTTATCTGCAGCATAGCAAGGGTAAGAATATAGCTGTATTTAATTCAACAGGGTCTGTCCGCGGAATAAACGTCCGGGACACATTCCCATATCCCTTGTATTCTACTTCATTTGTATTTTCGTTTCTTTGGAAATTTCCTGAAAGAGTTCCTGAATTCGGTGTTAGCCAAGTATCGGCAATAATGTTCCGTAGAGAAGACTGTAATTTATTTGAGCTCAAAACGATTGACCTTCAATACCTTCAATACCTTCAAGATCAAAGCTTGTAAGGCTGATCAGTCTGATTACAAGAGTGAATTGAGATAGAGTCAAGTTTAACATCATTTATGCAACAAAATGACATTTGCCGGAATGTGGCATAAAGCTAACTGTTTTTATAGCCACATTGTCATATACCTATGGGCCAACGTTGATACTTGGAGACCTAAATTTCCCAACTCTTGGTCTGATCGAGAAGAATAAAACTATAATGAAAATAAGAACAAACACTTCAAAGGCACCGCAAAATTTTGTTTGTGGAAATGTAAGGTTAAAATACGATACGAAAAACATAAGAGATGACCCCCGGATACTAAGAGGGCCCCTCAACGGTTGTCAGACCCTCCCTTGGGCGGATCCTGGCTATGTCACTGCATTGTACACATTTGATTGTCTGCACATTTGGGCGCACACAAAAACCTGTTGGGGCAAACACAGCACATTAGACACAAGTTAACTGGCATTTGGAAACGGATAGGCTCAGGATTTAGAGGATACGTTTTAGAGGCCCCCAGAGTTGCTCTCAAAGGCCCCCAAAAGTTAGTCTCGGGCGCCCCCAGATTCGGTCTAGTTGGTTTCAGGGTCCTAAGAGTTGTTCTCGGGGCCCCAGAGTTGGTCTTGTAGGGCCCTGAAGAGTTAGCATGGGGAGAGTCAGTCTCGGGGTCCTTAGAGGTATTCTCGGGGGCCCCAAGAGTTGTTCCGGGGGGGTGTCAAGAGAGCTAGTCTCGGGGTCCCAGAATTGGTTTCAGAGGGTATCCCAAGCGTTTATCTAGGGCACCCTACAGTCGGTCTCAAGCCGGTCTCGGGGTCCTCGCGAGTTGTTCTGGGGCCCAAGAGTTGTCTGAAAGCGCCCTCAATGATTTGGCTCGGGGGCCCCAGAGTTGGTCTCGAGAGGCCCACAAGTGTCGGTCTCAGAGCCCAAAGTTTTGATCTCAATCTCTCAAAAGCTGGCTCAGAAGACCCTCATAAACGGTGCTAGACCCCCAGCTGTTTTCGTGGGCCCCAAGTGGTGGTCTCAGGAGCGTCATGATTTGTTCTTGGGGGATCAATAGTTGGTCTTGGGGCGCCAGAGCTAGTCTTGAAGGGCTACGGCGGGGCCCTCAGGAGTTTGTCTCGAGCCCGTCTAAATTGGTTTCTGGAGGCCCCTAATAGTTAGTCTCAGGGCCCCAAATTTATAGTCTCAGACCTAAGAAATTTAGTCTCAGATGGCCCCCAGAGTCGGTGTCGGGGCCCCAGAAGTTGTTTTGGGGGATCCCAAGAGTTGGGCCCACGGGGTCCCAAGGCTGGTCTCTGGATTCGCTCAAGATTTTGTCTCCTGCCCCCAGAACCCGGTTTCGGAGGGCCCCCAGAGTTGGTTTCGGAAGGCCCATTCGAGTAAGTCTCGTTGGCCCAAAGTTTTGGTCTTGGGCCCCAGATGCTGGTCTCAGATATCCCCCAATAGTCCGTTTCGGGGCCCTAAAGCTGGTTTCGGAGCATCAAGAGTTGGTCTTGATGGCCTCAGTGTTGGTGTCGGGGGCCCAAGAGTAGGTCTTGAGAGCTCGCAAGGTTGATCTCCATAGGAGAGTTTAAGAATTGGTATCGGGAGCACCTCTGAGTTTGTCTCTGGGTCTGAAATAAATAATAGAAAGAAACCAGGCGTATTTAGCAAAAAGACATTGTAATAAGCCATTTGGGTGACAGCCAGGAAAAGTAAATCGATTCTGTCAGAATAATACCACTTGTTTGCCCCTTTGTCAACGACCAAGTAATACCTGCAGCCCGATTTCTGCTTTCTTTCTTGTCCAGTCTGTTTTCTCCTGAAAGGTTTTCCTGTGCCTGGCCAGGCGATTGTTTTGCTATAATCGCCCTAGTCTGGGAGCTTGTCTTAATATGCTCGAACCTCTACCTTATATCGTATCCTTACAGCGGTTGAAGTATGATTTCAATTAGGTCATGTATTTGATCGGTAATAGGCAAAGGGAGAAATATGCATATGCCTATCGGACATAATTTCCTGAGTGGACAGCTAATTTTTGGTCATCGTTTTTCGTTCCTAAAATGTGTCATCGTTTTAAATTTGAAAATATTCATTGGATTAGTTAAAAAAATGTATTTTAAGTATTTAATCATCACCAAAAATAGATTGGAATGTCTTGGGTGTCGTTTTAAAGAAAATATGCGATGGATTCTCTTTCAATTGATGACCTTATCATGACCGTGTGCCTTTGAATTTTTCGTCTTGAACCGTAGGTGATCAAATGTTTAAGTGCAATGCGTGCAAAATTAATGAAAATTTTATCTTTCAACGAGTAATTTTCATTTCATTTGTACGGCTACATTATTTTGCACATGGGTCCTATATTTAATCGGTAATAGGCAAAGGGAGAAATATGCATATGCCTATCGGACATAATTTCCTGGGTGGACAGCTAATTTTTTGGTCATCGTTTTTCGTTCATAAAATGTGACACTGGTATTATGGTGCAACCTTATTATACGTCTAATATCATTGGCTTCATTAACACCCCTTCTGTTGGTTGTCTGTGGGTCATTGAGAAAACGACAATCCCATGACTAGCCATGGCACACTCACAAACGAGCAGTTGACACAACGCAGAATTTTAATTTTATCTTTGGTCATGCGGAAGAGGCATGACATAATTGCTCATTGAAATGTGACATCATTTCCCAACGTAAGTATAGAGAAGCAGTTAATCTCAATGCAACATTGTACGTCTCGACATATAATGAGCCTAATTTTTATGATACATAGGTTTTTACCTAAAACAAAACCGGGGGAGCGCATAGGTACAGGTAAAGACCAACTATGACCATCTTAAGCTGGATGCAGTTCTAGAGAGAAATGTGCAGTCTACAGCGGGATCCAAAATAAATAGACCTTCAAATCTTTAACTGTAAAAAAATCTCGTACTACAATAGGGAGAGGGGGCACACGCAAAATAAGTGCATGCTTTTTGCAGACTTCAAAAATGGTGGGGGCACACCTGGGTGGGGGGGGACACCCTCAGACCTTGGCTGACCCCGAAACGAAATCCTGGTTGTACCACTGATATGCGGTAGGGAAACCCTCTAAATCGGTGTGCTGGCTGTAGTCTGACCGGTGTGCTGGGTGTAGTCTGACCGGTGTGTTGAGTGTAGTCTGACCAGTGTGCTGGGTGTAGTCTGACCAGTGTGCTGGGTGTAGTCTGACCGGTGTGCTGGGTGTAGTCTGACCAGTGTGTTGGGTGTAGTCTGACCAGTGTGCTGGGTGTAGTCTGACCGGTGTGCTGGCTGTAGTCTGACCAGTGTGCTGGGTGTAGTCTGACCAGTGTGCTGGGTGTAGTCTGACCAGTGTGCTGGCTGTAGTCTGACCAGTGTGCTGGCTGTTGTCTGACCGGTGTGCTGGGTGTAGTCTGACCAGTGTGCTGGGTGTAGTCTGACCAGTGTGCTGGGTGTAGTCTGACCGGTGTGCTGGGTGTAGCCTGACCAGTGTGCTGGGTGTAGTCTGACCAGTGTGCTGGCTGTAGTCTGACCAGTGTGCTGGGTGTAGTTTGACCAGTGTGCTGGGTGTAGTCTGAACGGTGTGCTGGGTGTAGTCTGACCAGTGTGCTGGGTGCAGTCTGACCGGTGTGCTGGGTGTAGTCTGACCAGTGTGCTGGGTGTAGTCTGACCAGTGTGCTGGGTGCAGTCTGACCGGTGTGCTGGGTGTAGTCTGACCAGTGTGCTGGGTATAGTCTGACCAGTGTGCTGTGTGTAGTCTGACCGGTGTGCTGGGTGTAGTCCGACCGGTGTGCTGGGTGTAGTCTGACCAGTGTGCTGGGTGTAGTCTGACCGGTGTGCTGGGTGTGGTCTGACCAGTGTGCTGGGTATAGTCTGACCAGTGTGCTGGGTATAGTCTGACCAGTGTGCTGGCTGTAGACTGACCGGTGTGTTGGGTGTAGTCTGACCGGTGTGCTGGGTGTAGTCTGACCAGTGTGCTGCGCTAGCTCGCCGTGCAGCTGACATCACCGGGTTCGGCCAACAGAGAAATTTCAATCATTACATCCTGCTCTGTCTGGTCTTGCTTTGTTTTTTGCCTTTTGTTTTGTTTGAAATGTTTTTAGGGCAGGACCAGTCTCGATGGTGGATGGTGTGTGTTTGCTTTGCGCCGCCATCGCGACGCACCGATGGCTCGCCCCTCTGGTGCTGGCGGTGGTACCTTGCCGGGAGTGGGCGCGGGAGCCGGCGGACATGCCAGCTGGCCAGGGGGCTTCGGCGGCGGCGGGCCGATGCTATTTTTTTCACCGGCATCGGTTCTGTTGCAGACACAAGCATGGCCGCCGTGCTGCAGCGGCCAATGGCCAGGGCCGAGCAGCGGGGTCCGACCAATGGGTGTCATGAGCGGCTGGCAGGGCAGCGGGCACTGGGGGCCAGGCGCCGTCTCGGTCACCCCACTACCACCGGCCACCAGCACCGCAGCCACCGCCGTAACCGCCGCGACGCCCGCCACCCCGAGGTAAGAACTTACCGGGCCGGCCAATCTATCTCACTGACAACAACTCAAATACGGCACACTTTGGCAGTCATTTTGCGTTAGGTTTGTTGAAACTTGACTATTTTGTAAACAAGGCTCGAATAAACAAGTAAAACAAGTAATTGATAGAAGCGATTCTAGTCTTGTAGCCTGAACGGCGTACTCAACAGAAGAGATGACCTGCATCCGTTTTCCACGGGGCAGATGCAGTCGCCATTTTCTCCACACTTGTAGATAGTCACGACGGCAGTTGCGGGCCAGGCAGTTCACTCCCAGCAACGGACGATGTGTGGCGTGCCGGCTATTTGCGATCGCTTGGCAGCCGAGGATCAATGCCGATCATTCACAAGTGGGGTATTTCTTAGTTCAGCCAAGTGATTCCAGAAAACCGTCCTGCTCGTCACCTTTCTGGGCCAATACGCTGTGATTGCTTTATAGGAAATCATTTTAAATCTGCCAATGAATCGGCTTCCTTTCGAAAATGAGATGTGATCAATTTAATGAGGTTGATGGTTTTCGTATGTTTCATACCGTTTTGAAATTTCGAATTCGGCGATAATTTGAGTGATGCAGCTATTGGTGCAGTGATGAAGATTGGACAGTGCTCTGCGGTGTGGGCTCTGAGTCGGGTGTGGGGGTGTGTTGGGGGGCGGCGCCGGCGCTGCAGACTCACCCTCGGGCCATCTTGGAATGCGATAGTGACTGCGGTTGTCGGCCAGCCTGTATTCGTTGGAAAAGTGGTGGCGCCCAGCCGCCAATTGGTACGGGGCCCTTTTATGCATCGAAATGCAGATCATGAATTGTCTCTCCATTTTGGATGGTTCGGGATTGTTTATCGAGTGAAGGACAAGCACTCTGCTGTTTGATCCTTCGGCCAGGGAAAGAGCGCAGGTTGTAGGGGAGATGCCAGTTGTTTTATGGAATTGTTGACTGCTTAAGTGACCGCAAGCAGTCGCTGTCCAATTCCTAACATGTATATTTGTGGTATTCTGCTTTCTACCTCTTTCTCTGTTTCGTCTGTTTGCTGTCTACTTGTTTTGTTCTTTCTCTTTTTTGGTTGCTTCCACTAATGCCTTAATTTGGTCGCGCCGAACGCATTTTTCTGTTTTGTTTGTCTAGACGTGTCTTGCTTTGTTTATGTGTCTTTTTGCTTGTTTGTTGTTTATAGCCCTTGTTTGATTGCTTTGATTAGTATTTGAGTTTGATTGGTTCCTGTTTTGATAAGGTGTTTGTCCTTATTTCTTTTGTTTGTTATTACTTTTATTAACCAAAGATTTTCCTAGATTTAATATGTTCAACATATGTGGGCCCTCAACTTATGACTTAACCTTGTTAATTTTTGTTCGGTCCCCTGATTTGTTCGCTGTGACTTTATTTTGCTTTTTAGTGTGTTTTGGCGTTATGTTTGTGTTCAGTTCGTGCTGTAATGCTCATCTCGTTTTGTCTCCGTTTTGTATCGCTTTTTCTGTTTGTTTTCTCGTTCTCTGAATGCTGCTTCTTGCTGGGAGTTTATATTTTGTTTCTTCTACATATGTTACACTTGTGCTCTAATCTATTACTGGTTGCTTACTTCCTTTTGTTTTAGCTGTGTGCCTGTGAAGTTTCCATTCTGTTGCTCATTATTGCTTTGCTTTGCTCATGTCTTCTTTTGCTGGTCTCTTCATTTGCTTCTGTCCTCTGTCGGTACAAAAAAATGAAATAAAAAAAGCTGATGATGATGATGAAAGAGCGCAGGTTGTAGGGGAGATGCCAGTTGTTATATGGAAGGAGCGCAGGTTGGAGGGGAGATGCCAGTTGTTTTATGGGAAGAGCGCACGTTGTAGGGGAGATGCCAGTTGTTTTATGGAAAGGGCGCAGGTTTTAGGGGAGATGCCAGTTGTTTTATGGAAGGAGCGCAGGTTGTAGGGGAGATGGCAGTTGTTTTATGGAGAGAGCGCAGGTTGTAGGGGAGATGCCATTTGGTTTATGGAAAGAGCGCAGGTTGTAGGAAAGATGCCAGTTGTTTTATGGAAAGGGCGCAGGTTGTAGGGGAGATGCCAGTTGTTTTATGGAGAGAGCGCAGGTTGTAGGGGAGATGCCAGTTGTTTTATGGAGAGAACGCAAGTTGTAGGGGAGATGCCAGTTGTTTTATGGAGAGAGCGCAGGTTGTAGGGGAGATGCCAGTTTTAGGTGCGTGTGGTAAAACCGGGCTGGGTTGCAGTGGCAAACATAGGAGAGGGACAGGGTGGCAGGGCAAGCCAGGGACGAACAGCACAGCTGTTCAGCAGATGACGAGCCGGTGTGGGAAACATTAAACCGTCCTTAGCAAGGTCCGGCATCGTCGTTTTGTGCCAACGTTTAACTTGTGTCTAGAGGGATTCAGAGAGATCCGCCCGAGAGCCTTGTGCTGTCTTCTGCACATTCCTGAACTTGGGCTCTCGCGCGGGAGTGCGTGTCATAATATTCCTTGTAATTAAAATAAATTGAGGGATCAAAATGAGTGGGATGCAAGAGTAGCATCCATCTGACGTGGGCAATTTCCAAGGTAATAACTGATCAAAGGTACCCATGCTACACTTGCTTGACATCACTGACATTCTAAGCTCCGAGCTATTCGTCCAAAGGGTATAATTGATAAGAGCACGTAGTGAACAGCTTTCTAATGCCCTAAAGAAAATCTGGTATCTTCCTAATGGGATTTTAGCTGAGATAGCCATGTGATATAGAGCATGGCGGGCATCCAATGGATCGAAATTTCATGTTCCCCAAAACTTGGCATTTGCGGAGAAAGAAGGTAAAATTCACCGCCTACCTAACCCTTCCCCCCGGTGGTTGCTAGTGTGAGGAGGCCTTGGGAACATGACGCAATACTCAGGCCTCATGCACGGATACATTCTTCTTGCTTGGACGTCTCTAATACCAACGTGCTAAACGTGTCTTGGGTACTGGTGGCTATACATTGCTATAGTTGTTTTGAAAGGCTATTTTGTAAAGTGAAGTATGCCATAATATACCTTGAAAAAATGCCACAATTTTCGGAAAATATCCTTATAATAGCCGCTTTTCACTAAACACGCTTCATTTGTTTTCGTATTCATCAATGGCACAAATCAAAACAGTTGAATCTGGCACAAGGTATTGCCAAATTTTACGCCTAATTCTTGTTAGGCAATTTGAATGTTGCTTTTCCTCTCACAGAGGAAAATGAAATAAAAGGAATTATTAGGCCTGTTAGCAATGTCTCATCAGAGATAAGGTCACATCCACTATTTGCAATAAATATTGTGACTAAAACCACTATAGGCTGGAACTGTGCCAAGGTGCCATATCCCTTTAAGATATATTTTGAAATTTTAGGGAAGCGTCTTGGATCACCCGAAAACTGTGGGAAGAATTTTAGTTCCCGAATAATTCTGCCTGAACTTATAGAATCATCATATTCACATGATAATGCAATGAAAAGAAGTGTTATTTTAGGGTCAAAAGATGATGGGAGTGTGTCGGGGCGGAAGCAGTGCCCCGTCCCGGAATGAAAGCAGGAATGATGAGAGTGTATCAAGAGGGAGGCAGTGCCCCGTCCTGGAATGAAAGCAGGAACAATGGGAGTGCGTCGAGGGGGAAGCAGAGCCCCATCCTGGAATGAAAGCAGGGATGATGGGAGTGTATCGAGGGGGAAGCAGTGCCCCGTCCTGGAATGAAAGCAGGGATGATGGGAGTGCGTCGAGGGGGAAGCAGTGCTCCGTCCCGGAATAAAAGCAGGAATGATGGGAGTGTGTCGAAGGGGGAAGCAGTACCCCGTCCTGGAATGAAAGCAGGAATGATGGGAGTGTGTCGAGGGGGAAGCAGTGCCCCCGTTCCGGAATGAAAGCAGGAATGATGGGAGTGTGTCGAGAGGGAAACAGTGCCCTGTCCTGGAATGAAAGCAGGGATGATGGGAGTGTGTCGAGGGGGAAGCAGTGCCCTGTCCTGGAATGAAAGCAGGGATGATGGGAGTGCGTCGAGGGGTAAGCAGTGCTCCGTCCCGGAATGAAAGCAGGAATGATGGAAGTGCATCGAGGGGGAAGCAGTACCCGGTCCTGGAATGAAAGCAGGGATGATGGAAGTGTATCGAGGGGGAAGCAGTGCCCTGTCCCGGAATGAAAGCAGGGATGATGGGAGTGCGTCGAGGGGAAGGCAGTGCCCCATCCTGGAATGAAAGCAGGAATGATGGGAGTGTATCGAGAGGGAGGCAGTGCTCCGTCCCGGAATGAAAGCAGGGATAATGGGAGTGCGTCGAGGGGAAGGCAGTGCCCCGTCCTGGAATGAAAGCAGGAATGATGGGAGTGTATCGAGAGGGAGGCAGTGCTCCGTCCCGGAATGAAAGCAGGGATGATGGGAGTGTGTCGAGGGGAAGCAGTGCCCCGTCCTGGAATGAAAGCAGGAATGATGGGAGTGTATCGAGGGGGAAGCAGTGCCCGGTCCTGGAATGAAAGCAGGGATGATGTAAGTGTATCGAGGGGGAAGCAGTGCCCTGTCCCGGAATGAAAGCAGGGATGATGGGAGTGCGTCGAGGGGAAGGCAGTGCCCCGTCCTGGAATGAAAGCAGGAATGATGGAGTGTATCGAGAGGGAGGCAGTGCTCCGTCCCGGAATGAAAGCAGGGATGATGGGAGTGCGTCGAGGGGAAGCAGTGCCCCGTCCTGGAATGAAAGCAGGAATGATGGGAGTGTATCGAGGGGGAAGCAGTGCCCCGTCCTGGAATGAAAGCAGGGATGATGGGAGTGCGTCGAGGGGGAAGTAGTGCCCCGTCCTGGAATGAAAGTAGGTTCTACGAGTTATGTATATCTGGCTATCTAGGCCTATCTGATTCGGTGAAGCCTGGGCCTATGTGTGCCCTCTGACAGTACTACCTGGCCGGAACGGGCCTCGCCAAATTTACCGTATCCCTCATTGCAATATGTACCTCCCCTTTGGAAAGTCCAAACTATTAGATAAGGGGAAAGTACAATTACGCGCGATCGTGAGAAAATATCCCTAGATGACACCTCAGGCCAACTGAAATGCGCTGAGTCTGTTATCTTACTTGGTTTCCTTTATTGCTTCGTCGAGAGCACGCGTAGATGTCTATGTCCTCAGGGGCAATTTCAATAGTGAAGTTTTTGGAACGATTTTTCGAGTGTCGCATGAAAATGGTGTCTAGTCAATTGCAATGCTTCACGTTTCACTGTGTTCTAAGCATTTTCGTAGACGGGATATTTCCGATACCACCAACAGAATAGAGAGAGGTAGAAAGGAACAATGTGATATTTTAGGATTGTTTTATGAAAAAGGACAGAATTGAGCACAAATGCTTTGCACAAGATCCTGTGCGTAGTGGAGGCCTGGTGCCTAATCACGCACGAGGTGAAGGCTCTTCATGGCGCACATACCGGATTATAACTGGTGGGGTTTAACAGCGCACCAACTGCCAAGGTCATACGGCATCGCCAACCCTCACCCTGTTAAAAGGGATCTGGGGGATCAGATCGACTTATTCAGAGACTCCGCCGGGACATGAACCCGGGACCTGTAGCTAAGTAGACAGACGCGCTATGCACTAGACCACCCATCCCCCACATACCGGATTAAGAATATTTTTAGGACGAAAAAAACTGTTCAAAGGCAATTCATGGTCTAATGAAACAAACCGTCGTATTTCTTACCTTTTCCATATTTTCGACCATTAGCGTAGCCAGGAGATGGAATATCATGGTGGAGGTGTTAGGGGAATAGTTACGGAAAGGTGCACAACTACATATCATGGTGATCAGAGAAGCTAGATCTACATTTAGGTACCCACACTTCCACGCATGGGAAATGCCCACGAAAGTGGAGGTATGGCCCAAGCGACATCTACCTACAACAACGGTTTTAAACCGCTCATGCTGTTGCTATTGACAGTCTTTATTCCCGAGATCTTCTGACTGTAAGAAAGAGGCGGATACAAGAGACAGGATAGGGGCTCAAGCCCCCTCCCTAAATGTTTGAGTACCTATAGTTAATGCATAGGCGGAGGCTGATCCGAAACAATGGAGGATGGGGCTCTCGAGCCCTCCAGCCCCCCACCCGAAATGGTCGGGCTCTCGAGTCCTCTAGCCCCCCACCCCGAAATGGTGGGGCTCTCGAGTCCTCTAGCCCCCTACCCGAAATGGTGGGGCTCTCGAGTCCTCTAGCCCCCCACCCCGAAATGGTGGGGCTCTCGAGTCCTCTAGCCCCCCACCCGAAATGGTGGGGCTCTCTAGTCATCTAGCCCCCCACCCGAAATGGTGCGGCTCTCGAGTCATCTAGCCCCCCACCCCGAAATGGTGGGGCTTTCGAGTCCTCTAGCCCCCCACCCGAAATGGTGGGGCTCTCGAGTCCTCTAGCCCCCCACCCGAAATGGTGGGGCTCTTGAGTCCTCTAGCCCCCCACCCGAAATGGAGGGCTCTCGAGTCCTCTAGCCCCCCACCCGAAATAGTGGGGCTCTCGAGTCCTCTAGCCCCCCACCCGAAATGGTGGGGCTCTCGAGTCCTCTAGCCCCCCACCCGAAATGGTGGGGCTCTCTAGTCCTCTAGCCCCCCACCCGAAATGGAGGGCTCTCGAGTCCTCTAGCCCCCCACCCCGAAATGGGGGGCTCTCGAGTGCTCTAGCCCCCCACCCGAAATGGGGGCTCTCGAGTCCTCTAGCCTCCCCCCACCCGAAATGGAGGGCTCTCGAGTCCTCTAGCCCCCCACCCGAAATGGGGGGCTCTCGAGTCCTCTAGCCCCCCCCACCCGAAATGGTGGGACTCTCAAGTCCTCTAGCCCCCCACCCGAAATGGGGGGCTCTCGAGTCCTCTAGCCCCCCACCCGAAATGGAGGGCTCTCGAGTCCTCTAGCCCCCGCCCGAAATGGTGGGGCTCTCGAGTCCTCTAGCCCCCCACCCCCGAAATGGATCCGGATCCGCCACTGCTGTGAGACCAAGGGCAAAGCTGCAAACAGTCTTGAAATGGATCAAAGGGGCTTAGAATTATGAGCCAGAAGATGAATATCAAGACTTAGAGTCTCTGGTCCGCATCCAAGCTCTGCCATACCCGGTTGGTAATTTGCGAGATCACCTGTGATGCGTTTCTAGGGTCGCTCCATGTCAGACAATGTTAATTAAAAAAAGGAAAATGGCAAAATCCAAAAAATGGTGGAAATATTCTTTTCAATTGGGTAAAGCATGACCGCTGGTGGCATAAATACTAGACCGTTATGATGCCAAGACCCTTTCTTACCAAGCCAATCAATATTTTTGTCAGGTCACTATTGAGGTCAGCATAGGTCAAGGAAGGTTCCATAGGCTTACAACAGGGCAGTGTACATTTCCCTCTCTATATTGCTACCTAGCGGAGCTGGAGAAAATATTTATGCATCATTGTATTCCTCTCATTGGGGCAAATCGAGTGATGTATAATATGACCTTGCTAGGTCAAATGGTGAAAATGACTGGCATCGAACTAGGTCAGAGACTCAGTGTGACCTGGTATGGTCATGTTGAGTATCAATCGGCTCCCCGTGATAAGATAAGCACAATTCAAGGATAATTGAAGCTTTATCTCAATTCAGTAAGAAGTTGTTGGCAAAATAATCACTGTATGCTCCCGTGACGTCACAGGTCAGATGATAAAAAACCAACTTTAGGGTCAATATTGTGGTAAGAATACACAGTTTGAGGATTTTCAGGCTTATCTATCCAGGATTTACTGAAAAACGAGCCCTTTCTATTTTTCACTATAGATTTATACTGGGGTAACAAATAATGGACCCCACCTTAGGTCAACAATATGAAAATTCAGAGACAGCAGATTTGTAGGCCCTAATGACATTATCATACTGCGAAAGTTTAAAACTGATCGGTTAGCAGATGCACCTTAGGCGCCGCTTCAAATTCGTGATTTTAAATTTTGAGGTGGGGTCGCTTGACTTTGAATGGCTCCTTGACCTGACATGACCTGGCCTAAAAACTTTGGTCAGATACGTAGGATTGATCAGGGATAAGGTACTCTAACTTTTATTGTTCGGCGTCTTGTAATTTCTGCGTTATCTGGGGAAAACTAGGAGGGGCGAATGTCGCCCCCCCTCCCAGCGGGACACGTGTTAAGCCTCCCTTTCGCCCATGTATGGATTTGTGCACTTCTTAATTACCCATACTTGTTCCTTATTGGCGACAACCTTTTGTCTACATGTCACACCAAAATTGCAGATGAGCAGTATGAATGTATGCAGTGTTCAGCTGGCGCGGCCGCCGCTGCCCGGCGTCGCACTGAGACACCTCTGGAATTTCCGGCTTCTAGAAATGCAAACTTTGCAGCAAAAACTGGCGGTGGTGGGCGGCGCGTGGTGGGTAGCGGCCTATAGCGCCGCGATGCCACCGCTGTGCCGGCGTGTGCCGTGTCCGGCTGTGCTATTGGCGTGTGCGGCCGGTGCTGCGGCTGACAGGGATCCGTGCCCCCGCCGGCGGCCTGCACGCGCACCCTGCTCCCAGAACAGAGCGGGCAAAATGGTCGGCGGCGCGCCGGTGGACGCCGTCCCCGCGGCATAGGGGCAATGAGGCTAACGGATACCGGGTCCTGACCGCGGGTACAGAGGCCCCGACAGGCGCTGGCCAGCCTGGTGTGCTGACGTCAAAGAAGGCCCTCTGATGAACAGGCCGTAAATGGAGAAATTCCGCCCAGAACAAATCCACTTGAGGCGTCTAAATGAGCCTGCGGTTTTAACACGCGCATTGACGGGGGTCTGAGCCACCTTCGCCTTGACGGGGGAGGGGGAAACCGCGCTAGGTAGCGAAAAACGGTAAACGGCGTTGGATAGCCCATCTACTTCTCCATCGAAAATACTTGAAACATTTTTTGTCAGGTCACAATTAAGGTCACTAGAGGTCAAAACATGCCGTAATAGGGATAACATGTAAAATAAGTTTTTCGGACATTTCATCTGAAAAAGTAAAGATAGAGCAAAACGATTTGAACTATATGCATCCTCGCAGCAAGCCTAATCGAATGATATATAATATGACCTTGCTAGGTCAAATCAAGGATTTGAGCTGACCTGAGGTCAGGTCAAGGTCAAATTGGACAAAATGCATATCATTAGAACCGCAATGACGAGGAAAATCTAATGCAGTTAAAATAAACGCTCTATCTCTATTCATTACTACGTTGTTCAGTTAAAACCATTTTTCCCGTGTATTTCCAATGGAGAGGTCATAGCTCGTACCTGACCTTAGGTCATCGATATCAAAAATACCAGAACTTATTTTAGAGAACTTAGTGGGGCCATTATGTGATGAGTTTCAATGAGATAAATTTCCCCTGTTCTGACTAATGCTATCTTAAACTTTTTTTGAGGTCGGGTCACTTGACCTGTGCTGGTGACCTGACCTGAGATAACCTAACCTTAAAATTTTGACAAAAGTTGTAAAAATAATGAGGGAAAAGTTATACAAATTACGGCGGCGCTACGCGCCGCCGTTTTACCGTTCTCTCCGAAAAACCCGAGGGGGCGGCAGGTACCCGCCCCCCGTCAATGCGCGTGTTAATGTGCCAGTCTTCCGCCAAAGTTAATGAGTAAATACAATAACTTAGCTCCTTTCTGCACCTGATGCGGACAGGTTTAATTCCGGGACAGTAGATATTATTCTAGTTGCTACAAACCCCACCTGTTTAAACGTATGAATATAAGGGACCCTCGCTGTGATGAGCCTGTGATTGCACAGCCATTGGCGGACACAAGGGCATGCCCCCCCAAAGCGCTGGAAGGGGGCCATCATATATTTTTCCCCAAAGGACGGCGAATGGTTTATTTTTTATCTCTACAGGCACACTGTTACATACATAACAATAGACTTTAAAGCAAATATTTGTCTGTGGTTGACTGGAGTATTTTAATATTCCTTTCGTATCTATATATTTGTAATGAAGATAGGAGAAATGAGCACTGTGCTGCCCATTTCCGGCTGTCCTCCCTCGTCACATGTAAAACCGTGGACCTAGTAGTCCCTCCATGGAATTCGGTGAATGTATTTCCTAGTGTTGACATTCATTACCCGGCAGCAGAAAGCTCTGCACAACCAGCTAAATAACACCAGGTGAACGTTTTTTTGTGGAAAAATGCAAATATGAATTAAGTGAAAGACCTGGCTGGTAAAACAATGGATTTTGGGGGCAATGAGGACTATGGAAGCCTTGTTGTTTTCACCTTTATGTACTCGTACTTACGGCCGTAAAAATAGTGTCCCGAACTCTAACATACAAAATAAGCTCACCGAGCTTTTAACAACTACTTTCATGGCATATATTGGACAAAAAAATATCGAAAACAAACTCACGCTTGGCCTCTTACCAGGGGCATTGCATTGCTGTAATTACCCCCCTTTGGGTTCTTAACAAATGACCTGAAAAGGGCGGCATGCAGCGTCGCCGCATTCAGCATATCATTTCGGATTTTTCTTAGCTTTTGTCAGCATTTTAGGCGCAGGTCATTTAAGGTCAGGTCACCAGTGCAAGTAAGAGGCCTCACTTTCAAAAAATTTTAGATATCGTAAGAAAGAATTGGGTTGAATCTATTAACCATCCGGGATTTGCGATATCAGTGACGAAAGATCAGGTACGAGCCATGGCCACTCCGTTGGAAATGCATGGGTAAAATGGTTTAAGCTCAATAACTTTTTTGGGAATAAAGATACAGCGCTTATTTTGACTCTTTTGGGCTACCTCATTCCTATCATGCTAATGCTAAGCGTTTTAACCCAATTCAATCTTGACACGACCTCGGCTAAGCTGAAAGACAAAATTTGTCGTATAAAAGTCTTACTATTTTTTTTACCCACTACCCATTTAAAAGGTAGGCAGGAGTGCCCTTCCGTACCCATGCGACCAAACTACAAATTTTCCAGTTGTAAATTTGGGACATGTATGTTAATATCTTACTTGAAGGTCGCACCACTCCCCGCTCCATTTATTCTTTGCTTTACAAATGAGCACAAGAGTTGTTTACCGAGTATTTCCCCAAGTCTCTCTCGAAAAGAATAGTAGAACTAGTAACATTCGAGAGAAACTTGGGTACTCTAAAGCAGGTATTGGTGGATTAAAGTTTATCAGGGTTAAATAAGAACCTCATAAAAAGAAAAAAACTGGTCAGTCAATGGCTATGAGAAAACTAAGCAGCGAGATGAAAAAGAATCACAAGAAAAGAAAGTACTTAATAGCTTGATTTTTTACCTGAATCCATCTACTATTGATTCCCCTCCTGGGATCGATACTGGTTCCTAAAATGTTCTCTGATAATTGTCTTTAATGTATATTTCTGCAATGGAACATCATCAAGATTTGGAAAAATCGGACATATTATCTGGTTCCACGCTTTTGGAGCTGAACATGATATTGAAAATGATCCGTAGTTCGTTGTTGCTAAAGGAACATGAAAATGTTGTACTACGCGAGTGTTTGCCGGACGACGATATTGAAAGAGTGATGAGATGGGAAATGGTAGTGATTGGCTTAAAAATTTTGATAAAATTATAATTTTCTGTTCAGTAGTAATATCATTGAGTTTTAACAAGTTAAGTTCAACAAAAAGTCCATTTGTAGGATGGTAAAAAGGTTTCTTCATAATTATTCGATCTGCCCTTTTTTGAAGTTTCATTAGCTTATCTACATGCGTTTGATAATTGCTTTCCCATACAACTGCACAGTAATTGAAGTATGGTAGCACAAGAGTGTTATATAGACAGATAAGTTCTCGTGATTCTAAATAATATTTTTCTCTACTCATTATTCCCAGATTTCTACTGATCAGAGCTGCCATGTTGGCCACATGAGCATCCCATTTCAAATTATCATCTACCAGGACACCTAAATACTTAACCACTTTTTCTTTTCCTTTTTCGACCCCCTTCAGTTTTATTTTTATGTCAGTAAAGTCGCTTTTAGAATAAATTTGGTAGTGTGATTTCTCAGCGTTAAGCAATAGACGGTTTGATTGAAATTACTCCGTTACTTTTGGTAAAAGAGTGTTTATTTTTTGTTGCAGAAGGTTTTGATTTTCCGCTGTTACTACAATGGCTGTATCGTCGGCAAAATTATAAAAGACGGCCTGTTCCGAAACACGATATAAATCATTCACATATAGAATAAACAAAAGTGGGCCCAATATCGAGCACTGTGGTACTCCCGTGGTGACTATTTTCCGATCTTAGAATATATAATTAAATTTAGTCAATTGACACCTATTTTTCAGGTATGAACACACAATGTCATAAAGTTTTCCACGAACTCCAAGAAAGTGTAATTTTTCTAAGAGTATTCCGAAACTAACAGTATCAAACGCTTTTTTTAGATCTAGAAAAATTCCAGCAAGAAATCTCACCTCTTTCTAAACATTCCGTAACAGTGTCGTATAAATGGGCAATTGGCATGTAGGAGCTATGTAGCTTTCGAAACCCAAATTGTAATTTGTAAAGAATGTTGTTTGCGTCTAAATATTCAACTATGTATTGATGCAATATCTTCTCCAGAATTTCAGAGAAGATTGGAAGTAAAGATATAGGTCGATAATTGTTGAACCTATCCTTGTCTCCAGATTTATGAATCGGAATAATCACCGCAATCTTTAGCAAATCTGGAAATATTCCAGTTGATAAGCAGAGATTAAAGAAGTGTGCCAAATTACTTAAACAACATTGGTATGTCAATTTTAAGAACCTAGAACTTATCCTATCTATTCCTTCTCCAACAGCATTTAAAGACTTTATTATATTTTCGATTTGCTCATTATTTGTTAAGAGATTATTCCGAAATGCATCATATGTAGGGGGCTGCAAGTAGTCAACTGCGCCTTCGTCCGAGGGAGGAATCTTTTCCTCTTAAGTGGTTCCAACGGAGCTGAAGAAATCATTAAAACTATTTGCAATCTCCTCGTTATCTGTCAGTGTTCTTTGGCTAGTTTTGAATGTTACCGGATAGTCATTATTTTTATGTTTCTTATTAATTAGTCCATTTAAGTAATTTCCATGTTTCTTTCCATTTCCTTCATTTGCATCAAAAGAGTCTCTATAATATTTTCTCTTTGCTTCTCTTGTGATTCCTGTCAGAACGTTACGGTATCTTTTATATGATTCTTCTATTTGTTCTAGTTCTGGGTCATTATGATGTTTAAGCTTTTTGGAAATTTACTTTTTGAACAATTTGTTTTTGTGGTTTATGCATGCCAAAATTCTAGGCGATATCCAGGGCTTTATCGCAGTTCTTCTCCTACTTGGTGTAAATGTTTCCGAAAAATAGTTTATTCTGTTCTGAAATCTATTTATGAGCATTCGACATGCGATATTAGGATCTGTGATAGCATTAAAGTTGTTTAGATTACTAGATATGTATGTTCTCAGTTGGTTAATCTTAGTGTTGTCGAAAACCGTGATACGATTTAGGCATTTGTTTTGTGTGTTTGAGTGTCTTCCTGAAGAGTCGTGAATATAGGTAAATGATCAGAAATGTCGTCTAATATTATACCAGATTGATTAACTAAGTTAATATCAGTTGTAAAAAAGTTGTCTAAGAGGGAGGGGTCACTCTTGCCCATTTTTGTCAGTTTTGAAATTGTGGGTAGAAAATTGTAGGCAGACATTATATTAAAGAACTTCGAAGACTCCCTATCATTTGGCAGTTTCCAAAAGTTAGAGTTGAAGTACCCTGCCAAAATCTGCAGCTTATTACTTTCCAGTTTATCGAGGAGCTTTTCAACACCTTCCAGGAACACATCTTTATTATAATTTGGGGGTTTATAGACCTCCCCGAAAATAATATTTTGCTGCACCAGTTTTTAATGTTACTTCTGCAAATGTTGATTCAGCCAAAATTCCTTCTAGATCATTTCTGTGTTTGAATTCATATTGCCTATTCACGTATATTGCGGTACTACCTCCACCCTGTGTTAAATTTCTACTAGAGGCAAACATGGTATAATTGTCTAACTCGAAATATTTTTTCAATCTCCTTTCTAAGCCATGTTTCAGATATGGAAATAATAGACCAATCTATAGCTGATTTTTGCAAAAGTTGTTTAATTTCATCAAACTTGTTCTTGACGCACCTAGCATTTAAATGTAGAACTGAAAATCCTGTATGGCCTAAAATTGGAATGGGTAGTTCATGATACGTACATCGAGATGATACTCTAATAAAGGCTGAATCTGGATTTACATCATTCTCAAGAAAAGCGAATTCATACGGGTTTCGAGCTTCACATGTCATTTAAGGTGCCGTAATTGTTCAAATTATTCTTCTGAAAATGCAAATTGATCATTTGGTCATATTGCGATAGGATATTTCCAGTTTTCATAACAACATCATGGTGGTATCGTGAAAAATCGTAAGGATAAAATTCAAAGCTAACCAGCTCACCATCATCTCCAAATCTTGATCCAGGAAATGCAGACTTTGATGTGTGGAATCCATGTCTACCATTTAGCTTTTCTTCTTTGGGACTTTCTTTGTTTTTTGTCGCTTTGTGGTGATGTCGTTTTCCCAGGTGTTTTTATTTTTTGGGGTACCGAAAGTATCACAATGTTCATCAGACCTACCCTTTTCCCGTTCCTCCTCCGCCCCAATCAGTACTTCTGTATTTGCCTTCACTCCATCTGTTTCCGAATCTGCCTTAGTACCACATGCATGTCCAGCCCCGCCCTGTAACACCTCATCTGCCGCACCTTCCCCAGAGCTCCCGTGTTTGTTCCCCTGTGTTTCTCCTGTTTGTGTACTTTTTTCTCATCTTCTTTACATTGGCTAGCAGTCTCCCGCTCTTCATTCGCCATGTTTGCGTTCCTAGGTCCATGCACTTCCTCCTTCGCTCCCTCCCCTGCTTCCGCTGGTACTGTTGCATGTGACCTTTCAGCCTTGTTCGAATTTTGCTCCTCCCCATTCCCGGTGTCGTTTTCCGATGTAGCCATGGTGTTGGATGGGTGACTACTGGGTTCACGTGAGGCATGCTCAGTCCCAACTTTTACTGCCTCGCTGTAGGCCCTCGGTTGTGCAGCGATTTTGTCCCGGATGTCATCAGCACTCCAGTCAGGCTTCAGTAGCATGGGAGGGAGGTCTTTCCCGCTCTTTATGTATACTTGTCCCTGTTGGGTCCAGTATGAGGTGATGATTTTTTCCTTTTTTAGAGCTACACACTTTTCCACTAACTTGGCCTTTGAAATTGTCAGAGATTCGTGAATGTATAGTCCTCTCTTGGTTTTGTCTTTCGGAACTCTTTTGCTGTAGAGAGTGTTTCTAATTTCTTTATTGTTGAATCTGATGATGATAGACTTTCCAAATTTCAACCAATGAGCCGTGTTTACGTGCCAATTTTCAAATTTTACTCCTGTGTGAAAGTATATGAGTCGTGCCACCTCACTTCTCAAACTAGCCCCGGGACGCAGGTCAAGAGCTCCCCCTTAGGATGAGGCAATCCTGGCGGCTGTAGGCCTCAGCATCCTCTGCCATTTGCATGGCCACTTCAACCTTAGCTTCCAGTTGCATTATATGAGCCCTCTGTTCCTCCATCAGTCTTTTTAGCACATTCAAATCACCCTTGTCTGACATTTCTCCCGAAACTTAGATAAACAGTTAATTAACCAAATAAAGGATCCTCGCCGGTACTAGACCACTCAAAATTCCTTAAGCTGCCAGACTGCCTTGATAACCAATTCAATGTGTGCCAAAACTGAACCGGAAAGAAACAACAGCATATGGTTCAGGATATTTGAGAATGTAGGAATATGTCGAAATGAATTCAATAGTGTCGATACAAGCAAGAAATTAGAAATAGATATTCGGAAAGGAACAAAATAGGAAGGAGCCCAGCGCCCGCCACCGCCCGCACGGCCGCACCCCGATCGTAGCAGCCGGTCAGCGGGTCAAGCCGATCCACCTCGCAGCACCACCGGGCACCTCGGCACCCGACCGCGGCCAGCGCCAGACTGATATGGGTCATTCCGCCTCAAACTACTATATGGGTCATTCCGCGTCAAATCGATCAAGAAAATCCCGGACCCCCTCTGATTTTTATGTCAAGTTGTAATGCGCTTCCACCATGTAGTGAAACACCATATGAAAATTTCCATGACCCAGTGACCTCTGGGGTCAGATCTAGAGGTCATCGAAGGTCACCAGCTTTTGTCAATTTGTCTTCAATTAAGTATATATATTTTTGGTCTCAAAATCGATTGACCAACAAAATTTTGGAGAGTGACCAACAAATAATTCGCGATTCTGAAACCATACACAAATTTGATTTGACCTTCACCGGACATTGACCTAGCCTGGTCAAGTTCAAAAATGATAATTTTGACCAATTTTTTCCTGCTTTAAATTCAATGCAACTTTGTCACACAAATGGTTATACCACTGTGCAGACATGCCTAAAAATGAAAGGCGGAGACCAGAAAACTTGTTGGATACTGGTAGTTAACCCTATATCTAACGGGCTCCCGGCTGCCCCTATTTCCAACAGGGGGCGTAGATTCTGCCCCCCCCCATTAAGATCTCAAAACCTACACGACCGATTTTTTTAAATTTCAAACTGTAATCAATTCCTCTCGCGCTAAACTCCATTTTGAAAAAAGAAAATTCCAAAATTCTTACAATTGAAGGTAGGGGGTCAAAATACACCAAATATCTGCCTTTTCTTAGATTATCCGTAACTCTTGTCTCTTAGGCTTGATTTTCACGAAATTAGTATGGATTGACAGGAAATTGCTTGGAAATGGTCCTATTCTTCATTTAGGCGAAATTCAAAATTCAAAGGCAGTTCCAGGGCCAGAAATTTGGGAGTAATTATATGCATTTTTTCATGTTTTCTTTTTTGCAGAAATACACACGCCAGGTACAGTTTGATATCTCCGATGTCAAGCGACGTGCTCAAATGTAAAAAATATGTCAAAGGCGGATTCAGAGAGGCAAAATAGTGGGGTAAGACACAAATTTCCCGCCTTTCAGGTATGGCTACTTTTCAAATTACCCCGCCTTTATCCAACCCTATCCGACCCGATAAACACTCCTGGATCCACCTATTGGTGAATTGTGTCCATTTGGTGTTCGAACTAAATGCATATCTACGATGCTTTACCCCTTTCAATGCAGACACAACACTAAAATACGTTTGAAAGTTAGTGAACCCCCTAATTACGGTACCTGAGCACGCCTATGATATCCTTTTATCCTGTAATACAGGAACGGGGTCAATACATCCTTATTTTTACCCTTCCCGTCAATTCTGTAAGCAGTTTATTCACGTTGGAAGAGTTTGAATGGATAACATTGTTGACCACATTTTGAGCTCCTGGAACCGACAATGGACAAAAATATATCAACATACACATCAACTGTCACCCCAAATCTCATTTAGTGTTAGAACTAAATGCATACTTACAATGTTTTTTCCCATTCAATGCACACACAACGCTTACATGAACTTGATTGCGAGTGAACCTCCCTAATTACGGTACCTGAGCACGCCTATGATTTACTTTCATCATATAATACACATATGGGATCAATGCATGGTTATGTTTACCTCTCCCGAACATTCTGTACGCAATTTATTTACTTTGGAAGAGCTCGGGTGGATAACATTGTAAGCCCCCCATTTTGAGCTTCTGGAACCGCCTGTGGCTAAAATTATATAAAAATACACATCAAGTGCCATCCTAAATCTCAGTAATAGCATTCAAACATCACAACTGTCGCCAATTCGTAACAGAAAGCTTTTTTGTAGGACAAACGCAACGCCGGCGACAATGCTCAGCCTCTGGATAAAACCCCCCAAATTAGCGAGCCATAGCTCCGCCACTGGCAAATATTTACTTTCAAAATTTTCAAGGAACACGCGCTATTTAGTTTTAAGAAAAGTCACAAAATTTCAAGAGTCTATCTTGAACCGTTTCGGAGATACCACAGAAAAACCTGAGGGGTGGGAAGAATCTTCCCCCCTGTTGGAAGCAGTGGTCAAAAAGTTACTGGCGTGTCACCATTTGAAATTCCACGTCACGAATGTGTCACCAAATTAAAAAATGCTACCAAAATCCCTATTTCTTTGAGTTGTTACACCGTTTTTCATTGTTTTTGTGTATTATGCTCCCAATATAAACCAGAGCTAAAAGTTCTGATATATTTATCTAACGTTTGAAGCCGAAGGAAGTATATGTGAGCAATCAGCAGGGACGGATCCAGGAATTACCAAAGGGGGCCTTGACAGGGGGTCAGGAATAGCTTTGGGGGCTGGACCGTGCAAGGAATATATTTTCATTTAAAATATGTATATATATATATATATAATATTTCGAAGAGCAAAAAACACCCTAACCTCCGTTTTGGGAGGCAGACAACTTTATGAACTCTGGTGGGTCACAAAGCTATGCACCGGCGCTAAATTCGCTGAGGTGCGCTCAACATTGGGTTGGATCTCCACAAATACAGGGATTGACCAAATGTCCGCTAGGATCAGTGATCAGGACCATCCCGAATCGCATCAAATATTCTGTGGCCTGTTTGAATAAAGAGTCACCTATTGCTCCCCAAGCAAAGACGGAGGTTGCAGCCACAGAGGGCCGATACCAAAAAGGCAACCGCAAGCAAGGCAGAGGCCGACTGTAGTCAGGCCTAGGTAGACTATGGGGGAGGGGGGCATGAATGTTAGAAGTAGGAGACTGGCTTCGACCGCAGCATGTCTGAGATTATCGTGAGGGACCTGGTCGCAAACACATAGGTCGCAAGTCGACCACAGGGGTCCAGAAGCACTTCAGGGGGTCGGATAGTCACAGGAGGTCTGGGTGAACCGCAAAGGGCCCGGCTGGACCCACTGAGGGCCCGGGTAGATAACAGGGAGAATTATCTGCATCTGCGGAGAATAGGGCCCGGCTTCGGCAGCAGTGGGCTGGGGTAATTCGGAGGAGCCCAGTCGCACACTCAAATGTTCCAATTGGACTAAAGGGCGCCCGGAAGCATGTCAGGCTGCCCGGATAGCCGCAGGAGGCCCAGCTCAACCGCTGGGGGCCCGGCTTCTACCACAGGGAGCCCGAGTGGAAAACAGGAAAATTATTTGCAACTGCTGAGAATAGGGGTCCGACTTCGGCAGCAGTGGGCCTGGGATAATTGTGAGGGCCCCGGTCGCAGACTCAGAGGTTCCGAGTGAACCAAAGGAGGCCCAGAAGCTTTTCAGGGGCCCAGTGTAGAGACCAGTGTAGCTCAGGGGTAACGCGCCTGCCTTCTGAGATAAGGGTCTCACGTTCAAATTCCGGGACCCGCTGGGCGCAGGGTTGGCTCTCATGATTAACCGTAGCCTTGTCCTGGCAATGACTGCCAACCGCCTTGTGCGGCACGGTGGGACATAGAGAAACAGTCATCAATTCCCGGAATTTTTCCGCATATGCGGGGAATTGGGCAGTAGCTTCTGATGTTGGCAAAGGCCAGGAGCCGAAAAGTAAAAAAGGAAACACTCGGGGAGCCTCCGAGGCCAAAAGCTGGAGACCCGGAAACCAGCATTAGGGAGGGGGGGGGTTGTGACAGCAACCCTCGGAGATCCAAAACGACAACCATTCGGAGCCCTGAGATCGATTTCAGAGGCCCCGAAATACATTAAAATGGGCCCCTAGACCTGAATTCGGGTGACGTTTGGAACAGGGGCAACATAATACATGGGTGAGGATTCTTACGCAGTTGGCTTTCAGACAATTATCAATTTTCCGCCGCGCGCCATACTAGAACATTTATGCAGCGTTAGAAATCCATGGAATTTTTGTGCATTTTCGTAAATACCAAGTAAATACGCTTCCCTTATAGATTTTTAATTTTCCTTGATAATTCTGCAACACTTTCCATTGAAAAATGTTCGAATCAAAGAATATTTTTATCAAACCTTAACACTGTTGGAAGTTTTCCACGATTTCAAAGTAGTCCCATCTTACGTTACGAATTTTTGCACACTTTATACCCAAAAGTCTAGGGGAAACGTAGAGGGCTTCGACTGGTTCGCCCTGTGTGTTTTGATGACGATGCCACCGCTGTGTTCTGTGCGCATCTTTGCGTATGTATTCTGGAGTGGTAGATTTACCCATATGGCCGGAGCTTCCAAATTTTCAGGCTGTGGTTTCTCGGCGTAAATCAACTTTTATTTCCCCCTGATTTGGAAGCCTGCGGGGCTCACCCTGTGGTGGCCCAGCGGCTGCGGCGGGAGGCGTTTCTTTCCAGTGCTTAAGGTCAGCCCAAGGGGGTGGGGCCGATCGCTCCCCCTTTGGATACGCCCCTGGCAATCAGGACCACACATAGGATAAATTGCATTTTATTTTTCATGCACGAAAGTCAAGCCAGGGGTAACGCAGCTACACAGCTGACCGGAGGATCCTAGGGTAAGCGGAAGCTAAAGCTGCGGACAGTGGCTAATGGCTACAACCGCGAAGTGACAGAGTTCGCAGCTGCAGCATGGCTCCCCGCGGACACTGTCGACATCATCGATAGGGAGCTGCGCGCTGTGGTTCGCACGATCCCAGCATGCCCGCAGCCAACTCCGACGGACCCCTCATGGCGGAGGCAGGTGGCGCGACCAGGATTTGGCTTGGAGCCTAACCTTCGGAATGGACCCTTTATAGCTTAATGCCTCCCTCCATACCCACCTGTTAATGAGTAAATATTTCTTCCAATAAGCACAGTGAACTTCACCCAGGATTCTCCTTTTAAGGATTGGAAAAGGCGCACTTTATTAATATTTAGAAAAATAATTGTGATATCTGGATATCTTATGAACATGTCATGGAAGGAAGGAAGGAGAAAAGCTCACCGCTCTTGACGAACGGGATCAGATGAGGAAGGACTTGCTGGTGGAGAATCATCTTCAGAGTTCGCAGTTGGCGGCTCTCACCATTAACCACACGCATTTGTGCCTGCTGAGCAGCGAAAAATTTCAATGTCACTTCAGCGATTATTCTTAGAAAACTATAGACAAAGAATCTCACAGCGAGAGGGTAGCCTAAGTGTTACCGCTGAATATTTGCCGTGAGGAAAGATATTATTACGCATTAATATGATTGTGATATTTTAAAGGTCATACAGTCACGACATTATAAAACAAACAAATTCGCACACTTGATGTTCATAAATATCTCTCAGATTCCCCCCCAGCTTGCTCTCGCGCAGCAGTTTCGGGAGACACAACGAGAGCATTGCTCGGGATCGGTGTTCAGGGGTTCATGAGACCGATTCACGATGTCTTCTGAGCGCGATGCTCGAACTGACCTTGCTCACTGAACGAGCACTTCACTTGCTTTGAGCTGACCTTGTTTCTGAAAGCGTAGGCATTGGTCTCGGGGCCCCCAAACTTGACCTCCGGGGACCCCGGGAATCAGTCTCGGAGGCCCCCGAACATCGGTCTCGGACTCCACGAGCATCGCTTTATGGGCCCCGAACATCTGCCTCGCTGCCCCGAGAATCGCTCCGGGACCCCCAAAACATGGTCTCTCGCCCCTCCACCCCCCCTCAGAGTGATGCTCGGAACCGATATTCGGGGACCCCGAGACGGATTCTCGAGGGATTCCAAGACCAAGCTCAGAGGGACCCAGTGATGCTCGGGAGCCTCCGAAAATGATGTTGAATGTGGGGGGTGTCCAGGAGACCGATGATCACGGTCTCCGAGTCAAGATAAATGCTCGGGGGCCCCAAGGCAGATGTTCGATGCCCCTAAAATGTATACCTTTATCAATCCCAGGAAATCCACCTCAGTGAGCATCATATTCTCAACACAGGCACATCTACCCGAGCACTTTTTTCCGAGACCCTCCGATCTTGGTCCCGAGCAGTGGTCTCGGAGCACCCAAGGGTGATATTCGGGAGCTCCCAAGACCGATATCCGGGTCTCCCAAGACCAATGTCCCTGGCGCCCGGGAGTGATGTTCGAGACCAATGTTTAGGGGCTCCCAAGACTGATTCCCGAGGGCCAAAAGATCGGGGGCCCCGAGAAGGATGCTCGGAGCCCCAAGAATGTTAGGGAACCCAAAAGACAGATGCTCAGAGGTCCCCGAGAGCGTTTCTCTGGGGCCCTCCAAGGCTGATTATCGGGGTCCCCGAGACCAAGCTGGAGAGGGCAAGCACCAACACCCATATTCCTGCTTTACAGTGAACAGTAAGCGCAAGAGGAGTCTACGGACCCCCTAGGCTACGCCATTGCCCCAGCCCCACCTGTATTAAACCAAAGCAGGCCCCAAGCAACCATGTTCTCTAGTTGTCGGCATCGCAGAGGAAAGGGATTATGTAACTGAATTGACAGCATTTTGTATCCTCTTTCTCAAAACTTACTCCATACTTTAAGAGCTTTTAAAGTCAGTTTTAGAATAGCAGTGGCATAAAAAATAGAGCGAGAAGTCCCAAAACATCTCAGCGTACAAAGAGTGCCAAATGAGGACCAGCACAATAGGCACCAGGCCAAACATAATTATTCGCTAAAATAATAGTTCTACATGTGAAAGATTGTGCGATAGTAAATTGAGGGATAACATTATACCTGACCATTCCCAAAATGTGCAAGAGTTTAAGAGTGCAAAAATATGCAAAAACATGCATACAGTTTTGCATCCTGCACACAGAGGTGCAGAAACTTGCCAACTCGGCTACTGGAGTTTGTGACACATTTACGAAAATCGAGGTGCATAAGTGTGACAAAATGGCGATCCTGACTGTATGGTTCAAAATCAAACCACATATTTTCGAAATACAGAATCAAGCGTTTAGCGAATATTTTGATTTAGCAGCTCTGTTCTACAATTGCACAGCGTACCATCAGTGATACAATATTGGTACTGTGTTCGTTTCTACTAAAACGAGGGACCCCGCTGCAGAAAACCCGGAAACTAGTTCCCAGATTTTAACACGCAGCCCAATGGTGCCGATTGTTAGTAGTTGCCAGAAAGTTTTCGCCTGGATTCCCGAAAGGTGACAGTCAATTTTCTCGAGAAATACACCATTGTGGGCATATTTAAGGCATTAATGATAACGCAAATACGTTATCAAGTACTTCTCTGACCATTTTGTCAGGTTAAATCATATTTACAGTCTGAGTCTCTTCGATTTACCGGCCCCTATTTCTTTGAATTAAGTATTAAGTACGCCTAAAAGCTACTAAAAAAGTACTAAATGAGTGAAAAAATAAACATAGCTGGGTAGCAATTCTACTTAAACTACGCAACAGCAACAAGACAAGTTCGAAATGTTTATGTGATGTAGAGCCTGCCAAAAATTTAAACAAGTGGGAAGCCACTTCTTTTGAGGGCATATTTATTAGGTATATCTGAGATAAGTGCAGGCTAAAACTAGCTAGAATGAATAGTGCTGCCCATGGCTAATCTAAGATGAATGTAGGCTACTTTAAGACTGATGCACTTTCACATATCAAACTTGTTTTTCCATTTCTTAGCTTGCTTGTGCCTTACCTTATTTGTGCCTTAGATTGGTTAGGTAGATTTGGAGCTGGAGGAAGTTAGGAGAGTTGGCGCCAGCAACAGACTGGCTACAACAGTAATTCAGATGAGATTTCATGATCAAATTATCATGTCAATATTGTATAGATAGCAAACGTGTGCCAATGCAGTCCTCCACAAAGTGTTAAAACACGCACTGGAGAGGGGCCTGGCACTAACGTGCACTGGAGGGGGGCCTAGTAGACCCTCTTCTCATCTCAGAAAATCACAGAAAATCTCAGAAAGAAAGAGACTTCGAAAAACGCTGGTTGGGGGTGTGTTGCTTACTACCAGTGGTAGTAAGCAACACACCGGACCTGAACTGCATGGAGTTAAAGCGGGATTTTGACTACACTGGATCTTTCTTTGGCATGAGGCTTCCAATACCTCTCTACCTATTAGGCGAATAGACATAATTTTATATCTATGCAGGGTAGTTGCCTCAGCGTTTTTACTGCAAGAAGAAACGACCAGACAGGTGATAATCGGGGGTGGGAGGCAAATCTTAAACATTTGATCTGTGTATAAAAATGCTACCTAAGGTCCACGTTACCAACACATTTTAAGTAGATCCAAATCCTATGTTGGCATTCACATTTTTGTCCATTTTGGTGATATGTGAGATAGAAGTTCAGTGGGGGGGGAAGCTGTGATCAGGGTTCCCAGTTGTGTGTAGGTTTACGCTCCCATTCATAGATATGTTCCCAATAATAATTATTTTCATGATAATTACTACATTTTATCATGGGGAAATGTACCATAATTGGAAACACTCCTTCCAAAAATGGAAACTTCTTCAAAAGGGAAATGCATGTCATTGGGGGAAACTGCAGTCAGAGTTGCCAATAATAGTTATGATCCCAATACTGGAAACAATGATCCATAATTGGAAAATTTCCTTCCAAAAACAAAAACATGATCTAAAAATGAAAACACAGTTTACTACTTTCATGCTGTAATGGCTTGGTGCTTGAACCTTGTCTGCTCCAAAAAGTAAGAGACAGGTAGATGACATTCAGCGTATTGGAAACAGTATTGAAGCATACAATTATGAATTCCAGCTTAGTGTGACAGAGGAGGCATACATCGCATTGAGTTTGTGATAGCCAGCATACTTTTTGCACCTCTGCCTGCACAAGACACCTCAATTGAGCCAGATATGTGGGTGAGCTTACTTTCCATCCAATCATGAATATTCCCTTCATATTTCCATCTAGACAGCTTTCTTAAAACTGTCATAAAAATTTGCCTGTATTTGATAAAGTTTAAGTGACTTCCCCAATCCCCTCTCCCACAGTCCCAAATGCCTTAAGCCCATTCCAAACCTATACACCTGCTGCTTCAGCAAAAACTAATAACACCTTCAATGTTTCACAGACAAGGTAGGAGCTACATTAAGAGAATTTGTTGCATTATTGTAAAGGTATGCTGAACGAAAATATTTTTGGTCATTTTTCAGCCAGTTACACTGACTCAGTTTTAACTTATGATCTGATGAATGCACTACAGTTCCAAGCAATCGTGTCTGTGTATGACACAGGCAGAAAGAACATGGCTTGTCTAGATAAAATCTTGTTATGGCAGCTCTTTGATTTGTCAAACATTTTTAGGTCCCTACAGTTGGCCAGCCAAGATCAATTTTCTCTTTCTAAATGCTTAAAATAATATAAATACTAATATCAAGATACATTTTGCAGGTTGTTGATCATTGAACACAGCAAAACTTGCAACAGTTACCATTATGTTGGCTTTAAACATTTCATTCAATATTTTATTCACATTTGTGAAAAATTTTGCATCATTGCTAGAGAAAAGCACATCATGCTAATCATTGCTTAATCTCCCAAAACGCTTCTTTAAACCAGACTTCTCGTTCTATATTTTGGTCACCATGCTTTTATTTTCGGACTTATATTTTACCCGTCAAACACATTTTAACACGCCCACTCAAGGGGAGGGGGCTCAGAGGCCCCCTGCCCCCACCTATTTGTGGCCGGAGGACCACTGGTAGCCGAAAAATAATGCTTGGCCACGTTTGAGAGAATTTAACGGCGCGTCGATTGATGAAATAATTTTGAAAATCGGTCGATTTTGTTTACTTATAGGCTTTCAGAGTTAGACCTGCATTTTGAGATCACCACAATGGCGCGGTCGGACCAGTTCGCTTGCATTGGAGACGGAGTGGTGACGGCAGAACGCCGTATAATCGAGATGATATGTCAAGGTCACCTCACATGAAGTTCAAGTTCAAAGGTCACAGGTCAGGGTCATATCAGCACTTTCAAGGTCATTGACCCCAGTGCTTCCGGTCAAATTACGTTACTGGGTCTGACGTTTATTATGCTATGACGTCGTAGTTAGGGTAACTCAATGTAAAGGTCAAGGTCAAAGACCATGGGTAAAGGTCAATCCACATTTTCCGCCCCAAAGTTGCTATAGTGCTAGTTACCATAGGCGGATCCAGGGGGGCAAGGGGGGCACGTGCCCCCCGATCAACCCTCGGCACCCCCTGAAAGGTCCATGGCGCCCCCCTGAAATGTCGCTTCCCATCCCCCCCAGGATGCGAAAGTCGGCGCCCACTGATAGGATTTGGCACCCACCTGATAGGTTTTGCCGGTCATAAGTGGCGCCCCCTGGTCCGGATGGCGCCCCCGGGAAGGTGCCCCCTCCGATCGGCAATCCTGGATCCGCCTATGCTAGTTACAGTGTACATCATAGGTAGTATACCATATTATGACCTCGTAAGTCAATGACCTCGAATGAACTTGCCCCCCAAAGATTAGGAATGATTTTATACGACCTTTTATCAATGACCCTGGCTCACCTTTAGCTTATTCCGGTCCTTTTTATTGGTATTCCATAAGACATAAGTACATATACATACTTGCACATACACATGCATACATTCAATCTATGGCACATCGATCCGCATGTTACATGAAGAGAATTCGTAGAAAACATGGATGAAATTAAGAGATGGACAGGGGACAGTTAAGGTAAGGACCCTTTCTTCGTTTCCTGTCGCCAACAAACAGATAGGACAGATTTGCAAAGGATTGAATAAATTATAGTGCACATACTCACCACTATCACAACCTGAAACCATACACACAACACACAGACTCACACAACACTCACAGCGCCAGGACTCTTATACGAGTCACGCCACCAGGATTGTCATCGCAATCAAGTATCAATATTCTCAGCACACTGCGACAGACTGTGAGGCACAAACTCCACGGACATGGTTCACCAAGCTTCTCTTGGATTGAATTCCACAAAAGACAGGCATCGCGCACGCTAGCGCACTGTGCAGACTCAATTTGAACGGTGGAAAGGGGACAAGTCAGTGTGTAGCAGGTAAAGGGACAGATATCGTTAAAATATAAACAATTATGCCACAGCTTGATTCTTGTTTTGAGTATTGACTGATAAATATATTCTTAACAACAGTCTTAAACATTAATTCTGACCTAGCCGCCCCGGTAGCTCAGTTGGTAGAGCGTTGGGCTCCGGCTCGCTGTTCAGAAGGATGCAGTGGCAGTGCATGTCTAGGCTTGGGATCGGTTCCCCTGAGACGCTCTGGTGCTCAATAGTTTACCCGACGTACAGGTCGGCTGGCAACTGACTGGTGAGAGGGTGACCTGAGCGGGGCGGCCGTCCCTGTGCTTTGTGGGACGTTAAACTTTGGCTTCTAATAATAATTGTTGGGGTTTAACGACGCACCAACTGCCAGGGTCATACGGCGTCGTTAACTCTCACCCTGTTGGAAGGGATTTTGGGGATCAGATCGACTTATTCAGAGGCTCTGCCGGGACTTGAACCCGGGACCGGTGGCTTAGAAGACAAGGGTGCTATCCACTAACCCACCTCATCCCCAAACTTTGGCTTCTAAATTAACCCTCCATTGAGGGAGTTGCTCGTTCGGGTGGTGGGGTCGGGGTCTCCGTGACAAGTCCCTTGATGACTTTAGTGAGACTCCAACTCCAGCAGCCTTACCAGGAACAACTTGAACAAAATTTATAAAAAAACCTAGGGATGTCCTCAATCATAGGTTTTCTCTGGTCTATGATATGATTCCAAGTTTTAGTGCAGGTAATGGAGAAAACAAATGATCTATATACGGCAGTAGCTAGGAGTTCATTGAAGTGCATTACTTCCCTATAATTTCTTATTGATTGGGTGTAATTGGAAGTACCTTGCATAGCTTGGAAGTTGATTGTTAAGGAAATTATGCAATATTAATAATTTATGTTGTTTGATAACATCATCAAATTTCAGGAGTTTGTACTCAGCAAAAAGAGATGATGATGCCCTGTGATGAACTCTAGCAATTCCCTGAACAAGGAGCAAGCTGGTTCCCGAGAAACCCTTCCAACAGGGAAAGGGTTGGCGACGCCATATGACCCTGGCAGTTGGTGCATGGATAAGCCCCAAAAATTATTATTAGAACTCTAGCAATTTTTCAAATTTTTGTTTTTTGAAGGTTCACAGGTTTAATGAGGTTACTATTAAATTTTGAGGCCCATATAAGACCACAATACCCGAGTTAGGGGTAAATAAGGGAGTTATCTAACATCAGCATTGTTTTTTTATCGAGCATATGTTTTGGTCGGGCAATAATTCCTATGTTCCTGCAGATTGTGTTGGTTATTCCAGATATATGTTTTTTATATTAGGTTTTCTTCTAAAATTACCCCAAGATATTTAACGGCATTGGACCTTTGAAGACAAGATACCTTTACTTAAAGGTACGTTCAAGAGGGATTCCTCCACGCCCAGGTGACGTCACATGGGCGTGGAGGAATTCCTTCATCATTGGGCCGTGTGTTAAACTGCTGCTAATAGCACTGCCCGCTTACGAATTTGTGAGAATACACGGTAATCAAGTTTATCCCAAATGCAATAAATAGAGATTTCATCTTCGATTCTGGGCCCCTTTTTGCAAAAATTTGGATATTTAATCTTTTAATTTTCCCATGTTATATGCTACGAGGTGTGGCGTCACATTCGGTGATATGCGCTTGCTGTTGGAGGGGGGCTGCTTTGAAGAGGCTGCGAATTAAGCTGTATATCTATGTCAGACTTTTTATTGGTCATTGAGTAAATCAGGTAGAAGGTTTTGCTGACATTTAGAGTGAGTCTGTTCGCACATAGTCAATTATATATGTATCTCAATAGTTGCTTGGTTTATTGTACCTTGCGCAACGTCAGAGAGACAGTCGAAGAAAATGACCGTATCATCTGCGATGTGATAGTAGGTGGGAATCTTAGAGTATTTGTAGACATCTTTGATATAAATTTTGAATAATATAGGTCTAAGTATTGATCCCTGAGAGATCCCTGTGGAGACTGTTCGAGGATTCGATTTCGTATTTCTGATTTTGGTGACTTGCACTCTATCAGACAGGTAAGATTTGAATATTTTCAAGGCATTTCCTCCTATGCCCTATACTTTCATTTTATTTATCAGGATTGAATGGTTAACAGTATCAAAGGCCTTTTTGAGGTTCACAAAAATTCCAACTGATAGTTTCTCTTGTGTTAGGGTTAAATCAACATGTTCATGAATCATCGAAACAGGCATGTAAGTTGAATGACATTTTCGAAAACCAAACTGGTGGTCATAAATAACATTATTTTCATTCAGAAAATCAACTAGTTGGTTGCATAAAATACGTTCGAGAGCTTTAGACATCACAGGTAGCGTTGAGATTGGTCTTTAATTGGTGAATAATCTTTTGCATCCAGATTTGAAAATTGGTGTTATCTGTGCAATCTTAAAGCATGCAGGAAATGTATGTTTCTGTAAGCAAATGTTAAAGAAGGGAGTGATTTCTTTTATAATGAAGGGGGTTATTTTTCAGAACTCTTCCATTGATATTGTCATTGCTAGCTCCAGTATTATTCATATCTTTGATAATGCTGTCGACATACGCTGTGCTGATTGTTGGAAGCTGCATTAGATTATCAACGTGTAGATCGTTTAGGTAATTTAGTGGATTGATGTTTGATGTGCGTATCACTCGCTCTAATTCGGTTCCTATAGTGGAGAAAAAATCTTTAAATTTATTTGCAATATCCTGGGTGACATTTGTTTCATTTGCACCGAGTTGAAACGATCCAGGAAGCGATACCGCATTTTTATGTTTCTACGTGTTATTTCATTGATGGATTTCAAAAATTTTATCGGGTTATCTTTTCGCTCCTCTATCAGGTTTCTGTAGTATCCAGCCTGTGTTTTTAGGACAGAATTTAGACGATTTGTATGTCAGAGCCGCATGACGAAATCCATGGAGCGAAGCGCATTGAGATTTCTCAAGCGGCTCTATTCTGGCCGCTCAGACGGGTCTCGTCGTGGTCTGTCAGAGCCGCATGACGAAATCCATGGAGCGAAGCGCATTGAGATTTCTCAAGCAGCTCTATTCTGGCCGCTCAGACGGGTCTCGTCGTGGTCTGTCAGAGCCGCATGACGAAATCCATGGAGCGAAGCGCATTGAGATTTCTCAAGCGGCTCTATTCTGGCCGCTCAGACGGGTCTCGTCGTGGTCTGTCAGAAGCCGGTGACGAACGAAGTAAGAAACGGCTTCTATTCTGACAGTTTTTCCGGTCTCGTCGTCGTCGTTGTTGTCAGAAGCCGGTGACGAACGAAGTAAGAAACGGCTTCTATTCTGACAGTTTTTCCGGTCTCGTCGTCGTCGTTGTCTGTCAGAAGCCGGTGACGAACGAAGTAAGAAACGGCTTCTATTCTGACAGTTTTTCCGGTCTCGTCGTTGTTGTTGTTGTTGTCTGTTCTGAGCGCTGGTATCAGAGACCTAAAACTTTTGTGGATAGAAGGCACTTCCAAATGAATAAGCACCACGGTTGTCAATTTTCAAAATTTTCAAAATTTTTCCCAAAATTTTGCATTACGTGATTTTTAACTTTTATTTTTCTATTTTTTGATAATTCATCTAGACTCTTTAAACTTGCACCCTTTTACATCAGGAAAATTTGTAGTTCACACAAAAAGTTGGAAAGAAAAAGCTTTAAATTTAGGGCTCTAAATTAGCTTTTAAACTTTGCACCCTAAATTTGGCATAAAACTCATGGTCAAAACTACAGGCTCGAAATATCTGAAGCTACAGCAGTTCAGGTTCTGAGTCAAATATCAACTTCAAGGCCGGTTTGTGCAGTACTGCACAAACACAGAAACAAAACAAAAACGGAAATTTAAGGGTCCTTTTTGGCCCATTCCGTGAAGGTCTGCATTTCCCAAAATATCATTCAAACCCTTATATCTTCCGAACTAATTGATAAAAATTAGTTCCCATTTCAGATAATAAGAGAGAATAGCCTCCTTCATTATATATTGAGAGATAAAAACTTTCAGACTGAAACTTTTTTATTTTATAGGCAAAAATAAAACATAAGTTTTTAAAATTTTTATTCTCAGCCCCCTGGTTTCCAGACCATGATAGCTACGGTATTGAACTTAACACGGCTGGATAGAAAACTTCGTTGCCGTCATTTTTCTCACTCATACCCCCCACTTATCTCTTACGGCTTCCGCGGTATAAGCCGTAAAATGCATTTCAAAGTGGTAATTTTATCAGTTCATTTTTGCTTTACACCGGGGTTTAGGGTGGTTAGAGTCATTGGAGGGAAAAGAAATTTTGCATGCAGCTAGGTAAGAGAAATATGTCGACATTCCATCTGGATATATATCAATGAAACACCAAGTTACCTTTACTAACATGCCGTTTCTCCACGCATCGTTGTAGCAAATCACCACGCGTCACCCCTGCGTCCACGTCGCGGCAACGCCGGCAATCGGCGCGGCCGTTTCTGTTTATTTATGGTCTGGTAAAAAAGTACCCAACACTACCCATAATGCATCACAAGTAATTAGAGTACCGTAAAAGTCTGAGTTTACAATAAGAGTATTATGTTTCTGTTTTTGGACCATGGGTGGATCCAGGGAATAAGTAGGCTAGGTGCCCCCCCCC
The DNA here is from genome assembly GCA_034440635.1 of Lepas anatifera. Lineage (NCBI taxonomy): Eukaryota > Metazoa > Arthropoda > Thecostraca > Lepadidae > Lepas > Lepas anatifera. The sequence continues at coordinate 149,275 of JAOTON010000551.1, forward strand.
CCACCCTTCTCCCCCATCCCCTCCCCAACCCCCAATCGACCATCGGCGCCCTCTGAAATTGTAAAGACACGCCTCTCAAGGTCGATGACGCTCCCTGAAATGTCGCTTCCCATACGCGGATCCAGGATTGCCTATCGGGGGCGAGGTGGAAGGGGAAACTTCCTGGTGGGCGCTATCTACACCAGGGACGCCACTTTTGGCCGGAAAAACCTATCAAGTAGGCGCTAAAACCTATCAGTAGACCCCGATACCTGCATCTCGGGAAAACGACATTTCAGGGGGTGCCATCCAACTTTCCAGGGGTTTCCGGGACAATTTCAGGGGCGCTAAGATTCTATAGGGGCACCTGTCCCCTTTCCCCTTGGATCCGCCTATGTCGTTTCGGGGGCGGGGGGCACGGAGGTGGGGCGTTACTGGTGTGGGGGTAAGGAGATCGAGCATAAGCGGATCCAGGACATCAGCATGGGGGTAAGGGCTAAAGAGTTCGAGCATAGGCGGACCCAGGACATCAGTACGAGGGTGGGGCTAGGGAGTTAGAGCATAGGCGGATCCAGGACATCGGTACGAGGGTCGGGCTAGAGAGTTAGAGCATAGGCGGATCCAGGACATCGGTACAAGGGTCGGGCTAGGGAGTTAGAGCATAGGCGGATCCAGGACATTAGTACGGGGATGGGGCTAAGCAGCTGAGCATTAGCGGAATCAGGACATCAGTACGGGGTGAGACTCGGGAGTTCCAGCATAGGCGGATCCAGGACATCAGTACGGGGGTGGGGCTAAGGAAGTCGAGCATAAGCGGAGCCAGGATATCAGTACGGGGTTAGAGGCTAAGGGGTTTGAGCATAGGCGGATCCAGCATATCGGTACGGGGATGGGGCTAGGAGATCCAGCATAGGCGGATCAAGGATATTAGTACGGAGATGGGGCTAAGGAGCTCGAGCAGAGGCGGATCTAGGACATCAGTACGGCGGTGGGGCTAAGAAGCTCGAGCATAAGCGGATTCAGCTGATCAGTGCGGGGGTGGGGCTCGGGAGCTCGAGCACAGTCGGATCCAGGACATCAGTAGGGGGTGGGGGCTAAGTAGTTCGAGCATAGGCGGATCCAGGGCAGTACAGAGGTGGAGCTACGAAGTTCGAGCACAGGCGGATCCAGGACATCAGTAAGGGGGTGGGGTAAGGAGCTCGAGCATAGGCGGATCCAGGACATCAGTGGGGGGGTAGGGGCTACGGAGTTCGAGCATAGGCGGATCCAAGACATCAGGAAGAAGGTGGGGTAAGGAGCTCGAGCATAGGCGGATCCAGGACATCAGTAGGGGGGTAGGGGTAAGGAGTTCGAGCATATGCGGATCCAGGACATCAGTACGGAGGTGGGGCTAAGGAGCTCGAGCATAGGCGGATCCAGGACATCAGTGCAGGGGTGTGGCTCCGGAGCCTCAGTAAAGGCGGATCCAGGACATCAGTACGGGGGTGGGGCTAAGGAGATCGAGCATAGGTGGATCCAGGACATCTGTACGGGGGTGGGGCTAAAGAGCTGGAGTATAGGCAGATCCAGGACATCAGTATGGGTGTGGGGCTAAGGAGCTCGAGCAGAGGCGGATCCAGGGCATCAGTACGGGGGTGGGGCTAAGGGGTTCGAGTATAGGCGGATAAAGGACATCAGTACAGAGGTGGGGCTAAGAAGCTCAAGCATAAGCAGATCCAGGACATCAGCAGAGGGGTAGTGGCTAAGGAGTTCGGGCATAGGCGGATCCAGGACATCAGTACGGGGGTGGGGCTAAGGAGCTCGAGCATAAGCGGAGCCAGGATATCAGTACGGGGTTAGAGGCTAAGGGGTTTGAGCATAGGCGGATCCAGCATATCGGTACGGGGATGGGGCTAGGAGATCCAGCATAGGCGGATCCAGGGCATCTGTACGGAGATGGGGCTAAGGAGCTTGAGCATAGGCGAAACCAGGACATCAGTATGGGTGTCGGGCTAAGGAGCTCGAGCAGAGGCGGATCCAGGACATCAGTACGGGGCCGGGGCTAAGGGGCTCGAGTATAGGCGGATCAAAGACATCAGTACGGGGGTGGGTCTAAGGAGCTCGAGCATAAGCGGATCCAGGACATCAAGAGGCTAAAGAGTTAAAACAGGTAGGGGCTAAAGAGTTAAAACATAAGCGGATCCTGGACATCAGTATGGGAGTGGGGCTAAGGAGCTCGAGCATAAGCGGATTCAGGACATCAGTACGTGGGTGGGGCTCGGGAGCTCGAGCATAGGCGGATCCAGGACATCATTAGGGGTAGGGGCTAAGGAGCTCAAGCATAGGCGGGTCCAGGGCAGTATAGAGGTGGGGCTACGGAGTTCGAGCATAGGCAGATCCAGGACATATGTAAGGGTTTGGGGTAAGGAGCTCGAGCATAGGCGGATCCAGGACATCAGTTCGGTGGTGGGGCTGAGGTCTCGAGCTGGGGCATAACTCAGTAACAAATAGTCTGAATTTGGTGAAAATCTGAAGGTATGGGTGAAATACCGTCGGAAAACCCATCATATTTTATATTGTATCTCCTTTCTTCTCGTCATGCCCAGTCTTTGCTTAACAAAACAAACATTATGCGTGTGTTTATTTATTTGATGATATGAACAGAGGGCAAGCGTGGTGCAGTATGCAGAGACATGCTAATTTAGGAATACATGGGCCTAGACAGGGGATTGAATGGAGCCATAATGAGAACACAAAACCTAAAACTCCAACATTGCGTTGTTATAAGTATCAAACTGCTGAAAAAACTCGCCTGTCAATCGAACTGTTTGGCTAACGTACATTGTCACCGGCTTCTCCTGCGCCAGAGCGGCACCTGCCGAGGCCGCAGGCCGAGGTTGTCTGTTGTTGTTGTCTGTTCTGAGCGCTGGTATCAGAGACCTAAAACTTTTGTGGATAGAAGGCACTTCCAAATGAATAAGCACGACGGTTGTCAATTTTCAAAATTTTCAAAATTTTGCCCAGAATTTTGCATTATGTGATTTTTAACTTTTATTTTTCTATTTTTTGCTAATTCATCTAGACTCTTCAAACTTGCACCCTTTTACATCAGGGAAATTTGTAGTTAACACAAAAAGTTGGAAAGAAATAGCTTTAAATTTAGGGCTCTAAATTAGCTTTTAAACTTTGCACCCTAAATTTGGCATAAAACTCATGGTCTAAACTACAGGCTCGAAATATCTGAAGCTACAGCAGTTCAGGTTCTGAGTCAAATATCAATTTAAGGCCGGTTTGTGCAGTACTGCACAAACACAGAAACAAAACAAAAACGGAAATTTAAGGGTCCTTTTTGGCCCATTCCGTGAAGGTCTGCATTTCCCAAAATAACATTCAAACGCTTATATCTTCCGATCTAATTGATAAAAATTAGTTCCCATTTCAGAAAATAAGAGAGAATAGCCTCCTTTATTATATATTTAGACATAAAAACTTTCAGACTGAAACTTTTTATTTTATAGGCAAAAAATAAAATATAAGTTTTTAAAATTTTTATTCTCAGCCCCCTGGTTTCCAGACCATGATAGCTACGGTATTGAACTTAACACGGCTGGATAGAAAACTTCGTTGCCGTCATTTTTCTCACTCATACCCCCCACTTATCTCTTACGGCTTCCGCGCTATAAGCCGTAAAGTACATTTCAAAGTGGTAATTCTATCAGTTCATTTTTGCTTCACACCGGGGTTTAGGGTGGTTAGAGTCATTGGAGGGAAATGAAATTTTGCATGCAGCTAGGTAAGAGACATATGTCGACATTCCACCTGCATAGATATCAATGAAACACCAAGTTACCTTTACAAACATGCCGTTTCTCCACGCAACGTTGTAGCAAATCACCACGCGTCACCCCTGCGTCCACGCCGCGGCAACGCCGGCGATCGGCGCGGCCGTTTCTGTTTATTTATGGTCTGGTAAAAAAGTACCCATTACTACCCATAATGCATCACAAGTAATTAGAGTACCGTAAAAGTCCGAATTTACAATAAGAGTATTATGTTTCTGTTTTTGGACCATGGGTGGATCCAGGGAATAAGTAGGCTAGGTGCCCCCCTCACCCTTCTCCCCCATCCCCCCTCCCCCAACCCCCAATCGACCATCGGCGCCCTCTGAAATTGTAAAGACACGCCTCTCAAGATCGATGACGCTCCCTGAAATGTCGCTTCCCATACGCGGATCCAGGATTGCCTATCGGGAGCGAGGTGGAAGGAGAAATTTCCTGGTGGGCGCTATCTACACCAGGGACGCCACTTTTGCCCGGAAACCTATCAAGTAGGCGCTAAAACCTATCAGTAGACCCCGATACCTGCATCTCGGGGAAAACGACATTTCAGGGGGTGCCATCGAACTTTCCAGGGGTTTCCGGGACAATTTCAGGGGGCGCTAAGATTCTATGGGGAGCACCTCTCCCCTTTCCCCCTTGGATCCGCCTATGTCGTTTCGGGGGGGGGCACGGAGGTGGGGTCGTTACGGGTGTGGGGGTAAGGAGCTCGAGCGTAAGCGGATCCAGGACATCAGCATGGGAGTAGGGGCTAAAGAGTTCGAACATAGGCAGACCCAGGACATCAGTACGAGGGTGGGGCTAGGGAGTTAGAGCATAGGCGGATCCAGGACATCGGTACGAGGGTCGAGCTAGGGAGTTAGAGCATAGGCGGATCCAGGACATCGGTACGGGGTGAGACTCGGGAGTTCCAGCATAGGCGGATCCAGGACATCAGTAGGGGGTAGGGGCTACGGAGTTCGAGCATAGGCGGATCCAGGATATTAGTACGGGGATGGGGCTAAGGAGATAGAGCATAGGCGGATCTAGGACATCTGTACGGGGGTGGAGATAAGGAGCTCGAGCATAGGCTGATCCAGGACATCAGTATGGGTGTGGGGCTAAGGAGTTCAAGCATAGGCGGATCCAGGGCAGTATAGAGGTGGGGCTACGGAGTTCGAGTATACGCAGATCCAGGACATATGTAAGGGGGGTGGGGTAAGGAGCTCGAGCATAGGTGGATCCAGGACATCAGTTCGGTGGTGGGGCTGAGGTCTCGAGCTGGGGCATAACTCGGTAACAAATAGGCTGAATTGGGTGAAAATCTGCAGGTATAGGTGAAATACCGTCGGAAAACCCATCATATTTTATATTAAATCTCCTTTCTTCTTGTCATGCCCAGTCTTTGCTTAACAAAACAAACATTATGCGTGTGTTTATTTATTTGATGACATGAACAGAGGGCAAGCGTGGTGCAGTATGCAGAGACATGCTAATTTAGGAAAACATGGGCCTAGACAGGGGATTGAATGGAGCCATAATGAGAACACAAAACCTAAAACTCCAACATTGCGTTGTTAAAAGTATCAAACTGCTGAAAAAAACTCGCCTGTCAATCGAACTGTTTGGCTAACGTACATTGTCACCGGCTTCTCCTGCGCCAGAGCGGCACCTGCCGAGGCCGCAGGCCGAGGTCGAAGCCGGTGACGAACGAAGTGAGAAACGGCTTCTATACTGACAGTTTTTGTTCTCTGTTGTCCGTAGTAGTAGTTGTTGTCTGTTCTGAGGACTGGTTTCAGATACTTGAAACTTGCAGGGATGAAAGGCAGGAACCCATAAAAAAATCCCGACGGCTGCAGATTTTCGAATTTTGCAAAAACGTTTCCAAAATTTTGGATTATATTTTTCAGAACTTTTATTTTTCTATTTTTCTATTTTTAGTCTACAGCTCTCAAACTTACACTCTTTTACACACAATCAATTACCAGTTGTTGCTCAAAGTTGGAAGCAAAAAATCCAAATTTGTACTTCCAAAATGATTTTTTGAAACTTTTACCTCCAACTTGCAAGGAAATGCATTACCAAAGTTATAAGTTCGAAATATCTGAAGATATGATGCTAGGTGTTCCAAACTGGATTTTTACAGACAGAATGGACTGTGCATTACTGCATAGACACTAAACTGAACCAAAAGCATAATTTTGAAGGTCAGTTTTGGCCCTTTTTCCAAAACATTGCAATTATGGCCTAAAACTTTAAAACCATATAACTTTCAAAATTCTGGACATTTTTGAGTGCAGTTTTCTTTGTTGAGATAGGTATTGACATTACAACAACATATTCTAAACTCAAATTTCTGAGTTAATGGGAAATATTTTCTGCAAAAATTACAATATTTTTTTGTTTTTTTGGGAATTTAAGACTATATATTTCCAAATTTTCTTTTCGAAATTGGTACCAAAAAAAGCCCGGCTCAAGTTCTACAACCGTCTGCCTGACCATACCCGCGCGTCTCCCATAGGTTTTGAGCTATATGATGACAAAGACTGAATTTGATGCGGTTTTCATAGGTTGTCATAGATTCATCACGTGATAAAGTGCCTTTATACTCAACTGAGATATATGGCTCTCTCTATACTTGTAGTATGGGAAATTATGAGCTCTGCCGTTTTTGTTTCATGCCGCTCAGACGACTAGTCCGCCACTGAGGGGAAAATACTTCGGTCCCGTTTTTTTCGCAGGAGTCGTGACGTCATTCTGCCCTTCTTGCATGGACCTTCTGTGCTGCGGCAGTAGGCTGCAGGCGGTAAATGCGTGCAAGAAGGGCATAACATTTTTATCCGAGTGCATACAGCGGGTGGCTAGCCGGTCGGGGCGGACGGGAACCTGAATAGAAGGCAGAGGGTGCCGAGGCGTGTTTAGAGATCCGAGGAAGTGAGCAGTGATGCCCTCAGGTATCTAGGGAACGGTAGCAGGGTCCAGAGGCGTGCTGGGATAGCTCATGGGAAACATTTCGGACGGGGGAGCAGTGAGGATGGGGGCTGGTACGGGACTGGAGCCTTCCCCGCCATTGCCTCGGAACAGCTTCTGTGTTTGTATTAACCATAGATATTCTGACATTGGGGGGGGGATCTTCAGCCCCTAGCTCCGCCCATTGTATCTACCACCATTTGAATAGCCACCATGGATGTATATAAGCATATGAAAGATTGAAGATTTCGTTGCACTCCGTACCAAATTACCGAACAATATCAATGAGAGGCAATCGACCATGCAGATTTCGAATGTGGTATTCAGGTCAACAAAAGGTCACTGCGCATGCGCACTGGAACTATTGGTAACAGAGGCTATCTCGGCAACCTACGGGTCGATTTTCTTGAAATTTTGTGAACAGAAGAATATCACGAAATGTAAGTCAAAATTGTCATTGAAGCTGCACTGCTCTGCGCATGCGCAGCAGAAATTATGAAAATAAGCCTGAAAGGCGAGGGTATTTCAGAGGAGGACCTGAACAGAGGGAAAGCCAGCGTGCTTAAAGTTAGAATGAATGTTTTGTCACCCTTGGTAACAACAAAGTTCAGCGCGCATGCGCATTAGAACTTATGGTCATGGAGGCTATCTCGGGGGCCAATAGACCGATTTCGCTCAAATTTTTGCGAGTAAAAGCAGAATAGCATCTGCTAATCCTAATTGATGGCATTATGACGCTGCACTATTATGCGCATGTGCAGTAGAAATTCTAAGGAATAATAGGCTCTAAGGGATCATTTAGACCAGGAGACAAACAAACAGCATATTACCATGCTTCAGTCAACTATAACGGTATCTTTGCTCTCATTCACTGCATACGTTACTGTGCATGCGGATTGGGAGTAGGGTAACCGAAGCTAACTCGTTAACAAATTGGCTGAATTGGGTGAAAATCTGCAGGTATAGGTGAAATACGGTCGGCAAACCCGTCATATTTTATAATGTATCTCCTTTCTTCTGGTCATGCCCAGTCGTTACTTAACAAAACAACCATTATACGTGTGGTTATCTATGTGATGACATGAACAGAGGGCAAACGTGACGCAGTGTGCAGAGACATGCTAATGTAGCAAAACAAGGGCTTACACAGGGGATTGAATGGAGCCATAACGAGAACACAAAACCTAAAACTCCAACATTGCGTTGTTGTAAGTATCAAACTGCTGAAAACACTCGCCTGTCAATCGAACTGTTTGGCTAACGTACATTGTCACCGGTTTCTCCTGCGCCGGAGCGGCACCTGCCGAGGCCGCAGGCCGAGGTTGTTGTTGTTGGCGTCTGTCAGTCCTGAGAATTGATGTCAGAGCTCTGGAATTTTGTAGGGTGATAGCCCTTCTGCTCCAGACACCCAAACTGAAGCCCCGAGTTGAAATCCAAAATAGTTTTTGAGAAATTTTGGCTCAAACTTTTTCTGTTTTATATTTTTCTAATTTTTACTTCTTAAGTTACGAACTTGAAATTTATGTCCTTTTCAATGGATAACAAGGGCCAGCTAGGGGAAAAAAATTGAGCTGATCCAACAATATTTATTGCGCGAAAACGCGGCATTTCTCACGCGCGCAAAAAACCTGCTAAAAGTTGATGGCCGACTTGTGCGCTCGAAATGTCAGAAGGCAGGCCTCAGTTAGCTGAAAGGCAGTTACCTAGGGGTAGCTAGGCAAATTTTGTAGTGCTTAGGCATAGTTTTGAGTGCAAAACGTAAAATTTTGACCTACTTTTTACAGTTCTTCCGGAAGACTGAATTTTGGTTCATTTCATTTCAACGTTAATATCTCACAATCTAATTGACCGATTTGAGTTTCCATTTCAAATAATGAAAGAACATTGCTTCCGCCTGATAATATTTGGAGATGGAAATTGTGAATGTGAAATTCTTTGTTTTATAGGCATAAATAGAAATTGAGTCAAAAAACTTTTTATTTGCATCTTCCTGGCTCGAAGCTCATGTCACTCACAAACTCAGAACTGACATGGCTGAATAGGAAAGTTACTTGCGGTCATTTCGCTCACTTATACTACCCACCTATCTCTAATGGCTTTCGAGTAATTAGTCCAAAATGTATTACAAGATGCTAAATTTCTCGGACCACCTTTGCTTCTCACCATGGTTTCAAGTCCTTAAAATGGATGGAAGTGGAAGAAATTTGGCATGAAGCTAGCTTAAGATCCTAGCTCGACGATACAAGTAATTTCAGCCCAAAAGAATGTTTGGTTCGTCTTCTAGAAGCACCTTTATATCGTGCCTTTTCGGGACAAGCACAGCACCCGGCGCCAGCGGCCCGGCATATTCGGCGGAGTTGTACTAGCCAGTGACCTCCTGACGGGTCACAGCTGTTCAGCTAGTGGGAGGATGAGTAGTGTGGCACGGTGGTCTAGTGGTTAGAGGCCCTGGCTCTTGATCAGGTAGGTCCGGTTCGAATCCGGGGGTGACCACGTACTCTTTATTGGTTATTTCAAAGAAAAGAATGATAAAACTGACTTGCAGGCGTATGAAGAGATACATTAAGAGCGAAATATGGTTTGCTTTCGGCACATTGTCATGCGGCTCTCCTGCGCCGGTGGGGCGTTAGCCCAGGCCGCAGGCCGAGGTCTGTTGTTGGCGTCTGTCCGTCCTGAGAATTGATGTCAGAGCTCTGGAATTTTGTAGGGTGATAGCCCTTCTGCTCCAGACACCCAAACTGAAGCCCCGAGTCGAAATCCAAAATAGTTTTTGAGAAATTTTGGCTCAAACTTTTTCTGTTTTATATTTTTCAAATTTTTACTTCTTAACCTACGAACTTGAAACTTATGTCCTTTTCGAAAGATAACAAGGGCCAGCTAGGGAAAACGAATTGAGCTGATCCGACAATATTTATTGCGCGAAAACGCGGCTTTTCTCACGCGAGCAAAAAACCTGCTAAAAGTTGATGGCCGACTTGTGCGCTCGAAATGTCAGAAGACAGGCCTCAGTTAGCTGAAAGGCAGTTACCTAGGGGTAGCTAGGAAAATTTTGTAGTGCTTAGGCATAGTTTTGAGTACAAAACGCAAAATTTTGACCTACTTTTTACAGTTCTTCCGGAAGACTGAATTTTGGTTCATTTCATTTCAACGTTAATATCTCACAATCTAATTGACCGATTTGAGTTTTCATTTCAAATAATGAAAGAACATTGCTTCCGCCTGATAATATTTGGAGATGGAAGTTGTGAATGTGAAATTCTTTGTTTTATAGGCATAAATAGAAATTGAGTCAAAAAACTTTTATTTGCATCTTCCTGGTTCCAAGCTCATGTCACTCACAAACTCAGAACTGACATGGCTGAAGAGGAAAGTTACTTGCGGTCATTTCGCTCACTTATACTACCCACCTATCTCTAATGGCTTTCGAGTAATTAGTCCAAAATGTATTACAAGATGCTAAAGTTCTCGGACCACCTTTGCTTCTCACCATGGTTTCAAGTCCTTAAAATGGATGGAAGTGGAAGTAATTTGGCATGAAGCTAGCTTACGATCCTAGCTCGACGATACAACTAATTTCAGCCCAAAAGAATGTTTGGTTCGTCTTCTAGAAGCACCTTTATATCGTGCCTTTTCGGGACAAGCACAGCACCCGACGCCAGCGGCCCGGCATATTCGGCGGAGTTGTACTAGCCAGTGACCTCCTGACGGGTCACAGCTGTTCAGCTAGTGGGAGGATGAGTAGTGTGGCACGGTGGTCTAGTGGTTAGGGGCCCTGTCTCTTGATCAGGTAGGTCCGGTTCGAATCCGGTGGTGACCACGTACTCTTTATTGGTTATTTCAAAGAAAAGAATGATAAAACTGACTTGCAGGCTTATGAAGAGATACATTAAGAACGAAATATGGTTTGCTTTCGGCACATTGTCATGCGGCTCTCCTGCGCCGGTGGGGCGTTAGCCCAGGCCGCAGGCCGAGGTCTGTTGTTGGCGTCTGTCCGTCCTGAGAATTGATGTCAGAGCTCTGGAATTTTGTAGGGTGATAGCCCTTCTGCTCCAGACACCCAAACTGAAGCCCCGAGTCGAAATCCAAAATAGTTTTTGAGAAATTTTGGCTCAAACTTTTTCTGTTTTATATTTTTCTAATTTTTACTTCTTAACCTACGAACTTGAAATTTATGTCCTTTTCGAAAGATAACAAGGGCCAGCTAGGGAAAACGAATTGAGCTGATCCGACAATATATATTGCGCGAAAACGCGGCTTTTCTCATGCGAGCAAAAAACCTGCTAAAAGTTGATGGCCGACTTGTGCGCTCGAAATGTCAGAAGACAGGCCTCAGTTAGCTGAAAGGCAGTTACCTAGGGGTAGCTAGGAAAATTTTGTAGTGCTTAGGCATAGTTTTGAGTGCAAAACGCAAAATTTTGACCTACTTTTTACAGTTCTTCCGGAAGACTGAATTTTGGTTCATTTTATTTCAACGTTAATATCTCACAATCTAATTGACCGATTTGAGTTTTCATTTCAAATAATGAAAGAACATTGCTTCCGCCTGATAATATTTGGAGATGGAAGTTGTGAATGTGAAATTCTTTGTTTTATAGGCATAAATAGAAATTGAGTCAAAAAACTTTTTATTTGCATCTTCCTGATTCCAAGCTCATGTCACTCACAAACTCAGAACTGACATGGATGAAGAGGAAAGTTACTTGCGGTCATTTCGCTCACTTATACTACCCACCTATCTCTAATGGCTTTCGAGTAATTAGTCCAAAATATATTACAAGATGCTAAAGTTCTCGGACCACCTTTGCTTCTCACCATGGTTTCAAGTCCTTAAAATGGATGGAAGTGGAAGTAATTTGGCATGAAGCTAGCTTACGATCCTAGCTCGACGATACAACTAATTTCAGCCCAAAAGAATGTTTGGTTCGTCTTCTAGAAGCACCTTTATATCGTGCCTTTTCGGGACAAGCACAGCACCCGGCGCCAGCGGCCCGGCATATTCGGCGGAGTTGTACTAGCCAGTGACCTCCTGACGGGTCACAGCTGTTCAGCTAGTGGGAGGATGAGTAGTGTGGCGCGGTGGTCTAGTGGTTAGAGGCCCTGTCTCGTGATCAGGTAGGTCCGGTTCGAATCCGGTGGTGACCACGTACTCTTTATTGGTTATTTTAAAGAAAAGAATGATAAAACTGACTTGCAGGCTTATGAAGAGATATATTAAGAACGAAATATGGTTAGCTTTCAGCACATTGTCATGCGGCTCTCCTGCGCCGGTGGGGCGTTAGCCCAGGTCGCAGACCGGAGTTGTTGTTGGCGTCTGTCAGTCCTGAGAATTGATGTCAGAGCTTTGGAATTTTGTAGGGTGATAGCCCTTCTGCTCCAGACATTCAAACTGAAGCCCCGATTCGAAATCGAAAATAGTTTTTGATAAATTTTGGCCCAAACTTTTTCTGTTTTATATTTTTCTAATTTTTACTCCTTAAGCTACGAGCTTGAAACTTATGCCCTTTTCAATAGGTAACAAGGGCCAGCTAGGGAACAAAAATTGAGCTGATCCAATAATATTTATTGCGCGAAAACGCTTTATTTCTCACGCGAGCAAAAAACCTACTTAAAGTTGATGGCCGACTTGGACGCTCGAAATATCAGAAGGCAAGCTCCAGTTAGCTGAAAGACAGTTATCTAGGGGTAGCTAGGTCAATTTTCTTGTGCTTAGGCATAGTTTTGAGTGGAAAACGTAAAATTTTGACCTACTTTTTACAGTTCTTCCGGAAGACTAAATTTTGGTTCATTTCATTTCAACGTTAATATCTCACAATCTAATTGACCGATTTGAGTTTTCATTTCAAATAATGAAAGAACATTGCTTCCGCCTGATAATATTTGGAGATGGAAATTGTGAATGTGAAATTCTTTGTCTTATAGGCATAAATAGAAATTGAGTCAAAAAACTTTTTATTTGCATCTTCTTGGTTCCGAGCTCATGTCACTCACAAACTCAGAACTGACATGGCTGAATAGGAAAGTTACTTGCGGTCATTTCGCTCACTTATACTACCCACCTATCTCTAATGGCTTTCGAGTAATTAGTCCAAAATGTATTACAAAATGCTAAATTTCTCGGACTACCTTTGCTTCTCACCATGGTTTTAAGTCCTTAAAATGGATGGAAGTGGAAGACATTTGGCATGAAGCTAGCTTAAGATCCTAGCTCGACGATACAAGTAATTTCAGCCCAAAAGAATGCTTGGTTCGTCTTCTAGAAGCACCTTTATATCGTGCCTTTTCGGGACAAGCACAGCACCCGGCGCCAGCGGCCCGGCATATTCGGCGGAGTTGTACCAGCCAGTGACCTCCTGACGGGTCACAGCTGTTCAGCTAGTGGGAGGGTGAGTAGTGTGGCACGGTGGTCTAGTGGTTAGAGGCCCTGTCTCTTGATCGGGTAGGTCCAGTTCGAATCCGGGGGTGACCACGTACTCTTTATTGGTTACTTGAAAGAAAAGAATGATAAAACTGAGTTTCAGGCTTATGAAGAGATACATTAAGAACGAAATATGGCTTGCTTTCAGCACATTGTCATGCGGCTCTCCTGCGCCGGTGGGGCGTTAGCCCAGGTCGCAGACCGAAGTTTTGTATATGTAACTATTTGTGGGCCTTCGACTTTTTAAGTACTTCTTTTGGAGTTTATTCTTCTTATTAATACAACGGACCATCGCTTGGGTCACCCAGAGTTGAACTGGCTCGGTTTTCCTTTCTCTGCCAGTTCCCGAGAGCTTTTTCATTTCCGTTTGATTTGTAGATACAATTATTTCCGCATTGGTATCCGGGTCATGATTACCTGGGAAAGTATCTAGCTTATTTTTAACATTTTGGCCAAGCTTCTACCCGATTCATGTCAAAATAAGCCCTTGACGTTTCAGATGAACGATCATGTTTTCGAGTATTGAAGGGCAAGGATAGGAAGACCGGTAAATGGTCACTTGTATCAACAATAATTATTCCAGAATGCATTAGGGGGTGAAAAAATCGTATAGATGTTGTCACTAAGACTGGCAGAATTTGCCGTAATACGTGTGGGTAGAAATACTGTGGGGGGTAGACTTACTGTGGGGAGGAGACCACCTATGGCCATGCATGCCAGAAGTTTATGTGGAGCCGCTTGATGGTTAATGTGGAGCAGAATAATATTAAGGTCCCCAGCAATTATACATATTTTGTTTTGATAAATATTGGACAAAGTATCGTCCAACTATTGAAAAAGTATGTTTGAGTCAAAGGATGGAGATCTGTATATTGTGCCGACAATAATACTGGCTTTGTTTTTGAAGATTATCTCGATGAAGACAGATTGCAGTTCGGGTGTTTTCTTGGAAAGATCTGGTCTGGGTTTGAATATTATGTTATTTTTCACGTAGACTGCTGCACCCTTGCCCCGGATATGAGAGTCAAGAAGTGGTTAAGAAAATTATAACCTGGAATTTCGTAGCCAGAGTTGAAGTGTTCATCCAACCACGTTTCAGAGGTACGGATGATGTCATATTTAGTTTTTGATCTATCTAACAAGGACCTGACATCTTCGAAGTGCCTTGGTAAAGATCTTGTATTCATATGCAAAATTGTCAAAAAGTTGTGGTCACTAAATATAAGTTTTGAAGCTGCGTTATGCTATTTGCAGTTATTTAAGACGTCGTGTGAATCATCGGGAGCAGCGTCCTAATTCAGGTTTAAGCTATTAGAATCAAAGGCCGGGAGATCTACACCCACAGGCCTGCTGGCTGCCCGTGGGCAATGCGTTGCAAAGTTCAGAAACCTGCCGCGAAACTGAATACAGACATTGATGCCTTCCAAGCCGGTCGCGCCTCATGAACAGTGTGCTGGCGCCCTCTCAGCTGGCCACCCCACTGCAAACAGGGCCTAGTGTGGGGCGTGGCTTCTGCGATAGTAAAGTCTTATTGTCGAAATGTGTGTTTATTTTTGGTGAAAACTACAATACGTTATAAAAGATGACCGCAAGCCCTGGCTTGATATGTTTTAGTTTTGTTTTTAATATCGAAATTTCTGTCTGGCTTCTAGCATTCTAGAAATCCGTGCAATCTTAACACATATTGGCCGGGACTGCTCTCGGATCTGTGCACAGGGTACAGCAGGCCATTTTTTAACATGTTAACTGGGGGGTGTTTGCCCCCCCAGTCGGCCGAAATGCCCCCCAGTGCCCGGAAATTGCCCCCCCCAGTGAAACGGCTTCTGATAGACAAGAGATGCCTCAAAATTGAACAAAGGCAAACTCGCCTAACGAAAACAAGAAGACACCGCCTAATAATAATGATTTTTTATATTGCTCGTCCCAAATTGACAGTCCAAAATTGTGTCAAAATATTTCCACAAGTAGCTATCTACTCCATCGTGCAAAAACGAAACAAAGTGCGTAGTTACGGGAAATCCCGACAAAGCAGCCCCAACTAATTCTAACGCTAGAGATAGCCTACAACCAATCGAACATCGTGTTCCATTTCCGTCCAGAAGCCCACGTCCCAGCCAGAACCGTGGGATTGCATGATGCTCTCAGGGGCGCCATATGACCTATGATGTCGGCGCGCCCCTAAACTCCAACTATGATGATGATGACGATGCTCTCATTTCATACGTGGCCAGTGGTGAGTTGTCTGCGCTCGTTCGTGGATTAGGCGGGACACGGTGTAGGCAAAGCGCGTCAGACTGGTTGCTGGCGTGGCGGTGTGAAGTGCTCAACCTATTTATTTATTATTGTGGTGTGAGCATACGTAAACTATACACTGAAAAAACAACACCTCGAGCGTAGAATTCCAATCTGTCTAGTCCTAAAAGTACCCAATTTTTAAGCATTTTTCTAGAATTTTTAGTAAATCTATTCTGACAACTGCCTTAATTTCAGCATTAAAAGTGTACCATTACAAGCGTGTGGTAATTTAATCTCTGTGCTATTTTAGCACGGGACAGTTCCATTCGTGCTGAAAATGCAAAGGGGTAAATTTATACGTACATGCATTCTGCAGAGTATTTCTATGGAACTCGCAAACTGCCTCAAGAATAGTCTTACTCTCCTGTGGTGAAACAATTCTGCCAATAGATTAAAACGAGACATTTGCTAATTTAACTACGCTAAAGTAATGTTTTCATTCCTCTTGTTTTCTTTTGAGTGTGTTTCTATGATATAAGAAGGTATTTTTTACTACAACTAACACGTGGGTAGAACCGTGCCGTTTTGTTTTCGCTACAGTTCTGAGCTTGAACCAACGCGTTGCAGTTCTGCATTCCACAGAGTGTTGATCACGACGCGTGGAGGTTAGTCTAGTCGTGGAGAAGAAACGAAGATGAAATCATTCTAGCTAAGTGCAACAAATAGCAAGGAGCTTTTGAATTGCCTCAATGGGCCTGATATGAATCGTTTATATACCTATCTTTGTCCGGCATCCAGGGCGTCGTCAAGGGTTTTCCACAAGAGCCCGGATGCACAGTGGTGAGGTAGTGATAACCTATATTTTCACTTGGATTAAGCATATCCAATAGTATTCCAGCACAGATATCGAATGTGCCCTTTTCCGAACAGTAAGGGGATTTCAACCCCCCCCCACCCCCGTAGCGATGCTTTTGTTAGCCACTCTCGGGATATAGATGGGTCATTCCAGGACAAATCGTCCAGGTAGGAAAAAGTCCAACATGACCCACTCCTCAGATTTCCACCAAACTTTTACTGAAGGCCCTCTATACAAAAGAACAATTATTTTCAGGTCAAAAGGTCAAAGAGGTCACCAGATAGAGGTCATGAAGGTTTCAAAGCTAACACAAACATTGAATCAGAAATAATTTCATCTCTTAAAAGTGGCTGATCTAAATTGATTTGTATGGATATCGCTGGATAGAAGATGCCCACATCGGTTCATATAAGAAAAAATAAAAAAACTTTTCCTTCAGGTCAGGTTTTGAACTCGTGACCTTGTGACCTCCTCTTTAAATTTAAAATTTAAAAACTATTCAAATTTTTCACTGGGTGCTCCTCAGGGTATAAGCTAACCAATGGTGGGTGATCATTGCTTAAATCAGATTTAGTAACAAGTCACAGAGGCCATCAGTTAGGTAAAGTTATCGTTTTTGGCCATGAACGGTTCTCCGACCACCTCAGAAAAATAGGTGGGGGCTGGCCTCCGAGACCCCTCCAGTGCGCGTGTTAAGAAAGGTGTGCAGTGCCTCAAAGAGGTGATCCGCGGTGATGAGTGGAAATGATGCAGTGGTAAGCGGATATGAAAGAGGAAAAGTTGCGAAGTGTAAAACGAGGTCTTAGACAAAAAACATAAACCTAGTGATGTTTGTGCAAAGAGGAACTAAATTATTGTAGTGATTGAAGGCTGATTCAAATATTGTTCCAGATTGGAGTGCAAATTAAAGGTACCTATTTCGATTATTAGAAGTAATTATGAAAACAAATATTTAAAACTCTCCGTTGCAGTGTATGTTTTTAGAGTGTATATTAATCAGCCTAATCAGAGTAAACTGACCTCAAACGTTCGATGAGAATAAACCGGGTCGTTTTTTTATAATCGGTTTCTTTTCAGCAGCAATGTAATATTGAACGCGGGTTCATTTTGCACCTTGCAAAGATTTTTCTACGCCAGGAATTTCACATTTTAATCTATTTTTACTCCCTCACTTCCAGTTTACACTGTTCCGGTTTAGCTGACAATCTTTTTACTCCAGTGGTATAATAATATTTCCACAAAACACATGCATTTTTGCATTACATCGGTGTAAAATGGGTTGTGGAATAATGCTGGAAAGAGGAGTTGATTTTGGCACCGTAAAAATAATCCTAAAAATGGCGTACTTTTTGTAGTTGATATTTTCATCACTCACGAGAAGGGGTTTTATTATTCCTGTTTCATGGCATTTTACGCTTCTCAATCTAAAAATATCGGGTGTAAGATATTCACGGAAAGAAGATTGGATTTTGGCACCGTAGAAAAACCGAATTTCTTGCGTACTTTTTTCAGTGTACAGTGAGATTACTGCACTCATTCTTTTTCTGTAAAGTTGATAAGTTGTTACTTGGCCTTTCTCATCGATTCATTGATGTTGAAAATTGGGGTGAATCATATATTCGGCCACACCCCTTCGTCAGAATCATCAAACTGGCTCCCGATCAACATTTCCAACAGGGAAAGAGTTAGAGACGCCATATGACTCTGACCGATGGTGCGTCGATAAGCCCCAACAATTATTAAATAGTTTTTGCACGACATTCCCAAGAGGATTTTGACAGCAACATTCACACACCATAGTACGTATGTATGCACGTAAAAGTTTGTCTCAATTTAGACTATAAACCACTTGCATTCGATATTTTAGGAATTTACTTACCTTGCCACACTCATTAAGAAAAATAAGAAAATATTTTTTTCGGTCAAATATCTCAATTCTTTCTTTTTGTTGTGTTTTGCCCCGCGATTTCTCCTGTTGGTACTTTCTTGGAATCTGGCCTTTTTGGCCCTTTTTCTAGTAGCTGGCATCTAGGCTATTTTTGGTTTGTCCCTTGTATAAATATGACTTCTTTTGGCCTTCTCTGCTCTTGAAAAGATGTTTTGACACCGAAAAAAGAAAAAGAACAGCAGAAAAAACTAGTGTGGTGGTGAGAGGGAGGGATAGAACTTTGTAAAAAATACGATCCAAAAAATGACGGCCACCAAACATCGGATGCGAGGCATGCGATACTATAGGCGCCCTTTGGGTGAAAAGTTGGCGGCAAAGTGCATCCTCTGAGGCTCCACCCTCCCCCAATTTTCAAAATCCTAGATCCACCACTGTTCGAGAGCAAAAATTCACAGTTGGAAAAACATGAAAAATATTAAATGTTAGCGGGGAGTGGTGTGACCAAGATAATTGATGATGCTAAAACATTTTCTGGTTCTGTGGATGGAAGCATTTAATGGCCACGCGGGATTGGAAGGGCACTCCTGGCTTCCTACTAAATAGGTAGTGTGCTAAAAAATACTGCGTCAAGTCAATATCAAACCGTCAACAATTAGTTTTAAACGGTGATACAGGTAGCTTTTCTGGTCGTTTTAGCCTCAAATCTGGGTTTTGTGGTATTTATTTGGCCATTTTGTGAAAAATGACCCCTTTTTGGACGTTTTTATAACTCCGTTTGGCGTTTCTCCGCCGAAAAAACTGGCAGCCCTGGGCAGCATCTATAGTCTTTAGAAGATGGAAGAACACAAAAATTGGGAAACATTTTTTTAACACTGACGCCTCTAAGTTGTATTCCCCCCGCCTCCAAATGGGGTCTTGATCCCCTAAAGACACTATAATTGCCAGCACAAGAAATGCCCCCTATTGATTTTTCCTTAAAAAATGCCCTGGGGTACAGGGTCAACGGGAATTCTTAAAAGGAAACCCAACTTAAGGATTCATTTTTCATGTAAAACCAAATCTCATTTAATGTAATTAGGATATTGTTTCAGACTAAAACATGCAACCACAAATACTTTAACGATCTAATAAATGCGGTTCCATTGCAGAGAAACTTTGAAAATATCATGGAGCGTAGGATAGAGCTGCCGCGTATGTGGGGCCGCTTCCACCGCCTGCCACCCGACCACCGCTGCAAGTGCTGTTGGTGCCGTGGCGCGGCGCTGGCTGACGAGCAGCACCTTCTCTGGCCCCGCCCTCATGGCCAGCTTGCAGTGCAATAGGCTCCTGGCACTGTCCGCCGACCTCGCGTCAGCTTCAATCACACCTCCCCCGGCCCGGCCCGCCTAGCAACCAGTGTGCCGGGGCGGCGGCGGAGGCACGCGCGCTGCACCGCCGCCGCCGCCGGACTACCACACCAGTCTGCAGCGTGTGCGTGTGCGTGCGGCGGGGACGAGGAGGACTGGTGGCCGGGCGGCGGGGTGAGGCCGGCTTTGTTCGCGCTGGAGCCGGCGACCTGCTACAGTGGTGAGTGTCTTGGCTAGGTTCGCGGCATCGCCTGCACTCTTGGCAGAGTTATAAATGCTGTTGCATAGCAAGCTGTAGATGTCTGTGTGTGTGCACCAGAGATCAGACATGGCTGCATTTCTGGTTGCAACAGTTGCCCGCTGGTGCAATGATTCGAAAAGGTTTGGACGACCAAGCCGGCATCTGTCTGGCAGCCGGCGCCGACCTGTCCCGGATATGACGCAACGCCACGGATCAGTGGGGAGGGCCGCACCAGCGCCACACGGAAGCCAGACCCACCCCGCCCCTCCCCACTCGCCCAGCCCAATCAGACGCCGCCCCCACAGCCCTTCACCGGCCCAAGCTGTTTGAATTTTCCCGCCGAGTTTTTGCCGCTGCTGCGGCGGCGGTTTCTCCTGTTGCCAGGCGGGCCGCTCTCACCCCGTTAGCGCAGCAGCTCTGCCAGCCGCCTTCCTCCCCTCTCTCTTTCTCTCTCCGGTTCTCATCCCCCTTTCTTTCGCTTTCAGATGGCAGCGGCGATGCGGCAGATGGCGCGGCGTCGGGCGGCGTTCGCGGGGCGGCCGCCGTTGTGTGACGATGTGCGGCGCGGCTGCGCGGCGGCGGCCAGCCCAGCCGCCCGCCGCCCGGGTACGGCGACGTCCACACAGTGAGACGGTGGTGAAGCAGTTGAAGGGCGAGTGCAGTGTAACGTGTTTGCGCGAGGAGAGTGTGCGCTCGTCGGGATCACGGCCAGGTAAGCCCGCTGCCCCCAGAGCCTTGCCCCAGGCGTGGTCTGTCGCTGGCTCCCGCGGCACATGATGCATGTTTGCACTGTCATGGTTCAATGTTAGAAGACGTTTCTTTTTTGTGAGTTTGTATCGTTCCGAAAGCAATAAAACTGCAGTATGTCTGCGCTGCAGGAGCACGTGGAAACACGACAGCTTGATTTAACAGCAAAATTCATTTCATTGCGTCATGAACGTCGCTGTATATTTCGCTCATCATATCTGTTATTGAGTTCTTTATGACGATTTATCGTCAAGCTGTACAAATATATAAATACAATGCAGTGCTTGATCATATAGATTCCAATCACTTCAGGTGTTCAGTTCATTTATGTCTGGCACTGCTTGTCATCTTGGGAACTGCCGACAATAACCCATTCAAAACAGAGCCGTGACATTACCTCATTTGCGACACTCGAGCACGAACCCCAGCCAGAAGCTGATGTTTAAGCGTCCCCACCCCAAATAACTATTGAAGCTGTGCTATCTTGTCAATTTGTATTGCCTTTTCCATTGCGACTTCTGAAATTGTACAAGTTCTGTTAATCATTGGTTTGTGTTTTTTATTCAACGTGCACAATTTGTCTAAGAAACCTTGCTCTCGCCTATGGGCCGTTAAACGATTCCAATTAGGCAAGATGTACAATTGTGAAAGCTGGTCCAGCAAACAGACGTTGTTTTGCGCAACTGACTGCCTTTGTATCGACCAGGAGCGTAGCAGTCCCCTGCCCCAATGGTGGCCAGAAAACCTGACTCCCTATCTAGAACGAGCAACCCGTTTTCTAACCTCTTTTAGGATCGTGCTCCTACATTAGACTACAAATTGGTGAAGCATGAGCCAACCACCCCCCTCCCCAGAGGTCAGAATAATCCAGATATTTCTAACTTAATTGTCAAAATTCTGGGGAAACCAGAAGATTTAATATTTCCAAACAATACTGATGCCCATTGGAGAGCAAGTAAGCCATTTAGTTTGGTACGGTATTACACAGTGCTGCGGAGTTGGTAGAGTTTCTTCGGAGTCGACTCCGACTCCGGCCTGAAAAGATCGACTCCGACTATGGGTTTGACTGTAGCCAGAGATATGTCGAAGCTTATATTTGAGTAGACTACCAGAACAAGGAACACAAAATTGATTGTTATTTTCTTCTCTATTTCCTCTACAAGAGAGTTTCTCTGCCTTCACGGTATGATAACCCCTTTTAATAGTCAGAGAAAGTGGGGGATACAAGGGGAGGGGGCAATGGGGCTTAAAGTGAGTGGACCACTTTGTGAAAATCCTAAAAATAACATTTTAAGAACAACAGAGGTCTGAAAAACAGGAAACATTTTTCCTCACTTTCATGCGCTAAAAACAGAAATATATCCTCTTTTCTAACAATACGTGACGTCATCAAAATAACACTGTTGATAATCAGTGAAATCCCAAACGTTGATCATAGACTCGCTATAAGCTCCATTCAGAGCATTTCCGCACGGCGAAAATAGCATGCAGTACAAGAAGCACTGGTGCAAGAACTGCACGTCAGGTGTCACTACGTTAGCCGAGTTTATTCAGTGGCAGAAAGATTATGCATATGTCTGATGTAAGGAAACAATTTCAGAATTGGATTTTGGCAAAAATATTTAACTCGTGTTTGCAAAAGTACGGGGGAGGAAGGATATTATGTGTATTGCAGTTATTGGCCTAATTTTGACCCAATAACGCCCTGAACTGGACAACTTTTTGCCTAACATGCCGGTGGACAATCAGTTGCATGCTGGTTCACTCTCTAGCATGGTACTTTCAGCGTGTGGACGAGACGTAAGGCTTACGACCAATCAGATTACTGCAACCATATTGAAGGTATTCCTTCAGGGTTTGAAATAAGCCAATGGGCGCCTTTACTTTGAACTTTAAAGCCGGCGAAAATTTTATACCGAGAGCTCTGGGTGAAATTAAATATGCCAAAAGTGATTTCTTAACACGCTCTACAAAACTGTTATCTCAGTTCAAAACCCATTATAAAAGTGGGGCACTCCCTTTAAGCCCCCTCCCACGAAATATCAGAGTGCCTATAGTTAACCCGTTTCTGGCCAGGGTATCATTTATGATACCCACAACTTTACATTTACAAACTGGCATAACTGTTTCTTTGTGTGCACATGGTTGGCTGCGTGCATGCTCACTGTGTATCTGCGCTCCGATTACCGTCAACGTTTCCCGTTTTCTGTTCATTTTCCCATCGTATTTCAGATTTTTTCATTTCACGATAATCAAAATGAAAAAGTTACGGCAAAAACGGTTAATGCATAGCGGGAGGCTGTTCCGAGGCAATGGCGGGGGAGGCTCGAGCCCCCTACCTCTCCCCCCGAAATGTTTTCCAGGATCCGCCACAGGTCAGAGTCATATAACCGCTCGGTTATATTACCCCCACCCTTTAAAAGAAATCAGCGTGGAAGAGTCAGTTGTTTGCCAATGACCTTATGGTACCAACTTATGCTCTTTCCTTAGAACAAAACTGCCCGCGATGCATTGCAACGACAGCGAAGGTGGAGGATGCCTATGTATTTATTCAGCTTGATAGATTCCACTGTACTGGCCTTGTTCGGACGCGTCGGAGCTGTGTCAAATTTAGTGGCGAGAGAATTAAGCTCCCTCTGCATCCTCTTCATTCGTGGGCCATTCAGGCCAGGCTATGTCATGGCTGTGCAACTTATGACCACTCGTGACAAATTTGGACTCTGACTCCGACCCGGAGTCGGAGTCGGAGTCGGCTCAAATTTGATGGACTGCGGCCGAGTCCGACTCCGTCGTCTCGGTATCACGTTCTGGCAGCAGACTGGCCAACTCTCTCCAGTGATTGCTTCGTAGAACCCACAAGTCCCTGTTTTGTTTTATTTTTGTTTTGGTGGCAGCTTCCTTCTCTCAGGGTTAAACTTGGTCCCCGTTGGGGAGAGGGAATACATGTTCTGGACTCTGAGCCCACCTGCCCTATTCCCGCCCATACTAAAAGTACCAGAATCTAAAGCAGAGCCAACAGCTGAGTGACGCTCAAACTGTGGCCGTCAGCAAACATGCCGGTTTTCAGCAAAGATTATTCTGCCACTTTTGAACATATTTGTACTCCTCTAACCGTAAAACAGTGGCGCCCCACTAACCAAAAAGTGAGGGTGGAAGTTGTGGGTTAAAGGTGGGAGAAGCAGGCAATTCGACAGGTCCGACGCCGACCTAGTGCTGCTTGTTTAAGTCCGGTGAAGGTCTGGCCTTTGAAAAGCACCCCACTAAGTGCGGGCAGGTAGGACCGCTTTGAATGGACATTATCTTGTCATTGTTGAGTGATATTGGCTGCGGTTGAGAGATTTTTCATTGTAGATATTCATCTGCTCTCTGATTGGATCTTTGACCTCAGCTGTGGCCGGGTGCATACCTGTTACTGATCTAAAAACATATATGAAATGAAATAACCGTGATAAAACAAAAAAAAGTCATATAAAATACATATACCTTAAATTTGAGAAGCATCTTTATTCTGTCAGTTAACTTAAGAAAAGTAATCTTACATCCATCAATTCTGTCAATACATACATCCAATTAAAAAACTGGCATATGAAATTAGGCAGATGGTATTCTCAACAAGTCAATAGCCAGCCACTATCACTGATAGTACGAAACACAATGTTTGTACAGTGATGGATCCAGGGGTAGGGGCAAAAAGGCATTTCCCCCTGACGGAAAAGCTCGGGCAAAACTATGTTTTAGCCCCCCCCACCCCAGAGTGGTCCACCTCCTTTATGCCCCGACAGTTCATAGGTCTTGTCTTTATAAGGAAGATTCTTTAGTTCATAAGGAAGATTTTGGCGCTTCAACTCTCAACTTCAAACAGAACCAGTTCAGTGTAAATATAGGGTCTTGGAAAGGAAAAAAGTATCTTGAGCCCATCTTTCACACCGTGACGTTTTTTTCTTGCTCTTCGCCTCAAATATCCCAAATTCTACCTCCAAGTCATATTATTGTAGCACAGTTTTTCACTGCGTGGCGTTTTTTGGCTTTTCGACTTTGGTTTGCCCCTCCCATATCGACCGGCCAGATCCACCGCCGCCACTGTGTCCCAATTTTGGCTGTCGATATCGTATCAGATGTTGAAACAAACTGTTCTTCGTTCCGGTTTTGTCGTTTGGTATTGTTTATGATTGCATATTCATTACCGCAACGCGTACAACTCAAGACCAATTGTATCACAGGGAGATGTCATGTTCCATCCACAGGATCTTTACATGTGAGAAGCATCTGATAACACCAAACTGGCAGCCAAATGGCCTTTCAAATGGTAGGCGTCTCGACTATGGTGAAATGTGATAAAATAACAGAGGTCAATTTAAGTCATGAACTAAGGTCACCCGAGTTCGGCATGACTGTGTAATGCTCCAACATATCCGGAGCGCCATGAACCTGTCAAGCCTTGAAATGAAATCGGTAGCGACGTATTTGCGTACTTTTCTTTTAAATGACATATAAGGTCAAGCTAGGTCATTTAGTCAGATTACAAGGGTCGTTTCTGATCCAAGGCACAAGTAATGGTACGAAATCTGTGGTAGGTAAGTGATCAGCCTTATTTGACATCCATTCCAGCCATGTTGTAGCGTATCCGCACGAAAGGTATTTGCAATGAGCGTTTTGCCCTAAGTGATGACCTAGGTTCGACCTGACCTGTGGTCAAAGTTTTTATTTTTCTCATATAGCCCGTTGTATCTTATATCCATTGATATCAATTTTAAATAGTTCTGATCAGCCACTTTTAAGATACAAAATTATTTCTGCTTCAATGTTTGCGTTGACCCCAAATTTTTGATGACCTCTATCTGGTGACCTCTTTGACCTTGGGACCTGAAAATGAGCAAATTTTTTATTGTATAGGGGATCTTGGGTGAAAAGTTTGGTGGAAATCTGAGGGGTTCTGGTGGAGATCTGAGGGGTTCTGGTGGAAATCTGAGGGGTTCTGGTGGAAATTTGAGGGGTTCTGGTGGAAATCTGAGGGGTTCTGGTGGAAATCTGAGGGGTTTTGGTGGAAATCTGAGGGGTTCTGGTGGAAATCTGAGGGGTTCTGGTGGAAATCTGAGGGGTTCTGGTGGAAATCTGAGGGGTTTTGGTGGAAATCTGAGGGGTTTTGGTGGAAATCTGAGGGGTTCTGGTGGAAATCTGAGGGGTTTTGGTGGAAATCTGAGGGGTTTTGGTGGAAATCTGAGGGGTTTTGGTGGAAATCTGAGGGGTTCTGGTGGAAATCTGAGGGGTTCTGGTGGAAATCTGAGGGGTTTTGGTGGAAATCTGAGGGGTTTTGGTGACTTTGGTGCCTACCTGGACAATTTGTCCTGGAATGAACCATACTGGGTGGCAGGTATTCATTTTTTTAATGTGAAAACTCTAGATGTTAATTGCTTATTTGCCAGGTATAATGAAAAAGTTAATTTGAGTCATAAACCGAAGAAGCCCGGCATCAGCACGATGTGGCGTCAAATAGGGTATCTATGCCCCCGTCAAAGACAATGGGCCTGAGCTGGTATTTTACACCGTGCCCCGGGCTGAGAATGTCCCGCCTCCATTGTGAAGGTTTATTTATTTATTTGCTTTCTCGGAGATACCCACGTTGTGGTGGCGATTACATCTCCGTTTACACTTCACTCAGTGGCACTGATCATGGTTTAACATTGATTGTGCTAATTATGGATGACAGGCTATTATAATAATTGATGAATGAAAAGTCATGGATTTTACTGATAATGGACTGACGCAGTAACGCATATTATGATTTAGGGACGGATGAGTTGCTTTATTTTCTGTTTGAAGCTGTAGCGGCTTTTGGTGTGTCTTGCTATCGTAGGCAGTGCGTTCCAGGTTCTGACGGCTCGGTGCGGGAATCTCTTGTGTGTTGTTTCTACGTTTGGTGGTCCTGTGTTGGAAGTTTGGATGATGGTGGTGTCGGCTGATGCACGTGAAGCCATGCATGATACCTCATGCCTTTTCTTGATCAGATACTTATTTTCTGTGGGCCTTCAGTTGGATGAACCAATTTATGAATGGCTGATGAGTCGCATGTTGAAATGAGCTCGGTAAAGCTTGGCCACCCGAGCTCCCGCCTGGCTGCGCTGATTCGGTCGTACTTCTTCTTGCCGGTGACGATTCGAACCCCGAAGTTCACGACCTTGTTCAGCCTTTGGCGGTTCTGATCTGTGACTGGTGCCGAGGAGGGCCGACAATACCGCATGTGAGGAGACACGAGGGCTTCTACCAGCGTTTTGGTTGTTTTTCGAGGAAGAGTGTGAGCCAGCTTGTTGAAAGAGAGAAGTGAACCAAAGCATCGTTTTGTGACTATGGATGTTTGTTGCTACCCAGTCAGATGCTTATCCAAAGTTATTCCAAGAATTGTCACGGTATAGGCAGATTTCAGCGTTGTATTTTCAAAAGTGACTTCAAAATTATTCGCTCGTTTGGTCCGATGAGACGTTCCTAATGTGATCAACTCTGTTTTGTTCGGATTCAGCTTCATGCCGCTCGATTTGAACACTTGGACACGATGACTAGGTCCTCTTCGATGCTCGCTTTCAGGTGAGCGAGATCAGTATGGTTCGGAGCAGCGGAGTGGAACAGTTGTGTGTCATCAGCATAGGCAACGATCTTACAGTCATCTGATAATTAGCAGCTAAGGGCATTAGTTAACAGCAGGAACATGATACCTACGTTACTGCCTTGAACTACGCCAACAGGGACGTTCCTTACTTAGTCACCTCCTTTCTTGCTCTGTTTTATATTCAGGAAGTAATCGTAGAACCAATGCGATGAAATTCCGTTACACTCTAGCTTGTCGAGTAACTTGCGGTGGTCCACGAATGAAACCTTATCTCCCTACCGACAAAAATCTCTCCAAAGCCAAAATATATTCGACTTTAGATTATTTTTGATGTTCCGCATCTACTCGCTTCAACAAATTAAATGTTCCCAAAGTTGATAAGAAATGAGGGCCCATCACACTGCCTTGTGGTACGCCTAGGGAGACCTGCTAGTGGTTTGCTGAGATAGTGGAGTTGTATTTAACGAATTGTGAGCGGTTTGAGAGATAGGATTGGAAAAAGTTGAATGGGGTGCCTTGAACACCCCAAAAGTTTAATTTTGATAAAATAATATTGTGATTAACAGTATCAAAAGCTTTGCTAAAGTCTAGATAGATGACGGCTGACAGCAATTTTGAAGCAAGGGCAGAGATAAGGTCACCATGAAGTAATGCTATGGGCATGTAAGTACTATGTTTTTTCCGAAATCCGAACTGGTATTTATAGAGCATATCAATTTCAGCCAGGTATTCCGTGAGTTGGGCACATACAATTTTTTTCAAATACTTTTGAAAGCACAGGTAAGATTGATATTGGGCGATAGTTTGCAAAGGTTAAACGGTTGCCAGATTTGAAAATGGGGACAATGAGCGCTTGCTTGAATTCATCAGGAAAAACCCCGGTGCAGAGACAAATATTAAATAAATGAGTTAAATGTGGTGAGATTACAGGGCTAATAGATTTTAAAATTTTTGAACTGACCCCATCTAAGCCAGCGCCTTTATTGCTAAGGAAAGAGATGATGTTTGACACGAATTGCGTGCTCACCGGGCTAAATTCAAAAGATTGTGTCGTTTGGTGCTCCAGCTATTCAAGAGGATCTGAAGTGGACAGAGGTAGCGCATCATCAAGCCTGGTTGCTATCGTGGAAAAGTATTTATTGAATTCGTCTGCAATATGCGATGGGTCAGTAATATATTCATCATTTACTTGAAATTGTTCAAGAAGATCATTTTGTTTTACTTTGCTTTTTCGACTAAGGGTGAGAAGAGTATCCCATAGTCTTTTGAGATTTGATTTTTCCTGCTCTAGTTTTCTTTGAAAGTAGAGCTTACGAGCTGTTCGTATAGTGCTAGTGAGGCAATATTGATACGATTTGCATGCTATTTATCATGTTTATCACGGGTTTTTATGAATTTCAGTTAGAGATCTGACTTTTTATTAACACTGTTAAGAAGACCGAATGAAATCGAGGGCCGAATAGGGGTAAGTCTCCGAGATTTTGTTGCAATCGAGAGTTTTGCGATCTCTGCACTTAGCGTGTTCTGGAGGACAGTTGCAGCTGCGACTAGATCACTTATAGAAAAGAAATTTTGTAACTTAGATGCTAATTTTTGTTTGAGTATCTCTGTCTTTCTGAAGTCAAAAGATAAGTGAAGCTTAAGCGATAGGGAAGAAGATTTCAGGGTGAAGTTTAGTTCAACAGAAATTGGAAGGTGGTCGCTAAAATCAGTTAATAATACCGATGATGACTTTAAGATAGAACTATCATTTGTAAAGAAGTTGTCAATGAGGGATTGTGTATCTGATGTTATTCTTGTTGGAAGGGATATACATGGATGAAATCCTTGGGAGGCAAGAGAATGTAAGAAAAATGAAGTATGTTGTTAAGAATTTTCTTTAGTAATATCAAAGTTATAGTCACCACCCATTAGACAAATCTTGTTTTCTGTTGATATATTTTCAAGGGTTTGTTCTAGCTAGTTCAAAAACATGGCAGATGGGTAGGAGTGGGATATATAAAGCGATCCAACTAGGAAGTGAAATGGAAAAATATTATGAATATCAAGGAAGCAAGTTTGCTGTTGAATTAGACTGGACTCCAGGTCACCCCACCTGCTGTATGAGAGATGCTTACTTACGTACATGCCAGCCCCCTTTCCCTTAGATTGAGCTGGTGAGGATATTTCTAAATTGTAGTCCTTGATTTGATACGAGTATTTTAGTTCGGGAGTTAACCATAGTTCTGTGAGCATTATTATCAATGGTTTATATTTTAGTTCAGATATAAATCCTTGGAGAGACTCAAAAATTTTGGTAGTGATCTTGTATTAATATGTATTATTGATGCCTTATCATGAAATTGTTTTCATTATATGAATATCTATATGAATATATATAGAATCTTTGAATATCTATATCTATATTCATCTATATGAATATTTAGAATATTTTGAATATCAAGAATATTTTGGACCCCAGATAGCTCAGAATCATGGTCGTTGTCAAGGGTTGAGAAGACTGGAAGAAATGTATTGTTTACATTTGGATCAATAGTGGCCTGAATTTCAGAAACTGGTGCAACAATAGAAGTAGGATGTGCACTTATTTTTGCTCAAGAATACAAACAATAAAGATGTGTTAATGAAAGGTGGCCGGGGAAGAAAAGACAGATTTAACAGGAAGTGCAGTTAGACTATGACAACAAACAATATGAAAGCTGTTCCCGATTTCACTGATTTCAGGTGGACCAACCATAGTAGGGGTGGAACAGACTTTTGAGATCTAGATGTGAGACGAAGGGGACATGACTACCTAGATACTTGAGGGCTGCTAACTATTTTTGGTCCCGTACCAATTTTGGGCCCCGTACCAAGGCCACGTACCAATTTTTGGCCCCGTACCAGGTGACAACAATCAAATCAGCCACCAGTGCCCACTCAGTTTATCATGTTAATTAGGCTGCATAAAGTTCCGGTCCAGAATGTCTAATCTCTTGGGCTATACAATATCAGTAGTGCCTGTAGTGGCGATGCTGGGCACACCAAGCCGGGGGGCGGCAAGTGCAGCGGGGGAGGGCGAGGAAGACTAACGGGCAAGACAGGCGGTGGTACTGACGGTACACAATTTGGGGAACTACTGTCCTCAAAGGGCTGCTCTCTAAGGGGGGCAGTTTCAGTGGCCTGCGGGGCACCACCACCCACCCACATCATCTAGCTGGGCATTTACACTGTGGGCGGAGGGAGAGCTCTCATCACAGTCCCTATGAGGATCAGCCTTGTCATTACCACCATGATCGGTGGAGGCGGCCACACCCTCCCCCGCACCGCATAGCCCCCACCAGCCATTCCCCCCCAGAGTCAAGGTCTGATCCCTGACCCCAGTCACCAGACTCCGCACCATCCTGCACCCCAGGTGACAAACCCGCCTGCAAGGAAGCAAGCACCTGCCGCTCACAAGAACCAGAGAACCCCCGGTCCAATGACCCCAGATGGCGACAATCCCCAGCGCTAGCAGGAGAACGCCGGACATCAGGGGGAGCAGCACCACGACCCTCAGAGGAGGCAGCACCCCGTCCCCCAGAGGCAGCACCCCATCCCCCAGAGGCAGCACCCCGCCCCCCAGAAGCGGCAGTACTCCGCCCTCCAAAGGCAGCAGCACCCCACCCCCCAGAGGCAGCAGCACCCCGCCCCCAGAGGCAGCAGCGCCCAGTCCCCCAGAGGCAAGCACCCCCCGAGGCAGGCACCCCGCCCCCCAGAAGCAGCAGCACCCCGCCCCCCCCAGAAGCAGCAGCACCCCGCCCCCAGAAGCAGCAGCACCCCGCCCCCAGAAGCAGCAGCACCCCGCCTAGTTCGAAACACAAAAATGACTTGACCCCAGGTCAGGTCAAGATCACTATCTGATCTAGCATAGTCAATATACACACCAATCGACTCGCTATAGTAATCCAAACGTAATTTTATCAAAATTAAAGTTTTGTCGTCATTTTCTGCTAAGTTATTGACCCAATTTGGAAAACCTGCTTAAGTAGCCCAGATGACCTCTCAGAGGTCACAGGTCCTAAATTGCAAAATTAACCTGAAAAGCGGCCCAGGATACTACGATTTGGCGAACATGAAGGTATGCTCAGCTGTATCTACACAAATACAGTCCAAATCCTGTTTTCCCCATGCATTTCCAACAGAGAGTTGTACCTGTATCTGTATCTGGCCCTAGGTCATCGATATAAAAAACCTCGAAGTATATTTTGTAGTACTCGGGGGCCCATTAAGTGGTATAAGTTTGAATTCGATAGATTCGCATATTTCTTACTCATGCTACCTTAAACATTTTTGAAGGTGAGGTCACTTGACCTGTACTGATGACCTGACCTGAGATGACCCGGCCTTTACATTTTGGAGGATGTTGCAGAATTGATCAAAGATAGCGTGCCGAGTACGGCGGTGCTTTGCGCCACCGTTTTTTCCGCCGAAAAAACGAGGAAGGGGTTAACACCCCCTCCATCACCGGGGGAGGGTTAAGGCTTTGGTAGCTTGAGGGCAAGATCACATTTCCTAGACCTGCTGATTTCCTTCTTCGTTTTAAGTCACGTGGCTTTTAAAGTGCTTTCCATTGTCATTTTTTGTCTCATCCGAGGTTAGATTCGTGATGTCTTAAATGTGCCATATGTTTGCTATAGCTTTTTGGGAGGACGAGGCGACTGTTCATTCTTTTGTTTTTTTGAGGTGCTGCATTGTGTCAATGAGAAGTGTGGTATTTCTAAGCTAAAATCGTCAGAATTTTTCAGTATATACTAGGGCAGGAATTGCCACTCAAAATGTCACACGTTGAAATATTGATTCCTGTTTTTTTTTGCATTTGAAACGTCGCTTACTGCTTCAATTATGCTTTTGCTTATGAAGGACATGTATTCAAAATGAAAAGGTCTCCGGCCCTTGAATCTTGATCCTACTCACATGTTACCATTTAGCATCCTTCCTCATTCCCATGAAGCAAATAGTGTATGTCATGAATTAATGCATTGCAATTTGCATATTATTGAAAGAAATGTGCAGTTAGGAAAAGTTGATGTCATGAATAAATACATTCCGATTTGCTATTATTGAAGGAAATATGCATTTTGTGTGTACATACCCTGCCACCATTCTGAGTCGGAATCAACTCCGACTCAATGCTTATTTGAGTCAGAGTCGGGTGGACTCACTTTTGAATTTGGGCTGAGTCTAGTCGGCTCACCATTTTCAACACGACGGGTCGAGTCGGAATCAGAGTCAGCCTTTAAGCTGTGAGTCAGAGTTGAGTCGACTCAAGAAAATTTGAGTCGTCAGCAAGCCAGTCTCCGGCTATGCATTTCGTAACCGGAGGCACTCTGCGCCATGTCAGGCACTCTGCGCCATGTTAGGCACTCTGTGCCATGTTAGGAACTCTGCGCCATGTTAGGCACTCTGCGCCATGTCAGGCACTCTGCGCCATGTCAGGCACTCTGCGCCATGTTAGGCACTCTGCGCCATGTTATGCACTCTGCGCCATGTTAGGCACTATGCGCCATGTTAGGCACTCTGTGCCATGTTAGGCACTCTGCGCCATGTTAGGCACTATGCGCCATGTTAGGCACTCTGTGCCATGTTAGGCACTCTGCGCCATGTTAGGCACTCTGCGCCATGTTAGGCACTCTGCGCCATGTTAGGCACTCTGTGCCATGTTAGGCACCCTGTGCCATGTCAGGCACTCTGCGCCATGTTAGGCACTCTGCGCCATGTTAGGGGGCATTGAGCTCACTCCCCCCACCCCCCACCCCTGTATCCGCCACTGGTCGGGAAGTTTAGCTTCTGGGTAGGTTGTGAGAGGAGGATCCCCTGACGTGCATGCACCTATTTGATTTGACAAATCAGCCTGTGCTTTGTCGTCAGATATATTCTTGTGGTCATCAACAAACCCAGGAAGCTTGTTTTTCCTCCCTTCCTAAATTTTTAGAAAACATGGACATATTTGGGTTCGATTAAAAAACCCAATGATATCCCTGAAACTCTTGAAATACTGGTCAGCAGAGATAATTTTAATGATCTTGAAAATCGTCGATATTCGGAGGAATTCATGCGTTCGAATGTGGCCTCTCTTCTCTAAAGGA
Source organism: Lepas anatifera (assembly GCA_034440635.1). Lineage (NCBI taxonomy): Eukaryota > Metazoa > Arthropoda > Thecostraca > Lepadidae > Lepas > Lepas anatifera. Next base: position 182,454 of record JAOTON010000551.1, read on the forward strand.
AGTCCTGACCTCAGCGCCGACCCTCCACGCCGCACTGTTGCCATTGGGATGCGGTCCCAGATCCTCCCTTCCGGCACGTCAACAAATACATCCACATCTATTTCACCGCCACATCAGCAGAGCCATCGTACCTCACTTTCAAGCTGCTTTCTGGTTTCTTAATGACAACGTGTAAAGTATTGTACTTTTATAACAGTTTTCTCCGAAGCCCTTCAAAACCAAGTGACATTTTTGTTCACCGACAGCCCAGGTAATTGCAATTGTGTAAATCCCGGGGTAGTGGTGGACAGATAAGACGCTGTTCAGGTATGGGCAGTATCTTGAAAACCGAACATCTTGTATTATTGACCAGTTCCGGGGACTGGATAATTGTCCATTTTTCCGGGAAGCAGATCTCACAAACAGTACTTACTGGATATCCAGACTGGAATATTTGCAGGTAACCGTCCGAGTAATCGTGCCTATCTAATATTTACCCCTGCCTCGGTGGAGGGGTGTTTGATCACCTCCTTTCTCGGGCTTTTCCGGCGGCAGCAAAAAAAAACGGCGTCACGAAGCACTGCCGTGCTTGGTACGCTATCCCTGATCAATTCTGGCACTTTTCCCAAAGTTTTAAGATTTAGTCATCTCAGGTCAGGTCACCAGTGCAGGTCAAGTGACCTCACCTCCAAAAAAGTGTCAGATAAGATAAGTAAGAACACGATAAATCTAACCAACTGAAACTGATATCTCCTAATGGGCCCATCCGATACTACAAATACATTTTGTTTTCATATTGTTGACCTGGGGTCAGATACGGACCATATATCAATGATCCTTTAATGGAAATGCATGGGGAAAACGAGAATTGGGCAAAAGATAACTATATTTCGGTAGATGCAGCTTATAGTACCTACCTTTTCTCTAAATCATAGTATACTATGTCCTTTTCCAGTTTCATGTTGCAAGTTTTGACCTATGAGCTCTGAGAGTTCATATTGGACTGCTTAAGCAGGTTTTTCAGACTTGGGTTAATAACTTCGCAGGAAATGACGATTAAGCTTTTTTATATCATTACGTTGGGCTTGTTATTGCGAGTCTCTTGATTGCATATTACGTATGCTCCTTCAGATGGTGACCTTGCATACATGCATTTTTATATTTTGCCATAGTATGGTCAGATGATACACCATTTCATTCACCGTAACGAGAGGAAGGGAATGGTGCCTAAAAATTGACTCAACTCAACTCAACTCTGTCAGACGCTTGAGCCCAGAAACTCTTCTATAAGCTGTTGACCTGCCTTGACCTCAATATCAACCTGAGCCCAAAAAGGACAAATGCATTTTCCTCATTAATTTTTTTGAGCTATCCATCAGCGTATTCGCGTTTTTTTCGCTATCCCGCATAAGAGCCGAGATCGAGAGGGGAGGGGTGTTTGAACACTGCCCCCTGGGACGTTTTAGGACAAGTTGACCAGTCATCACCCGTATTTTACGTACCATAGCCTCAATTGTTGTTCCAACTTCGTACACTGGGCTATTAGTGGCGTGGAATTCAGATTTGGGAATATTTTATGTCTCCAAATACGGGTTTTTGGTTACAGATTGAAGAAAATCGTGAAAATTCGTGTTTTTGGCAAACCTTGGAGGCAGCAAAACATTGAAGAAATAGGTATCTTACAAGTTATTCAGTTTATAAATATTTCACCCTCAGTGGTGAAAAAGTCGGGGGGGTTGCTGGTTCTGAAAGAGGCCCAGCGAGACTTAAACTCGTCCTCCCCTGGACTCCCCCTGGACTCCCCTGGAGGACATCCTGGATGCGGCTTTCCCATTCATACCATTCATCCAGTCATACGACGCGCCATTCTCAATATTGTCTGCGGAATGTGCGGAGTGTTAGAAGTACGGCAGCTGGTGGTCAGTGTTGCGGCCAGCTGCCCCTCACCCTCAGCCCATCACAGTGTACGGCATCTGGTGGTCAGTGTTGCGGCCAGCTGCCCTCACCCCTCAGCCCATCACAGTGTACGGCAGCTGGTGGCCAGTGTTGCGGCCAGCTGCCCTCACCCCTCAGCCCATCACAGTGTACGGCAGCTGGTGGTCAGTGTTGCGGCCAGCTGCCCCTCACCCCTCAGCCCATCACAGTGTACGGCATCTGGTGGTCAGTGTTGCGGCCAGCTGCCCCTCACCCCTCAGCCCATCACAGTGTACGGCAGCTGGTGGTTAGTGTTGCGGCCAGCTGCCCTCACCCCTCAGCCCATCACAGTGTACGGCATCTGGTGGTCAGTGTTGCGGCCAGCTGCCCCTCACCCCTCAGCCCATCACAGTGTACGGCATCTGGTGGTCAGTGTTGCGGCCAGCTGCCCCTCACCCCTCAGCCCATCACAGTGTACGGCATCTGGTGGTCAGTGTTGCGGCCAGCTGCCCCTCACCCCTCAGCCCATCACAGTGTACGGCATCTGGTGGTCAGTGTTGCGGCCAGCTGCCCCTCACCCCTCAGCCCATCACAGTGTACGGCAGCTGGTGGTCAGTGTTGCGGCCAGCTGCCCCTCACCCCTCAGCCCATCACAGTGCCGCCCCACAGTCTGGGTCGATGCAGCCGTCGCCGCGCCGTGCGCCGACCCCTTAGCGGCCGATTGCCGTGTCGGTGGTGTCAGCCAAGGTGCTGTAAGCTCTTGCCCTGCGATGCTAGATGATGGGCACAAAGGCAATCCCCAGGCTGCACCTGTTGGTGATTTCATTTAAAATAATTGCAAATTTTCTTGTTTAATCTTGTTTGCGGCTGTTTTAAAGTGCTGTGTGAATGGTCTCACATTGTGTGCTAGTACAATTTAAGCTCCATGTGAAATGTCACTGCCATATCAACAGATGCCGCGGAGAACGAAACATATTGAATTGGTCTCCGCTCCGGTGTTTGGCACGGATTTAATTGAGACCATTTGTCGGCTTTGCAGCACTCGGATTGGGGGCCTGCTGGGAAGCCCTGTTGCCGCGGAAAAGCCGTGCAGTCACCGCTGGCTAATAATAAATCGTAGCGACGTAGTGCGAGTTGTGAGAACGCGCCCATCTGCAGGAAACGCCTTGAGATTCACCTGGTGGGAATCGCACCCACCGGCCACCGGCCCGGCCGGCCTGCACTGATCGCTGCTCAAGAGCCATTACATTGGACGCTCCCGCCCAATCGCCCAGTGATGGTACATGTGTGCTGGCCCTTTCCCACGTGCATGCGGTTGGTCACCAAGGCTGATCTCTGGTGTTGGTGTAACCTAGCGGAACTCGGACGCGCTAAATCAGTAATGTTACTGACGCGAGTGGTTGTCTGCGAATCCCATGTGTTAAAATATATTGATTTCCACGTTGTAAAGCCATCGATCGTTTGTCAGCAGTGCGATATTAAAGGTAGGTGGTGCGATAAGCCGATATTCAGAGTTGCATCAGTTGTAATTCACCTGGGACAACCTGCTGGCTTTTTCGGAAAGAGAATAAAAACGGAGACGCTACGCGCCGCCGTACTCAGTATAACTTTTTCTCATCATTTGACGTCTTTTTTAAATTTGGGCCCAGGTCATGTCAGGTCAGGTTACCATTGCAGGTTATGATCTCACCTCTAAACATGTTTAAGATAGTATAAGTAAGAACGAGGTTAACCTTTGGATCTGAAATTCATATCACATAATGGGCCTCTACTAAGTACTGCAAAATGTATACCGGGATTGTCTATATCAATGACCTAAGGTCAGGTACTAGCTATGACCTCTCCATTGAAAATTCATGGGATAAATGGTTTGAAGTGGATGACTTGGCAATAAATGATAGTAAAGCTTTTATTTTAACCCTTGCCTCGGTGGCGGGTACGAGCCACCTTCGCCCTGGTGGGGGGCTAAAAAAGACCCCCACGATCTCAAAAACTAAGAGAGCTAGAAAAAGCGCAAAACGGAAATCGAAAGCTCTTCAAAAATGATATCGAAAATACTTCATTCATTTTTCTTGTCAGGTCAACATCAAGGTCACCAGAGGTCAAAATAGGTCAAAATCGCTAAGATGAGGTGTACTAAGAAAACCTCATATATCTCAGAAACTATGATAGCTAGAAACATTTCTCCATGGCCATTCGAAAGCTCTTGAGTTTCTCTTTCATTCCAGTGCCATCCATTTTCGTGTCAGGTCAAAGCCAAGGGAGCTACAGGTCACTGAATATTGGGCATATTCTTGGGAATGTCCATAGCCACCCATGCATAAGGGCGTTTCCTTCTTCGCTAATAACTTCCAAACCAAACAAAATACAGCCATGGTTGATGCACCATTGCAATCCTTTCGTCAATACGAATCGAATGACATATAATATTGCTATCCCAAGTCAAATTTAAGAATTTGACCTGACCCAGGTCAACGGCCTGACTCAACTTGACCTGGTATAGTCATGATGTATATCATTTTACTTGCAGTGACTATACAAACACTTTGGTGACAAAATAGAAGTTCTATCTTAGTTTATTCAAAATTTATAGAGTAAAACACCAAAAAATGCTTATTTGACCTAAGGTGACCTTTTAAAGGTCACAAGTCAAAATCTTTGGCATCAACTTCAGAAATAGGCTAAGAGGAAGTCGTAACCGATGTTTGAAGTTGATTCCATCCATACTTACTGAGAAAAGTTCATTTCGTGATTTTCCCCATGTATTGACAATGGGGAGGTCATGCTCTGCACATGACCTTAGGTCACCAATATAAAAATCCTGGAAGAAATTTTGTAGCTCCTGGTGGGCCCAATATGTGGTATGAGTTTCAACTTGATCGATTAACCCTTCTTGTAGTTATGCGGTCCTAAGCATTTTTTGAGGTGAGGTCACTTCACCTGGCCTGGTGACCTGACTTGATATGACCTTGAACTAAATTTTCAGGAAGATGTAAAATGACGAAGGAAAGCTGACAGTTTGCGTGGCGCCGCCGTTTTGATCACTTTGAAACCCGAAGGGGGTCTAAGACCCCCACCCGAGTAACATCATTGGTTGTTCTTATTTGTGGTTCTACTGATATGCATCTTAGCCTATTTTGACCTTGGCCTGACTTCCAGGTTAGGTCAAATCCTAGATTTGACCTAGCAAGTTCATATTATTGACTCGCTTGTTGCAAGGATTCCAACCGTCTAGATATTTTTGCTCTATCTATGGTACTTCAGATGTAATGACTGAAAACCTTCAGTTCCTTGTTATCCTTAGGGTGAAAGGCTTTGACCTCTAGTGACTTTAAATGCCACTAATACACAAATGCAAAGGGAATTACGGAACGGAATAGAATCGGTCCGGATTGCATATCACATTCTTGGTTCTATTCGGGGCGGAGCGGAATTAATTCGTTGCTTCAAAATATCTTTGGAGATAGTGGGATGGGAGGGAATTTTACTTACTTACTTACTACCATACGCGGCGGAACGTTTCCGCCTTTAAGGAACGTTCGACACCTTCAGCTGAGTCCATTATGTCAGCGGAACAAGTACTGGTAGATTGTTCCTGAAGGATTTATCACAGAAATCATTAATTTTGGAACTCAAATCCTTTATAAATTTTGATAAAAAGAATAGGTACTCATTTAGTGTCCAGTAAATAATAAGGGGTGCTAATACTGTGCAACATTGTAATAAACACCATCTGAACTTAGCACTTGGTGCGTTTTTGAGCCCGAAAGCTTCCAATGCTTTGGAAAAACACCTTTTGTGGAAATATAAGTGGAAATCTTATCATTGCCATTTTTTAAAGGTGCTGTAGTGAAGCACATCAGGCAGCACCGGTTTTGATTATCGTGTGGCTCTTGTTTTAGTCTACGTTTTAGTGAGTTTTTACCTTCATCTTGTGTTTTTGTTTGTGTTTTTATCTGCACATCTTGTATACCCACTTTTATTATTGTAGAGGCTTCATGTCATAATGATGTCTTATTTCTACAATGTTTTAATGACACCAAGACTTAGGGCGAGCGCGTGACTTTGTTGCCTATTTCGGAATGCCACGGGTATCATTTTTATCATTTCATTGTAAATACCATGTCTTTGTTTTACTTGAGCTATTAGTGGGTTATACCTGTTGCTCATTTACATGAATAAATACACATACGAATACGAATGGTCGTAAGGAACATGCGAAAAGCCTCAATAGGTGTTTTCCTCATTTCAGTCAAAACGTATAAAAATTGAATATGCTGTCGCAAATAACACAACAGTATTTTCTTGTCGTAAAATCTTGTCAGGTTTCATCAAACGAAGACCTTGCACGAGAATTGAAAGCTTTACCTGCTTCTACCGGACTATACCATAATCCCCTCAGCAACCTTTTCGTGTTTGGAATGCCATTTGTATACCAGCTGGGGACCGTCCTGGGTACCCAGCCCCGCCATTTGTCTCGGGTCCGTCGGTACCGCCCCGCCATTGTCTCGGTCCGTCGGTACCGCCCGCCATTTGTCTCGGGTCCGTCGGTACCCGCCCCCGCCATTTGTCTCGGGTCCTCGGTACCCGCCCCGCCATTTGTCTCGGGTCCGTCGGATTGTGATCCACTTGTATACCAGCTAGGGACCGTGCTGGGTACCCAGCCCGCCATTTGTCTCGGGTCCGTCGGTACCCGCCCCCGCCATTTGTCTCGAGTCCGTCGGTACCCCCCGCCATTTGTCTCGGGTCCGTCGGATTGTGATCCATGTATACCAGCTGGGGACCGTCCTGGGTACCCAGCCCCGCCATTTGTCTCGGGTCCGTCGGATTGTGATTCCCTGGTATAGCAGCTGGGGACCATCCTGGGTACCCACCCCGCCATTTGTCTCGGGTCCGTCGGTACCCAGCCCCTGCCATTTGTCTCGAGTCCGTCGGATTGTGATTCACTGGTGACCAGTGTCCAGGACCATGATGGTTCATCCATCAATCATGGAGACCTGTTCTCATTTGAGAATCGCTTAAGTTTCTGTGCTTAAAGGGACAGCGTCGCAAAAATTTGTCCTGAGTTTTTTCGGTATTTGAAAATGTTGATTAACCCTCGGCTCGGTGTTTGAACATCCCTCGGGTTTTTCTGGCGGCACGAAAAACGGCGACGCTTTGCGCCATCGTATTTGGCAGACCCTATCCTAGATCGATTCTGCAACTTTCCCAAAATTTTAAGTTTGAGTCATCTCAGGTCAGGTCACCAGTGCAGGTCAAGTGACCTCACCTAAAAATTGTTTAAGGTGGCATAAGTAAGAAATGGGTGAATCTATCGGATTGAAACTTATAACACATAATGGCCCCACCGAGTTCTACAAAACATGTTACGGGATTTTTCATATATATGACCTCTTCATATTTTTCATATCTATGGTCAAGTACGGACCATGACCTCTCCTTGGGTAATACATGGGAAAAACCTAAATTGGGCTGTATTTGTGTAGATAAAGCTGATATTACCTTCATATTCTCCAAATCTAAGTATCCTGGGCCCCCTTCCAGGTTCATGCTGCAATTTTTACCTGTAACCTCTGGGAGGTCATCTGGAGCTACTTAAGCAGTTTTCAGACGGTCAATAATTTTCCACGAAATGATGAGACAGCTTTTATTTTGATATCATTACTTTCGGATTGCTATTGCGAGTGGATTTATATGCATATTGACTATGCTAAGTTAAAAAGTGGCATTGACCTGACCTGAGTTCAGGTCATTTTTGTGTTTTGACCTAGTATGGTCATATAATACATCATTCGATTTGCCGTGAAGAGGGCAAATCGAATGATTGTAACTCAACTCTCTCAGATGCTTAGAGCACACAAACTTTGCCAAATGCCCAAATGCCAACTTCTTTGACCTGTCATGACCTCAATATTTACCTGAGCCATTTAGTGATTGATACAGTTTCTTCGTGAAATTGTATGAGCTATCTACCAGCATTCGCGTTTTTTCGCTATCCCGCATAGGGGCCAAGTTCGAGGGGTTGTTCAAACACCCCCCACCAGGGCAAAGGTGGCTCGGAGGCCCACCGGGGCGCGGCTTAAGATGACGGTATTAATTTTTGTGTGTACGGCAATTTTCGAGAACACCACTCCACTATTGTTAATATTTTTAACGGTACGGTAAGAGACTGAAGCCAGCTCTTCATCTAGATTTTATCAATAACTGTGTTTTGTTTGGAAATAATATCTCGTGTTACCAAGTTTCTAGTCTGTTATTTGTCCATTCAATTTTGTCTTATTGAGCATTACAAATATGTAAAATTGATCAGTATTAAAAATACCGATTTAGATAATAAATCAAGAAGGTTTTAGCAATATCTAGATATCGTGTGGTGAAGAGGCTCCTGTGGTACTGACTCCAATCTCTCACTCGGGGAGGCTGCTGTGGTACTGACTCCAAACTCTCACTCGGGAAGCCGGCTGTGGTACTGACTCCAAACTCTCACTCGGGGAGGCTGCTGTGGTACTGACTCCAAACTCTCACTCGGGAGGCTGCTGTGGTACTGCCTCTAAACTCTCACTCGGGGAGGCTGCTGTGGTACTGACTCCAAACTCTCACTCGGGAAGGCGGCTGTGGTACTGACTCCAAACTCTCACTCGGGGAGGCTGCTGTGGTACTGACTCCAAACTCTCACTCGGGAAGGCTGCTGTGGTACTGACTCCAAACTCTCACTCGGGAAGGCTGCTGTGGTACTGACTCCAAACTCTTATTCGGGGAGGCTGCTGTGGTACTGACTCCAAACTCTCACTCGGGGAGGCTGCTGTGGTACTGACTCCAAATTCTCACGCGGGGAGGCTGCTGTGGTACTGACTCCAAACTCTCACTCGGGGAGGCTGCTGTGGTACTGACTCCAAACTCTCACTCGGGAAGGCTGCTGTGGTACTGACTCCAAACTCTCACTCGGGAAGGCTGCTGTGGTACTGACTCCAAACTCTCACTCGGGAAGGCTGCTGTGGTACTGACTCCAAACTCTCACTCGGGAAGCGCCGGTTCGAATCCGTGGCGGGCCAGTTGTACTGAAACTATCTATTTTTAGATTTTCTGCTTGCATATCAAATACGTACAAATGGATGGGGTAGCTACTCTATGGGCGAATTCTCCTGTTTTTTTTTGCCCGTGTGGAAGGGGGTATGAGCCCCAATATTGTTCTGATGTGGCCCCAATATTGTTCTGATGTGGCCGGGGTAGCGCATTTTACATGCAAGCTGGGACCAGCTTTGGTCTCCAGCTTCCTCCAATATTTGCCAGTCCGTCGAATTTTCATCCATTGGGGACCAGTTCCCTCTATGTTCTGACCGCCTTGAGGTGCTGTTCGCATTTCGAAAATGTTTTTTTGCCCTTTGTCGACGGACATTATGAAACATAAGCCTGTTTATTGTGCAAGGCAGGAAACAAAAGTGCACGATAAAGAAAACAGGAGTGGACTTTCGAGATAACCCCGTTCCCCACCGGTGGTCCGGCGCCACCTGCACCCCACCGTGGGACGTCGATAGGGTATTTCCAGTAAAATATGCAGTTCTTTAGAAACCTGGGCATAGTTCTCATGTGAATGGTGCTATTGAGGTCTGGTAAAGTACATTTGGGAGGACAATGTCATGGCTTTCTCGCTGTGTGAGTCGTAATGACTTCCCGTTAGTGGTTTGACCTCCAGACGTCACATCTTCACCCAACATGACCTGAGGTCACGGAAGGTCAGAAAGTAATATTTCCGTATATCAAATGAAAGAGAGTAACGAAACACGATAACGTTTAATTCAACGCTCTAGTTTGATTAGGTCAAAAGTTATCGTCAAAATATTGTTTTTAACCACTGGTGACCTGTGATGACCTCAGATAGGTCAAAGGGCAAATATTGCCCCTGGAATCCGTGAGAGGGTGGCCAAGAATGATTTTCTTAGACAGCTGAGCATTTACAGCCATTGTTTACTTAGATCATTGGACATATTTTCTTTGTTGTTTCCATGTGAGAAGTCACCGCGTGCAAAACATAGTCACCTCAGCTCTCAAAACATATTGGAATATACATTTTGTAGGCCTTGGAGGGGTCATCAAGCGTAACAAGGTTCAAATCGATCTGCTTAGAAATGTAGCTATGGTAGAGCTAAAAAAAATGATACAAGGTGACCTTGGTTGACATCTCCTGGTGACCTGATCTAGGGTGGCCCGGAGTAAAAATTTCCGGGATGAGGTGAGAGGAAGATCCCTCAACCGTGGTGCCGCACCTCGTCATTTTTCTGCTATTCTGAAAAAAACCTTCGGAGGGCCAACGATGTCCCTGGTGGGGCAACGGTTAAAGGTGTGCCGGTAAGCACTAGCATTGAATTTGTTGGTGCCGTCTCAATTCTTTCGCCACCAGAACAAAATGTTAGGCAAACAAAATGTTGGGAATATTAATAAGATCTTTTCAGGCAAGTCGAGTTCCCGGTCGACTTAAGTGCGATCCAATACTTGCAGCCTATTTTGGAAACATTCGGTCCCTTTTAGAATATGGATGCGTCATTTGTAGTGGTGCCTCAAAAACTCAACTAGAAAGATTAGACAAAATTCAGCATAAGTTTCTCATCTGGTTAGCCCCACACGCACACACCTCCCGGCCTTCAGAATATCTGTCCTATTCGGAACTTCTTGTTCACCTAAAGGTATCGAGCCTGGCGAGTAGACGGGTCCAATACGATATTCTATTAGTCCATAAAATTTTAACTGGAAATTTTGACTGCGCCTATCTACTCGGATGTTTCCCCTTACACATCCCAACTAGGAATACGAGAGCATCGGCAAATAGTTTGTTGCAAATTCAATTTACAAGGGTAGAGACAATAAAACGCGGGTTGTTTTGCCGAGCCGCGACAAACATAAACATATTTGTTCACTCCCAGCCGCAATCTGACCTCTTTCACGATTCTCCCTCTGCTTTTAAATCCCAAGTAAAAAAGTATGTTAAGCAACTGCCGAGTTAGGTATGTGTGGTGTTATAAACGAGATGAGCTGTAATTGGGTGACACACGATAACCTGTTGCTCATCAACTGCAATAAATAAATAAAAATCTAGAAATAGCGCAGGACCTGAGAATAGCTACGTGTGGTACTGAGCACGGGCACTAGAAAGGGTCCACCCCGACCACTTTTCTTCCGGAATTTCCCGATTTCAGTCAAACTTGGAAGAAGTATCGGAAATTTAGGTAACCACCAAGTCTGGAACTGAAAACGAAGCCAAATGTGACGAGTTTTTGGTTTTATAGGGGAGCGTCTTGTGTCAACAGCAGGATGGAGGTGGACTGGCCCCCTCACTTGGGCAATTCCAGCACCAATCGACCAGGCCAATGGCAAATCTACACGGTAACTGGGGCATTCCAGGACAGATCGACCAAGGCCTGACACCACCATGTCTAGAAAAATCTGAAACTTTGTCTCCGGGGTAGTTTTGGGCCAGAAACACGCCTGTGAGAATCTCAGCCCCTCCGACCAATGGTGACCGGAGTTATAGCCCGAGGCACTTTCGGGAGGTCACGTTGTAGACTCATCTTTGATGCTTCATAACTCAACAACGCATCACCTGATTAACAAGTTTTGTATATCATTGAACTCGTCTTGAATTATAGTTTATTTTGAAAAAGAAAATGTTAAAATTTGAAAATTTTTGACTTTTTAATTTGTTTGACCTTTTCCTTTTGACCTAGCTTGACCTTTTCCCAGTTGAAATTGCCCTTTTAGACAACTTAAAAATGTTTCTTTATAAAATATCTGTCGATAGCAAAAATAAAAAAATGCGTTCTTGCTATAAGTTCCGAATATTTAGCACCTAAGGTAGGTATGTACACGGTTTTTGACCATTGCGGTAGTACAGCCTTATGTTTAACGCCGCAAATATAGCGATTGCTTTTGTAATCGGTCGCTGGAAATCATACTCTATTGTCTTTACGAAATTTTAATCGTACAAGTATCCGAATTTATGACAATTAACACGCGCCCACCCGAGGGGGTGGGCAACCGGCCTCCTCAGGTTTCCACAGGTAGTAAAAAACACCTTCGCGCAGCGCCACCGTACTTCATGTACCTCTAACTCGAAATTTTTGCAGCTTCTGGCAAAATTTTAGGTCTGGGTCATACCAGGTCAGACCGCCAACCCAGGTCAAGAGACCTAACCTCAAACTTTGGGAGGTGCATAAATGATATCAAATTTAGCCTATCGTGGTTAGAATCGCATTACATAGTAAGATCGCCTAGCAAGATAATTTTTCGTAGCAGGATTTCTATATCGATAACCGGGAGCAGGGCAAAGGTCATGATCTTTCCATTAGAAATGCATGGGGCGATTGGTAAATTTTGATAACTTGCGAGAATTGAGAATTGTCGAGAATTGCGATGGAGGTTTTATTTTTAAATTGTCGTGTCTGACTTGCCACTGCAGTTTGATTAATATTCTTTTTACCATACAGACCTAAGCCTGGCTCTAGGTCAAAGCAGGTTAATTTTGACATTTGACTAGGCAATATTATAAGATACATAATCCGTTTGGGCTCAACAAGAGTGTTCCAATGGTGCTGAACTTTTCTTTCTACGGCTCTCCTCTGTCACCTATTATGCCATAAAATTTAGGTTTCCACTTAGTTCCCGTAAGAAATACTGTGACATTGAACAACCTCAAAGGTGACACGACCAAACGATTGTATGTAACATATTCGGTAGTGATTAAAACTGGCTATTTAGCGGCATCACTCCCAGTGCACTGTGTCATTATTTATCTGGGATTCTCGGATCCGTGTCAGCTATGAAATGATCACCTTGTAAAAATATCATGAGGCAACCTGTTCAAGCGACCAAGTCGAATGCGTTACAATTTCAGGACATTTTGTCGAATATATGAGCAGATTCAAATTACTTTTTGGGAATGAAAGCCTTTCAGACACGTTTGTTTACATTGCATGAATCCTCTCAAACATATGCTGTGCTGCACTGGATCAGCTTGCATCGATACTATTTTCCATCTCGGGAACGATGTAATTGTGTGAGTTATTGGTGCTCATAGGATAAGTTATACCTGTTTCAATTATTGATAAGGTCACGACATCTTTGTAAATTTTCGTTTAAGGCTGAAAGGTTCATTATTAATAAGTTCATTTGCCCTCGTCTCCCTCGAAACAAGGAATCCCTTTTTATCACTTTTAATGGCTGCAGTTTTTCTGTTTATAAATATTGCCCAAGTTGTTGCCAGTTCAGTTTTTTATACATTTTGTACAAGTTGTTCTCAGTTCGATTGTTGGGAGTCGGGGTCTCACTAAAGTCATCAATGGACTTGTCACGGAGACCCCGACCCCACCATCCGAACGAGCAACTCCCACAATGAAGGGTTGATTTTAGAAGCCAACGTTTAACGTCCCACACAGCACAGGGACGGCCACCCCGCTCAGGTCACCCTCTCACCAGTCAGTTGCCAGCCGACCTGTACGTCGGGTAAGCTATTGAGCGCCGGAGCGTCTCAGCGGAACCGATCCCAAGCCTGGACATGCACTGCCACTGCATGCTTCTGAGCCGCGGGCCGGAGCCCAACGCTCTACCAACTGAGCTACCGGGGCGGCAAGGAGGCGGTTTTAGGAGTAGGTGTCTCACTAGAGTCATCAAGGGACTTTTTACGGAGACCCTGACCCCACCACCCAAACGAGCAACTCCCACGATAAAGTGTTAATCAAGGAAACAAAGTTGAAAGTCCCACAAGGCATAACGACGACCGTCTACCTCAGGTCACCCCCTCACCACTGAGTTGCCTGCTGGCCTTCAGCATTTACGGTACCTACCACCTCCCAGTTGACCTAAATTATTTTTCCAGAAGTTGCAAAATGTTGCGTTAGAGGTAGATGGAGTACGGTGGCGCTGCGCGAAGGTATTTTTTTACAACCTGTAGAGACCTGAGGAGGCCGGTTGCCCACCCCCTGGGTGGGCGCGTGTTAATTGTCATAAATTCGGATACTTGTACGATTAAAATTTCGTAAAGACAATGGAGTATGATTTCCAGCGACCGATTACAAAAGCAATCGCTATATTTGCGGCGTTAAACATAAGGCTGTACTACCGCAATGGTCAAAAACCGTGTACATACCTACCTTAGGTGCTAAATATTCGAACTTATAGCAAGAACGCATTTTTTTATTTTTGCTATCGAAAGATATTTTATGAAGAAACATTTTTGAGGTGTCTAAAAGGGCAATTTCAACTGGGAAAAGGTCAAGCTAGGTCAAAAAGGAAAAGGTCAAACAAATTAAAAGTCAAAAATTTTCAAATTTTAAGATTTTCTTTTTCAAAATAAACTATAATTCAAGACGAGTTCAATGATATAAAAACTTGTTAATCAGATGATGCGTTGTTGAGTTATGAAGCATCAAACATGAGTCTACAACGTGACCTCCCGAAAATGCCTGGCTATAACTCGGTCACCGTTGGTCGGAGGGGGCTAAGATTCTCACAGGCGTGTTTCTGGCCCAAAACTACCCCGGAGACAAAGTTTCAGATTTTTTCTAGACATGGTGGTGTCAAAATGAAATATTTTTGGTCGTTTTGTCCTGGAATGCCCCACCTCTTAGATTTTCTTCAAAATAATTTTCTATGGTTCTCATGGGCCCTAAAGAGGAATCTGAAAGTTTTAGCTCGACCAAAGTAAAACTTTAAAAGTTATTGCCTCAGGCATTTTTGGAAAATCTACTCACAGCGTATTCTTTAGGTGACCATAAAACCCACAGAGACTGATGAATTTTGCATTAAAGATACTTTTTCCTGTCTGAAATGAGCCGAAAAACTCGAATCTGAAGTCCGTTTGACCCTAGGTCACTTGTGAAAACAGTTGTGATTTGAGCTTGACCTAAGGTCAAATTCAAAATTTGCTGGTACACCTTTTGTTCAAAATGGAATGTTTCAAATTAAAGATTGAACTTTTCTCCTTCCATTAAAGTAGGTTAGAACATCCGTTTTTGTATCTAGTTGTGTTTTTATCACGCACAGTGGATGGTGGTCTGGTGTCACCACGTAATGAAGAGGGCCCCCGAAATGCTTCCTCTGAGATCTCGCCAGTTAAGAGGGTTGGGAAAACGAGCGTTTCGGGTTTTGTGAGGGCTGTCGAAAGTTTTATTTAAGCTAGATTTTATGGATCCAGTCCAGTATCCTCAAGGTCAAATGATGTCATAGAGGTCAAATGTAGGCCACACCGGACACTACACGGGAAATGCCGTGATTGTGCGAAACAAAGTCGCGAATGCACTTTGAGCGGCAAAATTTCATAAAGGGAAGATATAGATTGTTCTCTGGAATATGTAGCTAGAGGTCGATCAAGGTAATTGGCCAATGACGCCTCAAAGTGATATATTTCCATAATGGATGTACGTTGAAGCTTGCAAATAAGCAACCATTAGGCAAGCAATAAGTTTGACCTTGACCCACGGTCTTTGACCTGTGACCTGGAACTTAGCATTCAGTAACCTCAGCTGTAACGTCAAAACATCGTACACGTATTACCAGGGAACGTTATGTGACCGTAAGCTCTTGGATCAACAATTGCGATCATGTTTCTATGACCTTGGTCTGTGACCTATGAGCTAGTGAAGTGATCTTAACACACAACCCTGATAATATAACGTTTTCATCGCACAGCTAGGTCTGTAATGCATTTGAACTGGTGTGACCGCAGATTATGGCTATTTAGGAATATATGTCTTGATTTTTAAGCCTATAGGTCAGTCAGTGCGTAAACATAGTGGACCGATTTTCAAAGTTCTTTCCCCAATTAACTCGCTCATCGATGTTATTTTTCTGCCATGAAGGGTTTCCGGCCACCTCGGGCAATTATGCTTAAACCCTGTCCGACTGCGTGTTAATGCTCATCACAGTGCTTTAAAGGATGAGAATAACTCGTCGCTGGGGCTTCGATAGTATATTGGACATGTAGTGGGACGAAATGGTGATAGAATGGGAACAGAGCTCAGAAATCTGGTGAAAGCCAAAAATACAATCATGATTTCCCGTGTTCATATTTAGAACTCGCCTATCGCGTCAATTCAAATAAGTTTTTTTCTGCATCGGACCGAAGCAAGCATTTCCCACTAGCGAGTTAGAACTATAGCAATACTGCTTCCTTGATGATATCTTTGCGCGATTTTACTCTCCTTGAAGTTAAAGGAAGCAAGCATTTGTCAGCGCGTGCAAAAATGTGTACATACACCGGACACCGGTTTACAACAATGCACCGAATTACGGGAACTGGTGCCTCCATGAGCTGTCTTTGTGCTGAGCTGACCTTACGCTGTCGCAGTAGGTACCTCTGTTCCGTCAAGTGGTGGATCCAGGGGGAAGCAAAAACAGCATGTCCCCCAAACGAAAGCTCGGGGCAAAACTATGTTTTTGCCCCCCCCAAAGCGGTCGACTTCCTTTATGCCCCGACTCATTTTTTATTTATAAGCAAGATTTTGCTGTTTTAACTCTCAACTTCAAACAGAACCAGTTAAGTTCAGTGCAAATATTGAGTCTTGGATAGAAAAGAAGCATCTTGAGCCCATACTTTTTCACCCAGTGACGTTTTTTTGCCTTTGGCCTCAAACATCCCAAATCCTACTGTCAAGTCATATTATTGTAGCACAAATTTTCACTGCGTGACGTTTTTTTCTCTTTTTGTTTTTGTTTTTCGATTTAGGTTTGTTCCTGCTAAACCGACCGGCTAGATCTGCCACTGGCTCCGTCGCTGTCTTCAGAGAGCTCTCGCACCTGCTGGTGTTCAGGTTTACGGGTGTGAAACGATGAAACCGTTGGGTGCCCTTGATCTTCAACGCCGAGCTGTACTGCTGTATCAGTCGTTTTGACATTTCAAAGACCTCCTCTCTACTGACAAACGCGAAATGGATTTTGGTGTCGAAGTATTGCGTCAGAAAAGAGAACATCAATAGAGGATCCAAAATCTGGTCCTTTTCTTCTCTCCTTAAGCTTACCTGGGCTGTTCTTCTCCTAACTGTGCCGTCAACCCCGTCACAGGCGTTCTTCCCGTGGCTGGTAGCAGAGAAGTGCCATTCACATGGTATTTGAAAGTCTATCTGGTGATAACAAACATTGATAAAGGAAAAACTATTTTTGTAGTGGCCACCGCACCGGTCTGATACGTTATGTATTTTCTTCAAACCTGGCATGTGGGTGCGTAGCCAAGGTAAGAGTTTGTGCTGCATGGTATGAACTATGATGTGAGAGTGCTTTAAGTCGTCACTTAAAAAACAAAAACTTCTACTGCACCGGACTCCATCCTTAGTAGACCAAGTCGTCAAAAAATAATTTCCGATTTCTTTGGATTAAGAGTAGTGATTTTATTATGTCATGATGTGTTGCAAACATGATGCAAGCAAAACAAATCCGATGAATCTACGTTTAATGGGCGCGGAACGGCCTTCTCTGAAGGCATGTTTTCAGTAGGACGGCGTTGAACTCTCCATTGACTTCACAACGCATGTTGTCAGTATCTTTGCATCACGGTAACATGGTTACCAACATCAAAACGTCGGATCCATTTGCACTTGATCCGTAGCCAGGCGGATGCACTGGATACCCGGGCAGCTGCTGAGACGCCAAGGCACCCTCTGGCCCTTTCCTGGTCTTCCCCTTGTATTGAAGATAGGTGGATTTCTCCAGTTTTGAACCTTAACAACTTTGGAAATTGTTGACGTTTAAAGGGAATGTGGCACCTTGGTCCAATCCTGGAATTTAGTATAATTAGGGGCACTTTTAACCGAAAATCATGGAACCATCCATGATTTCTCTGAAAAACTATAATAAGCTCAATATTTTTATTTTTAAAATGCGCCTCTGGGGGAAAAATGAATATCTGCCTGTGGACGATGTCATGATCTGGTAACCACTACCGTATTTAATAGGCTTCAAGGGCTTCGATTGGCTGATACTCACCGTGACGTCAGCATATGTCGTCACACCAACAACTGACAACTGTGGCTTGCTGCTCACGGTACATGAGGCGTACATTTCAGGTAGGTTTTAGCTTTAATCTACGGAAGCTTCGAGTTTCACGGCAAATGAGATATTGAATACCGGGTTTTCCGGCATGCCTTACAACTTGGCTATCTCAGTCAAAATCACGTTATAAAGGTGCCACATTCCCTTTAACGACGTACCAACCGCTTGGATTATACGGTGTAGCCCTCTCTCATCCTGTTGGGAGGGATAATCAGGTTGTTCTAATTCACTGTCCCTGCCGGGGATTTGAACCCGGAAACTGTGGTGCAGGATACAGATGTGCTGCCTATAGTAACACAGCACCCCCCTCCCCCTCCACCCTTAATAACTTTGGCTGGTCAGCTGCTTGAGCTTTTTCTCTAGTTGAGCACCTACTCAGATTTGGGTCTGGCTACGGCGTGGTTTGTATGTGAGACCTTGGAGTAAGACAGTGTAGTAATGTAATAATCAAAAGATTAGACTGGAGGCTGTAGGTAGGCTATCCTGTGCTCACTGAGCGTTCCTGCCGAGGAGATGAAGATGTTCCAGACTACTTCCATGGAAATTGTCGACTTACTCGTTCATGGTCAGGGCGTGGAACTGTGTGTGAAGGAGGTAACGGTCGACTCCGAGGCTGTGTTCGGATACGACAGGAGGTACGGCTTCATCAGGGCTAGGCTTACTCACAGGCAGAGACCGGCAAAGTGAGACCCAAGAAAGACCTTGCAATGGTCTGCTTATACAAAGGATGGATAACAGGTAAAACTCATGTCTAATGTACTACGGAATTGATGTGTATTGTGTAATGTGTGTAGGATATCCGAGTTGCCAGGTCATCTGCAAATATATGATGGTGATTAAGACATACTCACAGCATTAAGCATGCGTCAGACAAATAGATACGACAAACAAATATAATTAGTCGTCAATCCGGTTTGTTTCAGATCAGTGTGTCTCAAAATGCCCATGACGCAGGATAAGATACCTACAGCCTCCAGTCTGATCATTTGATTATTACATTACTACACTGTCTTACTCCAAGGTCCCCCATACAAACCACGCTCGTAGCCAGACCCAAATCTGAGTAGGTGCTCAACTAGAGAAAAAGCTCAAGCAGCTGAACAGCCAAAGTAATTAAGAGTGGATGGGGAGGGGGTGCTGTGTTGCTATAGGCAGCACATCTGTATCCTGCACCATAGGTTCCGGGTTCAAATCCCCGGCAGGGACAGTGAATGAGGACAACCTGACTATCCCTCCCAACAGGATGAGAGTTGGCGACACCGTAGAATCCAAGAGGTTGGTGCGTCGTTAAAGGAAATGGGGCACCTTTATAACGTGATTTTGACTGAGATAGCCAAGTTGTAAGGCATGCCGGAAAACCCGGTACACAGTATATCACTTGTCTTGAAACTCGAAGCTTCCGTAGATAAAAGCTAAAACCTACCTGAAATGTACCCCTCATGTACCCTGAGCAGCAGGCCACAGCTGTCAGTTGTTGGTGTGACGACATATGCTGACGTCACGGTGAGTATCAGCCAATCGAAGCCCTTGAAGCCTATTGAATGTGGTAGTGGTTACCAGATCATGACACCATCCACAGGCAGATATTCATTTTTCCCCCAGAGGCGCATTTTAAAAATAAAAATATTGAGCTCATTATACATTTTTCAGAGAAATTATGGACGGTTCCATGATTTTCGGCTAAAAGTGGCCCTTATTACCCTAAATTGCAGGATTAGACCAAGGTGCCACATTCCCTTTAAACGTCAACAATTTCCAAAGTTGTTAAGGTTCAAAACTGGAGAAATCCACCTATCTTCAATACAATGGGGTGACCAGGAAAGGACCAGAGGGTGCCTTGGCGTCTCAGCAGCTGCCCGGGTATCCAGTGCATCCGCCTGGCTACGGATCGAGTGCAAATGGATCCGACGTTTTGATGTTGGTAACCAAGTTACCGTGCTGCAAGGATACTGACAACAACGCATTGTGAAATCAATGGGGACTGCAACGCCTTCCTACTGAAAACATGCCTTCAGAAAAGGCCGTTCCGCGCCCATTAAACGTAGATTCATCGGATTTGTTTTGCTTGCATCATGTTTGCAACATATCATGACATAATAAAATCACTACTCTTAATCCGAAATCGGAAATTATTTTCTGATGACTTGCTCTAATCCTCAGTCCAGTATGCAACAAAGGGTGTACAGTCCCCTGCTTTGCACACCAGTGATACGACTGAGCAGCATTTTGCGCAGTACATGTATAATTTTCTTATAAGTCACCGATTACTACGGTTTCCCCCTTTGGTGCCTTTTCCTTCCAGTTTGCTATATAATGCCCTTGAGGCTAAGAGACGTAGTGGTGACGGGCTAGGTTACATTCCTTCTCACTCAGGGAATCAACAAATCGCTCTATATTTTCCACACAATCTGGAAGCATCGATTCTTTCTCTAATTTTAACCATTCTTTGAACATAATATCTTCAGAAGCCATTTGCACGGAGCCAGGTAAGTATAAAGACTCCCTAGCCCCTTCTGCTCCAGGGCTCCGTTGCTGTGAGGGTGTCTACAGTCACCGGACCTGTTATATGTTTCGAACGTTTCGCGACTTTTTCCGCATAATCACGGCACTTCGCTAAAGGTGTCCGGTATGACGTACATTTGACCTTTATGGCCTGATTTGACCTTAAAGATATAGATCGAAGTCCATACAATTGAGCTCAAACAAATAATTTTACAGCCCTCGCAAATCCCGAAACGTGCGTTTTCCTAACCCTCTTAATTTGTGAGATCTCAGGGGAAGCATTTCGGGACCCCCTTCATTGCCTGTTGAGGCGAGACCACCCTCCACTGTGCGTGTTAAAAACACAAGTAGATATAAAAAAACGGATGTCTTAACCTGTTCTAATCTTATTGGACGGAAAACAGTTCAATCTTCAATTTGAGACATTCCATTTTGAAAACAGGTGTACCAGCAAATTTTGGATATGACCTTAGGTCAAGGTCAAATCATAACTTTTTTCACAAGTGATCTAGGGTCAAACGGACTTGAGGTTCGAGTTTTCGGCTCATTTTGGACAGGAAAATGTATCTTTAATGCATAATTCATCAGTTTCTGAGGGTTTTGTGGTCACCTAAAACATGCACTGTAAGCAGATTTTCAAAAAATGCCTGAGGCAATAACTTTTAAAGTTTTACTCCGATCGAGCTAAAACTTCCAGATTCTGCTTTGGAGCCCATGAGAACCCTATATGCTCATTTTAAAGAAAATCGAAGAGGTACCGTGTAGGCCTTGGTCGATTGGTGCTGGAATTGCCCACTTGTCAGTGGCGATAGCTGTTTCTCAACATTTTGTCCATATATAGATAAAAATATTGAGGAATACATTGTTGTCAACTTCAAGTTGAGGTAATTTCTGATTAGGGCACATCAAGAAAATATACTTCACAATTTAAGGCTGAAACAGTTTTTTACAAAATTTGAAGAATGAAAAACCTAGGAAAACGTATTGGGGCTTGAAGTCAATTCAGTGGCACACCTCAAATGGCGTAGAAATTCTGCTGGAAATGTAAGTGGGAAACTGTTGGAAGGGTGCCGGTATAGTGGGAATGAGAACGTCCTTATTGCGTTTTCCCGCCCGGAATTTAAGCCCGGGTAGAGGGGGACAAAACCAGCGCGGCGCCGCTGCACCCCAAGCCTGCAGCTACATTTTCCCTTGTTAAAAATGTTCGCTTTTGCGACCTATGATGTTCAGAGACGAACCCTGATGGAACATGGGGAATGTGTCCGCATGGTCGAGGCTACACTGGTCAACATTCAGAATGGATCCGACACGTGAACACCTGTTTCTGCCTATTTCGATACCGCTGATTTCAAATTTAGTAACCGTTTTTTGCCATCGGACCTGGTTTCTTCTCCAGAGCATACCTGTTGTATAGCCCCTACACTTTCCACACACTCATCAGCCTAGCCTTTTGTGAAAAAATATAGATCAAGGATGTCGAGAATCCGGATTATTTGCACCCAGAAAATGCAGCTTATCAATATACATGTGAATTTATTGCAACGAAAGACTACCTCGCATTCAAGTGCATGACCATTGTACATTGAACAAGGTTTGCGCTCGGTCGCACAAGCTCGCCGGTATTGTAGACCGAGAGGTGACGTCGCAACATTATATGATGAGGATTTTATGTCAAAGTCATCTCCCTTGAAGGTCAAGTCTAAGTAAAAAGTCACAGGTCAAGGTCATACCACCATTTCAAGGTCATTGACCCTAGTGCCTTTGGTCGGATGATGCCGCCTAATATGACGTATATCATGCTATGACGTCATACGCTAGGTCACTCAATCTTGAGCTCAAAGTCGCAGGTTCAAGACAAAGGTCATGGGTCAAGGTCAAACCTTATTTTCCGCCCGACGGTTGCCATAGTGCTAGTTGTAGTACACGTTATAGGCAAAATGTAATATTTTGACGTCAAAAGTCAACGGCCTTGAACGACCTTGGCCTAAAAGTTTCAGAGAACATTGCCTCAGACCTTTTCTCTGTTACTTTAGTCCACTTTCTCTCCATATCCGGCTTCTCATCGCATAATCACGGCATTTCCCAATGGCTACCCTGCACATGCAGAATTTGACCTATATGGCCTCGTTTTACCTTGAATATATTGACCTAGGTCTATGAAATCGAGTTTAAGGTAGAATACCGTAGCCTCCACAAACACTCAAACGTTCATTTTCCTAGAAATCTTGGGTTTTGCCTAGTCAATGTCACTGATGCCAAGAAGGCACACTGTGTCAAAAGTTAAATTTTGTTGACCAGTGCTATCGGTGATTCCACAATGGAACCCAAAAACCCCTTAAACATAGTTGGGTCTATAATTTCTGATAGGAGAAGGCGAGGGGGGATGACTCGGTTAAAGAGACGCCATTCGGTCCAAAGAGGCGTCACTTGGAACTTATCAGGGGGTAGGGGCCAGAATCTTATCGCCGCGGTGCCGTTACCCGATTCTTGGGGGAGGGTTGGGAAGCGACGTTTCAGGGGGCTCTGAGGTTTCAGGGAGCGCCAAGGCTTGATTGGGGCGTGCCTCTCACGCCCCCTGGATCCGGCTGTCCTGAAACAATCAGGGTGTCGTGAAACGGCACCGGGAATACCTACCCAGAATACCTTATAAGGTATTCCCGGTGATACCCAGAATACCTTATAAGGTATTCCCGGTGATAACTTACCTTATAAGGTAAGGTATGAACACCACTTTACGCGTAGGTCACTTGTGAAGTCAGTAGAGGATTGTTTGGAACTTTTGCACGCCCTTGACGTCAAATGTAATGTTGCGCCCAGCTATGAAAAATGAAATAGGGTAAGGGCGGGTAAGAGTACGCAGGAGATAAGAGTACGCAGCAGCTGTTTTGGTTACTTAGCAACCACTGAGATGGTGGAAACCATGGAATAAAAAAGCAAGGCCAGTGCCTAGGCTGCACACCAAAATTCAACGTGCTCCTGTTCTTCCCGCGGGAGTACAGAGCAAAAAAGTTTCTGGGCACCTTTGAAGTAATATTTCTTAACTGAGTAATTTTGTAGACCATGTCTCTATTATCAAAACTATTGTATTACGGTCTGTCATCAGTAAGAAAGCTGAGCTAGGAGTGTGCTCCAAGACCGGAGCTCACGCTAAAACGCCTGCCAACATGTTTTTGAAGACTTTCTTCCCAAGGGAGCATGTCCGGCAAGAGTACGCAGTAGACCATTGGGCAAGAGTGCGCATGCTTAAGAGATGGGAAAATTTAATTTTCGCTCGGGACAAGTCCGCAATTCATATTTGGAAAACCAAACGTTGCAACATAGTTCTTGTATATTCAGAACGATATACAATCATAAAATCGTCTAGTTTGGCGACAAAAAAACTTCGCGACATGGCCTATGCACCTAAAGCACAGCGGGGCATCAATGCGTACTCCAGCCGCCTCTCTTGCGTACTCTTACCAACCCCTTCCGGCAAGAGTACGCACGTGACTTTTTATTTTCGATGGGCTCGTGACGAGTTCCTTTCAGAGACATCAAATTGAAACATGGACCAAACATAGAGAATTATTCAGGCTAAACAACCACATAAAAACATTTTCTGTTAGACATATAGTAGAAAAGTGAAAGCTTTTAGAAATTTAAGTGCGTACTCTTGCACGGACTTCCCCTACGCTGTTTTCCCGATGCTGGATACTCACCCCTCCGCGGTGCAAAATTACAGAAAATAGAAGCATCATTGTATATGGCACATTGTACTGTCTTCTGAAAAGAAACAAGACATAAGACTGAGGGACCTCCCTCGGCACGCTCCTCTCTCATCGTCGACCTGTACTCGGTCTTGGTGTCCTTAAGTGCCTGGAACCTGCATTAGGCCTGGCAGGTGGTGATAGGGAAGGAGCAGTGTAGCCCAGCAAAGACAGGATAGCCGCCCAGCGGCCGGGCCATCGCCACTACCGGCTGCTGGCACATACAGCCGGGCCATCGCCACTACCCGCTGCTGGCACATACAGCCGGGCCATCGCCACTACCCGCTGCTGGCACATGCAGCCGGGCCATCGCCACTACCCGCTACTAGCACATACAGCCGGGCCATTGCCACTACCCGCTGCTGGCACATACAGCCGGGCCATCGCCACTACCCGCTGCTGGCACATACAGCCGGGCCATCGCTACTACCCGCTGCTGGCACATACAGCCGGGCCATCGCCACTACCCGCTGCTGGCACATACAGCCGGGCCATCGCCACTACCCGCTGCTGGCACATACAGCCGGGCCATCGCCACTAACCGCTGCTGGCACATACAGCCGGGCCATCGCCACTACCCGCTGCTGGCACATACAGCCGGGCCATCGCCACTAACCGCTGCTAGCACATACACCCTCTAAAACCGTCATCACTTTTTGCGATCGTCGGAGGTTTTCTATCTAATCTAATGATTTCACCGATGTGAAAAGACACTTCTCCAACAATTCGCCATACTTTGCTGGCTAGTCTTGGTTGTGCCTTTTTGTCGTCGGCTGAAGGAAATCTGATTTGTGTGGGAACTTTTATTATTAAAACACATCGTTATTAAAACGACCTCAACGTGTTGTCAGTATCAGCTAGACCCAGACTTTTGTAACCAGGTCATGGGCGCGGCAAAGTTCACGGTGATTCAATTGTACTACTGATGGCTTGTACTACTGCTGGCTTGGGATCTACTGTTCTTGTTTAAAGTCATATCACTATTTTTGGTAAGTTTCCGGCGTGTAGCGACATGAAAACAGTTGTATGCTGCATCACCTATGAAACCGACGTAACGCGCCAAGAGAAGGAAGTGATGGTGGTTTCCCATTGTCCAGTCAATTTGGAAAAATATCACTTCCATTTGATTTCTTTGCTGAAAGTCCCTTTTGGGGGTCTCATCTCGTGTTTAGGTCCTGCCCGTTGTGTTTAGGTCCGGACTTTCAGTGAAGAAATCGAATGGATGTGATATCTTTCATAATTGGTTGGACAATGGGAAACTAGCATCACTTCCTTGTCTTGGCGCGCTAGGTCGGTTTCATAGGCCGGCTGGCCTAGTGGCTTCGTTGCCCGTCTTAGGATCGGATAGCATGAATTGACGTGGGTTCAATCCCCGCGGCGAGAAACCGCCTTCCGTGTACGATCTGACCCGGTGGAGAGGATCCTTAACACCCATGCCAGTACTCCCTGTAATTGGGCAAGTGTGCATTTTGGGAGTGGCCCTAATACAATAAAAATAAAGTTAAAAACATCACTGAACAGCTGAACTCTAACACTGAACATCATCACGCGCCAGAAGCACCGCTGGAATGACATTAGGTGTACTTATCACCATTTGCCGGCTATTTGCCGATGTATTTGTCGATGATAATACCAGATTCAGAGTCAAGAGTTTCAGGATTTAAGCCGATCATACAGGTTCTAACGGAGAGGCGGCGAGTTCGCCGTGGAGTTTGTGGTTGGGGCGATTGGATCCTGACCGTGTGGTGGGAAGGCGGTGCTTGAACTTCCTCTTTGAAAACGCTACATTTACGAGAGTTTGAGCACGGGTAACATGGAGCAAATACAAGAACCGTGGGTCGATTCCCTGATTTTTGGCGCAGTTTCCGGGTTTACCGATTGGGGGAGGCTTACACCGTTCCCTCGCTTTCGACGCCCCTAAGGCAGACATCTCGCCCTGCTGCGAATGCTAGTTAAAAGGTATTCATGACTCGGCTTAGTTACAGTTAGGGGCTTGACGAGAGGGTTGGGGCAAGGCGCCCGCCGATGGAGCGCAGCTTCCAGTGCCTATTAGACAGTTGTGTGGACACCTAGGAATGTGGTCGAAATCTTACGGGAGTTCTTGGGGTCTCATGGTTACAGGTGATTGAAAACAAGAAAGGATACGAAATATCTGCTGTATTATTCTGCCTGTCTCCATGATTTGTCATTCAGCTGCACGCTAGGTGAAATCCTGGTCGCGCTCTTGGTGGCACGCAGGCGTTTGCCAGCATTTTTTCATCTCAAGGTCAGCGGATCGATGCTGGTTGGGTACGACTGAAGGGACCGCCTCCCTGCCGGTCGCTGTCCCGTCGCCACCCTCTGCGTGCCTGTTTGGTCTGCGTCCCTCCCCCGTCTCACGCACTGCGGGAAGGGTTGTCCTCACGTTATTGGTCCACTAAACTTGGATGCCGGCCAATCAGGACTGCAGTGCGGCGCCAGACAGGGGGAGAGGAGAGGGGCGCCACGCACCCCGGCCTGGCCCCGCGCGCGCACACACACAGTCGATCTGTGGCTGGGCCCGGCTGATGGTGGTGGAGTGCGCGCCGCCGCCCGCCCGAGTGTGTGCAGTCGGCCAGCGGCGCGCGCGTTGAGGTAGGACCACGGAACGTAGCCGCTCTCTACCCGGCACCGATGTCTGGCGCGACCGGGTCGCTGAACTGCTGGGCTGTCTGGGTGTCAGTTTGTGTCGCGGCGCGTAATCGAGTGTGTTAAAACGCGACGGAGCGCGCCGGGAGGCGCAGCGGCCGCGACCCTAGATAATGAGGTTATAACGCTATTGTCCGCGGAGACTGTTGGCGCCAATTTTTGTTTGCTTCAATGAGCGCATTTTCCCTGTGAGGTTACAGTGGGAACTTCTTGATATTTTTCTTTTAGATCAAAGTTGAGGTTTCGTTCTTAATGCAGTTACTCATTCTTAAATTATTTCTGTTGTCTTGTCACTGATTTTCGGTGGGCAGCTAAAGCATGTCCCACCCCTCGCGAGACGTGCCCGTATGCGCCAGTGGCAGTGGTTTTAAAGTTTTTACAGGCTTCCAACGGGTTTGTGGCGGTGCAGCTGTGCCCGGCGGGCTTGGAGTTGGTGACGTGGCGGTCACGTGATCAGCAGGCCCGCCCCGAGCCAGGAGTGCCCGGTGGCGGCACCGTCGGCCAGCCCAACGCTATCGGGCCAACCTTTTTGCTGTGTTGCGATGAGCCTTAGTGCGGTGTGCGCATGCGCGGCAGGCCGGCGGCTGTAGCAGTTGATGGGCGTGAGCCCGGGCCCTGCAGCGCCTCGGCATGCCGGCCGCGCGGCCCACAAAAACGCCCAATGTACCAAAGGGTTGGCTGCGCGGTGGAATGGGACAAAAAGCAAGGTGGTGTGCCGGTGCGGCGCGCCGCGCTGCTCGCCAGTTGGCCAGCCGCGGTCCCCTCAACAGCACGCACAGAAACAGAGACGCCACCGCCGCTCCGCTGCCGGGCTCAACCCGTAGATCCGAACTTGTGCTACTGTGGGTCGCAAGTTTGACTTTATGGGTGTAGTCCGGCGGCTGCCTTCTGGGCGGTGGCGGGCCGGGCTCAGTGGTGGCTGTTGACAGGCAGTGACCGCTCCCGGCGCAGCAGAATCGAAGTCTGCCACAGAATAGCAGCATGGCCAGCTGGCACGGAGAGAGTCAAGTGGGACGCGTAGCATTGGTGAATGTGCAGAGGTGCTAGGCTGGACGCCATGTCAGGGATGCCTGGCGAAGCAGCTGATGCAGAGACTGTTGGTGCGTCTTTGTTCGGCAGATTGGTTTGTGCGTGCTAGCTGTTTGTGTGGCCGAAGGGCGGTGGGGTCAAGTTATATTGCCTGGAAATTGGGATTTCGTGCAGGGGGCACGGGGCTCAATGAAAAATACTCATTAGGTTCGTGACAAAAAGATCGGGGAAAATGACTAATCGTACAAGGTTGCAATCATAGGCGGATCTAGGATTCCCGACCGGGGATGTGAATCAACTCAAACCTGAACAAATTTCTGAAACTCCTGGTTATCCAGACCGAGAAGGCGCCACTTTTGGGCGGCAAAACCTATCAGGTTAATGGAAAATCCTATCGGGTGGGGGAGGAGGGGTCGCTGATCTCGCATCCGGGGGAGGGAAGCGACATTTCAGGGGAGCGCCTTCGAACTCAGGGGGAAGGCACCGTGACCATTTCGAGGGGCGCTTAGGGTCGACGGGGGAGGAAAATGTCCCCCCCTCAGTTGCCCCCTGGATCTGGATATGGCTCAGTATGGTTTTCAAATGTGGTATGCTCTGTTTTCCTCAATATAGGCAGGTGAAATCTCCAAAATGACGAAACCATTTTTGATAATTTTTTCCATAACGCCTCCCTGGAGTTCTTAACAGAAATGTTTTTTATCTCATCGACCTATACCCTCATACTAAATGAGGCGCGGAGTAAAACAGCTGCATGAGACTGGAATGGGCCGGCGTCGAGTGAGGGGCCTGGTGGCTTCTGAAGGCTGGCGGACGGTGTCGCTCTGTGCCAGTCGGAGCCGCAACTTCGGCCAGCCGGCTCGACTTTAACAGTTATTTCAGCGGTCACGAAGTGGGGCTGCGTCCACTTTCGGTGCTGAAAACCCCAGCCGCCCCTATCCAGCGCTCTCAAATCAAATCGGATGACCAATCCACCTGAGTTTGTTTTGTGAAGCCACGGTAAGCATTTCACACTCGGGACGCGGCGTTGAAGCTGCACTCGTGTAGGAATATGTCAACTGTCCTTGCTTCACACATGTGGACCGACCTCCGCCCACCCGTCTCCTGTTTAGCTTCTCACCACTAGACCGACACCCCCCGCCCGCCCGTCACCTGTTCACCCTGTACGTAGCCGCGCTGTATTTGCTGTATGTGATGTTTTTGAGACGGCGGCAGGCCCGGTCCAGTGCCCACCAGCTTTGCGCACTCACCAGCGGCTGTCTGATAGGGCCTGTGACGTCATGGCCGCCATCTTTAGCGTCCCCCGGCCAGCAGCTCTCTCTCCGCCGGCGGCCGTTGGCGCCATTCGCCGCACGCTATCAAGCATTGTGCCCGACCCCTTCTCTTCTCTCCCTTCTCCCTGGCGTCGCCGGCAGGGGCGGGCTCAGTCCCCGACGCCTGGCAGCACGGCAAAACTATCCATTTCCAAAGGGCAGATATCCTTTAAAAACACGGTCTCTATCATATGAGCAGCCTCTGATCGCTTCCACCACCCCACTCCTAACTGTGCAGCCAGAAGTACACGGCTCGGCCAGAAGTACACGGAGCCGGGACGCTCTCCTGGCCTCGCCGCTGCGCCGGCACTGGTGGCGTTACGTTTTTGGTGGGCGCCAGCGGCGTTGTCTAGACGGCGAGCGGGCCGCACTGCTGGTTTTGCGGGTGCGCGCGCCGGCGGCGGGGCCGGGCAGGCCGGCGCCGCAACCTTGGGCCGCCCGCCGCCGCGCTGCGCCGGCACTGCCGTGTAGGCCGCCCGCCGCCGCTCTCTGCTGAAATGCAGTGATCGGTCGGGCCCGGTCAGGTTATATTATAGTGATGCGAGGCTGGTGGCGGCTGATTTGAGCGGTG
The DNA here is from genome assembly GCA_034440635.1 of Lepas anatifera. NCBI lineage: Eukaryota > Metazoa > Arthropoda > Thecostraca > Lepadidae > Lepas > Lepas anatifera. The sequence continues at coordinate 212,204 of JAOTON010000551.1, forward strand.
GCTGAGACACGAGACGTGATTTTTGTGAATACTGGCTGTCATTTTCAGAAATATACGTTACAAATTATCTTAGTGAATTATACTACGGAGAGCTGTCGGTTGGAGTGGATATGATGCGTAAGCAGAGATTTAAACCTATATAATTATGTATATTTGGTTTGTTAACCAGTGACAATTTTCGAGTATGGAGACTACTCTTATCGGTAACAAGGCTATTACAAATACCTATATCTCAAATTTGAAAGGAGACATTGCATTAAAGTATCGTGTTCCATAGAATGCACCAGCGCTTCGGTTCAACTGCATGACGATTTCGTCCTATATCACAATTTACTGTCTGCCTAAAAGAAGCAGGGCATTCAGTGAAGCAGTGGCGGATCCAAGGAGGCTCAAGCCCCCCCCCCCACCCCAGAAATGTCTGGGCCCCTATAGTTAATGCATAAGCGAGGGGAGATCTGGGAGAGGGGGAGATCTGGGACGGAGAAGTAAGCGGTGGTCACGATACGCGAGTGTCAGCAAAAACTCGTTTTTCTAAGGGTATGTAAGTTGTTTTGCGTGAATTTTAGAACTGTGATGTGGCTGTTGTCGCGCTTTTGTATTTCTGTATACTATGCAGACGTAATGCCATGAAATATATAACATTGGGATTGATAGAATTCCGGTGCAGGAAGACTTTGTTAAAAACGGCGACCTGGGGAGAAGTGGGACTCAGTGCCCCAGTTCTCCCCGCAATGTCCCACTTCCCCCAAATGTAGATTATATGTAATGCGATTGGTTATAGTCTCTGAAAGAAGGTTATTATGTAGTCATTTACGAGCGTAGGATTTGTAAAATTATCATATTTTTAAGGCATTATCTTTAATTATAGTTATTTATCCTCATCACACACATTAAAATCATATGGGCCCCTACCGTTTCACGCTGCAATTTAAAATCCAGCTAGCATTTCATTTTTATTAAGATAACAACATTTAATATTTTGTTATAACACCATGTGTCATGCTTTTGGATAGGTATTCTGAAGAGTGGATACATGCGGGACGTGCAATGGGCTGGGACAGGCTGGGCGTGTGTGCCGTGCACGGATGCCATCCATGGTCAAATTTCGTACGTTTTTACCTGTATCTTGACTGAAGTGATGTGGGGCTGAATGTTCAGGTGCAGGTGAACTATGTTTCTCTGTGACCATATTACAAATATGTGGAAATATGTCTCGTTCTCCTCCGGCTCTTGTGGAATTTGACGTATATGTTCATATACCGTGAAGATGCAAAGCGTGTGTTTGAATTTATGCTAACCCTCGCCCCAACGGGCCATCGATGGCCTCCTAAGAATTTTCAAAATAACAGAAGAAACGACGTGATGCAGCACCGCGGTTGAGATTTCTACCTCTAACCCCATTATTTTCCCACTATCCCTGAAGTTTTTTTACCATAGGCCACACTAGGTCAGGTCTCCAGACAAGGTCAACTAAGGCCACCTCACTTAAAAATTTTGAGCTCAACTATAGCTACATTTCTAAGCCGATTGATTTGAAACTTTCTATACTTAATGACCCCTCCAGGGTCTACAACAATTTATGTCCGGGGTTTTTTATTTGGATACCTGAGGTCAGGTCACGAGGTGACATCTCCCATACAAAAAAAAACATGAGAAAAGCTGTCATAAAAATGATTGCGAATTCTCAGATTGCTCAGGAAAGCATTCTCGACCACCCTTTCACGGATTCCAGGGAATAGTTTTGTCTTTCACCTCACCAGGGGTCAAACACAGTATTTTGACGATAAATGTTGACCTAATCAAGCTAGAGCGCTAAATTAAATGTCATTTTTTATGTATCAGCTTTGACTTTTATTTACTATACGGCTAGGCCACTTTATGACCTTTTGTGACCTTAAGCCATGTTAGGTCAAGAGGTGCCCTTTGCAGGTGAAACCTTTGGAGAGAGGTCATTTCGTTCTTCATAGTGGAGAAAGCTCTGACATTTTCCTATCAAATTTACTTGACCATATGTCAATAGCTCTAATGACATGAGAGCTATGCTCAGGTTTCTGAGGCATTGCATATTTTAGTGGAAATAGCCTGTGACCCAACTTGATATCTGGAGATCAAACCATTGACCTGAGCATTAAAACATGCACGTAAAACTATACTGAATTCTCACGAGCTTTATAATGCATTTTGCAGATTTATGCTAACCCCCATATTTTCGGAGTTAGAGGAGGCATCGATGCCCCCCACTGGTGGAGCAGGGGTGGCCCTGGTGCCCCGGTGGAGCGCGGGTTAATGCACCTTTATATTATATCACACGTCGATCCATATCCTAATTCTCCCCTGTATGTCTCACTTCTCCCCGCTGTGTGTCCCAGTTCTCCTGGGCCTGTCCCAACTCTCCACCTTAGGTGTTTTTTATATTTAGTTACGTTGGTCAAATACCTTTTTGAGTATTGAAACTGTGACATCTCATAATGAAAGACAATTGTCTGCTCTATCTAACGGTACCATTTTTAATACTATGGAATCAGTCACTGATTTTCTGCAAATTTCTAAAATCAACCTTCAATTTTCGTCCCAGTTCTCCCCCCGTCTCCCCTACCTATATCTCAAATTTGAAAGGAGACATTGCATTAAAGTATCGTGTTCCATAGAATGCACCAGCGCTTCGGTTCAACTGCAGGACGATTTCGTCCTATATCACAATTTACTGTCTGCTTAAAAGAAGCAGGGCATTGAGTGAAGCAGTGGCGGATCCAAGGAGGCTCAAGCCCCCCACCGGGCGCCAGGGGGGACGGGGGCGCCCCCGTGCGACGGGGCGCCCAATATTGGGTTGGTTTTATGTGGTACCGAATATACTAAAATGCTCCCGGTCCGCCCGGGCGCCCGAAATCGTGGCCCCCCCCCACCCCAGAAATGTCTGGGCCCCTATAGTTAATGCATAAGCGAGGGGCTGCCCGAGGTACTGGTACAATTATCTGTCTTAGACTCGATTCTGTTGATTGGCAACAGCTGAGCAGCAGTATCCTGCTTCTGCACCGCCCGGCTTCTCGTCAACAGCTGAGCAGCAGTATCCTGCTTCTGCACCGCCCGGCTTCTCGTCAACAGCTGAGCAGCAGTATCCTGCTTCTGCACCGCCCGGCTTCTCGTCAACAGCTGAGCAGCAGTATCCTGCTTCTGCACCGCCCGGCTTCTCGTCAACAGCTGAGCAGCAGTATCCTGCTTCTGCACCGCCCGGCTTCTCGTCAACAGCTGAGCAGCAGTATCCTGCTTCTGCACCGCCCGGCTTCTCGTCAACAGCTGAGCAGCAGTATCCTGCTTCTGCACCACCCGGCTTCTCGACAACAGCTGAGCAGCAGTATCCTGCTTTAGCACCACCCGGCTTCTCGTCAACAGCTGAGCAGCAGTATCCTGCTTCTGCACCGCCCGGCTTCTCGTCAACAGCTGAGCAGCAGTATCCTGCTGCAGCACCGCCCGGCTTCTCGTCAACAGCTGAGCAGCAGTATCCTGCTTCTGCACCGCCCGGCTTCTCGTCAACAGCTGAGCAGCAGTGTTTTGCTTCTGCACCACCCTGTTACTTGCCAGCAGCCGAACGGCAGAATGCTGTTTTAAAATCATGAACACCGCGCATGGAGAGTACTGCAGCACCACTGACGTTCTCTCCAGATGAGCGTACTTTTCAATGCATTATTAAAGGGAATGTGGCACCTTCACAACGTGATTTTAACTGAGATAGCCAAGTTGTAAAGCAGGTCGGAAAACCCGGTACTCCATATTTCATTTGACTTGGAACTCGATATTTCCGTAGAAAAAAAATATAAAACCTACCTGACACCAGCCCCCTCAGCCCCCCGTCGCCGGCGGTCATTGTTGTGAGCTACTGGTGTGACGACATATGCTGACGTCACGATGAGCTTCAGCCAATCGAAGCCCTTGAAGCGTTTCAAGTATGGTAGTGGTTGCCAGATCGTGACATCATCCACAGTCTGATATTTATTTCTTTTTCTAGAGGAGTATTTTTAAAAACCAAATATTGAGCTTATTGTACATTTTTCAGAGAAATCATGAGTGGTTTCATTATTTTTGACTAAAAGTACGCCTAATTACACTGAATTCCAGGATTCGACCAAGGTGCCACATTCCCTTTAACCATGGTCGCTGCACTGAAAACAATATGACACAGAAAACTAAGACGCAAGCACAATCTGTATGTGTTAACACGGTTTCCTTGCGTACCTTCCACGCAGCGCTTTGTGGTAGGCAATTCGTGAGTCAGTTAACACGCGCAGTGGAGAGGGGTGTAGCGTCAACGTGCAGTAGAGGGGGGTACTAAAATGTCAGATGAGATCTAAAAAAAACAAGAAGGCTAGAAAACACCGGTTTGAGGGTGTGTGGGAGCGATGGTTGTCTACATTATAGCTATGCTTTATTGACCTAGATCAAAGATCCTCACATCAAACGAGGTTGTCAAGGTCAAATCTGGGCCGTGCTGGGGACCTATTGGGAAATTCAGGGATTATGCGGAAAAAACGGGAATACACCAAAAGCGGTCTAAGTTCATAAAGGGAAGGTCTCCGCCATGTTTTCTTAAAGTTTGGGGTCAAGGTCATGTAAGGTCGCTGCCGTATGACGTAAAGATATCGCATATTCCCAAAAATTACAGTATATCGGACACTTGAGCAGACTTTGGGTGGGAAATGAGGGTTTGACCTTAAAAAACACCTTGACATTGCGTAGCCTTAAACATGAAATAGCATAACAGACGTCATACTGAATAATGACATCTAACCGGAAAAGTGGGGTCATTTTTCACATTGTATGTTTTCTCCACTAAAAGGGGCTATTCATAAACCATCGTCATGCATTTTCGTAAAGACAGTGTGAAAATCATACACAAGAACACAAAACAGCACAAAAGAGTCATAAAACAGTCAGATCACATGCGATGCAGTCTGTTGCAGATTTCATTTTTAAAAGCAGGTGCACTAAAACAGGCGAATCCACTCCCAATTACGTTTCGGTAGTACAACAGTGGCCACGCTTGTACATTATGACAGCCTAGCCACGATTGGCTGAGAGGTAAGGACGTTGTCGGCCGGTGAGGTTTTTTTTAAATGATAGGGAACAGGGGCGGATCCAGTAGGTCGGCTGGTAGGGGGGTAAACTCTGACTGGGGGGCAATGTCCTCCAACTTTGAGCCGATTCCGGACCTTTTCAGTAATCAAATCAAGCCGAAGACCGAATCGCATTTGGCCCCAGCAACGGCGACAACTTTTGCCCTCCCCTTAGCTTGAAAACGTTACTACGCCTGATACCAACTGTCAGCGCGCACACGCATGGATCCAGGGGGACGAAAAGGCATCCGACCCGCCCGATTTTTGTCGCCTTTCTATGGAATTGGCTTTTCTAAATTAACACGTTTTCACGATTCGGTGGTACCGTCGCCCCCTCCAAATGCTCGTCCTAGAAGTAGATTCGGCTATGCATGGGCTTCGGAAAACAGAGGACTAATGGGACCAGGTCCTTCGCTTCTCGTCCGAAAATTGTCTGATCTCAGCTCAATCGGGAGAGAACCGGAGAGTGGTAACCAAGCCGTGCGGAAGGCAAAACCGGAGAGTGGTAACCAAGCCGTGCGGAAGGCAAAACCGGAGAATGGTAACCAAGCCGTGCGGAAGGCAAACGTGGAGCTCAAATTCGAAGAGTGGGCTGCTTTCCCTCCCCCTCAATTTTTGTCGGTAAATTGTATAAACGGCTATGCGACAGTGCTTGTAGGTACAAGGCAAGATTCAAGAAAGATAAGTAGGTAAGTTAGCGGGGAAGGACAAGGTATGCAAGAGAAATTCCCATTTCAAGTACGACTTCGGCGCTTCATGTTTTGTGACGTCCAATTTCTCGGGGTACGATCGATTCAAGAACGGATTTCTTAGAATTCCATCCATCAAATTTGGTACCATGACCCACGTCCTTCATAAGGGTTTCAAAAATCAAACTCCTAAGAATTGCCAAACAACTGTCCCGCACTCGAGAAGGCATCCGCGAATACAAGAATGTCTATAAACCAATCAGCTGTTGTCAAGGTCACAATATGTGGCAACCAAGGCTGCCAGGTTTTTTTGCGGAAAAAGTCCAAAACGAGTTAGAAAAAGGAGCCAAATTGTATTTTCACTAAAACGGCCAAATAAATAGCTCAATGCCTCAAAAGTTAGATTTGAGACTAAAACGACCCCCAACGGTACTCAGAAACCCACTAAAAAACGAAAAACACGGTTGTATCACTGTTTAAGGCTGATTGTTGACAATTTGATATTGACTTAAAGCAATGAAAATTTTATAAGAAGCCAGGAGTGCCCTTTCGATCCCGCGTGGCCATCAAATAATATTGTCCACATAACCAGACAATAGTTAGACAAAGAGTTAGTATCATCAATTATCTTGTTACACCACAAAGTCAGCTTCCAAGAAAGAGCCAACCGAAAACATCGCGGGGCCAAGCACGACAAAGGCCAAATTCGGGATATTGGGTCACAAAATGGCCAATCTGGCAGCACTAGTGGCAGTGCTTATGACAAATGCCACATTAAAGAGTCGCTTAGGCATGCCTAATTTGCTGATTTAACGAGTCAGTACTCGCGTCCGATTGAATGAGGTATTAGAGATGCCAATCAAAAAGTGCACGTTAAATTCGCTGCGGGCTTGGGCAGATTGAGCTGAATCGCGAAGTGCCTCACTTCACATCTGTTGATGGAGGAGCTGGGAACGTGGATTGTCAGAGATGCAAATTATCGGCTCTTTGACCCAGTAATCCGAAAAAGGAATATTCTCTGTAACTTAAACATCAAATCAAAATAGGTTTATTCCACATAAAATACATCCGTACTTCGACATTTAAAAGTGGCTAGGCAGTGCCTAATGTGCCCCCTTTGGAAGCACCTCCACTGTAGTACAGCACCGCTGCTCTGTAAAGAACTGTTTTCCATGGTTATTCCAAGGACGATCCATGAAGAGATGGCACGATTGTTGAGTTTCTTGGGGTACATTCTGGTGGTTGTACGAGAACTTTCAACGAACTTACAACTTACAACTTACTACGAGAACTTAGGGCGGCGCAGAAAAACTTCCCGATCGATTTTTTTACATGTCTCCTTTATTTTTTGAAATACAAAAACCCTTTTTGTGCACATGTTCTACGATGTCCACAGAACCTTGCACGACCACTAAGTTTCGATATGGCCTCCTTTTGCTTTCACCACGGCCTCAAGACGTGCCTTCACAGAAAGGCACGAGCGCGGCACGACACCCTCACTCAGGTTGGACCATGCAGTGTCAAGGGCCAGCTTCAGGTTGGTGGTACTGCTGTGTGGCGCAGCACAGACATCCTTCTCCAGGATGGACCAGATAGCGAAGTCCATGGGGTTGATATCTGGAGTTGAGGGGGGCCACATGCCTTTGTCCCAAAATCCCTTCAGGTGGGTCTTGCACCACTGCTGGGTGACTTTGGATGTGTGTGACGGTGCACCGTCCTGTGTGAATACGTATCCACCAGGAAATGAGGCATTGGTCCACGGCAGAAGGTTCTCCTTCAACAAATCCACTTAAACTTGGGTATTGACCTTGACACCATCATCAATGAACACCAAAGGATATTTTGATCCATCAGACCCCACAGCGGCCCAGACCATCACCTCTGCGGGCTTCTGTCGTCGATGGATGGTTCGTTCCGCCGGATCGATGCTAGAACAGCTTGCTGCCAAGACCCGGTCGTTCTGCGAGTTCACTTTCGGTTCAGCAGTGAATACTTTTTCATCAGACCAGATGAAGACCTTGTCACCGGCGCTTCGCTTGTCCTCCAGCATCTTCTTGGCCCTGCTGCACCGTTTGATCTTGGAGGCTTCTGAAATTAGGTGATTACGTCGGATTTTGAGTGCTTTGAGTCCTAGGTCATCTCTTACCACCCTACCAACCGTTCTTCCTGAAACCTGCAGGTCTTTAGCCATCTTCCGCATGCTTCTTCGAGGATTTCGAGACACTTGCTTGCGGATGACGTCAACAAGTCTTTTGCTGCGGACATCGCGTTTTCTACCCGATCCCGGCTTCCTAGAAACAGCACCCGTCTCATTAAAACGTTGAACTACGGTGAAGACGGTTTTTGGGTCAACGCCGACCTGTTCCGCAATCGCCTTGTTGCTGTGACCGGCGTGTTTTAGGGCCACAATTTGCTGTCTCTTTTCAAAACCCGTCATATCTAGAGCAAAATTCTGCAGTAAAGCAAATTGCTGTTGCAGCACATGGTCACAACATTCAAGGAAAGGCACACAAATTTTCAGGCAGATTCATGCATTGGTATCTGAGTTATGCTGAAAAGACTGATCGGGAATTTTTTTCTGCGCCACCCATCGCGGGGATAGAGTCAAGTCTGATTTTAGGATTTTATGAGTCAAACAAAGATCTAAATATAGGTAACTAACTGAGGCATCGTAAGCCATTCGAGTTGTTCAATAGTATTGGATATGTGATCGAATTTTCTTCCGCCAGAAATTATACCTGCGGCAAAATTGACAGCTTTCTCTAGCTGAATCAAAACACTCTTGCTTGCACTTCCATAAACTTGCACGCAGTAACGAACTTGTGAAAATCAAGAGCGTCAATTAGACTGGGTAACAAAGTTGGTGGTAAAACATGTTTGGCATGAAGTAGTCCTAAAAGAATTCCAAAACATCGGTTTACGATATGTTTCACGTGCTGGTTCTAAGAAATATTCGAATCCATAATAACTCCTAAATGTTTTTATTTGTCTACGCATTCTAGTGGTTCCCCAATGAATTGCATTTTCGGACGTTCTGACAGTCGGCCAAGCTGCCGACTGTCAGCTAATCACCACACAGTAATATCATCACAGTATCACACAGTATCATCAGTAAACAGCTGCATTGATCCGAATTAAAGTTCTAGATTTTGATCGGTGACAGGTGGTGGGGTCGGATTATGAACTCGAAACTGTCGATGAACTTGACTTCTGATCTTGACCTTCATGTCGGGTCACCTTGACCTGTAACCCGATTATATGACGTTATGACGAACTAATTGGTCTACAGTGCAGGAGGTGAGCTGGTGCGACTGCACGATTGCGATGGTGTCAAAACATAGGTCTGACTTAGGAAGCCTATAAATAAAAATATTATTGAGCGGTCTCCATCTTTTTCGCCAATCGATGCGCTTATGAATTCTTTCAAATATGGCCAAGAAGCATTTTCCGGCGGCGAATGGTTCTGTTGTCACCTCGGAAAATAGGTGGGGGGAGGGGCACTTTGGCACGGCCCTCCACTGAATGTGTTAAGTTCGAAAATGACGTGCTCAATGAGTGAAGTATACTGTGTAAACACATTTCCTCAGCACAAAAATCAAGTGCTGGCCTAAACTCGCAGCACAACAACAATAGGTGATACAATTGAAAAACTCAAGAAGAGCATGCTACACAAATGAAAATAAGATAAGTGTAATGTGTTGCCCATTACCTGGACACACCTTCATTTTGTCCGACACACGCTTCTTTATGCTAGTCTTAAAACTTGGGCCAAATACGTTGCAGGACTGTTAATGTGACGTGGTTACACTCCCTGCTCGTCAGTACTTCCGTCATGCACTTGTTTGTTTCTGTAGGTGCCGGAGAACACGGTACCTATGTCGATTTTAGAGTACAAAATGTCTTAGAATTGCATGACCATATTACCACATCATATTTTCTTTCCAACTTACGTCCGATATCGCTGGCTAAAGCAAACGTCTAATTTTCCCAATGCACTTGTGAATGCATCATGGGTGCTCATTGTGTGATCCGACCCAACGTTGGGAAATCGACAGCGATGTTCTTGCATCTAACCCATATACATCTGGATCTGTGGAAAATTTTTTGTTGTTGGCAAATCAATGCACTGATGACGTACTGTTACAATGATACGTTTATATGAAGATCCAGTTAAACCATGAATAAAATGTTTATCATCAATGGGTTATCCTTTGCAAGTCTTTCAGTTGCACGTACCTATCCTAGAAAATTGAATAAACCAATTTGGTAGGGGAGAGTGGGGCAACATGGACACTGGGGGCAAGATGGACACCCCCTCTATTTGATGAACTGGCAGTTTGATAAGCAGGAAAAGGTTGTTATACGCTTGCACTCACTGCGCTTAGCCCTTGAGAATGAATTGGTGCCAACAAGCTCTTTAGTTTCTGCACAATTTTCAAAAAATTAAAAGCTTTAGTTCACTTGTGTTTTCTCGGGCTAACTTTGTAAGCCTATTACCCAAAGGATGTTATACATTTTACATTGATATTTCCGCCTCATGTTCTTGATTCTCTTGCATCGTTTTCGCCGGTGTCTCTGCGCGTGAAATCAAAGTTGTGCTTAAGTTATGTGCGAGCTTGTGGGAGAGCAGCTGGGTGGGGCAAGACGGTCACCCTGAACATGCGATGCACGGCATGCGCAACTGCAATGCTATTTAATGTAACAGTGCAAAATCGTAATAAGTCACTTTCATCATGTCCGTGCTATTGATTTGGAACCTATTTGTGACTTTGTTGCTTTAAAGAATTAATTTTCTGGAAATTATAGAACAAACATGATCGCGATATCTCGAGCATATGATTGTTTTACAATCCTCCATAGAAAAGGTGATATTGCAAGGTAAAAACAATGTCTAATGACCTGATCTAAGGGTACAACGGTGATATACACATACAAATATGAATTAGCCACCGTAGACCTGCTGAAATTACTATAAAAATTGCATGTCCATCTTCCCCGTGGGGTGACCATGTTACCCCAGGGGTGGGGCGAAATGGGCTTTTGCTACCTTTTGTGAAATTTGACACAAAATTGGCAGCCATTATTAATGATGCCTGGCTGCGTGAACAGAAGGAGATAAATGTTCGAACTAATAGCATGCCAAAAATCAAGGATAATTGAGTTCAATAAATCATCAAAAAGGCCAGTCGTCGTTAGGGTGTCCTTGTTACCCCACTCTCCTCTACCTGAGAATCTACCTAGAGTCATTGGTACAACACGGAGGTGATTAAGGATTGACTTAGATCATTTTGTTGGCCGCAGAGCCACAGAGGATACTTACCCCTCCTTCCGCCATGCGAACCAGCTGAAAAATGGCCCATAGCATTAAATACTTATGTACCTGACATCCGATTGCATTGTAAGTCAGACAGGGTTTCACTACTGGATCCAAAGTGGAGGGGAAGGCAAAGGGGCCGTGCCCCCTCCCCCGCCCTCCAAAGCCTCAAATACTATCCGTTGGTCCTCCTTTAAAAAAATAAATTTTGGCCGTTATTTTCTAAAAGTACCATGTTTTGGTGTTTTTTTCTGGATTTAGCCCCCTCAAAAAAACGTCGGTCTGGCCCCTCCAAAAGCTGCTCCTGGATCCGCCAATGCAGGGTTTTGCATAACAAGCGCATGAACAAACATTATTCAGATCTCTGACCCATTGTTGTTCTGTTGGTCGAAGCTTGACACATCTGACATGTGTAATTTGCAAAGTGGCTGTGTAATACCAGTGTTTTAATTTGACACCATTTGTAAAAAAACAGCCGTGTTGTGTTTTCACGAAATTTGCACTTCAAACCTGTGTCAGTACTCCATAAAACTGTTTTCACCGGTAGAGCTGATCCTCCTTTTTTCGTTGGTTTTCAGTGTGCCAGAAAACCGTTATCTCTGTGGAGCAATATTTTCATGTTTTATTTTATGTTATTAGAGCCACTCCCAACAGGCACACTTGCCCAATTGCAGGGCGTATCGGCAATATGAGGCTGAAAATATCCTAAAGACACCCAAACTTGTAGAATAGGATAGGATAGTATTGGAGCCTGATGACACTTTTATTTGCTATGACGCTTAAAAATTCCCATTTATTTCAAAAAACTATTTGCGTTGAACCCGCGAAAAAACGCGGAGCTAATTCCACCAAGAAGACCTACATATAAAGAAGGGATTGTGTTATTGATCGAGTGGTCGGTTGTCTCAGAAGAGCTACTGCACTGGAGCGGCTGCGTGTCATGTGTTACTCACACTCCACATTAATGAGGCGGCTATTAAAGTCTTGTGATGAGTATGAAGGGATTATAAACTATGGAAGGAGATGGTGAGGATGAGGAACGGTGAGGATAAAGAGGATGGTATTCTATCCGGAGGGTCGCTACAGCAACAGGCGCATGCGCTCACAGCCTGCAGATAGAGTAAGGATAAGGACAAGCATTAGGTGCCGGTTAAAAACACACACACAGACACAATTGCACACACAATTCGAACATTTAAACCAAACAAATATGAGGGTGAAAATGTTTGATTCTTCGGCTGATAAATCTGATAAGTTGCGTTGTTTATGCTCAATTTTGTCTGACAGCGTTGACCTCCACGCTTCACTGCTGTTCAATTGATGCGTTTTTTCTTTTCTATAATCACCAGTGCTGATGTTCTCTTTCACAAAACCTGTTTTTTCTTGTTCTCTAAAATTAGCCATTCTGAAATATTTCAATGCTCCCGCCGTAGAAGATTTTTGTTGGATGTAGGAGCAGCATGGTGCGATCTTCGGTGGCGACCACCGCCGCCTATGTTGCGCGTAATCATAGGCATATGAACCGGGGGGCACCAAATGTGGCACTGGGGGGCCGATTCTGGGCCTTTTCCGTTAACAAATCAAGTGATAGGCCGAATCATATTTGACCCCACCAGCACTGGCGGCGGAATGGGGGGCACCGGAGCACGGTGCCCCCCTTAAATCAAATTTTAACACTAACCCTATGGCGTTGACTGGGAAGAAATGGGTTGAAAATCCCATGGCGTCCCCCTTAAATTGGGAAGTTGCGTCGTCACGGCCCAGCGGTGGCGACTTTTACCGTCCAACGTGGAACAAGTTGCTGCGCCTGTGAGCGTAATTGGCGTAACGACGCCGAGGAGGCAGACGGAGAGGAGGGAGCCCTCGATGGCCGTGGCAGACGAAAGGGGACGCGTAAAAAAGGATGCTAGTTGAGAAAACACCTGAAGCTCATGGGACAATGTCGGTAGATAAGGAGGCATAATACGCAATATACTACGAGTGTCGTTTTCTGTTAGCTTTGATTTCACTTTTAAGCAACCTTGGTGCTCGGGCCCCGTACATCGGCACGTCCATGCTGCTCAGGCCCCGTACATCGGCACGTGTCCATGCTGCTCAGGCCCCGTACATCGGCGCGTCCATGCTGCTCAGGCCCCGTACATCGGCACGTGTCCATGCTGCTCAGGCCCCGTACATCGGCACGTGTCCATGCTGCTCAGGCCCCGTACATCGGCACGTGTCCATGCTGCTCAGGCCCCGTACATCGGCACGCCCGCCAGACACGCAGGAACTGCGGCTCAGCCTACCGCCTGCATCGGCAGCCGGCTGCCAGCGGCCCGGTCCGCTCTCTACACACGTGCGTGCGGTAGGTCTGCTACCGCTGCGCGCTGGGCACGCACTGTTGAGGCAGGTCGGTGCAACTCCCACTCTCGTTCGCGCGCCACGGCGGCGCAGGCTTTGTGACGGTGGCGTGGGCGGTTGGGCACGGGCGGGACGGGACGGGGGTGGGCTGGTGACACCGGTGCCGCGGCCACTCCCACGGGCCGGGACGGGACGGGGGTGGGCTGGTGACACCGGTGCCGCGGCCAATCCCACGGGACGGGACGGGGGTGGGCTGGTGACACCGGTGCCGCGGCCACTCCCACGGGCCGGGACGGGACGGGGGTGGGCTGGTGACACCGGTGCCGCGGCCACTCCCACGGGCCGGGACGGGACGGGGGTGGACTGGTGACGCCGGTGCCGCGGCCACTCCCACGGGCCGGGACGGGACGGGGGTGGGCTGGTGAACACCGGTGCCGCGGCCACTCCCACGGGCCGGGACGGGGGGGGGGGGCTGGTGACGCCGGTGCCGCGGCCATCCCACGGGCCGGGACGGGACGGGGTGGGCTGGTGACGCCGGTGCCGCGGCCATCCCACGGGCCGGGGGGTCGGACAGCGTCAGTGGACGTCACACCCACTCACCGCTGCGCATGCGCCATTGCCTAGTTTATTTTCGGCTCTTGTTGTTCTCGGAATTTTTGTGGTGCCTGTTTGATTCAGATCGTTCCTTTATTGTGTACGTCCATTTTTGTTTTGTGCTGCGGCCAGTGTATCTGTTATCGGCTGTCTCAGCTCTAAGTTTGGTTCAGTCGCAGTAGTTTGCCTCATTGGCAACGGAGCTGTGTCAGTGGCGCTGCAACGTTTTCCAACAAGGTTGGGCACTTTCAATAGGCTTCATTTCATCAGAGGGACATGTCCTGGAGGGTTGTTTTCCGGTAAATTTTACAAAAATCATCACGAATTTTTCAGGGTCGAAGACGTGAGATTGTCCCAAACTTTCCGACTTTGAAAAAATGGGCACATATTTACGATCCAGAGGTAAATGCTCACTCGCCGATAATTAGCGACAGGCGATGCGTAACAAAATGTGTTGAGTAGATTGCATATTTATAATTTTTCGACTTCCTTCAATATAAGTCATCTTAGAGGGGCGAAAAACATTCCATGTGCGGCCGAAATTTTCTTTTAATACGCATGTCCACAGAAAAAGTAATTCGGGCACACATTCTGCTTCGCTGAATAAGGGAGTCCAAAATGCATTAATCTCTGTATTTTTGTGCCCCAGAGTGATAACTGGACACGTATATCGAGACACGAATCTATTAGTTAATTAATTCGACTAAAGAATGATGATAAAAATTATGACCTAAGTTGATAGGATGGTTAAAATGTTCCAGACAGCGAACTGCATCACTAAATGATTCCATGCTTTCTTTTGATTATGTTCTAAGTCATTTTATAGTTGGCAACTGATTCTCCTTTCCTTCTAGTTATTGGTTTTTTTAGTACATATGTGGTGGGATTCGAAGAATGAAATGTGCAAGTGCATTTGAAGTAGACCACTCTGTAGGGGAGAGTGGGTAAGATGCCCAGGGTTTAGGGAAATCCAGATTATGAAATAACCACGGTAGCAATAGCGCTGGTTTAGATGCCAAGTCGTAGCATGATCATTTATCTTCCTTATAGAGTCGATGAAATTGCTGATAATTATCATATTTTCTAACTATTATGATTTTACTAGAGGCTTGCAAAGGGGCGTCTTACCCCATGGGGTGGGTAAGACGCCCCTGGGGCTTGATAAGATGCCCCACCCCTGGGCATTTTACCCCATTTTGGTCTATCGTTGATGGAGTAGCTTTTTCGTAGTTCTTAGCTTTAAGTATTATTCAGAAGTCAGAATGTGCTTAGAAGCGTTCACACACATTGATAAAACATGTAGGTGGTTTTCACGTTTCCACGTCGAATGATAAAACAAAGTTACGTAAAGCTAACGATAAAAACCAAGGATAAAAACATACCATAAAAGTAATATAAAATCACACAAACACACAAACAACGAAGTACGAAACGAAGTAGGTAAACTGGTATGAGCTTTCTGAGAACCTCCCCTAAATCCCCTACCTTGTCTTTTCCGTGTTCCCTTTGTTTCAATTCCCCATTTTAAAAGAAATATGGGCCAGAAGTCGTTAAGTACATAAACATTCACTTCAGACAGTAGAAATGGCTTGTGGCGACTAGAAGCTTCCTCCCACTAACCATCACAGGCTCCCAGTCTATCATTTATGGCGCGCAGCCACCTTAGCCTTCTCGTCAAGGCACCCAGGCCCAGCCTTCGCAGGCAGTGCACTCGATCCATTCTTCGCACGAGAGAACAAAACTCACTCCGCAAATGAGATATCTGGTATCGTCATGCCCACTGTCTTTCTTCCCTTAAACAGCTTTTGCCTGCCTCCTCCACGTCTTTTTAGATACCTTTGCTTTCGCAACCCCTTTAACTAGTCTGTCTTCCAGAGCCTTTTTAGATGCATGTTGTTGCAAGTCCGGCTTTTGAAGTCGGAGTCTCACTAAGGTCATCAATGGACTTGTCGCGGAGACTGTAGCCCTACCATCGGAGCGAGCAACTCCTGCAATGAAGATTTAATTTAAAAGTCAAAGTTAAACGTCCCACAAATCACAGGGACGGCCGCGCTGTTCAGGTCACCCTCTCACCAGTCAGTTGCCAGCCGACCTACATCGGGTAAACTATTGAGCGCTGGAGCGTCTCAGGAGAACCGATCCCAAGCCTGGACATGCACTGCCACTGCATGTTCCTGATCAGCGGGTCGGAGCCCAACGCTCTACCAACTGAGCTACCGGAATGGAAAATGTAGGGACAACGTAAGGGATCAGGTACAGAGCTTTGCAGGATTAACCATATGGAATATTTCAGGTCTAGCTCATTCATAGGCGAATCTAGGGTAAACAGTCCAGCCATAGCCCCTTCCTAATTGGCCAAAATTGACCGATTTTGGCCAGTTTTGTTTTAAAATATGTTTTACGGTTTTGTCCATCTTAATTTAATTGCTTTGTGCTTCCACCACACCAGTTTGGTCTGAAACCGCCTTGAGGTCAGCTCCGGTTGGGGCATCAGGCCAGGTCCGGTGAACTCCCAAATAATTGTCTCAAGGTTTTAATGATTGAGCTGGGATTCGCTTTATCGAATGAGAGCAAAAACCACAAAATTTGGCTGTTATGGGATTCCTTGCGTTAGTGGCCTGGGTTCAGGTGCGAGGCCTTCAATTGGAAACGTTGGTCACAAAGCGAAAAATTGAAGTGTGCTCTTATTTAACGCGTACGATCATGCGCGTCGGAAGCAGAGGACAGGAACGGGAGGACAGATCCCCTAACTCGTCAATCTGTGGGGACATCTCACGACAAGTTTTGGGAATCGACCTAGGTTTTTATTGTCTCCCTATTACCTACCTACGTTAACCTAGGTAAATTTTTTTCATGATCTTCATGGTCATTAGCTTTTTCAAAGACGGTCAATTTAAAGTTCACGTTCCCCCCCCTCGCCATCACCAGTCCCGGGTCCGTAGCCCCCAGTAACAATTCCGTGGCGCTGCCCGTGGGTAAGGTTTGGACTAACCCCAAGTTTAACGCATAGTTGTTTACTCTAACAAATGGCGTTATATTTCTCTGGGGAAAAACGCCCCCTCTCCACCGGGAAGGCTGCCCACGGGGCATCTTTCCCCATTCGTTGAGGGGGCATCTTTCCCATCAGTACCCAAACTAGATGAAACCTGAAGGGCAAAAATCATACAATTAATTCACTCAAGGGAAATGCTCAGTTAATGAGTCAAATATGCCATCATTCGTAATGTGAAGTCAAACAAAGCACGCATTCAATATTCTTCGAGATATCTGCAACCTATGTGGGCATTTTTTTCTTAGAAAAGCATCGAAACAAAGACTTGCCCACCAGCTTCACGCAACTCACAGGAGGGAACTGAATTTGTGCGCAAAAAAATAAAACCCTCTGCTTTCGACCAAGAACGATATTATTTACCAGTGGTGGTCCGTATTGCCAAAAGAGGGGATGGGGCGTCTTACTCGATGGGGCATCTTACCCCACTCTCCCCTACTGTGAGCTGTGGGGAAGGTGAGCGCTTTGATGAGGGTGAGGGTGCTGGTGACTTGATGTGGGTGATGATTCGATGAGGGTGATGATGATTTGATGAGTGATGCAGCTCAAAACGAGTACTTTGATGAGGATGGTAGCTGTCCTGCCCCTTTGTTGGTGCTAAGTCTTCAGGATGTATTAGAACACTTTTTTGTTGTTGAAGCACTTCATGAATGGCTTGCTGAAAACACTTGCTTGAATTATGTGATGTGTTTTTAATGTTGAGGAGACACGAGAATACAGGTTTTCGAGGATTTTATGTTGTGTTGTACCGTATTTACGAAGAATAGGCGATTTTCATGTTTTCGATATTCTCAGTGAGTTTTCATAGAGGACATGACCCTTATCAGATCCCAGTCCAACAATATTTCCGTTTCCGTTCCGTTTGTCCCCATTGAAAGGGTTGGTGTATTTCCACCCCCTCCCCCTCACATGCTAAAGCTAAAATGAAGTACAGCACGACAAGAGGCAAACGCCCAGCGGTAGTGGGGGTATTCTATTGCCAGTTTCCGCCCGTTTTTCCAGTTTATCGAAGTACAGTGGCCCTACTTACTTAGGTTTCTGTTTTCTTAACGCTCGCCCCGTTGGGAGGGGGGTATTTACACACCTCCGGATTTCCCGGTGGGACCAAAAACGGCGACGTGAAGCGGTGCCTTACTTATCACACCTTATCCTTGATCAATTTCCAAACTTTTCGCAAAACTTTAAGATTGGGTCATCCTAGGCCTGGTCATGAGTGCATTTCGTGACATCACCTCCAATATTTGGTCCTTTTGTTTTTTTCTGACCCGGGTTGGATCTTTTTGGCTTAAACCTGGCAGCCCTGCTGGGGAGGCACCTTGCCACTGAACCTCGGGAGCCCCTAAGACTCACTCTTGGCATGGCAGGGAAGGACTCTCAGGGCTCCCGATATTAGTTCTCGGGAGCCCCTGATACCAACTCTGGCGGACTCCTAAGACCAACATTCATGGTCATCTCTGAGACTAATTCTCCCCCCCAGGTTAGCTCTCGGGGGGAGGTGCCTGAGACTGACTCTCGGAGGCACCCCTGAGACTTACTCGCGGACCCCTGAGACTGACTCGGGACACCCACATTAATACTCAAAGAGCCCGCTAAGGCTAACTCTTTCCGGACCCTGAGACCAACACTTGGCTCCCCCCTCTTACTGAGGTTATCTCTCGGGGCTCCTGAGATTGGTTTTCGGGAGACCCCTGAGACCAGCTCTGGAGGCTCCTGAGAGCATCACTAAAGGACGCCTCTAAGACTAACTCCCGGGCTCCTCAGGTTAGCTCTCGGGGGTTCCCATGATTGACTCTTAAGGACCACCCCTGATCAGAGAATTATTTTCAGTGCTTATCGGCCCGGGGAGGGGGGCACTTGGCTACGCTACTGGTGCGCACCAATGAAAACCCTTTATCTCCAATGTCATGCTGACCACTCGATTTGGTCGTGTTTTGAAGGTTTTGAAAGCAGGCTTTCCTAAACAAAATATTCTAGGACCTTTTATTTAAGTTCTAATATATCCTTAACCAAAATATGTCGTGGTCACAAAAAACTTTCAGGCCTTAAAACTTCAAGATAGTTGAAGCGCTACTGATACATGCCGGCAGTCATACTTGTCAGTGATATGTTTAGTGTCATCCCTCCCATCCCATGAGACAGAAGCAGTACAGACAAAAAATATAGGACAGACTAGTAGCAGGGCAGAACAGACGAGGATGATGGGGATTTCAGACGGCAGTAAGTGCAGGGCATACAAGAGAAATACAAATTAGATGGGACACGGCAGTGCATACGATGGGAGGGGAAAGAGGAGAGACAGGACAGATTAGATGGGACAAGGCAGTGCATACGATGGGAGGGGAAAGAGGAGAGACAGGACAGATTAGATGGGACAAGGCAGTGCATACGATGGAAGGGGAAAGGGGAGAGACAGGACAGATTAGATGGGACAAGGCAGTGCATACGATGGGAGGGGAAAGAGGAGAGACAGGACAGATTAGATGGGACAAGGCAGTGCATACGATGGGAGGGGAAAGAGGAGAGACAGGACAGATTAGATGGGACAAGGCAGTGCATACGATGGGAGGGGAAAGGGGAGAGACAGGACAGATTAGATGGGACAAGGCAGTGCATACGATGGGAGGGGAAAGAGGAGAGACAGGGAAAATGCAGAGAAGGGCAGATAAAGGAAGGAAAGGACAGACGAGTGCAATTTCAGGGCTTAAAAGGGGATGAAGTGCGGATACGAAGAGAGGGCAGGTGAGGAAGATCCTAGGCTGGATGAATGGAGGACGGGGCAAATAAAGGTGAGGGGAGGTCAAGTATATGAAGTACAAACGGAGGAAGGGACAGGACAGACAAGGCAGGTAGAGGAGAAACAAGGTCAAGAAAAGGTAAACCAAGCAAATTCAGGTCAAGCGAACGTGATGGTAGAAAGGACATAATGAGGACAAGGTAGTCAAGAAGGGCAGGTTAGACGATGGAAGCGCAGTGTAGCGAATGAATAGGCGAGCGGACGACGCGGGCGGCGAGAGCATGGCAGGGTAGAAGAGAAGAGGGCCTAACAGATTGGAAGAGGAAGGGCGGGCTACGGAATGATAGGAGGGCTCAGGAAGGAGATGACAGGGCAGGATATAAGTATTTAAGGACCGACGATAGAGAGCGGTGGATAAAAGGGAAACGGTGTAAGGGATGGAGCAAGGCGGACGAGAAGGAAAACGAGGCGATTGGCAAATGGCGACAGATGGCAGGCTTGGGCTATTAGGCTAGGGAATTCTGACGTGGGTGGTTTCAAATATAAACCAGGAGGGCAGTGCGGCCGGGAACAGCAAGATACGCAAGGCAAGGGCGGTACAGACAGCAAAGAGGGCAGGGCAATGGAGGGGCATGGCCTCTTCTGGCCAGACGACGAAGACGTGGGAGGATATTGGTGGTCAGATGGCAAAGGGGTCGCCAAAAATAAGGGTAGGGCATATTAGCCCTACCCTCTAGCACTAATGGGGGAGGGGGCTTGTCATTTGTAACCCTGGGTTTTATATAAAAAATATTAGTAAAATACCCTGTCTATCTTCAGCGAAAGCCAGCCTCGAATGAAGGGTAAGTCTACAGTTTGCACGAAAAGGGCACTGGTCCCCAGTTGATAAAAATCCGGAGGGCTGGGGACCAAGGCCGGGGGCTGGCGACTAGAAATGGTCCCTAGTTTGTGCACAAAACAAAATTGTGTAGCACACATGTTCTAGCAGGTTTCTGATTGAAGCCAGAAAAACGGTTTTTAATAGAAAAATGTTATTGACTCAAGCACTTAAAAATAAGCTAGAACACTTCAATGGTAGAGGCCAGCTGTGTTGGAGAGATTAGGAATAATTATCTGCCTTAAAATCATTACAAATGGCGGGAAATCTATATAGACCTAGTCTCCATGCCCAAATTGTGATACGTATCGGACAGTCCATCCACTCCATCCAGCGGGAAATCCATATAGACCTGGGCTCCATGCCCAGATTGTGATCCATATCGGACCGTCCATCCACTCCATCCAGCGGGAAATCCATATAGACCTAGTCTCCATGCCCAGATTGTGATCCGTATCGGACCGTCCATCCACTCCATCCAGGGCTATTTTCTCAGCCCTAAAGCACAGTCTGTGCTAAAGTCTTAATGAAATAACACTGAGGAGTCAATGACTCCATCATTATCCTGATTTTTGGGCCGATCCAGATCATATTTGGGTCATGGCAACTAAGCCATAGCTGCACACTATTTTGTTGCAGCTTATCTGTGGACGTTTGTCCTGATTTTTTGGATGGGTTTCAGACAAACTAGAACACCACCAAAGCCTCCAAATATTTGTGTTTAACTCCACTTCATGATATTAGTCCAGCCTATCTGCAGTTAAAGCGAATGTGGCACTGTGGTCGAATCCAGGAATCTAGTGTAATTAGGGGTATTTTTAGCCGAAAGTCATGAAAACGTCCATGATTTCTCTGAAAAATGTACAATAAGCTCAATATTTTGATTTTTCAAATGCCCCTCTAAGATAAAAAAATAAACCTCTGCCTGTGGATGACGTCATGATCTGGCAACTACTACCGTATTCAATAGGATTCAAGGGCTTCAATTGGCTGACTACTCACCTTGACGTCAGCATGTGTCGTCACACTAACAGCTGACAACTGTGGCCGCCTGGCTGCATGGTACGTGTGAGGTACATTTCAGGTATGTTTTTAGCCTGTGTTCACGGAAATTTTGAGTTTCAAGACAAATTGTATATTAAGTACCGGGTTTTCTGGCATGCTTTACAACTTGGCTATCTCAGTTAAAATCACGTTATAAAGGTGCCACATTCCCTTTAACCACAAAAATACGGTTTTTGAGCTCATGGCACACGTTACTTTCCGCACCACATGGTGTCGTGTCTTTTGATATCTTGGAGTACCCTTATTAATGCTCACGTTGTGAATGAAAAGTCAGACGCAACTTCTCTCCCCTCAACATCCCCAGCAATAACCATGGCGCTGACCACCCAGCCCCTCCAACGAAGCGCGATCACCGGATGTGACGTCCACCCCTCAGCATATGACATGGTAAATTGAATGGTTGATATTCAAATGTTTGCCTAAAAGGCCCGATCGAGACGAATACTTATTTTTGTATTCTGTATTGGTAAAATCATCAACAGGCATTGCCCAATTACTGATGCGTTGTGATTTAAAACATATTTTTGGCATTTTGAATTATTTATGGCATTTGGGATAACTTAATTACAGTGAATACTCCAATTTGTAAGGGGCGTGCCATTAGCACAGTTTGACACGGCCCAGGTGAGGACCTCCGCCCAGTGCGTACTGTTTCTCTTGAACGTACCTTTAAGTAAAGGTATCTTGCTGACCACCTAACTGTCCAAAACTGCAACTGTGCAATACCTTGTTTACATGCTTCAGAAATAGTGCAGTAGCGCGAGCTAAAGAGCATCTGGTAGCCTCACTCATTTCTTATTCCTAATTCCTTCGTTATTCTTTCATATAGCATTGTACTGCAATGAATAAATACATAAAGCTATTAGGTGTAGCGCTGTTAGTGTAAAATTTATGAATTAATTGAATTATCTATACATTTAGTAAAACTTTTTCAGCTTTTCGATCAAGTCAAACTGAAAATAAAACCTCAGCGCGGATCTAGGCTAAAGCCAACGTGAGATAAAACGAAGAGCCAGCCAGTGGCGGATCCAGGGGGAGGGAAGGCATTTGCCCCCCAAACGGAAAAGCTCGGGGCAAAACTATGTTTTGCCCCTCCCAAAGCGATCGACCTCCATTTTTCCCCAACTCCTTTTTAGTTTATAAGCAAGAATTTTTGGTGCTTCAACTCTCAAATGCAAACAGAATCACGCAAGTTCAGTGTAAATATTGGGCCTTGGATAGGAAAAATGTGTCAAGAGCCCATATTTGTCACCCCGCGACGTGTTTTTTTTGGCTTATTGCCTCAAATACCAAAACTTCTACCGGCAAGTGGTATTGTAGCGTATCTCTTCACTACGGGACTTTTTTTGCTTTTCTACTTTGGTTTGCCCCTCCCAAACCAACCGGCTAGATCCGCCACTGGAGCCAGCTGACTGTCATGAAATCCATGTGATTTCTTGTGAGGATTTTTGGCGACAATTGCGGCACCCTAAAGACAGCGGGGCAATTCCAGGACGGGTCCACCAAGCATGTTTACCATCACCTCTGCGAATTTGCTCAAACTTTGTATGTCAGCTTGCCAATGGGCCCCATTATTTCTGGAATATTTTTGGTCCGAGGTTAAATAGGTCAAGAGATAGAGATCACGGAAATCTCTAGGTCAGATGTGAAGCTGTAGCTTATTGATGTTTTTTTTTTGTTAGGAAGAACGAAATAATTATCAGAAAGTTTCATGGCATTAGTAAGCTAATGCTAATGCCATGAACAGGCTATTCAGAAAATATACTTGTTGTTCTGAGGTCAAATATTCATCTGGTGAACTCTTGACCTATTCTAGAAATTGATTTGTTCTTCAAAAAGTCTTTATTTTTATGTGAAACCTTACTGGGGTGCACGCAAAACATCCGTGATAATTGTGTTTGGTTATTCGAGCTCTCAGCTGGGGTAATGGGGCCACCAGGTAGGTCCTGTGGCCAGTATTTCGGTAGCTGGCCGGCCGCGAGCTCTCAGCTGGGGTAATGAGGCCACCAGGTAGGTCCTGTGGCCAGTGTTTGGGTAGCTGGCCGGCCACGAGCTCTCAGCTGGGGTAATGGAGCCACCAGGTAGGTCCTGTGGCCAGTGTTTCGGTAGCTGGCCGGCCACCGCTCCCGGTCATAGTCTATATGGGTATCGTTTTAAAGCTCGTGAGCTTCTGACTGCATTTACGTATATGAAAGTTGCAAGCAAAATATATTCTAGTGACCTTGACCTTGGTATGGGACTAGGCTTGTGCTGGGGTTTTGGCACCAGTAAAAACTGGTTTAATCTACGTGTCTAATATTCATATCTCATAATACGCCCACCGAGAAACAAGCTGTTTCTCGGTGGGGTATTAAATAGCGTGGTTTAACATATGTTGATTGTATATTGATGATCTAGGGTCAGGAACGGGTCATGACCTCTCCTCTGGAAGTATGATCTAGGGTCAGGAACGGGTCATGACCTTCTCCGCTGGAAGTATGATCTAGGGTCAGGAACGGGTCATGACTTCTCCGCTGGAAGAATGATCTAGGGTCAGGAACGGGTCGTGACCTCTCCGCTGGAAGATTGATGATCTAGGGTCAGGAACGGGTCGTGGCCTCTCCGCTGGAAGTATGATCTAGGGTCAGGAACGGGTCATGACTTCTCCGCTGGAAGAATGATCTAGGGTCAGGAACGGGTCGTGACCTCTCCGCTGGAAGAATTATCTAGGGTCAGGAACGGGTCATGACCTCTCCGCTGGAAGTATGATCTAGGGTCAGGAACGGGTCATGACTTCTCCGCTGGAAGAATGATCTAGGGTCAGGAACGGGTCATGACTTCTCCGCTGGAAGAATGATCTAGGGTCAGGAACGGGTCATGACCTCTCCGCTGGAAGTATGATCTAGGGTCAGGGACGGGTCATGACCTCTCCGCTGGAAGTATGATCTAGGGTCAGGAACGGGTCATGATTTCTCCGCTAGAAGTATGGTCTAGGGTCAGGAACGGGTCATGACTTCTCCGCTGGAAGAATGATCTAGGGTCAGGTACGGGTCATGACCTCTCCGCTGGAAGTATGATCTAGGGTCAGGAACGGGTCAAGACCGCTCCGCTGGAAGCATGATCTAGGATCAGGAACGGTTCATGACCTCCTCTCCGCTGGAAGTATGATCTAGGGTCAGGAACGGGTCATGACCTCTCCGCTGGAAGTATGCGGAACACGGGAATGGGGATGATAATGGATATATTACTGAAGACAAGGATGAAAATGAAACGAATTAATTCACGATCTTTAGTTTTACTGACTAGCATTCTGACTGACTTTAAGTCTGACACGAACTAACAACACACCACTTGATTGCTAAGGCTCAGTCACAGCTCTGCAAAGACTGTGAGCTGCACGAAGCTGGGACTGTTGGCGATTGTTCGGAGAGGTTTTACATCCTTAGTACAAGGCTTAGTGCAGTCTTACAGGGGCGGACGCAGGAGCGCCATCTGGGGGGAAGGGAGAATGGGGAGAAATCATAAAAACAATGTTTTTGTTAAATAGGCCAAAATTTCGCCATTTGGGGAGCATGACCCCTTGCCCCCTCCGCTTTGCGTGCGCCAGTGCAATATCACCATTGGAATAAGGAGGCACAGGACATCCTAAAGTACTTTATACTAGCAAGGTTCACCGGGAATTTTGTTTCTGATTGCCTCATTCACAACACTGCATCCGTGGCGGCTTTTCAGTCTGCTTTGATCCCATGCATAAAACCTTCCCCAGCATTAGCAACCTCCATTACTTCTCGTATGGTTGTGCCGGACAAAACAATAGATAGAGTATTGCTCACATTTGCCGCCACCATGCAGACTTGGGAGTTGACTGCGAGTGAAACATGTTGGCCGCCTCACACGGTAAGAATGCTTGCGGAGGCATGAGGAGCCGTGAAACGTGCAGTATACTGTGCAAGCCTCCAGAGAACGGTCTGACCAAAGTTTGAATGCAAGGACATGCTTGGGAGCATGTCCCTGAGCAACAACACTGGGAGCGGTCCCTGAGCAACAAATTGTTTCAAGGGATTAAATCAACGTTGTAGCCAGAAACCTTGCAGAACGTTTCGGCAAAGCAAAGCTGGTGAAGAGAACAAAGTCATTGCACCGCTTGTGCCGCTGGTTCAGAACGGTGTTGCTGCCTGCAAAGTGAATGCCAAATGGCTTCCACAATGAACTCCTGCATGCACGGAAACGCTGGATTCGATTTCTAATTGTGAGTGATCTGACGATGTTTACGTGTAGAGGCATGTGTATAAAGAAGATGGCGTATACAGAAAAATAAAAATACTTAGGAGCGTATGTAGCATTTAAATTGTTGGCCGCCAGCGTTTGTAGGGTGTATTGGTGCTCGGAGTAATCACTTTCATAACCGCGCTATTTCAGGCTCCGTGTAAAGGTACATACATTTCTCAACCCCAACTTGTAACTGGGTTACATATATCGATCTACGCGTATTATATATAGTACGCGTTGCCTCTGCTCTATTCGGATAAGCTGTTAGTATGAATATTCAGTGTTTGTCGTTTGTCTCTGTATTGATGGCATGCTAAGCCACAGTTTAACCCTATTTCCGGCAGGGGGGCTAATATTGCCCCCCTCAGGTTTTCAAGAATATCTCCGAAACGGCTTGCGATAGAACTTTGAAACTTCCTGACTTTTCCTAAAACTAGTACAGGCAGGTTTTCTGAAATTGTCAATATTATATATTTACCAGGGGCGGAGCTATGGCTGGGTTTTTGGGGAGGTTCTATCCACAAACCAAGTATTATCGTATGCGATGGGTTCTTTGTAAAAGGAAGCCGTCTCTGCTGATCCTGATACCAGTTATATGGTTTTATTATATCATTTATGTGAGATGATAGTGCATTCACAATTGTCACTATTTGTATTCATCAGGGGCGGTTACAGCAGCTCAAAATGGGGGAATGTTATCAAGAAGGACTAAACGTTAGTAAGTGAGAAGACTGCTTACAGCCGTGCAGGGCGAATACAATTGGGTATATGAAAATTCAAAATAGTTATAACCAAATTCTAGATTACCAGAGGCGTGTCCAGTCACTACAAATTTTCAAAATGCATATTCCCAGCCAGTATCACCGCCGCGACTCAATATCGTTGTATATTAAAAATGTGTTTCCAATCACCCCCACCCGCCCCCTCACGACGAGAGTCCTTGATCCGCCTATGTCACCCCTTTCCCAGAGCTGCCATGGGAGGGTAAAATTATCAGAAATAAATTTCAACTAGTCGAGGGACTAATATACTCATGCATACCACTCGCATATTGTTGGTATGTATTTTACCCCACTGTTTTACCTTACTGCATCCGCCCCTGATGAGTTTTTCACTTTTTTCATTTATTTATGTGTCAAAGATGCCAAGCAGTATATCACGGCTTCTAATCCGCGTAACAAAAACTTTTAGGTTGTATATATTTCCCTCATAGTCCTGGTCCTGGAACTGCCATTGAATTTCGAATTTTTGCGTAACTCGAGTATATGACAATTTTGGGTCAATTATTTGTAAATCTGAACTAGTTTTGTGAAAATCGTACAACAGAGACAAGGGTTATGGAAAATCTAAAAATACACAAAAATTGTATATTTTGCACGACCTTCTCCTTAAAAATCAAAATTTTGAAATTTTCTTTTTTCAAAATAAAGTTTAGCGTCAGGGGAATCTATAGCACTTTGAATTTTCAAAATCGGCCGGTTAGATTACGAGATCTTAGGGGGGCCGATATTGCCCCCTGCCGGAAATAGGGGTAGCCGGGAGCCTGACGGAAATAGGGTTAAGATAGGATGTCGTACCTGGCCACCGAGTTGAATCCAGCATTTCCCAAACCTCGATTGCGTGCCTAATGCATTCGGAAATCAACAGCAGAGTCTGGTTCTAACGGCAAACCCAAGGAAACCAGGCCACGTGTTAAGGTCAAGGTCACTACAATATATTTTACTTGCAACTTTGAGATACGTAAATGCACTCAGAAGCTCACGAGGTTTTACACGCGCATTGACGGGGTTCTGAGCCACCTTTGTTTTGACGGGGGGGCGGGGCGGGTACCCGCCCCCTAAGATCTCGAGAACCACGCTAGATAGCGAAAAACGGTAAAAGGCCTTGGGTAACCCATCCACTTCTCTATCGAAAATGTTTGAATCATTTGTTTCAAGTCACATTTAAGGTCAATAGAGATCAAGACATGCCATCATAAGGATAGCATGTATGTGAAGGTTTTCGGTCATTACATCATCCTCGCAGCAAACCAAATTGAATGATATATATTATGATCCTGCTAGGTCAAATCAGGTCAAATATGGGATGTGATATTACTTAGTCATTCAGTTCAAACAATTTTCCCCATGTATTTCAAATGGAGAGGTCATGGCTCGTCCCTGGGCCCTGATCGGCAACTAAGATTCTTAGCTAAGACTGTCTTAGCTAAGACAGAGCATGCGCAGTACGTCTCACGCCACCCAGCTAGCCACCTAGCGGTAAGACTGGCTTTAGCTCGCACATGACGTCACGAAAGTATGACGTCAGCACTAAGACTGTCTTACTTGTCAGCTAAGACAGAAAATAGTGACTGCGCGCAGACTAAAATATCGGCATATCTGGCGCACATGGGATGATTAGAGCAAGTTGCGTTTTGCGGTGCGGCAATCTGGTGCGAGTGGTTCTCAGTCGTGGATAACGATGTATGTACCTTTTACTCACCGTCTAAAGGTAGAAGAACGTGCAAACACTACAAGGGTGTGCCAACTGCCCTCTAGTGCTAAGAATATGAACCAACAAATCGACTTGCCTGCCACCTGGTGCTAAGACTGGTGTTACACCGATGACGTCACTGTTCATGACGTCGATTATGACGCGTCTAAGCCTAAGAATATTCTTAGATGCCGATCAGGGCCCTGACCTGGGTCATCGATATCAAAAATACTACAACATATTTTAGAGAACTCGGTGACCCATAATCGGATAAGTTCACCCTCTTCTGCCTTATGCTATCTTAAACTTCTTTTGAGGTCAGGTCACGTAGCCTTTACTGGTGACCTGACCTGAGATGGCCTAACCTTAAAATTTTGACAAAAGTTGTAAAATAATCAGAAAAAAGGTATGTCAAGTACGGCGGCGCTACGCGCTGCCGTTTTTATTCTATCTAAAAAACGAGGAAGGGGTGGGTGTGATCCACCCTCGTCAATGCGCGTGTTAAAACGATACTCATTTGGACCATGATCCAGAGTGGTGGCCTGACAGCTACCGAAACGCCAGTGACGACTAGTACAGGGTGGTGGCCTGACAGCTACCGAAACGCCAGTGACGACTAGTACTACCAGTACTAAGGTAGGTAGCTAATTTGTCTTGTTTTCCGACACCCTTTGACAGTCCAAAGCATAGGCGGATCCGGGATTGCCAATCGAGGGGAGCTTCCCGGGGCGCAGCGCTATCACCAGAAGCCCCGCTTCTGGCGGCAAACCTAGTTGGGCGCCAAATCCTATCGGTGGGCGCCAAATCCTATCAGAGGGCGCCGATTTTCGCATTTTTGGGAGGGGATTGGGAAGCGACATTACAGGGGGGGCACCATCAACCTTTCAGGGGGCGCCTTGGTCATTTCAGGGGACTCCCGAGGGTCGCTCTCGGGAGGCATCTGCCTCTCTTTTCCCCCTGGATCCGTATATGGCCTAGAAAATAATACAAGATACTCTTACTGTACAATCTAAATACCTTCGTTGCGTTGGGGTAGGATTTGGTACGTTTTTACCATACCATATTTTTGGTACGCTGGGGAAAAATACCAACCCCGCCGCGCAATCAACGGCAGTTGCAACACCGCGCGGAGGGAACGCACGGTTCAGTGCGACAAGCCTGGGAAAAAATAGCATGTCAGTGAAAGTAACTTCGTGTTATATTGATATCTAACCAGGTAGAGAGAAACTTTTTCTGTTCCCGAAGAAGGTGCAATATTGCAATGAGCTGCCTGGCGGCGGTGCCGACAGTAGGCGCCTGCTGCCAGGGGCGCAGCCAGAGCTTTGATATGGGGGGGCACACCAACTTTAAAGGGGCACCCCGGGGAAAAAAGGGCACTTTTTAACGTAACCTAAAAAACTTACTATATCTTTGTTTATATCATTTTTTGGGCATCTTTGGTTCAATAAGAATGCAAATAAATCATTGACGGAGAAAGAAAACTCGATTAAAACCGAAAAAAGGAAAAAAATATCACCAAAATGTCATGGAAGTAGCCAAAACACGACTGTTTTGGATAGATTTAAGGACAAATCAACCAACTCACGCAAGTATTTAACATCAGAGAAATCAGCGGAGCATGTGCTATATGTTACAATGTGCAGGTTAAGGCATATTGGAGACGAAAATTCATGTGTTATGCCCACTGGTGTTGTCGTGACGAGTGAGCCCTGGCTGAACGCGGGTTAAGTTCCTTGCCTCCCACAATCACCGTGGGACGAGGAGTAGCATAGTGTCTTTGGAAGAACACATTTTTGCTGCCGGAAAAAATTTGGGAGATACCTTTTGAACGCGTCTATTAAGTTCCTTTTTGAACGCGTCTATTAAGTTCCATATTCTCAAGGATCGGTGCCAGTTAAGAGTAAATAAAAGGCGAACAGGCCGGTTGTTTGGATGGCGATGGTGTGACAGGGCTGAAAATTGTGAAAACTAGTTCTTCATTTAAATTAATTAGTAGAAATCCTGGCTTAGGGGACTGTGCTCTGAGCTCAGGGGCACAAACCTTTTTATCATCCCTTCCCAGAATCCACCAGTATAATAAGCAATTATATAACCAGGGGTGCCTAGGTATCACAAGCCGTTTTAGAGATTCCTCATTCCTCGTTAGCTCCGTTTTACAAGGGGAGTTTCCATTGTGTTCTTATTCCCCATCTATTCAAGACCAGCTTTGGGGCCCCCAAGTGTGGATCAGAGGCCTCCAGAACAGCTTCCCCCCATCCCCCCAGTTGTGCCTCCAGGGACTAGACTAGCTCAGTGACCCCACCCCGAGATGATGGGAGTTGGCCTTGTGTTCTTATTGTCTGTCTATTCAAGACCACCTCAGGGGTCCATGATGTAGATCAGTGCCACAGAGCAGCTCATGCTTCACCCAGAGACTAGACTAGCTCATTGGTCCCAGAGATGAGGCATCAGACTAGCTCAATGGGCCACAGATAGGCCCATAGGGCCTTAAACCAGTTCAAGAAGCCCTAGAACAGTTTAAGGCGCCAGATCACCGCAGGGGGCCTCAAGCCAACTTAATGGGCTCTCACAAGCTCAGCGCCCAGACCAGCTCAGGGTACCCTCAGAACCTAGATCCCCCTTGGGCCACAGATCAGCTCTTGGTGCCCCAGATCAGTTCAGGGGCCTCAAGTCAGGTAAGGGGGGAGGAAGATCAAGTCAGGGGCACTAATTCAGCTCAGGAATCTCTCACCAGCTCGGGGCCCAAGCAGTTTAAAGCCCCAGAGCTGCTCAGGGGACACCAGACCGGCCCATAGGGCACCAGATCAGCCTCGGGGACAAACAATCAGATCAGTGGTCCCCTACCAGCTCGGAGCCCAGCTCAGCTCGGGAATACCAGATCAAGTCAGGAGGCACTTAATCAGCTCAGGGGCACCATACCATCTCAGGAGCCCTCATCAGACTGTGGGCCCAGCTCAGCTCAGAGCCTTAGAGCTGCTCATGAAATCACGGAGATAAGGAGGCCCAGATCAGCTTAAAGGGCACCAGATTAGCTCAGGGGCACCAGACTAGCTCAGAGGGCACCAGATCGACTCAGGGGCATTAGTGCAGCTCAGGTGGCACCAGATCGATCCGCTCGGGGGCCAGATCAGCTCCCAGCCCCCCAGACTATGGCAGGAGCCTAAATCAGCTCAGGGAGCAACATAACAGCTCAGGGGACACAAGGTGGGCTCAGGGCCCGCCAAACCAGCTCAGGGGGGCACCAGGCCATCTAAGGAGATATCAATAATCAGCTGAGGGGGCACCTAATCAGCTGAAGAGACACCACATTGACTTAGGACACAGAATCAACTTGGGGAGGCATGAGATCAGCCCGGGGGCCCGAATCAGCTCAAGGGGAACTAAATCAGCTATTAGGGCACCAAGCAGGCTCGGAGGCATTAGACTAACCCAGAGGGCATTATATAAGTTCAGGAGGCCCAATTATTTGCTCAGTGGGGCACTCGATTGACTCAGGGGCACCAGATCAGCTTAGAAGGCAAGTAATCAGCTCAAGGGGCCAAGACCAGCTGAGAGGCCACGGGATGAGCTCAAGGAGCACCAGATTAGCTTCACCCATACGATTATTGGCGACGATGAGGCATTAGGTGGACACTTACTAGGTGCCCATACTCTTCCCGGGTGCATGGAAAGGCGACAGAATGCCCTAGCTGACCGAAAAAGGTATTAAGTTGTCCAACAATAGTTTTAATCGCTACACGCGGTCCAGTTACATCTAGGTTCAACGGCTAGGGCACTAAATTTGGAGCGGCACGGCCCAAATTGGGTACATCACCTGACAATCAAAAGGGCACCCCGGCAGTGATGGGGGCACGTGCCTCCTGTGCCCCCTGGCTGCACCCCTGGACAGTAGATCAACTCCGGGAGGCATTAAATAAGCTCAGGGGGCCCAGATCAGCTCAAGGGGCACTAAAACAGCTAAAAGGACACCAGACAAGCTCGGAGGCATCAAACTAACTCAAAGAGTTTTATATAGGTTCAGAAGGCACACTTATTTTCTCAGGGGGGCACCAGATCAGCTCAGAGGGCACATGATCAGCTCCAGGGGGCACCAGATCAGCTCCGCCCGTACGATTATTGGAGACGATGAGGCATTATCTGGAAACGGATTACGTGCCTATACTCTTCCCGGGTGATTGGAAAGGCGACAGAATGCTTTAGCTGGCCAAAAAGGCACTAAATTGTCAAACAATAGTTGAAATCGCTAAATGTGGTCTAGTTCCATCTAGGTTGAATGGCGTAGGGCACTAAATTTCGAGCGGCACGGCCCAAAGTGGGTACACCACCTGGCAATCAAAAGGGCACCCGGCACCGATGGGGGCACGTGCCCCCTGTGCCCTCTGGCTGCGGCCCTGGACAGTAGATAAACTACGGGAGACATTAAATAAGTTCAGGGTCCCCGGATCAGCTCAAGAGGCACTAAAACAGCTAATAGGGCACCAGGCAATCTCGGAGGCATCAGACTAACTCAGAGAGCATTATATAGGTTCAGAAGGCACAATTACTTTCTCAGGGGGGGGGCACCAGATTGACTACGAGGGCATCAGATCAGCTCAGAGGGCACATGATCAGCTCCAAGGGCCAAGACCAGCGCTCAGGGGCACCAGATTAGCTCTGCCCGTACAATTATTGGCGACGATCAGGCATTATCTGGAAACGGATTACGTACCTATACTATTCCCGGGTGCTTGGAAAGGCGACAGAATTCCCCAACTGACCAAAAAGGCACTTAATTGTCAAACAATAGTTTAAATCGCTAAATACAGTCTAGTTCCATCTAGGCTCAACGGCGTGGGGCACTAAATTTCGTGTGGCACCGCCCAAAGAGGGTACACCACCTGGCAATCAAAAGGGCACCCCGGCACCGATGGGGGGCACGTGCCCCCTGTGCCCCCCTGGCTGCGCCCCTGCCTGCTGCCATCGCAGCCTAGCGTCTACTGACCGTGCGCCGCCACGCACCACTGCGGCCGTCCAGACGCCAAACCAGTCAGTGAGCGACGTGTGGTGACGTCACCACTACCTCCGCTGTCCTCGGTAACGGCCGGGCAAACGCCGACCGCTGAGAGCGCCAGCGGCAAAGGAAAGAGCACACCTTGTGAAACTAAAGCTGGTGTTTAATTGATTTACAATCAGTCGGAATGGCGCCATATAAGCCTGGCCTAGCTTCATACTAAATTTCATCCACTTCCAACTTTTTTATCAATTACGAATCCAGGGGCGAAGCAAAAGTGTTCCCATAAATTGCCCCTTTGAAATCCCTTCAAGTACGTATAAGTCGAAAACCGTTGGAGATATGTGGGGGTGTGTGCGAGGGAAATGACGGCAATTAACTTCCCTATCCAGTCGTGTCAATTTCAATGCCTTAGATGAATTTACTGGGAATAACCTGCTGATAATTTTTTTGCGTGTTAAACAAAAATTAGATCTCACAATTTTCATCTCCACATATATTAAAGCGGAGGCAATTATCTTTCATTATCAGTAATGAAAAGTCAAATTGATCTATTAGATCGGAAGATGTAAGGGTTGAATGATATTTTGAGAAATGCAGTCATTTTCGGAATGGGCCTTAAATGACCTTTGAATTTCAGTTTTTGCTTTGTTTTTGTGTTTGTGCTGTACTGCACGGACACGAAAACATTTGACGAACAGCAAAACATATTACTCTATTTCGTCTTTTATATATTTTGTTCAAGTTGTTCCCAGTTAGGTTTTCGGAGTCGGGGTCTCACTAAAGTCATCAAGAGACTTGCCGCGAAGGCCAAAGTTTAACGTCCCACAAAGCACAGGGACGGCCGCCCCGCTCAGGTCCTCATCTCACCAGTCAGTTGCCAGCCGACCTACGTCAGGTAAACCATTGAGCGCCGGAGCATCTGGGGGGAACCGATTCCAAGCCTGGACATGCACTGCCACAGCACGTTACTGAGCAGCGGGCTGGAGCCCAACGTTCTACCAACTGAGCTACCGAGGCGGCTATTTAAAACCTTAAGTGCCGTAGCTTCGGGTATCTCGAGCGTACAAGTTTGATAATGCGTTTTCCCTCAAATTTAGGGTGTATAGTTCAAAAGCTTAACTGGAAGCATTAAAATCATACTTTTTCTGCCATTTTTTTCGATGAACTGCAAATTATCCTGGTGTAAAACAGTGTAGGTTTCAAAGCTCCATAGTGAAAATACATTTAGAAAATAGAAGTTGAACATCATGTAGGTCAAAAATTTTGCGAATGTATCCCAAATTCCAAAAACAAACGAAGGTGGGGGTCCGTTTTGGGTCCGTGCCTTTCATCCACAAAAGTTCCAGGTCACTGGTATCACATCTCAGAACAGACAGACGATAGATGGATGACGAGAC
The DNA here is from genome assembly GCA_034440635.1 of Lepas anatifera. Taxonomy (NCBI): domain Eukaryota; kingdom Metazoa; phylum Arthropoda; class Thecostraca; family Lepadidae; genus Lepas; species Lepas anatifera. The sequence goes on from JAOTON010000551.1 coordinate 247,084, forward strand.
CGGTACAACTGTTAGATTACTTACTGTCCCGATTGCTTGCTTGGTTCGTCATCGGCTTCTGATGAGCAGTGTAGCTTGGTTGACCTTTACAATGAAGCCTAGCCGGGAGAGGGAGATGGATATCCAGCAGCCAGCTCGGGCTGACGGCCCAGGGCTGCCGGGTAGCGGCTGACGGCCACTCGGCACCGGTGTCGGCACCGCCAAATGGTGGGCGCCTACCATGCAACTCGCAACACCCACCACCATCCAACGTGCATGGTGCTGGGCGGGCAGTGTCAGAAAGGTGGTGCTGGAGGCCACCGTTGGTCCAGGGTCGGGCTATGGGGGCTATCGACCTGGTCAACAGGCTGATTAATTACCATTGCTACTCGCAGCGACGGCGCTTTGTACTGGAGCCAGCAACGGTAGCCACTGTCAATATTGGAATGTCTGTTGTCTAGGTCTTAACTCTTTGATTTGACAGTCAATTCCAGTGGATACTATTTCACCAGTATCTCAATATCCTACACTCTAGTGAGCTGAATTTTTGGTGAGCGTTCAGCCGGGAAAGGCTCGGCAGTGTTGTCATCTGCCGCTCTGCTGGGCAGTGTTGTCATCTGCCGCTCTGCCGGGCAGTGTTGTCATCTGCCGCTCTGCCGGGCAGTGTTGTCATCTGCTGCTCTGCCGGGCAGTGTTGTCATCTGCCGCTCTGCCGGGCAGTGTTGTTATCTGCCGCTCTGCTGGGCAGTGTTGTCATCTGCCGCTCTGCCGGGCAGTGTTGTCATCTGCCGCTCTGCCGGGCAGTGTTGTTATCGCCGCTCTGCCGGGCAGTGTTGTTATCTGCCGCTCTGCTCGGCAGTGTTGTCATCTGCCGCTCTGCTGGGCAGTGTTGTCATCTGCCGCTCTGCTGGGCAGTGTTGTTATCTGCCGCTCTGCCGGGCAGTGTTGTCATCTGCCGCTCTGCCGGGCAGTGTTGTTATCTGCCGCTCTGCCGGGCAGTGTTGTCATCTGCCGCTCTGCCGGGCAGTGTTGTTATCTGCCGCTCTGCCGGGCAGTGTTGTCATCTGCCGCTCTGCCGGGCAGTGTTGTTATCTGCCGCTCTGCCGGGCAGTGTTGTCATCTGCCGCTCTGCCGGGCAGTGTTGTCATCTGCCGCTCTGCCGGGCAGTGTTGTCATCTGCCGCTCTGCCGGGCAGTGTTGTTATCTGCCGCTCTGCCGGGCAGTGTTGTTATCTGCCGCTCTGCCGGGCAGTGTTGTCATCTGCCGCTCTGCCGGGCAGTGTTGTCATCTGCCGCTCTGCCGGGCAGTGTTGTCATCTGCCGCTCTGCCGGGCAGTGTTGTCATCTGCCGCTCTGCCGGGCAGTGTTGTTATATGCCGCTCTGCCGGGCAGTGTTGTCATCTGCCGCTCTGCTGGGCAGTGTTGTCATCTGCCGCTCTGCCGGGCAGTGTTGTTATCTGCCGCTCTGCCGGGCAGTGTTGTCATCTGCCGCTCTGCCGGGCAGTGTTGTCATCTGCCGCTCTGCTGGGCAGTGTTGTTATATGCCGCTCTGCCGGGCAGTGTTGTCATCTGCCGCTCTGCTGGGCAGTGTTGTCATCTGCCGCTCTGCCGGGCAGTGTTGTTATCTGCCGCTCTGCTGGGCAGTGTTGTTATCTGCCGCTCTGCTGGGCAGTGTTGTTATCTGCCGCTCTGCCGGGCAGTGTTGTCATCTGCCGCTCTGCCGGGCAGTGTTGTTATCTGCCGCTCTGCTGGGCAGTGTTGTCATCTGCCGCTCTGCCGGGCAGTGTTGTCATCTGCCGCTCTGCCGGGCAGTGTTGTTATATGCCGCTCTGCCGGGCAGTGTTGTCATCTGCCGCTCTGCTGGGCAGTGTTGTCATCGCCGCTCTGCCGGGCAGTGTTGTTATCTGCCGCTCTGCCGGGCAGTGCTGTCATCTGCCGCTCTGCTGGGCAGTGTTGTCATCTGCCGCTCTGCTGGGCAGTGTTGTTATCTGCCGCTCTGCCGGGCAGTGTTGTTATCTGCCGCTCTGCTGGGCAGTGTTGTCATCTGCCGCTCTGCCGGGCAGTGTTGTTATCTGCCGCTCTGCCGGGCAGTGCTGTCATCTGCCGCTCTGCCGGGCAGTGTTGTCATCTGCCGCTCTGCTGGGCAGTGTTGTCATCTGCCGCTCTGCCGGGCAGTGTTGTTATCTGCCGCTCTGCTGGGCAGTGTTGTCATCTGCCGCTCTGCCGGGCAGTGTTGTTATCTGCCGCTCTGCCGGGCAGTGTTGTTATCTGCCGCTCTGCTGGGCAGTGTTGTCATCTGCCGCTCTGCCGGGCAGTGTTGTTATCTGCCGCTCTGCCGGGCAGTGCTGTCATCTGCCGCTCTGCTGGGCAGTGTTGTCATCTGCCGCTCTGCTGGGCAGTGTTGTCATCTGCCGCTCTGCTGGGCAGTGTGGTCATCTGCCGCTCTGCGGGCAGTGTTGTCATCTGCCGCTCTGCCGGGCAGTGTTGTCATCTGCCGCTCTGCTGGGCAGTGTGGTCATCTGCTGCTCTGCCGGGCAGTGCGCGGCGCCGGTCGTTGAAGCATCGTCTGTTACCTCACCCATTACTGGACCGGTCATCAGTTGAAATGCCTGGAGTCGGACCGGAAGCACTGGGGTTAATGACCTTGAAACTGATCGTATGGCATTGAAATGACATGGGATTTGACGACGCACCAACTGCCAAGGTCATACGGCACAACATGATATGACCTTCATGCCCGGTTTCTACAGTATGAGCCTGAAGGAGCCGGTTGCGTGCTGATTGTTTTCTGGATGACGGCGGATTCGGAACTTGCACCAGGGCTATGAGCCAACTCAGCTCGGCATTTGCCCAAATCAGTGGCTTCAAAACAGTGGCTCGTGATCCCCATTTTGGGTAGCGAACCTATTCTTTGTAGACATGGATGCCTGAAAAGCTGAATTACTTTAATGTAGCTGGGTCATTCCACGACAAATTGTCAAGCGATAACACCCTACGTCTCAGATTTTGAGGGAAATGTGTGACAGGTTTTTCAGGGCGTAGATTAACGCTGTAGCATTTTTAGCTTCGTCCGTGTGGTGGTTTTCGAGTTATGGCCTTGGCAGTTTTTGACCTAACGAAAAACCTACTTTTTCAAAAGCCATATCTCCTAGACTAACCATTATAACTATATAAGATTATAGATGCATGGTATCGTGAAGATCTAAATAAAAATTTGATGGCCTCTGAATTTAAAATTTTCCAAAAATCATATACTTTTACTGGTGACCTAGGATCAGGTTACGTGATTTGATAATGATGGTATTAAAAAATTATGTATTTTGTCCTTGGAAAATAAAGTTGGGTTGTTGGCATTACATTGTGAAACATGCAGGAAACAAGCGTTTTTTTTCTCAAAATAGATAAATGCCATTTTTGAATTAGTGATGCAGGCGCAGTGTGACCAAACATTGTGTGATATCCGTCCTGGCAGCCCTCGGTGGGTATGTTATGGGAATTACATTTTCAGAGATGACCTTCAAAGAATAAAGTAACTTATAGTATAACTCTATCATTCAATTTCCGTATGTTTTAACATGCACCCCACTGGGGCGGGGGGGGCGAGACTCCCCTTGTGCAGGTTCTTTCCAATGAAAGTGAGAGCATCTTTTCTGAAGGGCATGAGCAACCTCAGTGTGCGCTATTTCTGTACCGACCATGGAAACGGACCAATTGACTCGTGTATCCGCAGGGGCTAAATTGTAACCGAATCATCTAGCTTTGTTTCAACTAGACCAAATATTCCTATATTGTTTAGCTTGACAAGCTCTTCTAACTCATCCATCCTGTTTTCTGCAGTGATGCTGTTTATGTTCATACTAGAAATTTTCATGTTTTCATAATCGGTAATATCCGGACTGGGGTCTCCTGGGCCGGGCAGAGGCGGCGGCGGCGGCAGCAGTAGGTCGGTTGGCTAGGCCGCGGATCGCAACAATTGCAGGCAGGGGGCTGAGCGGCTGGCGTTGGTTCAGCAGGCACTGACAACAAACAATAACATCTGATAACGACCGATATATCATCAGGCAATCATGCTTTCACAAGCAATGCTAAATTAGAGATCAATACCACTATACTGCTGTTCATCACGAGATAGTTTCTAGAATTGAACTACTATCAAAACAAGGCCTTTATCAGAACATAAATAAATTTTAGAACAAAGAACTTAGAACACAAAGAAATATATCTAAGTTGGTAGAGGAAACATGACATAAGTGGCGAATAGCTGGTCACATTCAAAGAAAAGAAACATCCTAGCGATAGCTACCATCAAAACAGGGGCTTTTTTCAGAACACAGAGAAATAATAACTCTGAAATTGGTAGAGAAAACTTAACATAAATGGATCAATGGCTGGGCCAGTGTCGAAACGAAGCTACTTTGTTGTCTTCCGGAAATCTTTTCCCTGGGTGGCGCCGCTTTCCTCTTCCTCCACTGCCTCTACCGCTGCCCCGCCCGGCGCTGGCCGCCGACTGCCAGGGTGCGGCTCGGGTCAGCGGTGTGGTGTGACCGCCGTCGGTCGCAGGGGCGCAGCCAGCGCGGGAGCGTGTGGCGGCCGGCGAGCTGGTGTTGCTGCCCCGGCCGTCGGCTGTCCTGGCTGCTGTCCTGCCGCGTCCTGCGTTCCGCTGACCTGCTGGTGTTGCTGCCCCGGCCGTCGGCTATCCTGGCTGCTGTCCTGTCGCGTCCTGTGTTCCGCTGTCCTGGCTGCTGTCCTGCCGCGTCCTGCGTTCCGCTGACCTGCTGGTGTTGCTGCCCCGGCCGTCGGCTGTCCTGGCTGCTGTCCTGCCGCATCCTGCGTTCCGCTGACCTGCTGGTGTTGCTGCCCCGGCCGTCGGCTGTCCTCGCTGCTGTCCTGCCGCGTCCTGCGTTCCGCTGACCTGCTGGTGTTGCTGCCCCGGCCGTCGGCTGTCCTGGCTGCTGTCCTGCCGCGTCCTGTGTTCCGTTGACCCGCAGCGGCGCCCGAGTCCGATGCCTCCGGCGGAGCTGGCGATCCTGGCTTGTTCGGAATGCCGTAATCCGTCAGAGCCAGGGAGGGATGGTCACCAACAAGCCTGTGTAGGTCCCTGATTCCTCGGATTTTTCTGGTTGGGCCGTCGCTGGAAATTCGAGCCTTCATGGTCCAGGCGTCCGTCCAGGCTCGGGCGAATACACCGTCCCACTTGAGCTGACGGGCCACAAACATGATGGCGCTGTTGTGGCGGGTCAGACAGTCCGACACAAAAATGTTGGTCAGCATATCGGGCCGAAAACAAAATTGCTGGTCGACTCTGGCCTCACGGACTTGCTTTCGCTCCTGGTAGAACTCGGACCTTTTTAAATGCCTCACGAACTTTACAATGATTGGTCGAGTCTTGTTGTCCATTTTGGGTTTCCCGATTCTGTTTAGGTTGTCTATGTCCGTATCCAGTAGGGTGACACCGATAAGCCTGCGGATTTCCAGAACTAGGCCCAAAACGTTTTCATCTGGGGTCTCAGGGACGCCACTGATTATGACACAGTTCTTCATGCCGTATTGTTCAAGCTCATTCAATTTCAGGTCCTGCTCTGACCAGAGTTGTGCGACTCACGAGTCAGAGTCGGAGTTTAACTCAAATTCTGACTCATTCGACTCTGAGTTGAGTTGAGTTGAGTTGAAAAATTTAGAAAAGTGAGTTGAGTTGCGTTGAGTCAGTTCACAACATGTCCATCAGTTGAGTTGAGTTGAGTTGTAAAGACAGCGAGTAAAATGAGTTGACAAAAAAAGTTGGCTCAACAGGTAAACATGTGAAGTAAAAGTGTTTGAATTTGCCTACCTGTTGGAAGCCTCCTTTAACCTCCTTTAAATAACGTTTCCTTCCAGCGTTTCAATTGTTTAAATCAAAGTTTCAATTTGTCTCAATATATCAAGAATTCTACAGTTCAATTGCTTACTTTAAAGGCCTATCCTGATCCGGTCAGAAGAAATCCCTAGACACAAATAATACATGCACTCGAAAAATTAAACATGTTCCTATCAATGGCCTTGTCTTAAACATTTGAAGTGGTGGAACGCACTACAAAATACATTTCAAATCTCTCAAAAAATTATCATCTTCAATATTTAAACATTACTTCTTTACTTCAACCCCTGCAACAACACACGTCGTCGCTGGTTTGTTATCGTCAGTAGTCGTCGACTGAGAATAGTGTGCGCCATTGCTGTCTTTGAAGAACAAATTCAACCAATTATAGGTTCAAGCTTAAGTAGCTCCAGGGCAAAAATTGTATGTGTCACGTGATAATTTATACAGTAATGCAAATATTTGTCTAGCTATATATGATGCGCCGTCTGCCGCCGCTCTTTTCATTTTGCCTATTAATAGCAGTTACTGCTATTATCATGAAAAATTGGACCCTTGATTGGACAGAAATGTTGAGACACCTTTATCGCAAGAATCAGAGGAATTATTTTATGTTACTGTTTTTGTCGGATCAGAGTTCCTTGCTTGGCGTCTGCGTTTTATTTGGAATGCCATACATTAGCAATTTTCTATGAAATCGTGCTCCAATTTTGAAGATCGATAGGTATGTATTGTATTGAAGGTTCTCAAGCTCAAAATTGGATTGGGTTTAAAATATGAATATATTAAAATCCAGCACGTTGATAGAATTTCCATTTCTACTGTCCTTTGTCATATATGGTATACTTTTCTTAGGTTTTGCTGTAGTTCTTAGAATTAGCAATTGCAGCTAGGTACTCTAGTAGTTATTGCTTAAATTTTTATTTAACTCATGGCATATTAATGTTCATTTATAAAGATTACCTAGCATCGTTATCTAACAGAACGATACTTATACCATCCCTACAAATACAATTGATATCATGTTCTTTAGCGTGGACCTTTTTTGACAGTACGGAGGCTCAATTGTTGCCTGTGTTGGTGTAACATTAGCCCTTTTAGGTTTATTTTCATTCCATTTAGGTACCTAGTTCAGTTTGCAATGCTCCTTTTAGAATTAGTTGCAACATGTGGTAGCTTTTTTTTGGGCAGTGACAGTCTGGAAGATTTAAAAAGTTATTCATGGTTGCTGGCTATTTGTTAACTAATGTTTGAATGCCAATGAATTAATTTTCCTTCTATTAATCTTCCATTTCATGTCAGACTTTCTGAACAGCTTGTTTTTTGCTGGTTTATTGATTTATTTCTTAATTTCTTAATTTTATTTATATATTTACCATGTATTTGTTTTATTTTGAAAATGTGTCAAAGTTTGAGTTGAGTTGAGTCGTGAGTTGAGTTGGAGTTGAGTCGGATGAATTTATCCTTGAGTCAGAGTTGAGTCGACTCACTGAACTCTTGATCATGAGTTGAGTCGGAGTTGAGTCAACCGCTCTCATCACTTGAGTTGAGTTGAGTCGACTCAAGAAATTTCTAAAACACACAACTCTGGCTCTGACATTACCTTTTTGTGATCCATAGCCGCCGACCCCCGCTGCTCCTAGCACCGCACTGTGTGTTCCACTGGATTCACAAGTGGTCCCACTCTACAACACAAATCACAGATATGTTGGGTCGGGCGCGCAGCAGGCAACCCTCCGTCCGTGGCGGCGGCTGGAATGGAACTGATGTGTGGTGATTGTTCGTGAATGTGGAGTGATTCGAGCACAGCTAGTCTTCTGGTGTCTGGTGTGGCAGCACGTATATATATATATATATATATATATATATATATAATTACATTAAATCCACATAAAATCATGCATATGTGTTTTTATCGAGACTGTGTCCTTCGCCTGTAATAAAACTCATGCATTAATTGATTGCAAAGGTAGCGATGATTGAAAGTATGCAATGCTTGGCTATAATGCATTTGCCGTAGTAATTTCAAAATAGAATTAAACAAATTAAGAAAAAAACTTTCTCCAATTTTTTAGGCATAGAATACCCCATACGCAATTTTTGTAAAGAAAATGTAATGTAAAGTATCTAATATAATATCATGATTAGCTTTGAAGATATGGCTGTTGGAAAAAATGAGGTTTTGTACTATATCGTAATAATTTCCGAAGACAATAACGTTAAAACTGCTAGAAAGATGAGGCTTAAAATGGCACAGCATGAATCAGACTTCCAGAGAACGCCTTAGACAAAGCTTCATCAAAATCTGAGATGTAGGGTATTGAGATTATTTTGTCATTTTGTCGCGGAATTCCCGAGCTGTTTTTGGCGATTTAAGACAAATTTAAGGCGATTTAAGACAGGCTTATTATGGTGCCCGGCCTTCAGCAGTCTGCCGGAGAACTCAGTATATTTTTCAATTATGGAAACGCTCCGCGCAGGTTAAATTCAGGGAAATAAGACAGATTTAAGGCTCATCTGTATTCCATGCATGTATTCGAAATTGCCTGGAGCATGCGCAAACTCTGGCTCATTTCATGCTATTTTACATAACATTGATTAACCCCAACTATAGTTTCATAATATAAAATAAGTCATAATGAGGAACGTCATCTGACCGAAAGCACTCGTGTTAATGACCTTGAAACTGATGGTATAGTACTGAAATGGCACGACTCTCATGTGAGGTTACCTTGACATATTGCGGTTATATGGCTTTTATGACGTCACTTCTCGGTCTGCAATGCAGTTGAACTGGTACGACCACGTGATAGTGGCTATCTGAAAATATAGAGCACTGTCTTTGATAGCCTATAGGTATAAAGGATGAATCAATTAAAAACACGTTGATCGGTGCTCTCACTAATTCTCTCAAATTCTATCAAGGAATTGAGGTATTTTCTGCTCCTAAGGGTTAGTGATCGATGTTAAATGTACCGTGAAGTAGTCGGCTAGCACATCTTTGACGGATATAATCTTCTCGACTCGACATACCCCCCTCCCCCTCTCGGACAAAAGCGCTCGCCCGTCCACTGTCAGTAAAGTCACCTGACACAACCTCTGATATTTTCAGACGGACAACGGACGTAACCGTCGGCAGGCTCTGCTGATGGAGGAGGCTCTGCTGTCGGAGAAGGCTCTGCTGTCGGAGAAGGCTCTGCTGACGGAGGAGGCTCTGCCGACGGAGGATGCTCTGCTGACGGAGGAGGCTCTGTTGATGGAGGAGGCTCTGCTGATGGAGGAGGCTCTGCTGATGGAGGAGGCTCTGCTGATGGAGGAGGCTCTGCTATCGGAGAAGGCTCTGCTGACGGAGGAGGCTCTGCCGACGGAGGATGCTCTACTGACGGAGGAGGCTCTGCTGATGGAGGAGGCTCTGCTGATGGAGGAGGCTCTGCCGACGGAGGAGGCTCTGCTGATGGAGGAGGCTCTGCTGATGGAGGAGGCTCTGCTGACGGAGGAGGCTCTGCTGGTGGAGGAAGCTCTGCCGACGGAGGAGGCTTTGCTGTCGGAGGAGGCTCTGCTGATGGAGGAAGCTGTGCTGACGGTGGAGAACCAAGGAGAGCGACATGCGGAGCAAGTAGGTCAAAGAGCAGGGTTCGTAGTTTAAGATGAAGCGCCATATGTAAGAGTACTTCAGGTGTACCAGCGGGGTCATTCCACTATAAATCGGCCAAGGCATAAAACCTTACTATTTTTTAATTTCCTCCATAATTGGTATATGGGGACTCACAGGGGCGTGGAATCCACCCATGGCACCCAAAAAATTATTTAAAAATTGGTTTGAGAGAAATGGCCTCCGGCAATTTCTGAAGGTCATTATACAGGCATTGATTAGAATGCCTATAGCTCCAAAAGTTTTCAAGTGATTTCTGAAAATCTTATAGTTTTCGGATGTAAATTCTACGAACAACATTTTGGCTATCTTCAATTTTGAAATTTAAACAAAAAATGTTTGGTGACCTCATGACCTAGTTTTATAACGGTGACCTTGACCCGTAGTACAGTGAAATTCAAAAATTATCTTGAAAGCGTTTTGACATATGGTAGTAGTCTTTCATATCAAGTAAACAAAAAAATGGTTTTCGAAATGCATATACTACTTTTAGCTTCATATGTATAACACTAGGTGTCACTGTGGAGCTATGGTATCGTAACTCATGTTCTGATTGACTTGCAACTTTAAAATAAAAACATTTGAAGAATCAAAATCAAGCAGTCAACCTAGAGTTGAAGAATTTTAACACAAGCACAGGAATAGGGGTTACCCTCCCCTATTTTGAATTCACATTATTGTCCTTTTGGGAATGAACTTAGCTGTTGTAAATGTCATGTATGGTCGTTTGGATCATTGTACATCTTTTGAAAATAAATGTGTTCCCATCACATTGAATCAACGAACTATGATGTCATTTCCAGAAGCATTTAACCCGCGCCCAACCGGAATCTGGCGCCACCTTCGCCCCACTGGGGGCCATCACTGCCCCCTAAACTAAAAAAATATGGAAGTTAGCGCAAAGCTGCAAAAGGCATTAGAAAGCTCATGTTAATTTTGTAGGATTTTACTAACACGTTTAAGCGCTCAGGTCTATTTTTTTACCTTCAGAGGTCAAGTTATGTCACGATAGGCTATTTCCAGTAAAACATGCAATCCTTAACAAGCGCACTGGAGGGTGGCCTCGGAGGCCCCCCCCCACCTGTTTTTCCGAGGTGGCCGGAGAACCGCCCGTAGCCGAAAAACGATACTTGGCCACATTTAACATAATTTAATAGCGCGTTGATTGGTGAAGTCTTTTTGAAAATCGGTCGAAATTTTTTTACTTATAGACTTTCAAAGTCAGACCTGCATTTTGAGATCGCCGTAAACGTGCGGTCGTACCAGTTAGCTAGCATTGGAGACCGAGTGGTGACGGCATAACGTCATATAAGCGGGATTATATGTCAAGGTCACTTCACATGAAAGTCAAGGTCAAGGTCAAAGGTCACAGGTCAAGGTCATATCTGCACTTTCAAGGTCACTGACCACTGTGTGTCCGGCCAAATGACTTTACCCGGTCTGACATATATTATGCTATGAAGTCATCGGTAGGGTACCCCAATACAAAGGTCAAGGTCAAAGGTCATTGGGAAAGGTCAATCCTCATTTCCCACCAAGCAGTGGGTACAGTGTTAGTCAAAGTGTAAATTATTAGTAGTATACCATATGGTGACCTTAAAGGTCAATGACCTGGAATGAGCTTGACCCAAAAGTTGTGGGGAAGCCTCTTTGAGACCTCTTCTCTATGAACCTTGTCCGCCTTTAACTTATTCCCACCATTTTCCCGCATAATCACAGCATTTACCAATCGATCCCCAGCATGGCCAATGTTTGACCTTTCACGACCTCGATTGACCTTGAAGATATTGACCTAGGTCAATGAAAATTGGTCATCGTATAGATCACCATAGCCCCCACCCACCTACCAAGTGGCGTTTTTCTAACCCTATTAGTTTCTGAGATCTTAGGGGCCTACCAGGCCCCCTCCAGTGCGCGTTAGTGCCAGACCCCCCTCCAGTGCGGGTGTTAAGAAACCTGAGCATAGCTCTCACGCCATTAGAGCTATTGAGCTCTAGCAAAGCTCATTTGATAGGAAAATGTCAGGACTTTCTCCGGTATGTGGAACACAATGGCCTCCCGCCAGTGGTTTGACCTCCAGAGGGTACCTCGTGACTTAATATGACCTGAGGTCTCGAAAGGTAAGAAAGTGACCGTGTTGTATACCAAATGAAAACTAGTGACGAGACATAGATGATGACTTTTGATTCAGTTTTGTAGCTTAATTAGGTCAAAAGTCATCGTCAAAATGCTGTTTTTGACCTCTGGTGACCTCTGATCATCTCAGATAGACCAAAGGGCAATATCGCCCCTGGGATCCATGAAGGGGTGTCCAAGAACGCTTGTCTGAGCAAATTGAGCATTTACGATTATTTTGTGACTTTTAGCTCATAAGACAGCTTTTCCCATGCTTTTTCTATGGAAGAGGCTACCTGTTGACCTGACCTCAGGTCACCAAATCGAAAAATACCGAAGATAAATTTTGTAGACTCCGGAGGGGTCAAGAAGTGTCGAAAGTTTTAAATCGATCGGCCTAGAAATGTAGCTATGGTAGAGCTCAAAAGTTAAAGTGAGGTGACCTTGCTTGACATCGCCTGGTGACATGACCTAGGGTGACCTGGGGTAATAAATTTCAGGGATGATGGGAAAATAATGCGGTAAGAGGTAGAACCCTCAACCGCGGTGCTTCCCCTGGTTGTTTTTCTGTTGTTCCGAAAAAACCTTAGGGGGACCATCGATTTCATTATTCTAGATGGGGCGAAGGTTAAGCAAGATTTTTGGATTTTAGGCTTTGTGTCGCGTTACCCCGGACGTAGCTTGAATTTAAAACATGTTATGACCTCAGTTCGGCTTTTATTTTTTTATAATGTTTGTCCCACGTGGAAACACCACGGAGCGTATTCACACCGGGTGCTGGACCACAGACAGGTTTAATATCCGTAACATGATGACGTGTTTTGAGTCTTTTTAGATGATGATGAGGTGAGAGTGACTAAAGATGTGAGCATGATTTTTGTGTGTCCCACGTGGGAACACCAGGGTGAGGACTGACACCGGGTGCGGAAACACTTTTTTAGGATGATGAGGTGAGAGTGACTGAAGATGAGAGCATGATATTTTGTGTATCAGGCGTGGAAACACCACAGAGCCACCTGACCTTGGGTGCTGAACCACAGACATGTTTAATTTACGTACCAATAACGTGAATTGAGCCTTTTTAGATGATGAGGTGAGAGGTACTTGATATGAAAGCATGATTACCCATGTATGAGCCCCTTTCCATAACCCCCTTAGGCCAGTAGGTGAGGAAAAACCTGTTGCGCACCGACCTTCAAAGGCAAAGAAAGGAAGCTCATGATTTATCAAGATATATTTTCCGCATCTTCATTGTCCGGCCAGATGTCCTGTCAACAAAAGAAAGAAAGGAAGAAGAAAAAATCACGTTATACTCACTTATGATGATCTCTAGGAGAAATGGAGTTCTTTCAGATGATGATGAGATGAGAGTGACTTTAGATGTGAGCATGCTTTTTTGGGAACACCACAGTGCAGACTAGCACTGGTTCTGATTTTTTATGATGATGAGGCGAGAGTGACTGAAGATGAGAGCATGATATTTGTCTGTCAAGCGTGGAAACATCGCAGAGGAACTTGACCCCGGGTGCTGAACCACAGACAGGTTTAATATACGTTATTAATAACGTGTTTTTTAACCCGGTTTAGATGAAACAGCCTATCTCTTACAATTTATTTTATTCGTTGTAATAAAATTATTAACACTACAAATCTAGAGAGGCGATTCGCCACGGAATGAAACACGCATACCTAGTTCGGCTACCACAGGGACAAGAGGAGATACGAAAAGATCTGGTCTATTGGTTGACATACAAATCCAACAGTTTCTTTTTTATGATATTTTTTATTACTGTTTTGCTAGCTGGCACATCTGCAACTATTTGAAATTGATTGATGAAAATGGAATTCCACCATTTAGGGCCAAGGTAGGGAGTAGTGAACAAACGATAATTTCTATTAGAAAATGGTTGTTCAAGAATCACATTTTGCCGAGTCTCATGATGATTGATTTCTCTTATTTTGGACATAGTTCAGAGTGAATGAGGAAGCGAGCCTGTAAGAAATTTGTGTACTAGAAGAAGCATTTGGGATTTTGCTATATCACTTATTTTCAAAACTTTAAATTTGACAAAATATGGTTCAGAACTATGTGGTAGATCAACATTTGCAATAAGTCTGACCGCTCTTTTCTGTAACACAATTAAACGGTTCAACTGTGATGAGTAATTTACCCCCCAAGCTAGACAGCAATAATTTAAATGAGAATGAACCAAGGAGTTGTAAAGAAGCAGAGCTCCTTTTTCGTTAATGAAGTATCTAATCCTATGAATAATCTCAATGCATCGACTAATTTTGGTACAAACATTTTATTTATTTATTTATTTATTTATTTATATCGCCAACAGATGTCAATCCATTTACAGGCGAAGTCAGAGCCTAAAAATAAACAATATGCTACAGTAAGACACGCATCCACATAAGAACACTAATGAATCACCCCAGGCTGGATGTTCCTCCCCGAGGATAAATGATACTGGTAAAACATGAATTGAAGCTTAGAGAAAATACATGGTCTAAAATTACCTGCTGGGGGAGCGTTGCTCGCAGCAAGTACACGGGGTGAACGTATGTATTTTAAAACATTGACTTTAAACTGCTAAAGATTCTAAAATAGGTCGGAACCGGAACATGATGGGCATTCATTGCCCGCGGGATCCGACACAAAGCCCCTGGCCCCGTGTTCAACGCCCGGTTTGTTCCACACATATTGCTCCATGCTCATCAACATTGTTCACACACATAGTTGATATGAGCATTAAATTTTAGTTGTTGGTCAAAAATAACTCCTAAATATTTAACTTCGTTTTTCTCTCGTATTTCCCGATTGTCCAATGATATTTTTAGCCGTAGCTCACTTTGAAATGGAGAGTAATGCTGGCTGAAAGTTTTATCAGCATTAAGGGAAAGATAATTAGCGGAAAACCAATCAGACACGTTCTGAAGAGCAAGATTAACAACTTGTTGCAAGATTTGAGTCTTTGTTTTTAAACAATAGGGCAGTATCGTCGGCATAAAGAAGACAGGTCATATTTTCATTTATCAACGGCAAATCATTTATATATAACAGAAATAGAATCGGTCCCAAAATAGACCCTTGTGGTACACCAATAGTAGTATTCTTAAATTGAGATATTTCATTATGAATTTTTACACACTGTTTTCTATTTGTCAAATAAGAAGTTAACATATCATGCGCTTTATTTCTCATGCCATACCTTCCAATTTTCTTTAGCAGAATTTCAATGTCTACAGTATCAAAAGCTTTCTTAAGGTCAATAAAAACACTAACAACATGTTCCCCATTTTCGAACCCCGAAGTTACATAGTCTTGTAGCATAATAATAGGCATATACGTTGATCCATTTTTTTAAACCCAAACTGGTTTTTGTAAATAATTGAATTGGCAACTAGATGCTCCATTAGCCGGGTAAACTGGAGTTTTTCCAAAATTTTTGACAGCACTGGTAATATACTAATAGGTCTATAATTTGTCAACTGTGATCTGTCACCTGTTTTGAATATAGGTTTAATTTTAGCAACTTTCAGACAATCAGGAAAGACTGCATTTTCCAAACAAACATTATAAAATTGATTCAGGTAGGAAATGATACTTTTACATGTTTTTTTTTCAATAATTTGTTATTAGTTCCATCGACACCTGCCCCTACATCTTTCAAATTTTGTACAATAGAGTCGATTTCTTCCTCATTTGTTGCATATAGCTGAAGCTCCTGTTCACAGTATGGTACCTGAATTATAGGGTCAAGAGCAGTGGGATGTATTTTTTGTTTTAGCTCCAGACCTACAGTAGAAAATAAGTTGTTGAAGGCTTCCGCTAGATTTCTACTTTCACTTGTCTTAAACCCTTCGGTGTCATAAACTGTTTCTGGTAGGTTACTATTTTCGCTTGATGCATTTCTTAGTTCATTTATTGTTTTCCAGGTTTTTTTCGAATCGTTTTTTACTTTGTCAAATTCAAATGCGTAATAGTTTTGTTTCGCTTTACGAATGACCTGAACCAAAACATTTCTGTACCTCTTGAATTTCTTTAGGTCATTGTCGTCCTTACTTTTGAGTGATTTGATGTAGAGTTCATTTTCTATGTTAATGGAGGCCAGGATGCCAGGTGAAGTCCAAGGTTTTCTTGGATGGGTCTTACGATTACAATTAGGTTTATAAGAGAATTTCACTATACCTTTCTGATAACAATCTATTATTTTGTCACCTATAATGTTCGCATCTGTCTCACCTTCGAGGCAGTGTAACTCGATCCTCAAAAAATCATTCATTTCATTAATTTTCCTATAGTCAAAGCAAGCCATTTGAGTAGGTGTAGCAATTTGCGGCACGCATTCCTTTGCAATTATCATAACAGGAAAATGATCCGCAATATCACTCAACACAATCCCTGACAGTTTTATGGACGGTAACTCATTTGTAAATATGTTATCTAAAAGCGTATTTGAGTTTCCTGAATGTCTGGTCGTTTTTGAAATCGTAGGAAGAAAACCATACGAGCACATGGTCCAGAAAAAACTTTTAACGTAGGAATCATTTTCCAATGACAAAAGATCAAAATTGAAGTCACCAGTAATATATGTAATTTTATTAAGTTTAGCGAGCCATTCCAAAGCCGAAATCAATTCTTCAATAAACTTGTACTTATCTGAATTAGGTGCTCTATATATTTGACAAACTACAAATGTTCTGCTTTTGCACAGTTTGGCAACTGCACATACAACATCAGCAGTCGTAAAGGGAGGAGGATACAATTGCTCGGGCTTTAGATTTGTTTTAATATACAAGCCGGACCCACCTCCCCTTCTGTCTTCCCTGTGACAAAAGAAAGCAGAGAAGGACGAGATAACAAAATATTTTTTGAGTTTACTATCAATCCAAGTTTCAGAGATTGACCAAATGTTCCAAGGAACTGAAGTTTGTTGAAGAAAATCAATGATATGGTCAAATTTATTCAAAATTGATCTAGAATTCATATGCAAAATGAGTAGGGCTTTCTCTTTATGAGTTTCTAAATATTTAAGAGCCGTGGGCTGATAATATGAACATGTATTTTTTACTCTTTCGAAATCTTCATGGTAATCTAGATTTTCATCTTAATCTGATGTTTCAAAAGGATTAAAGTTTAAATTATCAAGAAAAATGTTTGTTTTAACATTCTGAAGCATCCAGCACCAACAAAAAACCTCAAAAAGTAGGACAAATCCAGAAATTTAGAAATATTAAGAAGTTTCAAAAATGAAATTTTGACTTCAGGAAGACAGAAGCAGTAAACACTAAACAAAGGCGAAAGGGCGTTTCCCCAGGAGTCCAGAGAACTTATATGTTCATATAATCATCTTAATTAAACTAGTTAATAATACAGATTTAAGAAGAAATTACAATTCTGGAAGTTATACTTCTAGGATACCATCCATGATCTCTAAACATGTCTGAACGCAAGGAATCCTAGCACATGTCTGGTACAGGGCCTCCTACAATAGTTGAATCACAAAGTGCATGCCGTGCGGAGAATCTACTGTTTTGTTTTGTAACACTGCGCGGGTGTGAGTAAACAGTGGCATTCAAAGTCGTTGATAAATTCCTAGCTAGATTCGCGTTGAAAAAATGATAAGTATATTTCTAAACTACTAATTGTGCCAAAAGAAGTACCACTACCTACACAACAATGCACAGGTAGGCAACTACCCACCATCAGAGGACAAGAGGGGCAACCAAAACGATCAAGCGCAAACATCACCAGTTCATTCATTTGAAAACAATCGATTAGACCAAAAATATAGCAGAAAAAAATTTCAGGTAGAGCAGGCCCAAATCATCGAGAGAGATCCGTTGGCTAGAACATCACTGAAACGAGTAGTGGTTGATCTGGAAATACAATGTTGATGTAGATCTCGGAAAAGAGAATGCAAAAATAATATCAGTGTGTGTTATCAGCCCTGGGACAGAGCGAGTTTGAGGTAGGAAACAGAATACTTGAAAAGCTAGCCAAATTTCCAACTGTCACCTGCAATGCACAGGGGATCTAAATTCCAAAGTTCTCAATGAAGTGATGACCAAATAGCAGCCCAGGAAATGGACATACTCATACATGTGCAGTTCCGCACATCATAGCTCTCAATTCACAGATATGCTGCATGTCAGACATATCCTTGGCAGACTGGTCTGCACATTGACACTGGTCATGGGCACTCCAGTATGTACCCATGTAAGTAGCTGCTTGTTAACATCTTTGGGCCTTGTATCTGTAGTTTTTTTTACATTTTTTCAGTTATATACTGTTAGCCCCCCTGGTGTTCCATGAGTAAAACAGAACGTTTCTGCCACATTCGCAGTCATCCACATCCATCTCCATTCACTCACACTGATGCATACCAGTCCAATTGCATATTAGCGGACTGGACACATCAGTGCTCAGGGGAACTTATCCACCCTTAGCCCTTCAAATTGCTCCAAAGATGTGAGCTACTAGATCCAGTGTCACTTCTAGCACCACTGATGTAGAATTCATGGGCATGAAAATGTCTGCATGCACATCATCATGATCATCACCACCACTGCCATCAACCATTGAGATGCCAAATTACTCAAAGGCTGTCTGCAACGTCATCCATGAGAACTTCAGAAATATAAAAAAGGACATCTCTGATAAACTAGATAGAAAAATAAGCTATTTCCCACCTGACACCGACGCAGCACTGACATCCCTGCCAAACTTTGATCTAAGTACGCTTGCATAGGTTGAACCATCCCTGCCCTTTGCATTTTTCGTCCAGTTGTTTTCACCTGTGTCATTGTGTGATGTGGGCAGTGGTTGATGAGCATCCAGGGGCACCTGCGTATAGATGTGGTCATCTACACGAGGTACCGAGGAGGATTCAGGGGGCTAACAGAAGTGTGAGCCTCAGACCGATGTGCTGATGACCACCCCTGGGATGTGCTGTTTCCCCCTTCCACACACCACCAGAGACCTTCTTCTTTCCAGTGAGGTTAACCATTGCAACACCCCCCCTGCCCCCTGTGCGTGTAAGGGTTAAGACCCCCTATGGCGTTGACGGGAAAGAAATTGGTTGAAAAGTCCATGGCGCCCCTCTTGAATTCGGACGTTCCGTCGTCACCGGCATTAACCATACCGTGAGTTACGATGGTACAGCTCCATAGTTTCATTTCATTTCATTTATTCATCATATTGCCCACGGAACAAGGCCCATTTACAGGCAAAGTCACATAAAAAATCGGATGTCAAAATAGGCTAAGGAAGTGTTACACACATAAGATCCACATAAGCAGGAAGTTAAAAAAAACTTCCGTAAAAATTAAGAAGTAAAAGCATGTCAAAACTTGTAAAGATAAAACACGTCAGAATAAAAACGTTGCGCTAAAAATATAAAAATATAAGTATACCTAAGACATAAAAACTAAAAACTGGGGACAAAACACAAGACTAGAACTGACAGGTGCAATCTTAACTATAATGTGGCTATATATGAGATGACCTTTGCTCGAAATGAGCTGAAGGTGTCATGAAATATGTCTGCTTGTGGTCGGATGTTCAGGAATATGTTCATGACTCTAGGCAATCTAACAAACAATCCTTCCTTCACGGTATTCACTCTTGCGTATGGCACATTAAACAACGCTAATTGCCTCGTTGCTCTCACGGGCACATACAATGAGAAACGGCGTACTAAAAAAGATGAGTCGATCCTACCTTTAAGAACATTGCGCATGAACATCAAATCATGCTGACTTCTTCGCGATGACAATGACATGACCTTAAAATGATTCATGAGGTCGCTGTACAATAGTGATCTAGATTGGTTCCGACAGTTTGCGTTCAACCATAGAAGGAATTTGTGTTGCACCTTGTCGACTCTAGTCAAGTGAACAGCAGCTGCTCCGCCCCAAATAACACTACAATACTCGAGGACCGAACGAACATGTGCATGGTAAGATACGAGAACAGCTGATAGGCTGAGATTTCCTCCTTCACCGGATTTTTGGAATGATCTTATTAAAAAACCAAGAGTTCTGTTGGCCTTTTTCACCATGTTTTCAATTTGAGGACCAAACGTGAGTTTTGTGTCTAAAATGACGCCCAAATCCCGGATTTTTTCTACACGTTCCAACTCTATATTTTCGACAGAATACGTTGCCAGAACCGGTTTTGTTTTCAACGTCATGCAGAAGTATTTGCACTTGTCCCGATTTAGATTCAATCGCCAACGTTTGGACCATCGACACACTCGATCAATATCGAACTGAAGCAAGGCTGTATCAGTCTCGCACTTGACCTGACGATAGATTTTCAAGTCGTCAGCGAACATGAGACAATGGGAGGAGGAAATCTCATCCGGAAGATCCTTTACGTACATCGCGAATAAAAGAGGCGACAGCAATCCACCTTCCGGTGTGCCCGATATAACCCGGCCCCACTCCGAGCACTTTCCGTTGACAATAACTCGCTGCTGTCTATTCTGTAAATAAGATGAGAACCAATTTAATGCTGAACCGGAAATTTTGTAGGAATTTTTTAGTTGTGTACTAAAAGGGAATGGTTTACGCTCTGAAAAGCGGCCGTATAGTCTGTGTATATACAATCTGTTTGGTAGCCAAGCGAGTTAGAGTCCCAGGCCGCGCCCAAAAGTGTGGCCAGGTTAGATGCGCACGATCTTCCAGAAACAAATCCATGTTTAGTCGGCGATAAAATGGGTTTTACATGCCCCAACAAGCACACATAGACTACTCGCTCTAAAATCTTTCCAAACAATGGAGTTAAAGATACTGATCTATAATTTTTGGGGTCTCTAGGGCATCCCTTCTTAAAAAATTGGCACTATATTCGCTTGCTTCCACTTATTCGGGAAGATTCCCTGGGCCAGTGACAAAGAACAAATCTTAGCGAGCGGCACGGCAAGAGGATCACGACACTCGTATATGATCCGTGCACTGATTCCGTCCGGACCGCATGCTTTATGGACTGAAACAGTGTCTAGTATTGCCCTCACCCTATTCACGTCACACTCGATATAATCAAACAGTGGTACATCATAGTGAGGTGCGTCCGGCAGGATGTCTACTTCGTGTTCTGTGAATTTAGCTGCAAATGTTTGATTTAGTAGACTAGCCTTTTCCCTGTCGTCTGTCACGGCTTCATAACCATTGCGAAGCACAGCTAGTCCCTTTTTCCACCTTTAAGACTTTTCAAAAAGGACCAAAAACGTTTTGGATTAGTCTTAAAATCGTCGGTAAGGCTAATGAGATAATCTTTATACTTCGAACTGGACAGATTCTTAAAGTAGCGCCTCTTTTCCCCGAACTCCGCGCCTGACTCCGCACTACCCTCGCGTTTCATGCGTTTGTGTGCTCTTTCCTTGTCCAGAAGAGCAATCCGCAAATCCCTATCAAACCATGGTGGAAATTTACGTTTTACATGAACAATGGGAATATAATCGGCGATTGCAGATTCCAGGAGACAATAAAACAGGTCAACCGCGTCATCAACTATCATGCCGTCTAATATACACCACGGAATCAAATGCAGGGCTGTTCTGAGACCGTCAAAATCAGCCCTCTTATAGTTAAAAGCACTCGACCTATTCACTAATGGAGTTACAGTTTTAACAGTGTGAACAGTAGAAATGATTTCAGCGTGATCTGTTTCAAATACACCTTGCCTCACTACTGCTTCCACCTGGAGTTGTGTTGAAAACACTAAATCTAAGGTTTTATCGCTCCTAGTTGCCTGATGAACGTGCTGGGTAAATCCAGCCAGACTACAGCCATCCATGAACAAAGTTGTGCGGTGACTGGCACGGGTCACAGTTGCGTGGGCCGTCCCGGGTCGTGTTACTGAAGGCGTCCACTTGATGTCAGGAACATTAAAGTCCCCGACAGCAATAAGGTGATGATGTGGATGGTGTGTAATAGCCATCTGAAGTGTAACCAGGGTCTTCTCGAGCGCTCCCCCGTCCGGGGCCGGTTTGCAATAGCAGACCGCGAGAAGAATTTTTGGTTTACTTCCTATCTCGATAATCAGTGTCTCGTTGTCATCACTTTCCAAGTCCAGTCTTCTCGTTGGACATAAGAGCGATTGGACTGCACATGCAACGCCCCCACCGTGGGTTTGTCGGTCCTTCCGAAACCACGTGTGGCCATTTAACCCGAGCTGCAGTTCTGAGGTACTTATTTCGGATTTCAGCCAAGTTTCTGTAAATGCTATGACTTCATGCTTTTCTAGTTCCGGAGCATGGGAGCGAAGAGTATGCAGCTTATTACGCATACTGCGAATGTTCTGGCAGCTGATTGTGAGAGGCCGGTGACCTCTCACAGTACTGGCCACTGTCTGTCCGTCGCCCTAGTGACACCTAGTGTCATGTTTCGGAAATAAGAAGTAATATATTTAGTGCGGAAGCCATATTTTTATTACTTTACCTAAAAGAGTATTTCCAAAGGTAAAAATGTTTATACACGAATTTATAAATTTCACTGTACTGCGGGTCAAGGTCACCGCTCAAAAATTAGGTCACGAGGTCATGACGTCAATTTTGCAGAAATATAAAAATCGAAGATAGCCAAATTGAAATATGCTAAATGGTGAACAAAAATGTAAAATATCGTTGCAATAAAAAATGGCAGAACTATAGGCTTTCAAAACAATGCCTACATGGTGACCCCCGAAAAATGCCGGAGTCTATATCTGCCATACCAAATTTTCAAATAATTTTTTTGGCGCCATGGTTAGATTTTACACCTTTGAAACCCCCTTGACACCAATTTCGGAGGGAATGAAAATAGAAGGGTTTTATTTTACGTAATTTTTGGTCGATTTATGGTGGAATGACCCAGGCTCGGTGAAATATCATTTCAAGATTGATGACGCGCACCGGAGGCTGTGATTATGTCAGGTGGCACGAAATAAACATTCTCAATGGTGTCCCAGATATAATTTGTGTCCGTTTTCGTACTTATGCTTTGGCTGAATCCTATTTCAACCTCGTGCAAAGTGGGATTACCATAATTTGAAATATTTACATTGGGACTAAGGATGCATCGTCGAACAGTGTTTTTATACGGAACTGTCGCTTTGAAATTTGTATGCTTACGTCGCACTGGAGATAGGGATCATTGGTTTCTCATGCATGTTTCTATGCATTGTATTTCTTCAGGATTTATTGACGCACGCCAGGGTTATATGGTGTCGCGAACTCTCCTTGTTGGAAAGGGTAAAACGGTGTAGGGTGCCAGATATCCCTTGCTCAGGGAACCTGATGGGCCTTAAACCCGGTTCGACCGCGTGGAAAGCAAGTGAGCTAATCACTACGCCACCGCGCCCTCATGGTTTTACCCATCGCAAAATTGTAGAGTCGATTTGGGACCGTGAGTGCTTCTTCACAATCTGTCGCCGCCCGGTTTAATTTCTGATTCCCTTCCGACTGAACCAATCAATGGTGATACAGAAAAAAACAAATCGGGGCACTGTTGAAACTTTCTGACCGCCTGCTTTTGTTTAGGTTTGAATCGGTTACGTTCAGCTGTGACGCCATAGAGGAGCAAAGTGAGTCAAAGCCAGGCGAACTTAGGAAAAACATTATAGCTCAGGAACCATTAGGCATAAAACAAAGCAATGGCATCAATTTGTATACGTCCTGGCCCCAAGGAGTGGAATGATTTGCGGCATTACCTTGTATTGTTATGTTATGATGTAGTTGCCAGGTCCCAGGCGACGGAGTGATAAGATCACAAGTTTGCGGTGGTTGTTTACGTCAACTGATGGTACCGAACAGACGTAACCGGAATGTATCCGCCCCACCCCGTACTTTCCCTCTGCAAGAACTGAAAGCCTCCCTTCACGGCATCGAGTGAACAGGAAGAGAAGCCTGGCACCGCCAGACCAGGAGGTGAGGTAGTAGGTTGTATAGTTGTGCCTTGGAACCAACTGTACACTCCGCTGCCTTACCTCCCCTCCATCCGGCGAGAGGGCAGGAGACGTCATCAGGAAGAACGGCACGTCACATCGGGGCAGGCTGCGGCTGCCCGCTGCTCACGCCGGCGTCAGTGTTTCCTGTGCGCTGCTGTATGCTGGCCTGTGCCTATTTAGAGTGCATTGATCCAGAAGCGGGTTTGCTGAGGGGAGGAATCAGGGGAGGCCGTCCCTGGAGCCGAACAGGAGTGCCATCCCTGAGAGGAGGCGTCAATTTGATTTCGAAGAATATCCGTATGTCTCGAGGAACTATTTTTGGCCCAAATCATACTGTCTCACACTTCATATATTGTCTGTACATATATTGACCGTGAGACATTTGTGTCCATTCGATGACTAAATGGGAGTTGTTCCACCATTTGTACATAACTTGACCGTGAGACATTTGTGTCCATTTGATGACTAGATAGGATTTGTTCCACCATTTGTACATATATTGACCGTGAGACATTTGTGTCCATTCGATGACTAAATAGGAGTTGTTCCACCATTTTTACGTATATTGACCGTGAGACATTTGTGTCTATTCGATGACCAAATGGGAGTTGTTCCACCATTTGTACATATCTTGACCGTGAGACATTTGTGTCCATTTGATGACTAGATAGGATTTGTTCCACCATTTGTACATATATTGACCGTGAGACATTTGTGTCCATTCGATGACTAAATGGGAGTTATTCCACCATTTTTACGTGTATTGACCGTGAGACATTTGTGTCTATTCGATGACCAAATGGGAGTTGTTCCACCATTTTTACATATATTGGCCATGAGACATGTGTGTCCATTCGATGACTAAATGGGAGTTGTTCCACTATTTGTACATGTACTGGCCGTGAGAAATTTGTGTCCATTTGACGACTAGATGCGGGTTGTTCCACCAAGAGCAACAACAGTTGTCTTGGGCTCGGATAAGAGACATGCATGGTTACTGTTGCGCCCTCCGCGGAGAGGCGCCATCCTTTTACCGCGATGAAGGAGGCGCTCGTTTCCCGCCGTGCCTCTTCAATGCGGCCCTGCATTTAAATTTCCATCAGTGTCAGATCTAGACTTCGCCAGGGGTGGCGGGCAAAGCCACAGGCAGCGGTAGTATACTACCGGGGGTATCTTTTGAACATTATGATGGGCGCCCGCCCGAACTAATTTCCGACTGTTTTTTGGAGGTGGGTGTCGCTTAACTATTATCTGAAAAAGGCAGACCTAATTTTGGCCGAAGGGACAGCTTAGTCTAAAGAGGCTCGGCCATATCGTCGACCGGAGGTCTATGGATGACGGCAAAGGGGAACATACAGTGGAAAACGCCGAAGATAGGGTGTCACTGCCGGTCAACTTGTAACGTTAACGCTAAGGCGCTGCACGGCCCAGCTTTGGCATTGGACTAATGCGATGGCTGGGCGTGTAGCGTGACTGGTACGGGAGCCCGAAGTGGGTAGGTGGCACCTGTACCAATCTGGATGGGAGGCTGTTATCTTCACCTCTCCTCCAACCCCTGCCTCCTCAATGCCCACTTGATCAACCACGTGGTACAGCTTGGTCCTAGGTGAGGGGCGTGGTTTTGGGAAAGGAATTCCAAAGTGAATGCCTCCCATCCGGTGGCGAAGGGTACATTTTAGGTTCGGCAAGAGAAGAGCAGCAACATACTTTTCAAGAGGACCCTCCTGGTAGCCCTCCTGTGGGTGGGATAGGAGCAGACTCAAAAGTGGGCTTCTCAATGACCTTGGTAGGGGAGACGGTTATTCCCTTCGCCCTACTCTTGGCTACGAGCTCGTGATGACCTCAGTCTGTAGGAGTTTCCCTTCACCAATGAAGCGCACTCCTTTGATGATGGACTGCCACCCTGTGCGGAGCTCTGCCATGTGTGGTGTGCCGTATCTTCAGCAGCTGCGATACACCATAAGTAACAGGTTAGACGTTGGCCGTCGTCGGAGAACTCCTGGTTGGTTGTCCCCTGGTCACCTTGACTCTTTTACCGCCAGACCACCCTGGATCCTTTTCGTAGACTCCAGAACCCATCGGCAACATCGGCATCGGTTCTGCTGATTCATCAATTGTAAGGACAACGAATGTTAGCACTATCAGAAAAGTCTTGGAAACTTTACGTTTTAACGGTCTTTAACGGGAATGTGGCACCTTTATAACGTGATTTTAACTGAGATTGCCAAGTATCATTAGCATTCCGCATCATTAGCATTAGCATATAAGCATTCCGGAACAAAGCAGTAATCAACATATCATTTGTCTTAGAACCCGAAATTTCCGTAAAAAAGGCTAAAAACCTACCTGAAATGTGCCCAAAATGTACCCAAGGAGCCAGCCCGTTTTCAGCTGTTGGTGTGACGTCATGGTGAGTGGGTCGCCTGCCCGCCTGACGTCAGTCGGCTGGTCAGTCCGATGGCGCAGGTGTTGCCAAGGCGACTGCCACATTTTTCACGCGTAATATATCAGTTAGTATTTCTCTCTTCATCTTTCTTTAATTTGAATAATGAGTGGGGGTGATGGTTCGTATCACATTTCTTTATTGCTTGAATTAATAATAATAAGCGTATTTCGACAATAGTCTAAAGAAAAGAAGGACTATGCCAACCCTGAAGTGTTGTTTGTGTGGTGCGTATATCAATGACACTGGAGTTAGGTAAGTGTGGGGGTTTGGTGAGAGGTAAGGAGTGGGGGTTTGGTGAGAGGTAAGAGTGGAGGTAAGTGTGGGGGTTTGGTGAGAGGTAAGAGTGGAGGTAAGTGTGGGGGGTTTGGTGAGAGGTAAGAGTGGAGGTAAGGATTGGGGTTTGGTGAGAGGTAAGAGTGGAGGTAAGGAGTGAGGGTTTGGTGAGAGGTAAGAGTGGAGGTAAGAAATGAGGGGTTTGGTGAGAGGTAAGAGTGGAGGTAAGGAGTGGGGTTTGGTGGGAGGTAAGAGTGGAGGTAAGTGTGGGGGTTTGGTAAGAGGTAAGAGTGGAGGTAAGGAGGGGGTTTGGTGAGAGGTAAGAGTGGAGGTAAGGAGTGGGGTTTGGTGAGAGGTAAGGAGTGGGGTTTGGTGAGAGGTAAGAAGTGGGGCTTTGGTGAGAGGTAAGGAGTGCGGGTTTGGTGAGAGGTAAGAGTGGAGGTAAGGAACGGGGGTTTGGTGAGAGGTAAGAGTGGAGGTAAGGAGTGAGGGTTTGGTGAGAGCGGTAAGGAGTGTGGGGTTTGGTGGAGAGGTAAGGAGTGCGGGGTTGGTGAGAGGTAAGAGTGGAGGTAAGGAGGGGGTTTGGTGAGAGGTAAGAGTGGAGGTAAGGAGTGGGGGTTTGGTAAGAGGTAAGAGTTGAGGTAAGGAGTGGGGGTTTGGTGAGAGGTAAGAGTGGGGGTTTGGTGGGAGGTAAGAGTGGAGGTAAGGATTGGGGGTTTGGTAAGAGGTAAGAGTGGAGGTAAGGAGTGGGGGTTTGGTGAGAGGTAAGAGTGGGGGTTTGGTGGGAGGTAAGGAGTGGGGGTTTGGTGAGAGGTAAGAGTGGAGGCAGAGAGTGGGGGTTTGGTGAGAGGTAAGGAGTGGGGGTTTGGTAAGAGGTAAGAGTGGAGGTAAGGAGTGGGGGTTTGGTGGGAGGTAAGGAGTGGGGGTTTGGTGAGAGGTAAGAGTGGAGGTAGAGAGTGGGGGTTTGGTGAGAGGTAAGGAGTGGGGGTTTGGTGAGAGGTAAGAGTTGGGGTTTGGTGGGAGGTAAGGAGTGGGGGTTTGGTAAGAGGTAAGAGTGGAGGTAAGGAGTGGGGTTTGGTGGGAGGTAGGGAGTGGGGTTTGGTGAGAGGTAAGAGTGGAGGTAAGTGTTGGGGTTTGGTGAGAGGTAAGAGTGGAGGTGAGGAGTGGGGGTTTGGTGAGAGGCAAGAGTGGAGGTAAGGAGTGGGGGTTTGGTGAGAGGTAAGAGTGGGGGTTTGGTGAGAGGTAAGGAGTGGGGGTTTGGTGAGAGGTAAGAGTGGAGGTAAAGAGTGGTGGTAAGAGGTAAGAGTGGAGGTAAGGAGTGGGGGTTTGGTGAGAGGTAAGAGTGGGGGTCTGGTGGGAGGTAAGGAGTGGGGGTTTGGTGAGAGGTAAGAGTGGAGGTAGAGAGTGGGGGTTTGGTTAGAGGTAAGGAGTGGGGGTTTGGTGAGAGGTAAGAGTGGGGGTTTGGTGAGAGGTAAGAGTGGGGGTTTGGTGAGAGATAAGGAGTGGGGGTTTGGTGAGAGGTAAGAGTGGAGGTAAGGAGTGGGGGTTTGGTGAGACGTAAGAGTGGAGGTAAGGAGTGGGGCGCAGACAGCCGACAGTCGAGGGCAAAATTGTTTTATTCTTTTTTACGTTTTCCAGTTCTTGGACACGCTGCATATTGAGGGGAAGCGGGAAACGGGCCTCTCCCACCGTATTTCATCAAGAAGAGGGGAAGTATGCGATAGCGATAGTAGATATGAGCAGACTTCGACTAGGTGCGCCAGATCTGCCGCATCACGGCTGCATAGGTAGGCGGGCACCTGACGCGAGCTCCGACATGGAAACGGACAAAAACTGGCGTCAAGGAGGCAGATGAGGGCATAGACATTCGAAATTCAAACTTCTGACACCATGTTGTGTTTCAGCTCGGATGTATCTTTCTGGAATGAGAGTCAGACATGTGCTAGTAACGGCGACTTATTGTATTGACTCAAGATGTCAGATTTGTACTAGTTTACCACTCTAGACTGGTACTTTAAAACCCCTCCGGAACAACGCCGTCACAACCTATTGTGTTTGGATAAGTTTTTGAATTTGGTAGAAATGCACAATTTCATGACAGGAAGAGTTGATATGGTAAATAAACACTTGATAAATAAGGTATTTCAAAGTGGTGATCACCTTGGGGAATAACTCTGTAACAATGACCTTTGAAGTAAAACTTTGTTACCTAATTAGGTATCTGGCAGGAAACATTTTGGCGCAAAAATGAGTTTGCTGCCAGAACATTTTAAGTGCCTATTTCTGGAAACAGCGATAGTAGATAAGAGCAGACTTCGACTAGGTGCGGTGACTTTTTATCAGATCTTGTTGGTGCAAGTGTCCTACAAGACTGGTGTAAGTGGTGCGAATTTCGGGGCAAATGAAATAGTTTCTGGTACAAAGGATTCTGGTACGCGAGAGCAAACAGGAGAGAAAATGGAAAAAGGGTAGAAATAAACTCGTTCCTGCCTTTGAAAAACATACCTCTCACTTTCTGTTGACGGCAGTGGCGCAACCAGGATTTCATTTGGGGGCCAAGTTTTGAGTGTGCCCCACACCTAGGTGTGCCCCCCATATTCTTAGAGTTTGTAAAAAACATGCACTTATTTTGGGGTGTACCCCCTCTTGTAGTACGAGTTGTTTTACAGTTCAATATTTGAAGGCCTATTTATTTTGGATCCCGCTTTAGAATGCATATTTCTCTCTAGAACTGCATCCAGCTTAAGATGGTCATAGTCGGTCTTTACCTGTACCTATGCGCTCCCCCGGTTTTGCTACAGGTAAAAAGCTATGTATCATAAAAATTAGGTTCACTATATGTCAAGACGTGCAATGTTGCATTGAGATGAATTGCTTTTCTGTACTTTCGTCGGGAAATGATGTCACATTTCAACCAGCAATTATGTCATGCCTCTGCCCCATCACCAAAGATGAAATGAAAATTCTGAGTTGTGTCAACTGGGTCTTTCCACCATAAATCCACCAAGGCATAAAACCCTACTATTTTTAATTTCCTCCAAAATTGGTATATGGGGACTCACAAGGGCGTAGAATCCACCCATGGCACCCTAGAAAATTATTTGAAAATTGGTTTGAGAGAGAGAAATGGCGTCCGGCAATTTCTGAAGGTCATTATACAGGCATTGATTAGAATGCATATAGCTCTAAAAAATTTCATGTGATTTCCGACAATTTTATAGTTTAGGATGTAAATTCTACGGGCAAGATTTTGGCTATCTTCAATTTTGAAATTTAAACAAAAAATGTTTGGTGACCTCATGACCTAGCTTTATAACGGTGACCTTGACCCGTAGTACAGTGAAATTAAAAAATTATCTTGAAAGCATTTTGACATATGGTAGTAGTCTTTCATATCCAATAAAGAAAAAATTGCTTTCGAAATGCATATACTACTTTTAGCTTCATATATATATATATATATATATATATATATATATATAGTAAGGTATATATATATAGTATAGTATATATATTACCTTACTATATATATATAGTAAGGTAAGAATAAGGTATTTCATGGTTCCATTTCGTTTATATATATATATATATATATATATATATATATATATATATATATATATAGCGCGACGTTTCAAAAGTTACACACTTTTATCCTCAGGCATTTAAATGTAGTCTATGGTTTGATGAAAAGGTGAAGAATGAGTTATATTATGATCTCTTTCAAGTTTGAAAATGATTCCTTCAAAATATTAACATGTTTTCCACACGGCACTTTCAGTTGTAGCAGATCACAAATATTAGTTTTGGATAAGGTTCAAACTAACAACTAACAAAATAGGTATTTACACGAATCATGAACTAACACATATCACGAATTACACTCTCAATCTGCTACCTTCAGATAATGTGAGTATACCTCGTGCGTGTGTCTGAAGGTTTATTGATGGTTGTTTTTGTCTAATCAGAATGGTTTCTAAAACTTCAAGTCTGCATGGGTTATGTTCTTTTGCGAGGATGGTCGTGTTGTTTACTAGTGTTCTTCGTGTGAGTGGTTCGTCGTGAAATTTATCAGTGTGCGTTAGTGGCCCCTGATTGTAAAATGCATTGTTAGTCGTCTGCTAAGTGTGGTGGTTGTTTTCCCAATGTAACCACTACTTGGCTGGAGCGTACAGTCTCCTATGTTGCATTTATAGTAGTAGATGACATTGGTCTGTTTGATTGGTGTCTGGTCTTGTGTTGGGTTGTTTTTCATGATGAGAGATGATGTTTTTGGCGATTTGTAGTAGATGTTAAGCGATATGGTGTCATTGAGGTGTCTGGGTTTGCAGTTTCTGTGGATGATTGTCTTGAGTGCCTTTTCGTCAGCCTTGTATCCTGGTGACATGGTGTTTTTATAGAACAGGTTATGTTTAGTGCCATTATTTTCTGTGGTGTCTGCTGTGTGGTTGTTACTATCATTGCCTTATCCAAAACTAATATTTGCCATCTGCTACAACTGAAAGTGCCGTGTGGAAAACATGTTAATATTTTGAAGGAATCATTTTCAAACTTGGAAGAGATCATAATATGATTCATTCTTCACCTTTTCACCAAACCATAGATTACATTTAAATGCCTGAGGATAAAAGTGTGTAACTTTTGAAACGTCGCGCTATATATATATAAACGAAATGGAACCATGAAATACCTTATTCTTACCTTACTTATGTCTTTCGGATCGGTCCTTAACAATCTTCATCCAGAGGAAAGGAAACAAGCAAGAAACATCGAAAAACTCTCAAGAAAGCTCATTAACGCAATAGGTGCTGTGACTTTTAACAATATATATATATATATATATATATATATATATATATATATATATATATATATAGCACTAGGTGTCACTTTGGAGCTATGCTATCGTAACTCATGTTCTAATTGACTTGCAACTTTAAAATAAAAACATTTAAAGTAAAATAAAAACATTTGAAGAATCAAAATCAAGCAGTCAACCTAGAGTTGATGCATTTTAACACCAGCACAGGAATAGGGGGTTACCCTCCCCTATTTTGAATTCACATTATTGTCCCTTTGGGAATTAATTTAGCTGTTGTAGATGTCATGTATTGTTTTTTGGATCATTGTAAATCTTTTGAAAATAAATGTGTTCCCGTCACATTGAATCACCGAATTATGATGTCATTTCCAGAAGGATTTTACCCGCCCCCACCGGGGTCCGGCGCCACCCCACTGGGGGCCATCAATGCCCCTAACTCCGAAAATATGGAAGTTAGCGCAAAGCTGCAAAAGGCATTAGAGCGCTCATGTGAATTCAGTAAGATTTTACAAACATGTTTAGGCGCTCAGGTCTATTCTCTGACCTCCAGAGGTCAAGTTATGTCACGATAGGCTATTTCAGTAAAACATGCAGTCCTTAAGAACCTGAGCATAGCTCTCACGCCATTAGAGCTATTGAGATCTAGCTAAAATCATTTGGTAGGCAAATGCCAGGACTTTCTCCGCTATGTGGAACATAATGGCCTACCGCCAGTGGTTTGACCTCCATAGGGTACCTCGTGACTTAATATGACCTGAGGTCTCGAAAGGTAAGAAAGTGACTGTGTTGTATATCAAATGAAAACTAGTGACGAGACATACACGATGACCTTTGATACAGTGTTGTAGCTTAATTAGGTCAAAAGTTATCGTCAAAATGCTGTTTTTGACCTCTGGTGACCTCTGATGATCTCAGATAGGTCAAAGGGCAATATCGCCCCTGGGATCCCTGAAAGGGTGTCCAAGAACGCTTGTCTGAGCAAATTGAGCATTTACGATTATTTTGTGACTTTTAGCTCATAAGACAGCTTTTCCCATGCTTTTTCTATGGAAGAGGTTACCTGGTGATTTGACCTCATGTCACCAAATCAAAAATTCCGAATATAAAGTTTGTAGACTCTGGAAGGGTCATGAAGTGTCGAAAGCTTTAAATCGATCGGCTTAGAAATGTAGCTATGGTAGAGCTCAAAAGTTAAAGTGAGGTGACCTTGGTTGACATCGCCTGGTGACCTGACCTAGAGTGACCCAGGGTAATAAATTTCAGGGATGATGGGAAAATAACGGGGTAAGAGGTAGAACCCTCAACCGCAGTGCTTCCCCTCGTTGTTTTTCTGTTGTTCCGAAAAAACCCTAAGGGACCATCAATTTCATTATTCTAGGTGGGGCGAGTGGTAAGGAAGATTTTTGGATTTTGAGGCTTTGTGTCGCGTTCACCAGGACGTAGCTTGAATTTAAAACATGTTATGACCTCAGTTCGGCTTTTATAGCCTTTGGTAATCTCTCGTGGCATTTTCAAACGTGTTTAAACTTGAGCTATGGTAATCTCGTAGTGAATTTTGCTCAGCATACTCATTATTTTAGCTCTTTTATACTGAAGAAGTTTTAGGCACTAAAAAAAATCATTGGTGACTTTTAGTGGTGCATTGCATTGCATGGGACTGGTTCAGAGCTCAAAAGTACTCCTTAGAAGTGAAAGTAACTAGTTCAGAGTCCACATCATTTAAATGGACTATTCACAAGCCATTCTGAATCATTTACGCCAATTTAGTGAGTTTCTAATCATTTTTCAATGCTTACACCCCCTTCAAGGTCAAATTAGTTCAAAGATTGAAAAAGGTCAAGTCCGTTTTGGAAGAAAAACGTCTTGTTCAGTGTCATTTTCATGCAAATTGACTATTCATAAGAAATTTTGCATCAGTTACGCCAAGTGCCTGCTTAATCATGTGTTATTGCTTACACCCCCTTCAAGGTCAAACAAGGTCAAATTTCGAAAAAGGTCAAGTCCATGTAATATGCAAACGGACTAGTTTGGTGTCCATATCATTCAAATTGACTATTCATAAACCATTCGGCATCATTTACTCCAAGTAAGTTTGCTTCTTCAATTGTTATTGCTTACCCCTTTCAAGGTAAAAAGGTCACAGATCGAAAAAGTTTAAGCCCGTATCGGACGCAAGTCAAATAATTCGATGTTCATCTCATTTAGAAATACCGAATTGAAACACGCATCTGTAGTCGTTATTCGACACAGAGTTAACACTGAGGTCACGCAATGTCAAATAAAGGTCATTGAATGTCAAAAAAGGTCATAAAAGGCCTAACATGATAAAAATGAACCTCGAAGGCTGGAAGGTAAATATTCTGGGACAGTTCATGAGCAAATGATTCAAAAGAACGATAAGAGTCTGGAGCATTCACGTGAAAACGGGTACAGGCGCCCAAATGACCTCAAGATGCCTCCACTCTTGAGGTCATAACTCCGTGACCTTGAAGGGTAGGAACAATTATTTGCAAGATGTCCGCAATGAATGCGTCAGAGGCTATACAACATTTAAGATTCTAACTTAAGAAGCTCGTTTTCAATTCTTGAAAAACCGGAGAGGGATTGCAACACCCCTCCCCTGTGCGTGTAAGGGTTAACACCCCCTATGGCGTTGACGGGAAAGAAATTGGTTGAAAAGTCCATGGCGCCCCTCTTAAATTCGGACGTTCCGTCGTCACCGGCATTAACCATACCGTGAGTTACGATGGTACAGCTCCATAGTGACACCTAGTGTCATGTTTCGGAAGTAAGAAGTAGTATATTTAGTGCGAAAGCCATATTTTTATTACTTTACCTAAAAGAGTATTTCCAAAGGAAAATTTTTTTTACACGAATGTATAAATTTCACTGTACTGCGGGTCAAGGTCACCGTTCAAAAACTAGGTCACAAGGTCATGACGTCAATTTTTCAGAAATATAAAAATCGAAGATAGCCAAATTAAAATTTGCTAAATGGTTAACTAAAATGTAAAATATTGCTACAATCATGAAAAATAGCAGAACTATAGGCCTTCAAAACAATGCCTACATAGTGACCCCCGAAAAATACCGGAGGCTATATCATCCATACCAAATTTTCAAATAATTTTTTGGCACCATGGTTAGATTCTGCACCTTTGAAACCCCCTTGACACCAATTTCGGAGAGAATAAAAAATAGAAGGGTTTTATTTTACGAAATTTTTGGTATATTTTTGGTGGAATGACCCAACTCCTCCTTTCTGAGCGTGTAATGACTGGTGATTGTTTTCTCAATGAGCCGCAGACAACCAACAGAAGAGATTAAGAATGAAGCCAATGATATTAAACGTATAACAAGATTGCACCATAATACCAATCACGACCTATGTGCACAATAATGCAGCTACACAAATGAAATGAAAATTAAACGTTGACAAGTTTTGAAGTGCTGCGGCGAGGAGCATGATGATAAGTTGTTAAGATGTTCACTGGCCTGTCCGCTCGAATCCAGAAATGTAAAAAAAACACTGAAGATTATATATTCGGGCACAGCCCTTCATCAGAATCATGTAGTAAATATCAATAATTCTCAGTCATAGTGTAGCCAGACCTCGAATTGAGCTTCACACAAATATCTTTTATAATGAATCGTTAACAAAATTGGATGTCGTGACAACAACGATCTTGGTACCTCTAACCAAAGAGTAATGCCGACAATACAACAAAACTAGACCAGTATTTTTGTGAGAGACTTTTCTATTATTTCAGCCAAACACTAGCTTTCCATTAACAATGAAAAACTTGCTGAAGTATCTTAATCGGTTATTTGTATATTTCTGTTATTATTTACTTTATTTACTGTTTTAGTTGACCGCAGCTAAAATGCTAACAATAACTACCTATTTAGCACCAGAACACGTGATACTAGATCGGTGTAATGGCTGCAAACTTTCCCCTTTAATTCAGCATGCTGCTATATTTTGCTATAAAAGCCTCCCTCAAATTATTTAGTTAACATTTTACTTAGTGGTCAGGGTCAACTTATCCCTAAACTTAATACATTGCATAATATTAGTTAATGTGGTTTGTAATTGATAAACCCTTTTTCACAGCCTGCACCTCTGGCCCAACGTTAAGTGTCGAATGAGTATACGTCTGGCTGCAGAAAAGTATTATCAATAATTATTTGCATATTTCAAAACCCCAACCCCAGCACGTACCCCTAAAATCAATCCATCTCTTTGCGCTAGTTAACCTGATCAATCAATGTTGTAACTAATCAATCAAAGGAAAATTATTCAGATTAGTTACAACATTTGTTACTGCACAAAGCCTCGTCCGAGTGTAAGCCCTGACCGGTTTCGGGAGCACCCCGCCCCCGTTTTCAAGGAAGATAACACTATTTCATGATCCTAACCATGCGAAAACACGAAGACGGTACACTTTGAAATAACAATCCTTGCCGTGAACATGACAAACCATTTTATAATTATTAGCTCTAAATGCATGCTATTTTTCACCTTATTCTCTTGTTAGGGTGGCTTTTCAAGAGGTTCAAAAATCCTGGGAAGATGGTAACTTTGCCGATATGTCTATTCATTTTGTGGTCCGTGGTGGTCTGGATGTAAATTTCCTCTTTTATTTCCCGCTGTTTTTGTATTGAGTCAAAAGTTAAAGACGTGGCGACCCATTTGATATCATGATCCTCCCTACACGAATGTTCCGCTGAGGCCTCCGCTATTAATGGAAAATTATTCATTTGCTGAAAGATGATATTTCTTAATTTTGTACGCATTGCGCTCGAACATTTGATCACCTACAATTCAAGATGAAAAAATCAAAAGCACACGGTCAGTATAGGGTCATCAATTGAAAGAGAATACATCACAAATTTTATTTAAAACGACACCCAAAACTTCCCAATCTATGTTTTGGTGACGTTTTAAATGCCCAAAAAATTTAAACACACCCAATGAACATTTTAAAATGTAAAACGATGTCACATTTTATGAACCTATAAACGATGGCCAAAAATTAGCTGTCCACTCACACTGAGAAAAAAGTTTACTCCACCCGGGGTCTAAAGACTAATGCGCCAAAAATTCGCATACCAAAAGACAAAATATGTAGTCATGGAACGCAGATTATGGGGGGAGATTAGTGCGAAGGAGTCAGCACACTCTCTACATTTCATTCAACTTCAGTGGAACTCCAATTAAGAGGACTGTCTTAAATTGAGTCGTCCCCGTACGCCTGAAATGGGGACTCTCTGATCTGGAGGGGTCGGAGCTAAAAGGCAGAGTAATCAAACCCTCGATTTTGGAGTATTTCATATCGTCAGAGAGTAGCGGAACTCTTCATTCCTGCCAACACGTAGCCATTTTGTGAAAGCGCCGGAAACGCAACAGAGCACAGAAAACTCAAGTCTCGACCGGCGCCCTTAAATACCGGGACCCTCGGGGTACATGACGTCATCAAAACAAGTTTGCGAGTGAAAATAGCTAGATTAAATGGCGATAAGCTTTCGACTAGTTCGGCGAGAACGACGCACAAATTTCAAACTTGAAAACAGCATATTCATATGTGTCGGGAAATGCGGCGGCGGTGGAGCGGAGGAAACAAAAACACAAAACGAGACAAGCAATATTGATGTGAGGGATTGTGATTTTAACTGTTTTTCAGTGTTTGGGAATTGGGTTGGAGCTAACACATGTTTTTTTTTGTTATGTGCTTTTAATAAGGCCACCTTACACCTATTTATCATTAGATGTGCATACCACAAGCAAATTAGTTCTGAAAGTTTGGCATATGTGGCATTTCATTTGGCCAGCCTTTGAAAATTTCCTGATTTAGGTAGCTTGGTCAGCATCTTTGGCACCATGATTTGTATAGATATTTGGTTAAAGTTGTTCAAGATTTGTTCTTCTACCCTACATGGGAAACTGGATGATGCCTTCTCTGCCCACAGTATCAGTATCAAGGTTCGAAATAATATCAACACTTATCAATTCCGGGGACTAAATATGAACACTGACAGTTGTGTTGTCTTTATATTTTGCCTCATTGATTGCCATCTGATAGCTACCTAAATGGGGGGATCATTCTTTTTGCTGATTCTCGGCAAAACTTAGCAATTACAATTGATCCTTCTGTGTACTTCCATCGCCACATCACCTCTGTTCCTGAAAGACTGCTAGTTTATGCCGCAGCCTACTTCAGTTATGTGTATTGTACAGTTGAATTCATGAAATTCATACTCATTATCCATATGAGGCCTGTGCTTGAGTGTGACTCATGTCTTTGGAATACTGGATACATTTTGAAGCCTAGCAAGCTTGAAAGCTCACACAGAATGTGTACTAAACAAGTGGAATAACTTTGCAAACTATCTTTCTGTGAATGGTTGCGAAAGCTAGATTTATATTCAGTGAAGGGCAACTTTCTTAGAATGAATGGGATTTTATACTGGAAAATGGTTCATGATGAAAACATTATTAGGCCAAATGATCTGTACTGGCCTCAAAATGAGTCCACTAGAGGTGGGCCCTTCTCTGTATGCTTCTCCCCAATGATGGCATTTGATTTTTAGCTTTCACATATATTTTTTGGAAAAAAGTTATCATAGGCCTCAGATTAAGAGGAGCAATAGCTGTATTAAATGACTACACAGACTGGTACATCCCTAGGCCTAAACAGTCAATCAATCAACTATCCCTGCTGTCTTCTCCAGGCCATAATCTGCCCCTCACCACTTGAAAAACACTGGTTCTGCCCCTATTCCTCAGATTGACACATTAATACCTGAAGTGTATTTTACCTGAACTTTGATAGCCATCTACCACCAATACTGAGGTTCATATTTATCATTTGTGGCATGCAACCATTTATGTCATTCTGACCATTTTGTTTTTGTTCCAGGCGCTGAAAAGTATTCACCCTGTGGAGGAATAAGAAAATCAGTGTTAAGCTCTGGATAAGGAAATCACGGACCAATATGGCATTACAGCCATACAGTATGCTCAAACAGGGCACATACAAGCAGATGTATCAAAGGCATAAGTCTTTTTTGTGAGAACAGTGGTACACCTGAGACCTCCCGGGCGCGAGGCCCCCAAATAATGATGGGTATACCTTGGAACAACCCAATACACAATGTTAAATCATCTGCACGGCCTCTCGCCTCCTTTGCTGATGCTCCAGTCCCTTTCCGCTGCTGTGCTGCCTCTTGCGCTGTTTCTAGCATCCTGCCATCGCTTCAGCAGTCTCTTGCTGTTTGTGCTGCGGCCCATCGCCGCTGCTGCTACGGCCTCCTTCCGCCGCTTCTACTTCAAATTCAATTATACATTTGGAGAATAAATCTGGTGTCTGTTATTGTAGGTAAGTGTGGGGATCTCCCTACCTTTAAAATTCAATCTCGTGACGTTTAATCATAGACCGAGCCCACAGGGGCGTTGCCGAGGTTTCTTCTCGTTGGAGGGGGATGGACTCAGACCGGGTGGTGCCTGCAAACAGGGGGAGGCAAATCCCCGACCTATTCGCTGTCCTGGTGACTGCTAGCGAGACATTTAATCGGAGCAAAAATTGGGAAACCTAAATGAATCTCCTCAGTGGTCCTCAATAGAAAATAAAAAAACATCTGTCTGGTTCTGGATTTGGGGTAGGCCCTTGATTCACCAGTTGGCAAGACGCATTCTTCATTCTTAATACCCTGTATTTCATGCCACTACGTGTTACATGTATTTATTCCGTGTTTTCGAGTTAACTTTCCTTTTATTTGTTATTGTCCATATCAGGTTTCGATATTGAACTTGCGTTTAGTTTGATGGCTGCCACTCTTGTGACGTTGATGTTTGAT
Source organism: Lepas anatifera (assembly GCA_034440635.1). Lineage (NCBI taxonomy): Eukaryota > Metazoa > Arthropoda > Thecostraca > Lepadidae > Lepas > Lepas anatifera. The sequence goes on from JAOTON010000551.1 coordinate 286,019, forward strand.
TTTAGTTTAGTTAAAGGCGAATGTTCTTATGTGCACCACTTAAGTTTCACATATAAATGCTGAGGAAGGAAGGGCACAGCCAGACCTTCTCAAAACTAGCTTAACAAGAAACATTTGAAACCCAAAATTGAAAACCATCTAATTACTTTTTCTGTTTGTCGCCAGGGCAGACTAAGTTGGTTAACAACGAGAAATACTACCCATCGACTCTGGTGTTCCCAGAAGAGTGTCAATCGTCTTACAGGCACTACCCTTGGAAACACCCGTTAATGGATCCGTGCCTTCTGGCAAGAACACGGAGGCCTGCCAGCACAAGCCGAAGAGAAGAGAAACTAGTTTGGAACTGAGCCGCCCCGGTAGCTCAGTTGGTAGAGCCATGGGCTCCGGCCCGCTGATCAGAAGCATGCAGTGGCAGTGCATGTCCAGGCTTGGGATCGCTTCCCCTGAGACGCTCCGGCGCTCAATAGTTTACCCGACGTACAGGTCGGCTGGCAACTGACTGGTGAGAGGGTGACCTGAGCGGGGCGGCCGTCCCTGTGCTTTGTGGGACGTTAAACTTTGGCTTCTAAATTAACCCTCCATTGAGGGAGATGCTCGTTCGGGTGGTGGGGTCGGGGTCTCCGTGACAAGTCCCTCGATGACTTAAGTGAGACTCCGACTCCAGCAACCTTACCAGGAACAAAACATTTATAAAAAAACGTTATCAATGTAAAAAAATATGGCGGAAGATGTAGAGGAGCCCCCAGAGTTCGCAGTGGTGATTTTTAATGCGTCAGCCGGGAAAGATGGTGCTTGGCCTCATAAGCGATGGTCCACTGGCGCCTTACTATTGGCATCACACGTGCTTTTTACTTCTGAAAACGGTGCAAGGGTTCAGCAACGCCACCCCGGGCTCTTATTCAGTAAATTTAGGATAGGCTGCGGTGGTGCCTAAGTTAGTGCCGGCATATGGATATCGCCCACCGGTTTTACCTGGCATACGAGTTCTACCACTGCAGACCAACTAGCAAAGGAAGCTTCTACCCTATGACAGGAAACCACCGCGACAGACCTCCGGATCATCACCCAGACGGTATTCAGGGCTGCCAGGAGAAGGTGGCAGCAGCAGTGGCCGGACAGCTGGCATCGTCTCATCATACGGAACCGTCTCCCGCCCCACTCCGCGGAGACGACCGTGGCGCCACGGTGACGGTGCATCAGCATCGGGCCGGGCACTGGGCCAGCGAAGGACGACGACGAGTTCAACCACTGGAGCTGAAGGACGCTGTGGCCACGCTACTGACGATTTTTAGTCGGCGCTACAGCGCCTCGCCAGGTGCCCGTCAGCTCGGAGCGAACAGCAGACCAGAACGATCTGTGAGCCCTAGTGTGTGCTGGCATGCATTGGCGCACGGCTCACCCCACAGTCGGGCCCCGGAAACTGGGGACCTCTAGGCAGATAATGTGTCGACGAGTTAGTTCGAAAAGCTGCTGAACTGTAAGTTTAGTATTCTTGCAGTTTCTAAATGTCCATGTTTTTTGTGATTTCACACTTACGACTGGTCATCATAAAATGAATTTAAATGTCATCGAGTGATTTCACACAGGCATGACAAATAAACAGATAGCGCCACATTTGTGTGCTTTCCAGGGTATGACGTCAGCAGCGTTTTTGTATGCACTTTACATCTTACTGCGACTTAAAGCAATCATTGTTAGCTGATTTTGACTCCTAACAAGACGGTCATTTTTTGGGCGAAAATTTGAAATACGCGTTTTAAGACTTTTATTTTGCTGGCCTTAGCTTCCCCAGGATCTAGTGCCCTGGTTCTTGCAGTCATCACAGACTAAGCCTTTTCTTCTAAACCCTTTTCCTTTCGTCGTTTTCTTGTTATTCTAAAAAAACCTCAGGGAGCCATCGATGCCCCGTCGGGCGAGGGTTAACCTTGTTCCTACTAATGTTATATTAAACTCTTCGGGGATTAACCCTCGCCCCACCGGGGGCCATCGATGGCCCCCTAAGGTTTTTCCGGGCTAGCAGAAAAACGAAGAGCACCACGGTTGAGGGCTCTACCTCTCACTGCATCATTTTGCCACCATCCCTGAAATTTTTTACCCGGGTCACCCAAGGTCAGGTCACCAGACGAGGTCAACCAAGGTCACCTCACTTCAACTTTAGAGCTCTGTAAGAGCTACATTTCGAAGTCGATCGATTTGAAACTTCCTACACTTTATGGCCCCTCCAGGGTCTACAAAATGTATATCCGGGATTTTTAGATTTCCTGCCCTGAGGTCAGGTCACGAGGTGACCTTTCCCATTGAAAAAGCATGGGGAAAAGCTGTCCTTATGATCTAAAAGTCACAAAAGCGATTGAAAATGCTCAGCTTGATCAGAAAAGCGTTCTTGGACACCCTTTCACGGATTCCAGGGGTCATATTTGCCCTTTGACCTCTCCAAGGTCATCCAAGGTCACCAGGGGTCAAAAACAGTATTTTGACAATAACTTTTTACCTGTATAAGCTAGAGCGCTGAAACAAACACCATCGTGTTTGTCTCGTCATTGGCTTTCATTTGATATACAACAAGGTCACTTTCTGACCTTTCGTGACCTCAGGTCATCTTAGGTCACGAGGTGACCTCTGGAGGTCAAATTACTGGCGGGTGGTCTTTACGTTTTACATAGCGGAAAAAGAACTGACAATTTCCTATCAAATGTACTTTACCAGACCTCAATAGCTCTAATGGCATAAGAGTTATGCCTAGTTTGCTTAAGCATTGCATATTTGAGTGAAAATAGCCGATCTTGACCTAATTTGACCTCTGGAGGTCAAACCATTGACCTGAGCACTAAAACACCTGGCACTAAAACATGTGAAGTGATTTCTTACTGAATTCACGCGAGTTTTCTATTGCACTTTGCAGATTTGCGCTAACGCCCGTATTTTCGGAGTTAGAGGGGGGTCATCGATGGCCCCCGGTGGGGCGAAGGTGGCGCTGGACCCCGGTGGGGCGCGGGTTCAGTCACTTGATCTGCAGTGGTGACCTGACCTAAGATGACACGACTTACAATTTTGGGAAAAGTTGCAGCAGTGATCCAGGATAGGGTGTGCTAAGTACGGCGGTGCTTCCCTTCGCCGTTTGCATGTGCCACCGAAAAAAAAACAAACTGAGCTTTCATCAACCCCTACCGGACCAAGGGCTAAATACAGCGTGTTCAAACTCCAAACCATCACCCTCCGGCAGGGGCAGAGCCAGGTCTCGGCCAAGCGGTATTCCAAGACCGTCGGGACTCCCTACTTGATAGGGGATGTTCAGCTGGGGGCCTCCGAGACCGAAACCAGAGATCAAGTTTGAAGGCCATATCCCATGCTCGAGGGGACCCTGAGACCAAATCTCGGGGGGGGCAAAGCAATGAGCTCATGGGGGCTGCCCAGTCCAAGATCGGGGCCCCCGAGACCAAGCCCGAAGGGATAAGTTTGGAGGGCTCCGGCTAGAAATGTTGGAGCTCTCGCCACCAATGCTCAGTGGTCCGCTGATAGCCAGGTAGAGACCCCTGAGACCAAACTGGGGGGAGGGGGGGTGATGACCCTGATGGGCCAATGCTTATGTTTTGCTCAATAGACCGATGTTCGGGGGCCCCTCGAGGTCGATATTTGGCCCCCCCCCCGAGATCAATGTTCAGGGTCTCGTACCAGGGCCTCGTACCGTTTCCAAATTGGTCACGGAGTATGATACTCCATGATACTCCGGAGTCCCTCGATACCAATGCTCCAGCTAGGGGCCTCTAAACCAAGCCCGGGTGCTCCTGAAACCAAGTTCGGGGGCCCAGAGACTAGGCTCGGGGACCCTGAGATCAATGCTCGTGCTTTACGGTGCATAAGATTAAGTCACGCGGGTCTCCAGACCCCAAGGACCCATCTTAGCTACTCCACTGTTCTCCGACTGACACCAGTCCCCCATCCCCTCCCCCAGGAAAATTTGTGTGTCCGCACCCCTGCATATCACATTTTCACCTTTTTCCGATCTGACCGTGAGCTCCACAATGAATGTTTACCCATGCCCTCCCTGCTCACTAACTGCTCTGTAGCATCTTGATCTGGACTTGAAGTGTGGGAATTCAGCGTCTTTATTTCCCCCATCTGCTTATTTGTCTCCGAAAGGGGGAAATCACTGCTGTTATGAGTTCCGTCGTAATTAGGGTAGCTACTGCCGGTGCATTATTTGTCTGCGAATGAAAATTTGCGAGAAATCTTATTTTCTTACAAAAAAACACAGTGCAAGCAAATTCAATAGTCACTGGACTTCAAAACTGCATCTTTACACCGGTGCCCTGAGGGTCCCTGTCCGATACATTGCGCATGCGCGATCTTCCTGGTCCCTTGGGTGATTTTCTTTATTCGTACCTTTACATATCAAATGTATGGGATATGAATATGACTCAGACGACACCTTTCCGCCAAAAAAAATCCTGTAATTAAAGGGACATTGTCGCAAAAATTTTTATTGGCTAGATCAAAAGGTTGCAAAAAGTTGTTTCAGAAGTCATATTCTCATTTTTGCAAATTCAGGCTCAAAATGCCTCAAAATCGGCCTCAGAGTCAACATTTATAGACGACTTTACCGAGTCCTTATGGTATCGATAAAATAACGTAATCCGGGCTATAGCCTTCAATTTTTATATCAAAGAATGTAAAAAAATTTCAATCAAAGCAGTTGGGTAGCTAAACCTGAAATATAGAAAAATTGTTTTATAAAATAACTTTCCAAAACGCTTCTGAATGAGAAATATAGGACTTTAAAGAAATACCATCAACCAATCAGAAGCCCAGTCCTTATAGGATCTGGTCACGTGGGCTTATCTTACATCAATGTGATGTCATTACGGCTTTCGCTGAGTTATCGATATCTACCATTTCAAAGGCCGTGGCAAACACGGAGATATGAATACAAATTCTATAAGACTTATTAGCGCTGCGGCCAGGCCCGATCACCCTAAAGATTATAATTAATAATTGTTCGGTATTGCATGATTGCATTGCAGCAACAATGATACAATAAAAAGATACGGGTAGCGCGATCCAGAAGAGCCTCTTTGGAGGCATGACGAAAGTTTTTGGTGGTTTTACGGACGAGGAGATTGTCGCCGCTCCGGTCTCGTGATCAACATATCAATATCGTCGGTTATCTGTACGTAAAATATTTAGAGCCTTTGATGTGGTCAATTGAGATTTTCTTCGAGGTAAAAAAATGTATTAGTAAAATGTAAAATGTAATAATTAGTAAAATGTATTAGTAAAATGTATTTTGGCCCACTAGTATAGCTGTGGTCTCATTCCGTCTGTCAACAGCAATCAGCGAGCAGCATTGGGTCTATGTCACATGACTATAGCCTCACCCTGACAACAAATCTTAGAACCAATCTTAGATTTACAGGCTAAAAACCTGCTTTGGTGCTGCTGGAAAAACAGTAACAGCACAACAGTGGTAGCATACTATTTTGTGATTGGTAGATAAGTATTCTAATTTATTTTTGTTTGATAAGCAGTAGCGCATACTAGAGGCAGTTGTGGCACTGATATTTCTTTTCTAGAAGAGAGGCTCGAGGGCCAGTGGACAAGACTGTGCTGACAGATGGAACAAGGCTTATGAGTAGTGTCAATGCCAAAAATCCTCATTTTATTGTTGCACAGGTCAACTTGTGTACCACAATGGGTGAAAATGATTGGTGATGGCAATTTTCCAAGGATTGTTTAGGCGTATTATTTTTGAATGTCCCATATTCCCTCTCTTTTTGGTCTAACTTTCTACTTACAATATCTGTGCACTCTAGTAAATGTCTATATCAAGCCTGTAACTTGAATTACAAATTTCTACCTGTTACAAATACTAGCTCTGCACAATGTGTACATGCTAGTGCATTTGCTGCTTAGTTTACCTTCTTTTAAGTATGAAAATGTTTTTGATAATTTCGCAGATTGCAACAGATTTTTCCATTTATTTTGGTACCATGCAGTACATAATAGTTGGTGTACTCTTATCCACTTCTCGGATCAAGTTACTCATATTTCAAGTGCTACTGTTTGTTTCCAGACATGGAAGTGGCTGTGGCATGAATTCATCCATCTGCCCTCTGAAAATGCCCATCTGCATGCTTTTTATAATTGATATCAAAAATAAACTGAAGGAAAACTAGGATAAGATGTATTATGATTTGAAACACTAGGAGTGTACCCAATACAACAATATAATTGTGAACAAAGAGTATGGATAGACATATAGGAATGACAGGAGGGCAGTCTTGGGTGATGCAATTTTTGTGTTTTCCTGGAGGAATATGTGAAAGATTAGGCTGGTCACTTAAAAGAGAAAATTTGTTTACTAGAAAACCTGTTTTGTAGCTGCTGTGTATCATCAAACTATCATCCCAATCAATGGACCAGCTTGTGTATGATCATTTTGTTTGTTACTTTGAATGGAATGAACCCAATCAGACCGATTCTCCCATAGACCTGAAATTCGAAATATTTGTTTTCTATTGTGGGCCAGTTTGGAAATAATGTATTATAATTTATTAACAAAATTATTATTTTGCATGGTTCCACCCGACCCCTCCACAAACCCATGCTCTAGATTATAGATCGTCTTTGGGGACGTCTTTCTTCTTAAATATATATATATATATTGTATATGTTTAAAAAAAGATGCAGTGATATCTTGTTTGCTTTCATTGTGAGCTTGTGATATTTTATTTGTACCCTTTATTTGGTCCGATCTGTTCCTGCTGTGAAAATGTATTCTAATTTAAAAAGAGCCTACCCCAGAAAGCTGAACGCAAAACAGAAATAATCTGGTGCTGCCCCTCGACAGTGACTATCGCTAATTACGCCCGCTGCTGGAAGACAAGCTTCAGAGGACGAGCAATGGAATCCTAGAGTTGGCAGAGTACCACAGCCAGCAGTTTTCTGCATTGAACACGAACCTGCCTGAGTGCACCTCGGTCGTCTGTCTGTGTGCCCGCAGTATACGTTCATGTGTGTGCGTAAGTGGTATTTATCGCCGTATATCAAGACACATCCTCTGAGGACCTCAGTAAAACATGCCATTAAAAGTACTTTTTAGCTTGAATGTAAAAAAACTAGTAATGCAAAAGGTCTTTATAGTCAAAATCAAGTGGTCAGATTTTGTTGGTGGTCGTACGTGTGAAAGTCGATGAAAATAATAATAAGTGACACCTTTGGGCTCAGACTATTGCGGTGTACATTTTATCAAATCGTGTAGCACTTATTGTGGACAGATGCAAAATCTGTTATGGTTTTAATGTACGCTCAGTATTTGGTTCGCTCCCACCCTTCTTAGAGTGCACTTCAAGGACTGGAAGCTAGAAGCCGCATACCCACTGGTGGGTTCAGGGAAAAATGTACTTTGCTCCCAAACTCTGCGATTTTTGCCGATCTTTAAAAAATGTTCATTCACGATTTTTAACCCTGCCCTCCCCCCTCCCCCAAAAAACATTGGCCTGGATTCGTCACTGACGTACTGAGTTATATCCTCTAGTTCACGTTGCACTCGGAAGATTGCTCTTTGGGGACTCGCAGACCTGATTGTTGCACGCGTTTCTCACCTGCCGAGGGTTATCATTCGCTTGTAAATTCCTGGTAGGTTATATTTTCTCATGTTTTTGTGAGTCTGAATATAAGCCTCATTGATCAACTAATATCTGTTGGTTTTTTTTAAAATAGATGAATTTTGCATTGCGTAGCCGAGGCGCATGATTATAAATTGGTAAGATGTTTCATGGCTTTGCCTGTCGAATTCTTGATGCATAATGGAGCCTGTGATCACACTGTGATCACATATTCGGGCACAGCCCCTAGTCAGAATCCTCATAATACAATAAGCAAAAACTTGTGGTCATAGAGTGACCAAGGCTTGAAATTTAGATATGATATGGAACTCGAATGCTGGAATAATGTAGTTCAGTACTGGAATATTCGAATATTGGAACTCGATTCGAGGTTATCCTAGCCTTCTGACAAAACATTTATGTTTTCACCTATTATATTACGAGAATTGTGGTGAAGGGATGTACCTGAATATTTATCAGTGTGTTAGCCCCATTTTGCAACCATGATTTGAGGAGGCTGGTCATGAAACATCTTATCAACGTAGATAATCTAATAAACAATCTAATAAAAATAACGGTTAATATAATATTTTATATAATAATATGATTTTATATGAAGTGCTTCTGCGATTGTTTGTTCTATTATGAGAAAGGACCGTTTCTGAACTCCGAAGTATTAAAAATAAAAGCTTATCATTTTCATAAACAAATTTCATTCATGACGCCAGCAGCTTGCTTGTCTTAAAGCCGCATAGCGTCTTCTTAGGTTTAGACTCCGTCACTACCAATGTTTAGATTAATTGTAGAATCATTTTTATTTAATACGAACTGTTCCAGGCTATAATTTTTAGGAATATTTTCGTGATGCGCCCGGATCAGAAACTAACTCCAATTGAAGTAAAAAACAATGTATTCTTAAATATTTTATATCTATATACAAAAAAACTGGAAAGAGCTACCACCACGGACAGAGAAGTGAGGTGGCCAGTCCATCCCCAACCTACAACATACAACAAACGTTCCCTCTGAAACAAAAAGTGATCAGGTTTGGGTTCGTGGTGCGTTCCACACTTGGTGGCTGCACATATTTTTGTTAGTTCATCCAAGGATCGTGGTGGCTGCTCTTTGGTTCCCCAGTTCTGACGCATATTAAGAGTTATTCTTCCTTATCACATTAAGCTATTCTCCGGTTCTCTAGACTACGTGTTTTTATATTCTCCGGGGTCCAAAGGATCAAAATTATAGCAAAGATTTAGATGTCGACGGACACATTTAATCTGATTCATTGACTGAGTGTTCCGGCCATACGGGGGGCGCCCCTGCAGGCGCCCCTACCGCCGCAGGAACATCGCCAGCCGTCGCGGGTCCGCCAGCGCCTCCCGGATGGGCGGGTCGTCCCGTCCAAATATGTCCCAGCGCAGGTCAGTGCACGCAGGGCACTGGGTCAGAAGGTGGTGGAGGGCCTCGTCCTCTCCGTTGTCGCATTCCCGGCACGTGGTCTCCGGGTCCAGGCCGATCCTCTTTCGGTAGCTGCACAGAAGAGGGGAGTCCAGACGGTCTTTCAGGGTGGTCCGTCCTGGGACACCGCCACATTTAATCTCGAACACGTTTTATCTCGTACGGACTAACGTTTTTATTCGTTGTTTTACTAGATTAACACGCGCATTGACGGGGGCTCTGAGCCACCTTCGCTTTGACGGGGGGCGGGTACCCTCCCCCTAAAATCTCGAGAACCACGGTAGGTAGTGAAAAATGGTAAACGTCGTTGGGTAGCCCATACGCTTCTCTATCGAAATATTTTAACCATTTTGTCAGGTCACTTCAATCGGATGAGTTCACTTTGTTCCGAATTATGTTATCTTAAACTTTTTTTTAGGTCAGGTCACTTGACCTGTACTGGTGACCTGACCTAAGATGACCTAACCTTAAAATTTTGACAAAAGTTGTAAAAATGATGAGAGAATGTATGCCATATTCTATCCGAAAAACCAGACGGGGGGGTGGGTACCCTCCTCCCGTCAATGTGCGTGTTAGAACGATTAATTAATCTCGAGACACATTAATCTCGGGATCAACACATTTAATCTCAAAGAGCCACCCTTGTTTTTTTATTGGGTCGGTTTCTGGTTCCTCGTTTGCACCAAAACGGGTCAGGCTTCAAGAATGGCCTTAAGCAAAGGACACAAAAGACATTTTCGAATGGCAAACAGCGTGTCCCGGTGGCAAAAAACAGAGGAAATGGTCTCCAACAGAGGTAAATCCAACGGACTGAGAACCATTCGAGGGAGCTGGCGACAAGCCGGTCCCAATTTGGTACGCCCGTCAGATTAGAAAAATATTTGGGGCTAATATTCCCCTTCCCTCAACTACCCGGACGGAGGGATAACCAGAAGAAATTGTCCTTATAATAGCTTCTTCATCCCATAGCAGGATCCAGGAGGGCAAAGGGGGCACGTGTCCCCCCCTCTCTGATCGACTCTCGGTGAACCCTAAAATGTCGCGTCCCATCCCCTCCCCCAGGATGCGAAAATCGGCGCACACCGATAGGATTTAGCATCCATCTGGTAGGTTTTGCCGGTCAAAAGTGGCGCCCCCTCTGGTCCGGATGGTGCCCTCCCCGGAAGTTACCCCCCGATCGGCAATCATGGATCTGACTATGCTTCATCCATTAGTACGCATGAACAATAAAGAAGAAAATCAGAAAAATTGTTTTTACAGTAAAAACTTGCACTACCTAGATTCGAACCCGTATTACCTGTGTGAGAGTCGGGAATGGAGGCCACTATACCAGTCCCGCTGTACGACACCTGGCCGAGTTTAAAACTTTTCTGATTAGTTTTCTAAAGCCGAATGTTTTGGACAAACTTATGTAATTTAAGTATTTTTGAGGCTTAATAAAAATAAATTGAATACTGATACAATGTAAAAACATTTTCTACGGCAAAAAATCATTTCTAGAACTTAAAACTTTGATTGATAGAATAGAGGTGAAGAGCAGGTTACAGCCTATTATTGATATTGTTAACAAATTTGAATAATTGTTGAGTGGCCTCCCAAAATTTAGCATAAGATAAAGAAATGATTGACGGCACCAGAATCAGGATTTTTCAAATATTAAGAAACCACAATAAAAAATTGCGACAATGTCCCTTTAACCTAAAGTATAGGAATAAAGTTAAGAACTGGAGGAAAGGCTCGATCAAAATAATTTTTATCATTTATAATATCTTCGCTCCCTTCATTACAGAAGCTTTAACTCGATATGGCAGCATATCAAATACTTTCTATAGTTCTTGATAAGTTCCAGATCTCAAATATCGCTAGCTGCTGATTTCGCTCGCCACATAGCGCCAGCGCCATGACACCCCGAGGGTCCCGGTATTTAAGGGCGCCGGTCTCGACGGCGTTGAGTACGGATGGTGGCGGGTAATTTGATCCAGTGTTTCTATTGCTTTGGTTTTATCCTAGATTTTTGTCTTATCATCTCGAGCTCAGAAGTGGGCTTGCTTAATTGTTGATTTTATCAAGAAAATATCCTGCTGCTCGTTTATGATATTATCTGATTTGAATTGGACGCATTAAAGGGCTTATGTGGGATACGACAAACATGCCTGTAGTTATAAAGGTAAGAGGCCGGCCAAGGTAGGTACATACCTATCACGGCTGGATTTCCCATATCAATATTCTCAGTCTCACCAGATTATCACCTGATTCACTTACCTGATGGGGTATAGGTAGTCTGATAGTGTAGGTACCTGGTAGGTACATACCTCAGTCAGATAGGTTTCGATGAGTTTGCACGCATATTGGTTTATCCGGAGGAAATACCTTACCTTACCCTACCTTACGGATTTTCGGAATTTCGAGGCACATGGCCTGCAGGCTCCGTTCTCCACGGGCTCAATTTTGATCGTGCTTGACTCTCTCGTTCTCAGGAGAAAAGTACCTGAGATGGGCCCAGTGTTCATCTAGGCCACTTTTGAATTGGGAAATGGTTTGTGCTGTAACGACATAGTCAGGGAGAGATTTCCAATCGGATATAGATCGGACCCCAAGGGCGCAACGACGAGTCCTTGTGTGAGCTGTTGGTTTAGCCAACTTCTTAGAATGACCTCGAGTGCGAATGTGGGGGTCCAGAGCAACAAACTTCGCGAAATCCTGATCGATGTTGCCGTTCATCAGCTGGTACAGCTGATACTTAGGGCAACTTCTTTGCGTTAGAGTAATCAACAATAAGAATTCCTTGCGAGTGTCGGTTGTAGAGGCTCAGACCCTGAACCAGTTAATCTGCTTGGAATGCACTGGGCTTTGTCCATGTTCCAAGTCTCGGAACTTTAATGATTCATCTAACCAGTCCTGGCTCAAGAAGGTCAATTTTTGGCCACCCTCAGGTTCCTTTTGCTAAGGAGTAGCATGTTGAAATACACTTATCCTAAGCTCGACAGAGAGTCTGAGCCAGCAGGCCATAGTGGCCCCCTCAAGCTGAAATTATTATGGTAAGGTAAGCCACTGTTTTTTTGGCAGCTTTTGCCTCTCTTGGTCCAGGGATTTGCAAGGAAACCACTGGCGACCTTGACCTGACAGTATAACTAGGGCAGACGTCTCAGCTTTGCCAGATAGAAACGTGGGGTTCATCACTGGAAGAGCAAATTCCCAAGAACCAGAAATTTCGCCAGTTTCCCAGGTTTTCCCCTGAGAAAGGGAATTCAGGGAAGGGCTTTAGGCCCGTAGGCGGATTCAGGAGGGGGAAGTTAAGGTGCACTACAGAGCAAAGGATTCCTGGCATAGGCGGATCCAGAGAAGGGGATTTAGGCCACGGGCAGATCCAGGGAAGGGAAGTAGACGGGACCCGAATAATAGGCATGCGTTTCATAGGCAGATACAGGAAGGAGAAACTGTGAAGGTGCACTTCATAGCAAGGGATTCCTGGCATAGGTGTATCCAGGGAAAGGGAGTAAGTCCATGGGCGGATCCAGGAAAGGGGAAGAAGTCAGGACCCTGTAAAGAAAGTACCTATGCATGTTAGGCGGATTCAGGAGGGTTGCGGTGCACTACAGAGCAATGAATTCCTCGCTTAAGCGGATCCAGGGAAGGGGATTTGGGCCATGGGCGGATCCAGGGAAGGGAAGTAGAGGTACCCAACAATTAAAGGCATTTGTTTCACAGGCATATTCAAGAGCGTTGCGGTGCATTACATAGGCGCATCCAGGTAAGGGGATCTAGGCCATGGACGAATCCAAGAAAGAGAAGCAAACGGGACACTATAGAACAGGATCCGCTCATGGCCTAAATCCCTTCCCTGGATGCGCCTATGCCTGGAATTCCTTACTCTGTAGTGCACTGAAGTCCTCCTGAATCTGTCTGTCCACTTCCCTGAAAAATACGCCCATGCCAAGAATCCCTCGACCAACCTTCTCATGGAGAGGTCCCGGGAATCTGGGGAAATTCAGGAATCTTGGGATTTTTCTCCTCCAGAAAGAACCCAATGTCTCTATCTGGCAAAGCTGAGACATCTCCCCTAGTAGTACCAAGCTGACTTTAACCTTGTGGGTTCGGGAACACTCAGGCTTCTGGCGAAGCCTCTGTTGTCCCTACCTTGATAAGCTTGGGTACTGAGGTTATGGAATATGCGTAGTAAGGAGTTTCATACAAAAACTGATTCCAGTACTGATCAAGGCTGGTTTTGAACAAGTTGGTACTCTCTGACTTGTTGACCCAGCTTGGTAGCAAGTTCCAGTTGTTTATGCTTCTGACGCTGAAATGGTTTCTCCTGTGTGAAGACCTTAAGCTGATGCCCTCTAGTTGTGTTGTCAGGAGCCATCTGGAGGAACTAGCCTCTACTCAGTCCAGTACGCCCGGTGATAAGGTTATACATCCAGATAATTTCACATCTCCTTTGTTGGTACAGGAGGGAAGGCATCAGGTGTCTCAACCTGTCTTTGTAAGTCATGTTGTTGTTGATTGGGGTTTTCGGGCACGTCAGCTGCTGAGGCTATATGTGCCCATCCCGTCTTTGTAAGTCAGGTGTAGTATATTCGGTATCAGGCAAGCTGCTTGGCACTGCACTTGCTCCATGCATCCAGCATGATCCCTGCATGATCAGCTCTGTCTTATGGAATGGGCCCCAAATGGATTTACCATACTCAAGTCAGGGGCGGACGCAGACCCAAGTTTTTTTGGGAGGCGGGGGGGGGAACACATGCCTACCTCTCCTCCTGGGGGACCTCCAATTTGGGTACTCGACAGACCTAGTATAAGCTACCTCTCCAAGTTCATGATCGCTCTCCTGGGGGAGGGGAGCAAATATGTTTTGCTCTACAGACCTAGTGTAAACACTTTTTTATTAAAATTCCTGGATTTGGGAGAGGGGGGCCAAAAGATAGTTTGCCCCCCTCCAGCGCTTTGGGAGGCCATGATCGGAATTCCCCCCTGCGTCCGCCAATGACTCAAGTAGGGGCCTGACAAGGCTCTTGTATAATAAGGGCAACATATCTTGGTCTGTGTTGTCAAAGGCTTTCCTAATCACCCTGAGAATCTGATTCGCCTTGCTGTTAGCCTTGGCCGCCAAATTTCAATTCTTTCTGTTTGATGATCCCCAGGTCCTTTTCTGGTTGAAAACTATGGGGGGCACGGTCCCTTTGAATGGGTGTCCTTCCCTTATATTTAGGTGCTCAAACTTTGACTAGGGGAAAATTCTGACATCTCAGGCCAGTTGAGAAAGCTTGCACATAGGTATAGGACTAGGGTGAAATTGGCTGTGCAGAGCGTTTTAAAAATCAATTGGGTGAGGGGGTGAGTTACTCAATTTTTCATGACGGAGAAGGACATTGATTGGAATTGTTTTCTAGCTATTAAGCTAGAACTTGCCAACATATTTCAATCATTAGGTAGGGCCTTGCTATCTTGTTTGTACCCTGTGGATACTTCTATAAAAGGAGGAAGGAGTATCCAGGAGTATCCATGGAGTACAAAAAAGTGTAAAATTTAACATCAGGGCCCTATTTATTGATTGAAATACACTGCGAAACTCAAGCTCAATACCACAATCTGTGCCATCCTTCCTACTAAACGATTGATTGTGTAACCTCCCTTGACTGCATGGTAAAAGCGGACTCAACGTGTCAAGTCTGCCAACCGGCATGTTTTAGGCATGTTCAGCAGGGGTTCCTGATGCCTATGCGTCTTGGAGATTTTTGTGTACTGTTCCTCGACCATCTTGAGTCATCAACAAGTCTAGGTGCAAGGTGGAGCTGTAGGCTTTGGTTAGAACAATGTGAGTCCTGTAGCAAGGATATTTCTAGGTGAGGCTAGATGACGATTTTATTTTATTTTTCTGCGTTCTATGCGCAGTTCCCTGATACACTTTGTCGTGGATATTTGTTCCACTGTTCTCTTAGTTTATGCTGTAAAGCAGAAATAACATGAATTTGAGGTGCAATGTTTCACCAATAAATTAATAGTTTTATTAATTGTGTTTGATCTCTGCCTCAGTGGATGAATCGTGAGTCTGAACTCATTTTTCTTCAGTGAAATACTTGACCCATCGAAGTATTTGCGTAATGCTTAGTGCTATAGGGTGCACCAGCACTTGTGCATTTAATTGTGCCAATTGATGGACGCTAATGTAACATGAAAACCTGCCACCAAATAAGTAGTTATTAAGTCTAGTGCGCAGTGTGTTGCTTAGGGTCGCCGAAAACACATGGATAAGCCTCCTGAAAGAACGTATGATACGATCAATTGTTTGGTGTGTGCAAAAGTCGCGAAGAAAAATAGAGGGTTTAAAAGGGTGCTTGCATTACTCCTGATTCAAGGGTAATGCCTCTTTTTCTCAGTGCAGGAAATTATGTCTGGTAGGCATATTTCTCCCTTAGCCTATTACGGATCAAATATATGACCTATTTGAGATCATACTTTAACTGCTGTAAAGAGCGGATTAAGACAAGCTCTCAGACTAAGGCCATTATAAAAACACAATCGCCTGGCCAGGCACGGGAAAACCTTCCAAGACAAAAAAGACAGGACAGGAAAGAAAGCAGAAATCGGGCTGCTGGTATAACTTGGTCGTTGACAGACGTGCTAAGAAGTGGCATTTTTCTGACAGAATCTTTTTACTTTTCCTGGCTGTCTTTACCGAACTGGCTTGTTGCAATGTCTTTTTGCTAAATACGCCTGGTATATTTTTATCATTTATTTCAGACCCGGAGAAAAACTGGGTGGTGCTCCCGAAACTAATTCTTGGGCCCTCTCATGGAGATCAACCCTGCGAGCTCTCAAGACCTACTCTTGGGCCCCCGACACCAACACTGAGGCCCTCAAGACCAACTCTTGAGGCCCCGAAACGGAGTCTTGGGGATCTCCAAGACCAGCTCCTGGGGCCCCAGACCAAAACTTTGGGTCACTGAGACCAACTCTTGTGGGCCTTCCGAAACCAACCCAGCGGGCACTCCGAAACCAGGTTCTGGGGGCCCGAGACAAAATCTTGATCAGATCCTGAGACCAACTGTTTGGACCCCAGGGGCCCAACTCTTGTGATCCCAAAAACAGCTTCTGGAGCCCCGATACCGACTCTGGGGGCCTGGGGGCCTTCTGAGACTAACTTCAGGTCTGAGACTACAACTTTGGGCCCCTGAGACTGACTCTTGTGGGCCTCCAGAGACCAATTTAGAATGCGCGAGGCAAACTCCTGAGGACCCTCAATACCTTCGCCGAGGCCCTTCAAGACCAGCTGGGGGGGAGGCCCAAGACTAACTCTGGGAGTTCCAAGACCAACTATTGATCCCCCAAGAACAAATTGTGACGCTCCTGAGACCACCACTTGGGGCCCGCGAAAGCAGTCGGGGGTCCAACACCGCTTCTGAGGGCCTTCTGAGACAGCTTTTGAGAGATCGAGACCAAGACTTTGAGCTCTGAGACCGACACTTGTGGGCCTCCCGGGACCAACTCTGGGGTCCCTGAGACAAATCGTTGAGGACCCTTTGAGACCAACTCTTGGCAATGGGAATTTGTAGTTCACACATAAAGTTGAAAAGCAAAGACGTAAATTCAACCCTCTAAATTAGCTTTTAAACTTTGCACCCTAAATTTGACGGAAACCACATGGTCCAAACTATGGGCTCGAAATACCTGAAGCTCCGGAATTTATGGTGATTTATATATAATACCCACTCATAGGCCTGTTTGTGCAGTTCTGCAAAAACACAAAAACAAACAAAAACGGAAATTTGAGGGTCCTCTTTGGCCAATTCCGTGGAGGTCTGCATTCCCAAAATATCATGCAAACCCTTATATCTTTCGATCAAATTAATCAATTTCAGATTTCATTTCAGATAATAAAAGAGAATTGCTTCCTTCTCTATATATTTGGAGATGAAAATTATCAGACTGAAATTTTCTATTTTACAGGCAAAAATAAAATATAAATTTTGAAAATTTTTATTCTCAGCTACCTGGTTCCCAGCACATGATAGCTGCGGTGTTGAACTTAACACGGCTAGATAGAGAAGTTAATTGCCGTCATTTCTCTCACTCATACCCCTCTTTATCTCTTACGGCTTTTGAGCTATAAGAAGAGAAGGATGATAATATGCTAAAGTCGGAATTTCGAGCAAAGCACTTGGGAAAGCATTAAGTGGACAGTTTTAGGCCACTTGACATTGTTGACCGATTAAGCTGTCCCAAAAAACCCCGTACTAAGCAAAAATTACAAAAACAGTGTTTTCGCAGATTAGATATCAATAAAACACCAAGTTACCTATGCCGTTTGTTCACGCATCGTTGTATCACATAGCCAGGCGTCACACCCGCGTTCATGCCGCTGCAACATATATATATATATATATATATATATATATATATATATATATATATATATATATATATATATATATATATGTATGTATATGTATATGTATGTATATGTATATATATGTATACATATATGTATATATATATATATATATATATATATATATATATATATATATATATATATATATATATATCGGAGCTGCCCGCTCTGATATATGGTCTGGTAAAAACATACCCAATACTACCCATAATGCATGACAAGTAATTAAAGTGTTCCGTAAAATTTCGAGTCAAAAAATAAGAGTATCTCGTTTCGGTTTTTGGACCATGGATGGATCCAGGGAATAAGGAGGGTAGGTTCCCCCCCACCCCCAATCAACCGTCGGCGCCCTCTGAAATTGCAAAGACACGCCTCTAAAGGTCGATTGCGCCCTCTGAAATGTCGCTTCCCATAGGCGGATCCATGATTGCCAATCGGAGGATTGCCAATCCAGGATTGAAATCGTGGGGTACCCCAGGAAGGTACCCCAGGAAGAGGTACCTTCCTGGGGGCGCTACCCGGACCAGGGGCGTTACTTTTGGCCTAAAAAGAACCTATCAGGTAGGTGCAAAATCCTATCAATGAGCCTCAATTTCTGCATCCTGGGGGAAAGTGACATTTCAGGGGGTGCCATGGAACTGTCCTGGGGGCTCCGTGACCCTTTCAGGAGGCGCTGAGGTTTGATGGGGAGCACATGTCCCCCTTGGATCCACCTGTGTCGTTTGCCAATCCCCCAGGATGCAAAAATCGGCGCCTACCGATAGGATTTGGTGACCACCTAACAGGTTTTTCCGGTCAAAAGTGCCCTGGTCCCTACCCTGGTCCGGATGGCGCCCCCCCCCGAAAGGTGCCTCCCCTTTGATTGGCAAACCTGGATCCGCATATATTTTGGGCCGTCAGGGAGGGATGGGAAACACGACAAATTACCTACTTGTCTTAGCAGATCTAGGGTGTTCTATCGGGGGGAAAAGGCGAGGGGGCAGAGGGTTTTTGGAGACAGGGGAAGGGGGCAGAAACGCTTTTACTTGTCTAGGAATGAGGAGCAAGGTGCAGACGCGTGCTCAAACAGCTAGGGAACATACGCGGATCCAAGGGTTGGCAAGGGGGAAATATCCCCTGATCGACCCCCGGGCCCCTGAAATGTCGCTTCCCTCAGGATGCGGAAAATCGACGCCCACCGATAGGATTTGGCGCCCGTCTGATAGGTTTTGCTGGCCAGGAATGGTGCCCACTGGTAAGGTGCCACCCCCTTCCCCCAGATTTTCAATTCTAGATCCGCCTATTCTAGGGAAAGTGGGGCAGAGGCGTAATTACAGGGTAGGAGTCTACGGCTAGCTCTGGAAAGGGGCGGAGAGTCGGATTCAGGCATGTAGTGAACGTGAGGACGGTGCAGAGGCGCACTCAGGAATCCCGGGAGGAGATGGGAGTTCCATTTAGTTCACGCTTTATTATTGTGAAGCTGAATGCACAGTACTTTTATGACGCCACTAGCAGTTATCCAGGGCTGGGAAGCAACGTACAGGGGCGTGATGAAATAATTAGGAAAAGTGGCGCAGTGGCGTGTTTGGAAGTTGTAAAGCATGCCGGAAAACCCAATTCAAAATATTATTTGTCTTGAAACCCAAAATATCCGCGGAGAAATGTTTAAAACCTACCAGAAATACTGATGCCAACCTATCAAATGATGCTTCTAGGAGCACACATTTTCAGCTTTCCAAATATTGTCAAGTGATCCTCCTGCGCCCAAACGGCGCTAGCTGAGGCTGCAGGCTGAAGTCCCTTACTTTATTTTCGTTCGGAATTTCACGCTTGAACGTGTACTACTGAATGGATGTGATTGAGACGACTTAACAGTTAATGATGATGTAATCAGGTGTATGTTGTTACAGAGGATAACCGTGTTTTGTAGTACACCAAACTTAAGTCGAAAAACATGGGGTACCTTTTGAAATTAAGATATCATCTTCTGC
Source organism: Lepas anatifera (assembly GCA_034440635.1). NCBI lineage: Eukaryota > Metazoa > Arthropoda > Thecostraca > Lepadidae > Lepas > Lepas anatifera. The sequence goes on from JAOTON010000551.1 coordinate 305,443, forward strand.
TATTAAAGAACAGGTAAATCCATGGCTTCCCTCCGGACTTTTTATATAGTATTTCACGTGTGCTATGAGAAGTTGGAAAATAATCATATAGTGTAAAACTCCAAGATTTCCTTGGGATAATTTTTGAATAGATAAGCATAAGAATTCACGTTATTTTCTCCGCTAAGCTAAAATATAAGCTGTAAATGTAATGAAATGTATGTTTACACTTGCATTGACGGTAGGCGGGTACCCGCCCTCTTCGGTTTTTTGAAGCGAGAATAAAAACGGCGGCGCGTAGCGCTGCCGTACTTGGTATACATTTTTTCTGATTATCTACAACTTTAGGCAAAATCTAAGGTTGGGTCATGTCAAGTCAGGTCACCAGTGCACGTCAAATGAGCTTACCTAAAAAAGTATATAACAGATTAAGTCGGAACAAGGTGAACGTATCCGACTGCAACTCATCACATTGGGCCAACCGAAATCTACAATAACATGTTACGGCATTTTTATGTCGATGACCTAAGGTCAGGTACGACCCATGATCTCGCCATTGGAAATACATGGGAAAATGGTTTAAACTGAATCAGGGGCGTAGCCAAGGGGGAGAAGGCGGCAAGGACAGCCCCCCCCCCCCCAACTGAGGACACGGGCCGCGCGAAGCGGGCACGCCCGCACTATGCTCTGTGGCCAAATTTGAAATTTCATATCAGACGGGGCGCTCTTTAGCCATCTTCAGCACTCTATTCTGTAACAAGCAGGGCCCTTTTTACCCATCTGAACTGTTTGTAAAAAGATGGCACGTGGACGACTGGGGACCCGGGCCTCCTGTCCACAGAAGGGCCCGTTCTGGTGAGCTGGGCCCCCTTGAACGGACAAAGCCACGAGGAATCATACCGAAGATGCCGATGACCTACAAGTCTCACGAGGACTTCGAGGAGATCAGGTACCTGGAATTAAAATCCAGCTCACCGATCAGCTCGTAACTGAAGGCAACAAGATGAACTGTGAGGCCAGGCGAGAATACACTGAGAATGTTTCAGAGGCACCAGCTGACGGGCTTCCCACAAAGCGACCAAAGGTTTCAATGTCGTCGAAGGATATCAAAAGTGCTAGCACACAATACATGCACGAAATTATCCCTGGTAAGGAATCATACCGAAGATGCCGATGACCGTCCTATAACAAGCTGGCCCTCGCTGCAAAAATCGGCGCGCCGCTATAGAATTTGACATCCACATGATAGGTTTTGTCGGCCAAAAGAATGGATGGCCATTCTTGAATGGCGCCATCCATACCAAATTTTGAGCTCCTTGAAGGGTCAGCGACGAAGGGTCGACGAAGGGCTCCTTGAAGGACGAAGGGCTCCTTGAAGGACGAAGGGTCTAGCACATCAAACTCGTGCCAAGGATCAACAGCAAGCTGGACCTCCTCGGCATAATAACAATATTTTTGGGACCTATCGACGCAACAGCTACCAGTTATATGGCGTCGCCAACTCTTTCCCTGTTGGAGGCGTTTCTTGGGAGTCAAATTGCTCCTTCCTCAAGGAATCTGCCGGGCCTCGAACCCGGGTCGGCCGCACGGAAAGCAAGGTTGCTAACCGCTACACCACCGTGTCCCCACCTCCTCGGCATCACAAAGCTGGCCATCAAGTACATTGCACTTGCAGTCGTACTGGAACTCTGCATTTTAGGCATCGAAATTCAGCTAGATGGATTGATTGTGACCACCCCTTAGCTAAATCAATACATAACCTCTTGAGACCCGAGCCCAAAGTATTTGATGGAAGTGCAAACCCTTTTTTATTTTTGGGGTTTTTGGATGCAAGGAACTCAATAATGAACAAAAATTTAAATTCAAAAATTTATGAATATAATTTATTGGATGTATAGAAGTCTATACACCAGGACTCAATGACTATAAATAGTGCACTAATGATAAACTTTTTCTCGTGATGCGCTGCGTGAAACATGATGCATTTGTCACTATCCCATAATGAACGTTGTATTTGCTTTCCCTTTGAACTAAGATTTTAATCATTATTATGACGTAGGCATAACAAAATTTGGTACATTCGCCGGTTGAGTCCAGGGGGTTGCGCTCCGGCTTTTTAGCCTATGCCAAAAATGGCAACCTCAAATCTGGCATTCACCATGGTGATGACGTCAGCGATCGCCTAGAGTTGCTTAGCAACGCATTGTCGTTGAGCATTGTAGAAGACGGGGCTATCAGGAGATAAGTTGCGTGTTAGGGACAATAATACTGTTTTTAAGGACGTGGGGTAATAAATCTTGGGTCTACCCCTCGCCAGATGCATCTTGAAACCGTAAAACACTCCACGATCCGTAGTCGATTCTCATTGAATGAATGGGCGGCTCCACCTTGAGAGCAACTGCTGACGTCACAAACGTAAAAGTCTCTAGAAACAGAGGTTGCCATTTTTTGAGAGGGGAGCGTTCTACCTCTACATTTAAAGGCCTTGGGTTGAGTCTACTAATACGGATCGTCACCTTAAGCCACTGTTGTAAAGTCGTAATTTCTAAATTAAATACCACCGAGCATTAAAGCACGTTCTCGTTAGGGATCAGTCAAGGACTATCGTTAGACCCAAGCATGTATGTACCATATCCAGGTTCCCAATAGAGATACATCGTGTGTGCTCCATGACCTTTATGCCTCGTGGATCTTGGTAAAAAAAGATAGTTTCAGTAATGAATTAGAGAAGCACTCCAAACGTCTTGGACTTGACGAGAGCCAGCTTGTTATAGGACGGTCATCGGCATCTTCGGTATGATTCCTTACCAGGGATAATTTCGTGCATGTATTGTGTGCTAGCACTTTTGATATCCTTCGACGACATTGAAACCTTTGGTCGCTTTGTGGGAAGCCCGTCAGCTGGTGCCTCTGAAACATTCTCAGTGTATTCTCGCCTGGCCTCACAGTTCATCTTGTTGCCTTCAGTTACGAGCTGATCGGTGAGCTGGATTTTAATTCCACAGGAGGCCTGGTTGAGCCACAGGGGGCCCGACTTGGGTCACAGAGGGCCCGGGTGGGATACAGGGAAATTATCTGCAACTGCTGAGAACAGGGGCCCGACTTCGTCATCAGTGGGCTTGAGATAATTCTGAGGGGCCCGGTCGCAGACTCAGCGGTTTCAAGTGGACTGCAAGTGGCCCGGAAGAATATCAGGGTGTCCAGATGGCCAAAGGAGGCCCGGGTGAACCGCAGGGGGTCCAGTTGCAGTCACAGGGGGCCCGGGTGGAATACTGAGGACCTAAAACTGCCGAGGACAGGGGGCCCGGCCGGGACAGCAGTGGGCCCTGAGACGATTTTTAGGGGCCCGGTCGCGGGGTTCGTGGGACCTCAGAGGTAGGGACCCCGAGAACAACGCTGGGGGCCACCGATATTAATTTCGGGGGCCCCCGGTTACATAATGAGGGGCCCCTAGACCTACCTTCGCGTGGTATTTGGAAGACAGCTTGCGGGACCGGGGTATAGCTGCAGCTACCACTCCCCCTCCCGCGGGGGCCCGGCGGCTCCAGCGGGAGGCGTTTTATCAGTGGTTAAGGTAGGCCCAAGGGGGGCTATTACCCCATCCCCCCTCCTCGGATCTGCCCCTCGCTTCAGTACCAGAATGACAAGCATCGCCTGTTCCAATCCATATCTTCTAGTTTTATCAAATTAAAAACAAAGGAAACCACGAGGAAAACATATTTGCTTAACATGTGCTCCTCATCAATGATGTCTCATTACATCAAAGGAGTATCATATGCCTGGGATGCCCTCCAAATGGTTAAGTATAATGTCACTTTTGTCGTCATTGAGTCCTGGAGTATAGAATTCTATACATAGCATTTTCGAAGGAGATTGTTCGGCAACAAAAAATGTTAACAACACCGGATAAAAACTGAGATATTTCCAATAATTTAAGCTTTCTGTTCATATACTTATCAGAACTAGATTCTGTCAGTAACATTTGTAAACTACATACCTTCTTCGGAGCAACCGCGAAACCGTCCGGCGCTCACGCCTATCGTCGAACAAAGGGAATTTTGACTCACTTGCCCTTGGGTTTAGTTTAGGATTTTGACACCAGAAGAAAGCTAGAATGTCCAGCTTTCTATACATAATTTATGTAAAAGGCTACGACATCGGTAGGAGGTGGTAGAGCTATTCAAACCTGCGTATAGATACCTATACGTGGGGACTCAGGAGGATAATGCTGTAAGGAATGGATCCGTAGTAGACTAAATAAATGTTCCCGTTTTTTGTCATTAAATAAGTAATCAAAAGTTGGTTAGTCATAGCGAAGTGAGGCCATTTGGTATCAAAGTATTGTTTATAGTTTTCCAAAAAGCTTTTAATTTTTAAATATGATGAAAAAAGCGTACACATCCATATCTGTAAGTATAAAAAACAAGTTGTTGGTAAAAATGATTGAAATCCTCCGAACAAGCTTTAAAATGTATTTCTTAAAAAACGGCATAATTAAAAAGCCCAAAACTTAATTTCTATGACTTATTAGATCATAATACAACTCGAAATCATAGGGCAAAATACCATTTCTCAATTTGTCATATTTTGAAAACCTAGTGTGCATGCGTGCCTTATTAAGGTCGTTAAAAAAACATTTTTTTTACTTTCCAGACTCGAACCCACTTTTCACCGTTATATATTCAACTCTGATTTCAATGAGCCACATTCCAAGCGTCTACGACAACGGGAAAGATCGCTTCAAAATGGTTAAAGATTTCATGTTTCAGACGCCAGATTGGCCCCACGGTGTAACAGTCTCCACTTGTTAAATTGGGATGAAAGGGGTGCATAACCTGCCCGTAAAGACAACGTGGCATGTGCGTGCGTATAAGAGCGGTAGATGGGATTTAACATTCAAGCATTTACTTGTCAGATGTATTTCCAGCGCAATATAAATACATCTTATTCCACAAAAGACCTGAAATTAAATGGTTCAGCACCCTAGTACTCTAAATCCCCACAAAACAGCAATGCCTTCCGGAGGCGAATCTTTCTCTGGTAACATTCGTTGGAGAACGTCGTTGGGGCAGGTGCTTCTCCCTATTCTCCTGCGAACTATTTAAGAGCTCTGATACTGCTAGAAGAAGACCCTATTGCATATTTCTACCCTTTGGATGGCTCACGAAATATTCCACCAGCTTCACACCACGCTGTGAGATCGTTCACCACATTAAGTTCTGGAATACCTTGAAACAGGGGAAGCTATACCAGTCACCAGCTTCTTAATGGAGCCATTTCTGGGCAGAATATTTCAGATTCAGGCAATCGAATACCAGCCAGCTGCCAGGAGTGGCAAGCTGGCTGAGGCCTAATTCCGAGCATTCACCGAGCTCTTCATAGCCTCTATCGGAAAGTTAAGCCTGCCCTAGTCAAATGTGAATTGTTTGCTGTTTTGGCCAATTGTTGAGCATCTGGATCCTTACCTCCAAGATGGTGGTTCTCACCAGCGGGACAGAATATAACTTTCTGTGCACAGATACCACAGCTCATGGCAAATTGGCTTCCAGCACATCCAGGGCGATTTCTACATCAACTTAATGAAAGCACGGCACTGCATTTTATGGATAGCTTTGAGGCTCATAGAAGGCTATAAAGCTGACTGTCCGCGACGGAGACTGTCCACGCTCGGCTCGGCCAATGACATTCTGTATGTGCTGGGTGTCGTGGGTTCGAGCCCACCCAGAGGCAGAGTCTGGCGCCCTGCTCTAGCCGAAGCTAATTTTTTCCCTCTTGCCTCTGATGCCATATGACCTGAGCAGTTGATGCGTCGTTAAACTCTAAAAATTATAATATTCAGTCTTTAAGTATCTTCTGGAATGATGAACGGAATCCGACTCAGTAGTAGCACGCACTTCATGCCATAAATGTCCTATATTTCATAAATACGGCTCGCTGCTGGGCTCCGGGTCTTCTAAACAGACATTTCTTGGAGACAACTTCGCCTGACAGGCACACGTTAACGAGCTTGTGCAATTCGTGATTATCTTCTCAAGGAAAATAGAGCTGGCATGTCTTCCAGAACCAAAGCACTAGCCGGGCCTGATGATCCAGGAACGTTCCCTGATAGGTCTTCCAATAAAAATACTCCGGTATTGTGTAGAGGCGCTGAAGTCAATGTGCAAGCGCAACTGTTATCTGTGACCAGAAAGTTATAATCTGCCTTGCAAATAAGAATCATAATGCTGGAGGTAAGAAGGCAGTGACAAGGCCTTTGAGAGAAGGTACAGTCATTAGGGCATATGACCGATTTCGATGACGTCATTAGTGAACTCACTGAAAACGTTGATAAGTTTTGAAGTGCTGCGGCGAGGAGCATGATGATGAGTTGCTAAGATGTTCCCTGGCCTCTCCCTCGAATCCGGAAATGTAAAAAACACTGAAGATTATATATTCGGGCACAGCCCTTCATCAGAATCGTGGAGTAAATATCAATAATTCTCAGTCCTAGTATAGCCAGACCTCGAATTCGAGGTCTGGTTATACTAGGACTGAGAGTGAAGATGAATATATAATCTTCAGTGTTTTTTACATTTCCGGATTCGAGGGGAGAGCCCAGGGAACATCTTAGCAACTCACTGAAAAGTTCCGCTTGAAGACAATAGAAATTGGCTGTTTTTACTCCCCATTTAGAGGTCTATTTACCCAATTTATAGTAATAAATTATACATCAAATGAAAGCTTATTGCATTTTCTATTGAGCGTTTCTGTACCGATTAGTCGTCAAAAGCCTCCTTAGCCTCCTAAAAGTAGGATCAAAAACTTTCCTCCAGAAAGGTTAACTTCGGCCGTATACCTCGCGGTCACGATAGTGTAGTGGATAACACGGCTGTATTTCACGCGGTAGACTCCAGTTCAAATCTCACTATTGACATAAATCTGTTTGTTTGTTCTTGCGCATTTCGATGTATTCTTCAGTATCAAAAGGGTTTATTGAGAATAATATCCTAACGCAGGCTTACTAAAAACTAAACTTTTTAGGATAGGCAGTGGCGGGTTCAGGACGTTTTTTGGGGAGGCCTATGGGCGAGGTGGGAGCGGATTTTTCTTTTGCATCGCAGACCTAGTGGAAACTTTTTACGGGGCAACACTTTTCTCCCAAAAGGCGGATGATCATCGCATCCCTGGGGAAGGGGGGGGGCAACGCCGGATCCAGCCCGACGGTGGGAGCGGGGGAGGGAGGTCGACAGAGTCAACATGTTTTTCTTAATCTATGGGCAAAGGGGAAACTGCAGGTTGGAGGGGGCAATATATATTTCCCCTCCCCTGGATGGGAACGGTGAATGTTTTGCTTTGCAGACCTAGTGTAACCTATTTTCGAGGGGCGGCACATTACGTTTGGGAGGAGTGGGGGGGGCAGGCTGCCTCCCTAAGGTGCGCTACTGGCGAAAGGGTTGAAACCTCCCCAGCTCTTACCTCGAACAGCCTCCGGTTATGTTGCAAACCTGACTCAAACTAAGAAAAACTAAGCAACCTGACGTTTCGGGGGCTGGTGTACCAAAGGCAGAGGAGGACTTTACCAGTGCTGGGCGCGCTCCTCGATTTTCGGCTGTGCGCTAGCGCTCCTGCGTTCCTCCGGCCGCGGGTAGTACGCTCCTGGAATAGCACTTCTCAATTTTTTCCGCTCGGTGCTCTAGCGCTCCTGCGCTCCTGCGTCCCAAACCCGCAATTGACCAGGGTCCAGAGCCGAACGCTACTGACAGAGGGGATTCGCCCCCTCTCCCGCCCCAGCTAACTCAGCTTCTTCAAAAAAAAGAAAAAAAGAATAACGTTGCATTTTATTAAACACTGGGTGGTCAGTAGACTCTCTGGCTGCACTGGCCCTTCAGCTGAGGGAAAGTCAAAGTCAAGTTCAATGATATTTACTGCAAAGCTTATCAATATGCGCTTACAGGTGTTTGCAATTAGCTGCTTGTACTTCGCCTTTTCCCAATCGCGATTGTAAATAGGAAAAGGCATAGGAAAGTAAACTGACTTACTACGCCACCCCATTCCCTTCTCGAAGTGTCCACGTAAGTGAGGTAAATTAACGCAGTAGAGTTGAATGAGTTTGCTGAGCTCAACTCATCAGTATGCCAGCAGGCTGTGATATCGCGTGATGGGATGAAAATACGGTTCCTAGGAAACGGCAAGGGGGATGGAGTTTTCAAAGGTAAAGTAAGTGGCGTAGCCAGAAAGGGCGCTGTGAGGTCTATCCTGCAATGCGATTGTTTATCCCCTTAATCGAATACTGGCTACGCCACTGAGCAGAGAGTGGCATGCACACTCTATCCCGGCTGAATCAAGTACCAGTGAGGGATTCGAACCCACGTGAGCAATGCCATACTCTCTAGGAAAGAAGAGGCATGTGAGGAGAAGGCAAATAAATGAAAAGGAGTTGGAGGACGAACATACGAGTCGTGGGACGAATAAAAATTTAACCATGTTCCCGTAACTGAATTTGACCACCTTTTTTACGAAAAATTGGATCTATGAAATTTATACTAAATAAGCAAATGCATACGCCAGAAAACCTTATCCGGATACTAACCTTCGTATCGCAATAGTCATGCCGTGCAATGAAAATCATGGTCAGAGAACAAGAGATAGTATTATCAACATCATCCTATTTTTCATTTCCTTTTTACGTAATAACTGGTCAACAGAAACAAAAAAAACAATGAGACTGCACAAAAATCAGCCTGGCAAAACGGAACCATAAAATTAGTTAGACAACATTTCAGAAGCAAGAAGCACAAATAATAAATCAACGCAAAACAAATGAACGCAAATATTATTGGATGAGAACATTTAGTTGTTGCTAAACGATATAGTAAACAAAAACAAATCATCAAAGAAGGAAACAAAATAAGAGAAAATACAAAGCAAAAACAAACTGCCTGCTGTGCATGCATAGTGGAAGAAATCTGAGCTATTTGGTCTTAGTTAGAACGTCCTAGCTTAGAATCGGAGTTGCCAATCACCCCCCCCATGCTGTACATGCACCAAAAGTCTGCATCCCCTCTAGACAATTCCAACACTGAACCTTATCTAATTTAGATGGTTCAAACATTCTGTATTCCCATGCCCCCTGTTATCTTCTGACTCCAACTTTTGGGAGCCCCTGCATGAATACATCAGAGGTGGTATTGATACCCGATAACCACACCAGGTTCAAATACCACTCATTGAATCACAGTTGTTTGCTAACCTTTCTGTCAGCACCTCGTCAACCAGCTGGTGGTCTGATCTTCTCTGGTTCCGTGCACACCTCTCAGAAGCCGATGCACATACACTCCTGAAAAGCAATGGATCAATTTTGCATATGCTTTGCAAACAAAAAGTTGAGTATTGCAGAGCATTTCAGGATTTTTAAAGCTCTGATGGGGTATAAATAATTACTTGGGGCAGCTTTTTCCCCCTTTTTGGAGTCAGTGAGACCTCACCAAGGACCCCACCTTGAATATGCCAGTATAGTATGGGGACCATTCAATAAGGCCGATCAAGCTCTGGTCGAGAGAGTCCAGCGTAGGGCAACAAGACTAGTGCCATCTCTACGAGCCCTTGACTATGAACAACGCCTCCGCAGGCTAAGCCTCCCATCGCTTTGGTATCGACGCTAAAGGGGGGACATGATCCTTATGTATAAGCTCATGCACGGTCAGCTGGGGTTATCGAAGTACAAGTTCTTCCAAGATCCTCCAGTTGGCACCACAAGAGGGCACCGATTCAAGGTGGGAAAGCCTCGGGCAGTTTCAAGAGTAAGGAGAAACCACTTCACAGTTCGCACAGTGTCCGAATCAAACAGCCTTCCCTCCTGGGTGGTCGAGTCAACATCTACTAACTGTTTCAAAAGCAACATCGATAAGCACTGGTGCGAACTTTGTTCAGATTCCCAACATGATCCTAGTACCAATACCTGTACCGAGCTCGATGAGAGCGGGCAAGACAGGCGCTCCTCGGCGCCTTATAAAGACCCGATCGATTAAGGTAAGTTAGGTAAGGTAAGGTGAGGAAAACTTGAAAACGCACTGACCCCAATAGCCATAGAGATACCCCAAAATAAGGCTAAAGAAACAACTATTATCATTTTAAAGTGGTGCTTGTATAGTTCATAATGAAAAATTTTGCCCTAGTGAAGAAAAAAGGTGTCTAATTGAGGCAGGATTTGAGCGCCCACCACCTACCTCAACAAGAAGTAAGAACCCAAGCACATTCTGAATACTATGGAACAGTGTTTCAATGTAGGTACATGGCAAATCCTGATAATTTTCCATGTAGTTGAGTTTCTCACCTGGACAAACAAGCTGGAGGGTGCAGGGACGACAAGACACCTGGCATTAGACACAGCCTGGCTTTAAATCCCATGGCCATCTTGTACACATATGAAGTGTTCAGATAAGTTTCCGAAAAGTGCAGGGAGCAAATGCATGCATATTTCACATTAAATCCGTCTTCCCTTGCACACCTGCGTCTCCGCTCCTCACACTGTTCTATGTCTTTGGTCGGAAACGAAAAATAAGTTCGCACATTCTGTTTTTTTTGGCACGAGGAGCACCCCGTAACAGCACAAATAACCATGGTTTAGTTCATAGAATTCCCATCACAATAATCATTAGGCAAAAGGGACACTGGGAAAATAGAATAAAAAGAACAAGCACCACCTTCTTGATCACACTGGCTCAACAACTTGAACTATATTGCAATCAACCATCTCAAGTATCCGGATTGTTTTTCTCTGTATTGAATTGTTGCGCTTCTATCAGGCACCGCAATGGCCGCAGATGCGCAGATCCCCCCGGAGGCGTGACGTCAACGATGACCAAGATGGCGCCGGGTGACACACAGGGAGATAGGCAATGACATACCCCTGGGCAGTGACACCTAGCCTAAGCAGCAAAACCATCCACCTTTCAGTTGGGTAGGCCAAAGTTTCCGACAGAGGCTATGAAGAGCTCGGCTCGGTGCCAAGCCTCTGCCAATTTGTCATTCCTGAAAGCTGGCTGGTATTCGAGCGCCTGAATCTGAAAGATTCTAACATGAATTGGCTCCGTTGAGAATCTGGTGACTGGTGTAGCTTCCACTGTTTCAAGGTATTCCAGAACTTACTGTCGTGAACGGTCCCACAGAACGTGGTGTGAAGCTGGTGGAAGATTTCGTGAGCCATCTAAAGGGTAAACATATGCAACAGGATCTTCTTTTAGCAGTATCAGAGCTCTTAAATAGTTCGCATGAGAATAGGGAGAAGCACCTGCCCCAATGACGTTCTCCAGCGAAAGTTACTGGAGAAAGGTTCGCCTCCGGAAGGCATTCCTGTTCAGTGGGGATTTAGAGTATTAGGCTGGTGGACCATGTACTTCCAGGTCTCATGTTGAATAGCACATATCTATGTTACGCTGCAAATATATTTCACAAGTAAATGGATGCATTTTGAAGTCCATCTATCGTTCAAATACGCACGTACATGCCGCGCTGTCTTTACTGGTTGGTTATGCACCTCTTTCACCTCAATGTAACAACGGGAGACTGCAACGCCGGGTGGCCAATCTGACGCCTGAAGCATGAAATATTTAACCGTTTTGAGGCGCTTTGCCGTTGTCGTAGACGCTTGGAATGTGGTTCATTGAGATCTAAATTGAGTATATAAAGGGGAAAAGTGAGTTCGAGTCTGAAAACTAAAAAAGTGCTTTTTAACGACCCTAGTGCCTTATTGACACCAAACAAGCCACTTAAAACTGTTTTTAATAATGGGCCCCCGTGGGCTGGGGGCCCCCTTGAGGTGGGCCCCTCTAAGGCTGACCCCCACTTTTCAAACCGTTCCTACGCCCCTGGCCCTTGAGGGGCCCCCTCTAAGGTTGGACCTCACTTTTTAAACCATTCCTTCTCCCTGGGGCAGAGGACATATTGAGACATATAGAGAAGGGCAGTGCGGTGCGCAGGCACCTTGAGAAGAGGGTTGAATTTTGCAGATGCGTGCTCACTGCTCAGGCATCTGGGAAGCCGTGCAAGGAGTAGAGGTGTGCTCAGGAGTCTGGATAGAGGGCAGAGGGGGCATAAGCGTGTTTAGAGACCCGGGGAGGGGATTGCTGGAAGCAAGAGATCGTAATCCGAAGGGAACTGTAGTCTTGGCATGCCCCTAGATCTTCTAAGCCAAAGAGACAGGTGGCACTGTGCCATTAATTAACCATGGACTTTCCACGTATTACAAGCTGTTCAGTTCATGAAAACCGAGCGACAAGAAATCACCCGATTTTCGCCAGCCGGACCGCGGCGCCGTACTGTGGAGGCGGCGGCCGCGCCCGACGGGCCGCATCGATTTCTGAGCGCGCGGCGCGGGGAGCCGGCGGCGGCGGCGGCGGCGGCGCCAGACAGCTGGGGGAGTCGCGTCGCCTCTTTGTCTGGGTCGGCCCCGCTGCCACCGCAGTCACAGCGCCGTCCAGCGGCGGGCCGCGGCGTCTGTAGGCCGGAGCTGGCCACAAAGAGACCTAATAGTGATGAGCATGGCTGGACATCTCTTCTCGATCCAGGGGGCTCCAGGTGGGTTAACGCTGGCATGGCAATACAAGCCCTAAACAAAGCCTATGGGAAGCTAAAAATCCAGGGGGGTTCTGACCCCTCCTGGGATTTCCACCCGTGGTGACGAGAGCCCTAAGTTCAGCCTCTCCATCATGTTGCGGCAGCCGCTAAACTTGCGCTTAATTAGGCCACCGTTCTAACCTTTGAGGTCATTCCCACACAACCAACTTGAAGCTGTTGCTCCTCTTCAGCTCGGGGGCATTATCGCATACGAAAAACCCCGGTCTGCGACCTGGGCTAACGCCTTACCGGCGCAGGAGAGCCGCATGACAATGTGCTGAAAGCAAACCATATTTCGTTCTCAATGTATGTCTTCATAAGCCTCTAAGTCAGTGGTACTATACTTTTCTTTGAAATAACTAATAAAGCACGCGCGGTCCACCCCGGACTCGAACCGGGCACCCCTGATCAAGAGACAGGGCCCTAACCACCAGACTAACGCGCCACACTCTGCATTGGATCATTTCATATTTGGATTAAGTCGAGCAAAATCTAAGGGTGGTGCAACGGCCTTAAACTTTTCCATTTTAGACGGTTTTTGCTTAACCTTCGCCCGGGTGGGGGTCTTTTTAGACCCCCTCGGGTTTTTCCGAAATGACCAAAAAACGGCGGCGCGCAGCGCCGCAAAACTTGGTCTAGCTGTTCCTTCATCATTTTTACATCTTTCCTGAAAATTTTGGCTCAAGGTCATATCAGGTCAGGTCACCAGGTCAGGTGAAGTGACCTCACCTCAAAAATACTTAGGACCGCATAACTAAAAGAAGGGTTAATCGATCAAGTTGAAACTCATACCACATATTGATTGGGCTCACCAGGAGCTACAACATTTGTTCCGGGATTTTTGATATTGGTGACCTAAGGTCATGTGCAGAGCATGACCTCCCCATTGTCAATACATGGGGAAAATCACGAAATGAGCTTTTCTCAGTAAGTATGGATGGAATCAACTTCAAACATCGGTTGCGACTTGCTCTTAGCCCATTTCTGGCGCTGATGCCAAAATTTTTGACTTGTGACCTTTAAAAGGTCACCTTAGGTCAAATAAGCATTTTTGGTGTTTTTCTCTATAAATTTTGAATAAAATAAGATAGAGCTTTTATTTTGTCACCAAAGTGTCTGTATAGTCACTGGAAGTCAAATGATATACATCATGACTATACCAGGTCAAGTTGGGTCAGACCGTTGACCTGGGTCAGGTCAAATTCCTAAATTTGACCTGGCATAGCAATATCATATATCATTCCATTCGTATTGACGAGAGGATTGCAATGGTGCATAAACTATGGCTGTATCTTGTTTGGTTTGGAAGCTATTAGTGAAAAAGTAAACGCCCTTATGCATGGGTGGCTATGGGCATTCCCAAGAATATGCCCAATATCTAGTGACCTGTAGCTCCCTAGGCTTTGACCTGACACGAAAATGAATGCCTCTGCAATGAAAGCGCATCTCAAGAGCTTTCGAATGGCCATAGAGAAATGTTTCTAGCTATCATAGTTTTCTTAGATATATGAGGTTTTCTTAGTACACCTCATATTAGCGATTTTGACCTATTTTGACCCCTGGTGACCTTGATATTGACCTGACAAGAAAAATGACCGAAGTATTTTCGATATCATTTTCGAGGAGCTTTCGATTGCCGTTTTGCGCTTTTTTCTAGCTCTCTTAGTTTTTGAGATCGTGGGGGGTCTTTTTTAGCCCCCCACCAGGGCGAAGGTGGCTCGTACCCGCCACCGGGGCAAGGGTTAAGCCACCAGTTTGAAGAGGGAGAAACACTTGGATGTTCTTGAAAGTATCATTAACGTATATCTCTTGTAGGCTTTAACATCTTTTCACTTTTGAGGCGGTGACAGTTTAGCCGTTATTCCTGTGTTTGTGCCACAAAAACTGCAACTGCTGTTAGCGCCATCTATGGAGAGCACCAGTTACTATTATCTAATCTAAGACTCCGTGCCCATTATTTGCTAGCTTAACAGCTTCCCATGACCGTAGATGACATAATTTTGGATACGTTCCTGAACATCACGTCCAGGTTGTATTATTGACGTGGTTGTGAGCTCCAGAGATATATTTCAAAGGGTTTAAACCCACCATTCTCCACCAAATTCCACCATTAAGTACCTTGGAACAGCCTCCTACTATGTAGTTACCATAGGTACCCTAACATTTCAAAGGCAGGAGGATTAAGCCCAGTGGTGTATAAAATGGAGTCGGGGGCGGGGGTGGGTGGCTAGTGAGCCTCAAGTTTGCCCAATGCCCCGAATTGTCAGAGCGTCTATAGTAAATGCTTAGCCGGAGGCTCTTCCAAGACAATGACGGGGATTTTCGAGCCCTTGGCCCCTCCACCCCCAATGAAGGCCTGGATCTGCCAATGATTGAGCCCTTAGCCCCTTCCCTTGTATCCTCCACTGATAAAATCCTTGTATTTAAGTTCATGCGATAACACTAACGATAAAAGGCATTAATATTACTGTCATACTCAGTCCGCCACTCAACAGCCGCTTTGGCAACGAAGGGAGAGCATACTTAAACAATTACCTCATGGAGAGCACCTTGTTAGGTACAGTCATATTTATAACTACCGTACCTGCCATCGAACGGGCATTGGCGCGACTCCAGGTTTAGAAGCTGCCGAGCGCAGTCTTCGTGAGATTAGGTAGCTATGCCCTTGCGGTGTCGCACCGACTAGAAGTCACTGGAAGAGCGCTTCGTATTATTTACATGTGAAGTCCTTAGGAGAGTAACACCACGCCCGGCGACGTTATTCATAAGTTTCACAGACTGCACAAAACCCTTGAATATGTTGAAGTCCTGGTCCTCGGTCCACGTCTCGGGAGGCTTCTACAGCCATGCTTAATGTGCAGACGTCACTTCGAAAAGCAGCGACAACAAGTCATCAATGAGATTCAATAGCTTGGTGTCTTCTTCCAGCACCAGTGTACTTTCTGTTCCAGTGCTTCAGGGTGCGGCATCCTCAGCAGCTTCCGTTTGAGCGCCGGTTTTCCCTCCGGTGTTACAAGCTGAGAGAATAGGCTGAACATCCTCACCGGCAGCCTCAGGTGCCACGTATTCCGGGGCAAGAAGTGCAGGGTCGTCTCAGCCACTTCTCTGCGATTAGCTGCATAGAGTTAATAGTTTCATATGGTTAATTTTAAAGTTTTGAACAAGGGAGGATGGCCCCTGACACCTGTGACCCCTACGCCTATGCGTTCCCGCTAATGACCTCCAGCTGTACCGTAGCATCACCAAGTACAAACGCATCGACAAAGGTACCTCTGAATAAAGGTATCCTTAAAATCGTGCATCATGAATGCATGATAGCCGCTGTACGCACCGTACGTGAGTTTCTATTGATTTGGTACGTGGAGCGTCGTGAGTACGTCGTCGTCGTCGGGTCGGATGTGCGGTTGTATTTTATTTCTTGGTGTCTCGTTTAAAATGGAGTAAATAAAACTTGTATCGGTAAAAAATTATCCCCCTTGAAGGGAGTCTGCCCCAGCAACCAAATTTCTGACCCAATTGGGGCAGGCTTTGGGCTGCCCCAAGCGCCTCGTCGAGTCGCCTGCCACGTTCTGTAGACTGGAAAAACAGTAGCAACACAGAATGACACAACACAGTGTGACAAACAGTGTGTTATACCACAACCGACTGAGCCTTCAAGAGCTCACTCATGAAACCTCGAAAAATTAAGGTTGAAAAATACCAAGGAAAAACTAAACATATTTTACAAAGCAGTTCGCATCATTGACAATAATGCAATAATATCAAACAAACAAGCAGGACCATACGCTTAAATTTTTTACAATCAGATACAGTGAGTTCTTAACACAGTTTAAGCGTTTCACTTATAATAGTTTGCAAGGCATAATACCTTAGGTTTTTAGATACTTAGATGGAAAAAGCATGGTTCAAATGGGGCAAAGTTTATGCAGTATTTAAAGTATGTCCGAATGCCTACATGCTTAAAAACCACGGAGCCTAGGGAAGAAGAGATGAAGACAACACAGCTGAGACATAAAATAACGAGAAGTTTTAAGCTCTAATTTGTAAATGCATACCAGATTTGGGATTTAATCATCTTTTTATTTTTAAGTGTACAACTCTATGATTTGTTTAGGTGGAGAAACGAAGACGTTTCTGGCGCCCAGGTTCCAAATAGTGAAATACAAAGCGAATTTTTTGTTATGAGTCCTAAATATTTTTTTTATATTTATTTCAAACTGTTAAGAAATCATTTTGATGTTTTTTATTTAACATTTCGAAAACTTTTCTTTAAAATTTCTTCTTTTCTCCCAAAAAGTAAATTAAGGAAATATTTTTATTTTTGGTTAACAGAGAATTATTTGAAAAACAATGATGTTTTAAAAAATAAACCTGCTGGACGGGTTAAAAACTATTTGAGAACATATTCTATCCTTTTAGATTCGGTGATGTAAATTTCATAATATTTAGGCGAAACAACAACGACACATCAAATGTCTTATACGACTATATATATATATATATATATCCTTTTATATATAAAACAATTGAGCAAAAGCAGAGCTGGGACTACCGAATGAAATTCGGTAATTCGGTATTTCGGTACTACCGGCGGTAGATTTTATCTACCGCTACCGAATTTTCGGTACGAGCCTCTACCGGTACCGATACCGATACCGAATGGATCTACCGAATGACTTTTTCGGTAGATTTGAATTTCCACAGCCACCCATCCGGGCCACACCCTGCACGCCATCGACTACATGAACGAGACGGCCTATATCACCATCAAGAACAGGTTGATCAGGGAGATGGTGGAAATTGTCAAGCCTAACAGTGTCCAGGAGGAAGCTGCTGATGCAAGCGACAAGCACTTCTGCTACGACGACCTGTATGGGGGCCTGGGGGGCCCTGCTACCGACGCCACCGCCACCAGCCAGCACGCCCTGGAGGAAAGCATGAAGCATTCAGCCATCAAATGGGCGAGGACCAGGGAGCATGTGGTCAAGAGGGAGCACTTTCCCGAAGGCCACCGGGAGGCCTGGATCAAGCTGTTCATCCGGTACAGCACCGCCCTCCCCAGCTCCGCGGCAGCAGAGAGGCTGTTCAGCACAGCGGGCAACATCCTCCGCCCCAAGAGGTCCTCCTTGACAGCCAGCAACTTCGAACAGCTGGTGCTGCTCAGGGAAACAGTAGAATGTTCAAGGCCGCCCTGAAGGAGGACCTCAAGAAGGGCCCCGACACCGTCCAGGAGTAAGAAGAAGAAGAAGACGGCAAGATCAAGGCAGCTTTATTTGTGTTGCAAAAATTCTTGGCTGCTTTTTTAAATAGTTAATTGTAATAAAAACGTGCTATAATAATTTAATTAACAAAGCTTCACTGCTAACTTTTCCAGCTGCATAGTTATATAAGAGTGTTGCCGAAGAAAATTTATTAGTTTTTACGATTACAAGGTCTTTATAGGCTTTGAAACATTAAAGAAAATGGTTGCAAAAGGCTCTTAAATAATCAAATAAATGCTTTAGGGGCTCTAAAATGTAGTAAAGGCTTAGATATGTGTTTTATGGGCAATACAATGTATTAAAAGGCTTTTAAGGGTTTTTATAAAGAAGGTTTTTAATCTACCGAACCGAAATACCGAATACCGAATCATTCGGTAGATTTTTTAGAAATCTACCGAAATACTCGAACCGAATGACCCGTTTTCATCTACCGAATACCGATACCGGCGGTAGAAAAATCTACCGAATCCCAGCTCTGAGCAAAAGGAAAGGTCGCACGGTGGTTGCAAGAAAGAGTCCCTTCCCCAATGGGCCTCAAGACCGCTCGGCGGCATAGTCGGCTGTGGCTGCGTTGGATGGGTTTAAATGGGGTGGGGATTCGCTTTTTCGATTCCTATTTTTCCGTCAGTGCCAGTGCAGTGGTGCGTTCAAGGACAAATTCAATAATGAAACCAAGGTTTGTGATCCGCTCTATACATATTCTGGCCACCTCAGTTAAAATAACTCGCGGGGAATTCCGGTACTAAGCGCAGGAGGTGTTTTTCTCAGACTCTGATATTCCAGCTTACGATCGTAAGATTCCATCATTGGCGATATCGTGGCGAATTGATATCCGGATTTGGCTAAATTTGGCGAAATGGTGAATCAAATTTGGCGAAAAATCCAATTTTTTATCTGGCGACCCTGCATGGGTGTAGGAACAGGGGTACGGGGTCATGCCCCTAGTAGTCAATATTTGAACAGTGAGCCCTATGGTGCTACCTGGAAAAAAACAATTTCATAGTACACTGTGCCCCCCTCCATGTCTAAGACGTTCCTACACCTAAAGTAGAAGGGCCTGTTACCAGTTGGTTTCCTGGGCGCCTGGGTCCAGCCGCCCTGTAAATAGGCAACATAATTTAAGAAGGGAAAATTACAGCTTTTGAGATAAAGCTTTTGCACGTTTTAGCATTCCTTCATATGAAAAATAAACAGCCGCCTTCATTATACGGGTATCTCTCTAGTAAAATAACCACCTAAAGTCCAAACCGGACATCAAGCGCTAACAAGCTCATCCGGTTCAAGAAAGGCAGTACGAAGTGTGCCTTCCGTACAGGGCTATTGCTTACTGGAACACGCTTCCCAGGGACGTCACTCGGATCCACAAGCTGAATACAATAAAGAAGCATTTACACAGAAAACTAGGTGAATAATAACTTGGGTGGAATGCTTAGTTATAGCGCTTTTTATGTGTGTACTGCTTATCACCTGTGTGTCAAAGGCGTTACAACACCTGATGTACGAATGTGTGGTATCTGTGAAAGCTATATATAACGATGGCATTTGTACCGATACCTGAAAAACCAAATAATTGGATGGGACTCGAGCTATGGATACAGAATACAGCATCCACACAACCCAAAACAACACCAACTTTTCCCGCAAGCAATAGGCACACCGTTTAGTACTGAACAGGGTCTTCAAACACATGCCGCTGTCGGTTGAACCCAAAGTTACAATCACGTATCGACTTCATTAGTGAAGCAATGCGACATAACTTTGAGGTAAAGGTCAATCACGTCCCTGGGATTCTGAGTGACCTTAGTGATGTAACAATGAGTCTCATTTACAAAAGATAGCGCAGTCCAGGCCTGTGGAAGTATCATAATATTTTGCATGGATGTGACGAGTCCAGGGATTCGGTAAGGGCAGAAATTCTGAGATTTAGGCGAGGAGGAAGGTACGATGGTCGTGCAAATATTAGTGTACGTGGGGAAATGCTATTCAATGTTATCCGCCAACTTTGGATTGGACGTGGAAAAGCCAGAGCGGAAGCCGCAAGAGAAGAGGAGGCTGAGCTTAAACAAAAATTCAAAATTTGGGACGGGATATAGATGATTAAAATGAACAGAAAACGAGTACATATCACATTACGAGGCAGAGATTGGAAGAACCCCAAATCAACCAGGGACAACATGCTATCATAGCGTCAGCTTTAAGCTGACTCGACCTAGGTGAAAAGCCGACCAGGTAGTTTTTAAGTAGAGGCAACAACTTTCGGCACCGCAGGTTTAGAATTAGATGATAATGGTTACTTGATAGGAGATAACTCAGAAATTTTGCGGATTATGTACAGTATTTCGGTGAGATTTATAGCTCAAAAGGTATCGATCGGGATAAAATGCATGAGTTTCTGCGAGGAGTCAATATATCGACATCATCCAACAAAGAACAGCTGCAGTGCGAGGGCCCGATATCCAACGACGAGTGCAAGCATGCGCTCAGTAAGATGAACAGGAACAAAGCTGCGGGAGTTTCTGGATTCTCAGTGAGGTTATCTTTTTCTGAAATGAAATCGGTGAAATCATAGAAGAGTACCTAAATGATGCCTTCCATAATGTCTTTACATTACTCAGAGACGGGGTGTAATAACTTAAGAGCCCAATAGAGGCGAACCAAATTTGCTCAAGTCCAAAAGACCGATTTGCCTACTCGAACTTCTCCATAAGCTAGTAGCAAAAGTAAAAGCCGTAAGAATTGAAATGGTTATTTGTAGTTTGTCACAACAAAGCAAACTGGCTTCATCAGGGGAAGATTTATAGGGGAGAATCTTAGCTCGCAAGTGACATATTTTTCAAACTGCGAAGAAGATAGGTAGAAGCTCCCCTTGTTGCGTGTGATTATAGGCGTGCGTTTAATTCCCAGGAGCATGACTTTATCTACTCAGTCCTGAAAAATTATAATTTCAGTGAAAGCCTTGCTCAGTGGGTAAAATTACTGTATAGTGAAGCATATCTTGCCATACTTAACAATGGTTATATCTTCCCTGGTTTCAGAGCACAAGAGGAACATTTCAAGGGTGGCCAGTCAATGGCTTTTTCCCTCCTCGCGCTAGAACTTCTGGCCGTTCATATAAGAGTTAAAAACATAAGAGGCATACTAGTCGGCGGAGTAGAGGTCAAACTTGCTTATATGAAGATGACATGGTGCTATATGCCGCAGATAAGGGGTCAGCAGAGACCGCAATAGAGGTAATAATGAACTTCAATTAAGTGTCTGGCCTTAGCTTAAATGAGGACAAAAAGTAGCTTATTATGGTTAGGGGCGCCTAAAGACAGAAAGGATATCAGTGGATGGTAAAAAGGCTAAAGAGACCTTCAAATATCTCGGAGTTTACCTAAGTACAACGAAGTCAGGATGACAACGTTGAGTCGATATGTAAGAACATAGAAACAGATCTGGGGGTCAAAGATCAACTCTTAAAGGTCGCTTAACTGTCAGAAAAAGTATCCTTGCTTCTCAATAGGTATATCTTTGTACTGTTGAAAATATTCCGAAACATATTTTGTAGGCCACTAAAACTGACTTGGATTAGACGCATGTACTATGATAAGAATGCACTTTGGCGAAAAATATTGGGGGGGACGAATAGGAAAATATAGTCTTGAAGATATGTTAGCCTCACCTCTGGGAAAGGATGATGTCAAGAAATCTAAAGGTCCTAGATTTTATTGTAGCATTTTTAATGAATTTCAAAGGTACACAGGCACAGTGTTTGAAAGCACCAAGGATATCCAAACAGAAAAGCTGTGGTATATATATATATATATATATATATATATATATATATATATATATATAGCAAGCTGCCGTATAAAGCTGACAATCTAATCACACAATCAGGGAATACTAAATCGTTGGTAGAGCTAAAAGAGCTTTATTTCGAGACAAAATTGACTTTTTAACATCAAAGACTCATCAGAAGTGTACCACAAATGTGGTGGGACAGACCAGGCCACAATGGCTATCGCAAGCTCGGTTCAGATGTTAGAGAAGAGTGTTTCTCGAGAGGCATCGGTAACAGGGAAATCAAAATATCACAAGTAGGGAATATCCATTTCAACTCGTCATTGACACTTAAAAAGCTCCCGTCTGCTATATTAAAGGGAATGTGGCACCTTGGTCAAATTATGAAATTTAGTGAAATTAGGCGTACTTTTAGCCAAGAATATTGAAACCACTCATGATTTCTCTGAAAAAATATACAATAGGCTCAATATTTTGTTTTATAAAATACTCCTCTAGAAAAAGAAATAAATATCAGCCTGTGGATGATGTCACGATCTGGCAACCACTGCCATATTTGAAACGCTTCAAGGGCTTCGATTGGCTGATGCTCATCGTGACGTCAGCATATGTCGTCACACCAGCAGCTCATAACAATGGCCGCCCGGCGATGGGCTGATGGGGGGCTGGTGTCAGGTAGGTTTTAGCTTTATTCTACGGAAATATCGAGTTACAACACAAATGAAATATGGAGTACCGGGTTTTCCGACTTGCTTTACAACTTGGCTATCTCAGTTAAAATCACCTTGTGAAGGTGCCACATTCCCTTTAAGATGGAAAAGTGAAAGCTTTCGCTTAGATTGGCCAAAAGTATTCAGGATTCTATACGAGTGCACTCAATCAACCCGGCCTCAATCAACCCGGCTGCAGACACTGTAGGGGAAAGTGGGGGGTCACGGACAACGCGGGCAAGACGGGCACCCCCGTTTGGGACGAACTGACAGCGCCGCGACCGGGAAAAGTGTGTAATACGCTTCCTTTTAGCGCGCGTCGGTTGCAGAGCAACGTTGGGTCCGGTAAGCTCTCTAGGTTTTATACAATTTTCATAAAAGTAAAAACTGCAACTCATGTGTTATTTTCGCAATCTAATTCGTAAGGTCATTGCATGGTTGTTTTTATAGATACTTTATTGGTATTACGTAATATGGCTCTTCAAGATGTTACATTTTGTTCACTGCAGTCGCTGACTGTGTAATCGCAATGGCGTCCGATTCATGTTCAAGTTTGTTAGGAAGAGCAAAATGGGGTAAGACGGACACCACGTGTGGGGCTAGATGGACATGGTGTCCATGTTACCCCGCCCAAGAGTATATTTAATTTTATTTGATATAAACCCAAATAGATACATTTATCAAGGGTTTTGGGGTTCAGCGATACCCCTGAGCGGAGGTGGATCTGGCTGATGGTTTGGGGGGGGGGGTGGTGACACAGGGCCCGAAATGCTGGAGAACTTATAATCAAATTTGGGGGTCATCCAGGGGCAGGTGTACCCTTCGATCCTCAGCGCGCCCTGAAATGGTCACAGTGCCCCCTGAGAGATTGATGGGCCCCCTAAAGTGTCGCTTCCAATTCCTCCCCTCAGGAGCGGGAAAGGGGCGCTCTTAGCCCTGCAAGGGTATTTGGCGCCCGCCTGATAGGTTTTGCGTTCCAAAAGTGGCACCCCCTGGCAGGCGCGCACCCAGGATTTTCATTTGAGGAGGGGGTGGCTGATGAGAAGGGGTAGCAGGCCGGTGGAGGGGGGCGGCATTTTGCCACAGGGGGCGAACTTGTTCACCCAAAGGGCAGCCAATTTTCGCATCCTGGGGGAGGGGGTGAGAGCGGTGATTTTTTTGCTCCACAGACCTATAGTAAATTGTTTTAGGGGAGGCGTGTTGGGTGCAGGGTCAGCAAAGTCAGTGCAGGGGGCGGCATGTTGGGTGCAGGGGCGGCAGTCAGCGTTGCACTACCTCTAAAAGTCAGGTGAAGACTCATCCTTCCCCTCAATGGGCGCCTTCGGCGCCCCACATGGATGGGGCCGGCACATTGGAGCCAAAGATTTTGAGGGGGCGGGGCCCGCTGCTCCCCCCTGGGTGTGCGCCCGCCCCTGGCCCGGATGGCGCCCCTCCCCGGCAAGGTGCCCCCTGATCGGTGATCCTGGATCAACCTATGCACAGTTCCACGACAGCCCCTGATACTTTAATCCTCCATCATCAAAAACATTCGGAAAAGGCATGACCCCATTTGACCCTTTGGCGGGAAAAGTAAGAAAATGTCCCCTTCGCCGCGGCGGACGACAGTCGCCTAATGGGTGAATGCAAATGGAAATCTTCAAGGCCTGGTTTGATCATTTTTTTCATCTTGTCCATCTTTCCCCATGGGGTGCCCATGTTACCCCACTAGGTGGGGCGAAATGGACTTTTGCTACTTTTTTCTAAACTTAATGCAAATTTGGATATGATAATTACAGACACATAGCTGCTTGCACAGTGGTAGATAAATGTCTGAAGTATCTCTACAGAAAAAATAGGAACGAAACAAGCTTATTAAGTCATCGAAAACTCACACCATCGTTACGGTGTCCGTGACCCCCACTTTCCCCTATTGTCGTGTAATCAACCATTTCGTACCAACAAGCCGGTACTTGTTTATTTCACAGTTTACAGTCGGCTAGTTTATTATTACATTGCGGTCAAGAAGATTTACTCGTTCACTTCTTATCGGCCTGCCCTCTGTGAAATTGGTCTGGGAATACACTGTTTCGCAGAATTTGCACATATAGTGCAGATGCACTGGAGGTAGCCCTCTTGGGCATACTAAGATACGAACCTCCTAAAAATGGTGTCATATTAATAATAAAACAGTATATTTTGAAATGCAAATTACAAGAACCAGGAGTTATACAAACATACAAAGGTGTAAAAGTATGCATAAGGTATCATATTTGTTTAGAAGAGAGTATTGCTATTTGAAAAAAATGACATCGAAACACAATAGAAAGTGGGACGGCCCTACCAATGTGGATGAAAAATAATTTTACAAGTGTTCCAGTAATTTTCTTAATGCATTCGATAATGAACGACAGATTGTCCTCCATAATCAGGAATTGATGTCAAGCTCTGTGTATCCCTAAACTCTTGGGCACGGTACTTGTATCCTGAACGGGGGGGTTGGGAGGCGACATTTTAGGTGGCGCCATGGATCTTTCAGGGCCCCGTGGCCGTTTCAGGGGAAGGGGCGGATCGATGGGGAGGGGGTCAAGTGCCCCCTTGGTCTATGTATCCGCCTATGTATCAATAGCCGAGTAAAGGCCCGGATCACTGGGAACTTTGTTTTTTTCCATGCGGCTGCCGAAGTTTCGATTCCGTACACGTGTTTTGTGTTGTACGAAATATTTTCAGTAGTTAAGGTTGGTGCGGTGGCGAGTTTTCACCCCTGCACGTAAATTATCAAATTTCGACATTAGTTATCAGTTTCATTAATTTTTCATCGTGTCTTTACCGGTTTTCTGTTGGTATACACTTTGCCTAGCCCATCAATTAGCCTTTTAGCCTTCTAGTAGCCTATTAATTTATAGGCGCGTGTCTGAATATGGGTGTCCAGTTGTCACTCTAGGGGCACAAAGATACAGAAATGAGTGCATTTTCAGACTGACCCTTGTTCACTGGAGCGAAATTTGTTCCCGATGTATTTTTTTCTGTGGACATGCGTATTAAAAGAAAGTTCCGGTCGCACATAGGGTGCCCTTCACCGCTTTAAAATGAGATAAAACAAATGAAACCAAAAAGCTAGAAAAATGCATTCTGCTCAACATCTTTTGAGAGGCATCTCCTGTCACTAGCAATAAGTAAGTATTTATATCCGGATGGTAAATGTGCATTTTTTCGAAGTCAAGGTAGATGAATTTCTGAAAATTTCTTGTCTCCGGCTGCATGATAAAGTAGTGATGATTTATGTGAAATTTACAGTTCAATGATCCTCTGATTGCCCGCTGATGAGACGGATCCCATTGAAGGTGCCCCCCTTGGACGAAAATGTTCCGCCACCACGGAATCGTTGTGCTCCACTCTTGACTCCAGATGGGATGCGGGACCGCAGTGCATTGGAATGCGGAAGGAGCTTCCACTTCCACGCCGCTGACCTGGGCTGACCCCGGGCAGGTATCGTGCAAAGTCTTTCCTATCTTCACAATACCCTCCACCCAGGGTGGGAGTCGGCGACACCACACGCCAGCAGCAGCCGGTGCGGCGTGAAGTCCCGAAGCTCCGCTTGACTCAAGACAGTCGAAATCTACAGAGGGCCGCACACGGCATATAGAGGGCGGTGTTGTCGCCTCGGGACCGCTAGGTTGAGTGTGCAGGATTTCGGCTCGGTTGAATTACCAGGGCCACAAAGGAGCCGAGGCTGCCGTGAGAGGCACTGGTCTCCACAAGTAGAGGGAATGCAGCTGCCTCTGGTAGGAAGAGCCGGCTAGCTCTGGCTCCGGGCTGTTGCTAAACACTACTGTACCAGTGCATTTTTCAACTTTTCACTTTAGACCCAGAAAGAAAAAAGGCACTTGCATGGCTCAAAAGGGCACATTGTCACGGTAAAAGGGGCACTCTTGTTAATACAAGTTTCTAGCAGAACAGGTATTTAAGCAGTGGTCCCAGGTGCCTACTCGCTGAAGAGAGTTTCCCGCGTTATAGTCCTCAGGGGCGGACGCAGACCCGAGTTTAGGGGGGGGACAAACCCATGTTTGCCTCTCCTCCTGGGGGGGGAGGGACGTGCAATTTGGGTGCTCGACAGACCTAGTATAAGCTACCTCTCCAGATACATGATCGCTCTCCGGGGAGGGGGAGCGAATTTTTTTGCTCTACAGACTTAGTGTATCACCTTTTTCACAAATTTCTCAGGTGTTTGGGGAGAGGGGCCAAAAGATAGTTTGGACCTCTCCAGCGCTTTGCGGGGGGCATAGCCGGAATGGCCTCCCCACTGCGTCCGCCAATGATAATCCTACCGGGCTACCCTAAATAAGGTGTGATCTGGTATCTAAACTTCCTTCCAAGAGGAGATGAGTTGTCGGACTTGTCGGCGGCATACAACCCTAGTAGTTGGTGCAGGGGTATATCTCAACGATTGCAGTTTTTCAAGCCTTTATAACCCTCACGTGGGGTAATTTTTGAGCACCCTTGGGATTTCTAAAGCAGTCGGAAAACAGGCGAGGGACGCAGGGGCGGATCCAGAAATTGCTCAAGGCGGGGGCGAATTCCCTGACTGGGGAGCCTGGCCCCCTCGCAGGGGACCCGGAATAGCTTTTGAGGGCTCAACCGTGCAAGGTATGAATGCTCATAAAACGCGTAAATACACGTAAAAGTATATCGATGAGCATTTTATATGACATAAAAATGTATCGTTCAACATTTGATTTAATCTCCACAGATTCAGGGACTGGCCAAATTTCGGCTAGGGTTACTGATCGGGACCATCTCAGATCGCATTCTGGGGCCTGCTTGAATTAAAAGTATAAGATATTATACCTACTCCTCCCAAGTAGGGAGGGCAGGTTCTGGGAGGGGGCCAAGGTGAGCAGTTGCACCCCTTGGATTTTTCAAAAGGTGAAAAGTATCTTTTGCACCCCCTTGTTTTGGCTTGGTCCAGGGAGGCACCCCCTCCCCTGGATTCGGCCGCACTCCCGGCCGGTCAGAGAAAATCAAGCCTAATCACTGCCTACCTGAAGAGGTAGCATCCTCTGTGAGAAATAATACATTTTCAAATATGGATGGCGCCCCTCGTGCCCTGGACATCAAAAGGCACCCCCTTGAGTAAAGGCGCCCCTCTGGATAGCATTGGTGCCCTTGGATAGCGTAGGCACCCCTGGACAGCAGAGGCGCCCCCGAAGAAGAGCAACGGCGACCCTGGACATCATATGCGGTCCCTGATTAGTAGAGGCACCCCTGGACAGCAAAAGGCACTCCCCGCAGAGAAAAGGCACCCTCTGGAAAGGAAAGGCGCCCCTTGGAGAGCAGAAGTGCCTCCTGGAGAGCAAAAGACGTCCCCGGAGAGCAACGACGGCAGGGACGGCGGTTTCTGGGACAGGGTGTGCAGTTGCACATCCTGAAAAAATGATGGTGTGTAAAACTATCTTTTTGCACACCTGCTTTCGACTTGGCCCAGGGAGGCGCCCCCCACGGATTTGGGCGGCACCCCCCGGATTTGGCCGGCGCACCCAGCCGGTCAAGAGAAAATCAGACTTAAACACTGCCTATCTGAAGAGGTAATACCCTCTGTGTAAAATAAAAAAACACTTTCAAATATAAATGGTGCCTCCTCTAGATAGCATAGGCGCCCTTGGATAACAAAGGCATCCCATGAACAGCAAAGGCGCCCCTGGACAGAAAAAGGCGCCCCAGTAGAATAGTAACGGCGCCCCTGGATAGCACAGGCGCCCTCTGATTAGCACAGGAGCTCCTGTACAGCAAAAAGGCGCCCCTCTCTCCACAGAGCAAAGATGACCACTCTACATAGCATAGGCGCCACCTGGACAGTAGAGGCGCCACCTGGACAGAAAGAAGGAGCTCCACAGACCAAATGCGCCCCCTTTTGATAGCATAGGCGCCCATGGATAGCGAAGGCGCACCCTGAACAGCAGAAGCGCCCCCTGGACAGAAAAATATGCCCCCAGAAGAGCCTCGGAGCCCCTGGATAGCATAGGTGCCCACCGGCTAGAGCAGGCGCTTCCTGGCCAGAAAAAGGCGCTCCGCACAGAGGCGACCCCGGATAGCATAGGCGCCTGTTGAATGGAAAGGCACTCTCCCCAGAGCAAAGTCTCCCCCTGGACAGCAAAAAGCGTCCGCTCCCCAAAGAGCAAAGGCGCCCCCCCTGGATAGCATAGGCGCATCATCATCATATTTGAGGTTTAAAGGGAATGTGGCACCTTGACGTGATTTTAACTGAGATAGCCAAGTTATAAAGCATGCCGGAAAACCCGGTACTCTATTTATCATTTGTCTTGAAACTAAAAATCTCCGTAGAGAAAAGCTAAGGACTACCTGAAATGTACCCTACATGTAGGTAAATGACACTAGAGGTAAAGCCATGTCACCAAAGGGATAACATGTAAAAGAAGGTGTTCAGTCATTACATCTGAGCTAGTAAAGATAGAGCAAAACAATCTAGACCATGGAATCCTCACAACAAGCTGAATTGAATGATGTATAAAATGACCTCGCTATGTCAAATCTAGTCAAATCTAGGCTTTGACCTGACCTGAAATCAAGTAAGGTCAGGTTAGGACAAAATGTGTATCATTAGAACCCTGGCTGGTGTTGTGATCCACATCCACCCAGGTAATTTGGAAGCACAGGTGAACAAGGTCATGCGAAATGTAAAGATTATGTCTACCCTGTCGCGAAAGATCGGAGCCGCCCCTGAAAAAAACGAGACACTGCATGAGACAAAAGCTGGAATGGTCTTTGCTATGTTTTGTTGAATTAGCAGTTCCGGGGTCGAACTGGCCGAGTACCCTACTTTAACTAGAATTAACCAGAGCACCTCAATGCAAGTACCTAATTTAAAGAAATGGTACCAAAATGTTTCATCAGCAGTAGGAACCGTTCCCAAAAGACCATTGGAATATTTGGAGGCTTAAGGTGCATGAATTCTTTAGATCCTGTTTTTACTAACAGGTTGGCGCCTAGCTGTTAGTAAATTTCAGGTTGGTGCCTACCTGAAATACCTGTTTTGATTTTTTAATCATGGTTTGTTTCAAAGAAAAGAACTGCTTCCAATGTATCAAAATATGCAATATAGCTAAAACTTCCATTCCAGTCTTAAACTGTTGCAGTACTTGGCACTCACGTTGCCTCTCTTTGACTTCTGTGTGAAATAGACCGTCTTAATTGGAATATAAGGCTAGACCATTTGCAACCCTCCCTCCTGTTGCTTGAGCGCCGCTCCTCGATAATCAGATGCAGATTATGTTTTTAAATCAAGCGCTGCACTTGTCAAGCGAGTTTTTTGTGAAATGTTGTCAACAGTTCTAGCGGCCTGAAATCAGAGCAGCGTAATTAACGCACAGCTTCCTTCGTTTTCTCTCTCTCTCTCTCTCTCTCTCTCTCTCTCTCTCTCTCTCTCTCTCGTCAGTCTCGACTCATTTAAACAAGGTCCGGGATGCTTTACAATTGACATGATCAGAAGACACCTGCCATAAATCCTAGGGAGTTGCTTTCTAACCTAAGCCTCAAATGGGAACACCTTCCCAGTAACATCATCCAACGCCCAACCAGTTTGAAACAAGACAAAAATGTAATATTGCTGATCTGCGGCTGCCGGCAGGACTGGGCCCAGCTCCCGACACCGCATCGGCAGAGACCGGTTGCATGAGGGCTGCAGCCCGCTGCACTGGGCCGCGCTAGCCGCATGGTCACCTCGTGGACAGCGCTTCTGCGAACTGCGCGGCCGTTGGCCCGATTTGAAGTTTTCAGCCGTTGGCGGCACTGTCCGTTGTCGTCTGAAGGTGACCTTGAGCGCGCTGTTGCAGAGAGGAGCAGCGAGCAGGGTTGGGCGGTGCTGGCAGCGCTCACGCAGCGTGGCGGGAACGGACCGGCGCCCTCCGGGAGCCCCACCGCCCTCCGGGAGCCCCACCGCTCTCACTGGGAACGGACCGGCGCCCTCCGGGAGCCCCACCGCTCTCACTGAGCGTCCAGAACGGACGCTGGCTCTGCTAACACTGCCAACCTACCACACCCCGGACTCGTGCTTCATCTTAGTTAGGAATGATGAGCTTAACGCGCGCATTAACCCGCGCCCCACCGGGGGTCCGGCGCCACCTTCGCCCGACCGGGGGGCCATCGATGGCCCCCCCTCTAACTCCGAAAATATGGGCGTTAGCGCAAATCTGCAAAGTGCAATAGAAAGCTCGCGTGAATTCAGTAAGAAATTACTTCTCATGTTTTAGTGCTCAGGTCAATGGTTTGACCTCCAGAGGTCAAATTAGGTCAAGATCGGCTATTTTCACTCAAATATGCAATGATTAAGCAAACTGGGCATAACTCTTATGTCATTAGAGCTATTGAGGCCTGGTAAAGTACATTTGATAGCAAATTGCCAGTACTTTTTCCGCTATGTGGAACGTAAAGACCTCCCGCCAGTGGTTTGACCGCCAGAGGTCACCTCGTGACCTAATATGACCTGAGGTCACGAAAGGTCAAAAAGTGACCTTGCCGTATATCAAATGAAAGCCAGTAACAAGACAAACACGATGGTGTTTGTTTCACCGCTCTAGCTTAATTAGGTCAAAAGTTATTGTCAAAATACTGTTTTTGACCTCTGGTGACCTTGCATGACCTTGGAAAAGTCAAAGGGCAAATATGACCCCTGGGATCCGTGAAAGGGTGTCCAAAAACGTTGCTCTGAGCAGTCTGAGTATTTGCAATCATTTTTGTGGCTTTTATATCATGAAATAGCTTTTCCCCATGCTTTTCCAATGGGAGAGGTCGCCTCGTGACCTGACCTCAGGGCACGAAATAAAAAATCCCGGATATACACGTTGTAGACCCTGGAGGGGTCATGAAGTGTAGGAAGTTTCAAATCGATCGACTTTGAAATGTAGCTCTTACAGAGCTCTAAAGGTGAAGTGAGGTGACCTTGGTTGACCTCGTCTGGTGACCTGACCTTGGGTGACCCGGGGTAAAAAATTTCAGGGATGATGGGAAAATGATGCAGTGAGAGGTAGAGCCCTCAACCGCGGTGCTGCGCCTCGTCGTTTTTCTGCTATGCCGGAAAAACCTTAGGGGGCCATCGATGGCCCCCGGTGGGGCGAGGGTTAAGGGGGGCGGGTACCTCGCCACCACCTCGGGCGGCCACCTTGGTTTTTCGAGGGTAGAATAAAACGGCGGCGTGAAGCGCCGCTGTACATGGCATAACTTTTCCCTGGTCATTTTTACAACTTTTGTCAAAAGTTTAAGGTTTGGTTATCTCAGTTCACTAGCACAGGTCGTGACCTGACCTAAAAACAGTTTAAGATAGCATAAGTTAGAACAGGGTGAACTTATCCGATTGAAACTCATATCACATAATGGGCCAACAGAATTCTCTAAAGTATGTTCCGGTAAATTTTGATATCGATGACCTAAGGTCAGGAATGAGCCATGACCTCTCCTTTGAAAATACATGGAAAAGGGTTTTAACTGAATAACTTATTAATGGATGGTGATGGGGCGTTTATTTTAACTGCATTAGATTTGCCTCGTCCTTGCGGTTTTAATGCTATGTGTTTTACCCAATTTGACCTTGACCTGACCTAGAGATTATTTATTTGCTCAGACGTACGGTTTCGGAGGTAAAGCTTGAAGAAAATCATGAAATCGCTGATTTCGTCAAAACATGGTGATATTCAACGATTATTTTCAGCCTTAAATATCGGTTCTTAACTTCAAATGACAGGGGACTAGATTAAGCTTGTAGCAGCCAAAGTTAGAGCATCTCGTTTCTTATTTAAAAAAAAGTTGAAAAAATTTTAGAGATGTTTTGATCATTTTTCAACGATTTTTTTTAAGAGTGGCCAGTAATTCACGTTAAAGGTATTCACAGAAAAAATATGCATTAATATCTCTTCTGTTTAGCGAAGTGAATAATTTTTGCATTCTAGACTTAATCAATGTGTAATTAGCCATAGAATGACGCCATACCATGGGACGCCATGACGCCATGCCATGGGAGTATGTGCAATTAAAACATAATGTGCCTTAACCCGCGCCCCACCGGGGGTCCGGCGCCACCTTCGCCCCACCGGGGGGCATCGATGCCCCCTCTAACTCCGAAAATATAGGGGTTAGCGCAAATTTGCAAATAGCATAAGAAAGCTCGCGTGAATTCAGTAAGAAATTAATTTGCATGTTTAAGCACTCAGGTCAATGGTTTGACCTCCAGAGGTCAAGAAAAGTCACGATAGGCTCTTTTCACTCAAATATGCAATGCTTAAGAAAACGGGGCATAACTCTTATACCATTAGAGCTATTGATATCTGGTAAACTATGTTGGATAGCAAAATGCCAGACCTTTCTTCGTTATGTGGAACTTAATGACCTCCCACCAGTGGTTTGAACTCCAGAGGTCACCTCGTGACCTCATATGACCTGAGGTCACAAAAGGTCAGAAAGTAACTTTGTCGTATATCAAATGAAAGCCAGTGACAAGACAAACACGATGGTGTTTGGTTCAGCGCTCTAGCTTAACTAGGTCAAAAGTTATTGTCAAAATGCTGTTCTTGACCCCTGGTGACCTTGGATGACCTTGGAAAAGTCAAAGGGCAAATGTGACCCTGGGATCCGTGAAAAGGTGTCCAAAAACGCTGTTCTAAGCAGTCTGAGTATTTGCAATCATTTTTGTGGCTTTTAGATCATGAGACAGCTTTTCTCCATGCTTTTCCAATGAGAGAGGTTGCCTCGTGACCTGACCTCAGGTCACGAAATCGAAAAAATCCTGGATATACACGTTGTAGACCCTGGAAGGGCCATGAAGTGTAGCAAGTTTCAAATCGATCGACTAAGAAATGTAGCTCTTATAGAGCTTCAAAGTTGAAGTGAGGTGACCTTGGTTGACCTCGCCTGGTGACCTGACCTTGGGTGACCCGGGGTAAACACTTTCAGGGATGGTGGGAAAATAACGAGGTGAGAGAAAGAGCCCTCAACCGCGGTGCTGCGTTTCGTCGTTTTTCTGCTATCTCGAAAAAACTTTAGGGGGCCATCGATGCCCCCGGTGGGGCGAGGGTTCATAATCATTGGAAAATTGTCATCATCAATCATTTTTCACCCATTTTGGTACACAAGTTGACCTGTGCAACAATAAAATGAGGATTATGTTTCGGTATAGACACTACTCTTTAGCCCTGCTCCGTCTGCCAGCAACAGTCTTGTCAGCAGGCTCTCTAGCCTCTCCTCCAGAAAAGAAATATCAGTGGCACAACTGCCTCTAGTATGTGCTAGGCCTAACCAAACAAAAATGAACCAGAATACTTATCTACCAATCACAAAATAGTAGGCTACCACTGTCCTGCTGTTACTGTT
Source organism: Lepas anatifera (assembly GCA_034440635.1). NCBI lineage: Eukaryota > Metazoa > Arthropoda > Thecostraca > Lepadidae > Lepas > Lepas anatifera. The sequence goes on from JAOTON010000551.1 coordinate 339,125, forward strand.
TTTCCAGCAGCACCACAGCAGGCCGTCAGCCTGTAAAACATCTAAGGTTGGTTCTCGGGGAGAGGCTACAGTCATGTGACATAGACTCAATGCTGCTCGCTGATTGGTGCTGACAGACAGAACAGGACGATAGCTATAATAGTGGGCTAAAAGGGATATGTATTAATTATGCATAAAATTTGCTTTCTGGCAACTTCATGAACCTAATTAATACGGAACAGAAGCATTAAATGAATTGCCCATGTTTGATAGAATTAGTGCAAGACTAACTCACTACACAAAACCTCAATAAGCCCTTGTGGCCAGCAAAGATGGATAAAAAAATCGAATTGCGTCATTAACTTTTCACGCATACATTTCTTGATCACTAAGAAAATCTCAATTTACCACATCAAAGACTCAAAATATTTTACTTACAGATAACCGACGATATGTTGATCCACGAACGAGACAGGAGCGGTGACAATCTCCTCGTCCGTAAAACCACCAAAAGCCTTCTTCATGCCTCAAAACAGGCTCTTCTGGATCGCGCTACACGTATCCTTTCATTGTATCATTTTCGCTGCCATGCAATGGTGCAATAACGAACAATTATCAATCATAATCTTTAGGGTAATCGGGCCGGGCCGCAGCGCTAATTAGTGTTATAGAATTTGTATTCATATCTCCGCGTTTGTCGTGGCATTTCAAATGGTAAATATCGATAACACATCGAAAGCCGTGATGACATCACAATGATGTAGTATAAGCCCACGTGACCAAATCCCATAAGGACTGGGCTTCTGATTGATGGATGGTATTTCTTTAAAGTCCTATATTTCTTATTCAAAAGCGTTTTGGAGAGCAATGTTTATAAAATATTTTCTGATGTGATAGGTTTTAGCTATCAAACTGCTTTTAAGGAAAAAATTGACATTTTTTCCTATAGAAATTGATAGCCATAGCCCAGCCCAGTCTACGTCATTTTATATACCGTCTACGTTATTATATATAGTCTACGTTATTATATATATAAGGACTCGGTAAAGTCGTCTATAAATGTTGACTTTGAGGCCGATTTTGAGGCATTTTGAGCCTGAATTTGCAAAAATGAGAATATGACTTCTGAAACAACTTTTTGCAACCTTTAGATCTAGCCAATAAAAATTGTTGCGACAAAGACCCTTTTAGAGCAAAAGGGGCCCGAACAACTTCGCTGGCAAGTTGGTAGCGAAACACCAGCGGCCACTAGTTTTTTTCCATGAATCACTCCAAGCATTCAGAATTTCGTGAGGATCATCCTTTGAAAGTGATTCTCAAGAAACTAACATGTGCCTGATGTTTCACCTTCCTGGCGATCCAAGTCGCCGAGTTTGCCACAAGACGTTAGCAAACTGGCGGGGAAATCACGAATATGCAGGCTCACTGTTGGGGCTTGTTTATTTGATCGAGTTGGCGGTAACCGTACCGCCTTCGTTGTCATCAGCTACCGGGCACCGGACAAAGACGGAGACATCGGTCCTCTCTTTGACTGTATCCGCAGTCTTAGGAAACTGGTAAGCCTCTGGTTATAGAAGGTGACGTCAATATTCCTGAAATCGAATGGCCAAGCCTCAGTGTAGCGGACTTGCGTGGAAGGTCTAGCCGAGCAGAACAGTTTTTGGATGGGTTCTATTTAAACGATTTAACACAGTCGGTAATCCTTCCAACACGGGGAGACGCTATTTTGGATCTTGTTCTGTCCTGTGGCGGTAACACTGAGACAAGTGTTAACGCCGGCCTTTTTTCATGCAATTCTATTGCTAGAAAAGGTCCGCCATCCATTTAAATCAGATCATCGCCGAACTGTATCGCATTTTTTGTCATATATCTCCCACCTCACAAAATTACTAGAACCAGCGGCTTCAACTATCGTAGAGCAGACTTTGACGGCCTACGTGCCGCGCTTCGATGCTTACCATGGGCCATGATGAACGATATGGATGTAAACGGTGCACGGAAATGCACGGAGGCGGCACATCGTTAAAAAAACAACCAACCCCAAATCACGAGCTAGGTTTTCGTCGAGCGAGAAATAGTTTGAAATCTATCTGAGTTAAAAAAATACCGCACTTACTTACATAACCTTGCCTATGTTTTCGTGATAATCCTCAACGCCTCTGGTCTTTCATAAGCGCAATTAAGTCACCACGTCGGCGTCCAGCAGTCCTTGTGAACAACGGTGCAGCTCACTCTAACCCAAACGAATGTACAAATATTTTTAAGGGACATTGGCTTCGAAATCTTCTGATCCCCTAGTTGACAGACTGCCAGATATCCAAGTCACAAACTCACCCATCCTTGAGAACTTCTTGGTCCCTACAGGCAAGGTCCTGCTGCTGCTCACTGGTTTAGGAAAATCTACAGCGCTATCAACTGCATACATGGCCCATCGCAGGCCCGTGGCATATATCCAGTGATCTCGGTCGTACTGTAAACCTTCCATAGTTTGAGAATTCCTGACGAAGTAAAAATTATAGCCCTTCCATCGGCCACTGCGAAATCAAGTCCAGCGTGAAAACCTGTACACAGGCCTCAAATGGCCTCCAAGAGGTTACAGGTTACAATATTTAGCTTCCCGTGGATGATTCTGAGGAGACCTTGGTGTCCTCTGCTGGATTGTAAGGTGAAGTTGGTGCTCTGTGCCGTTTTAGTTCCTTGGTCTAGGGAGAGCGAAAGGAAACTGTCGCACAATAGAACCAAATTAGAACAATGCATCGCGCTGGTTAAATCCCTGTTTGGTTAAATCCCTGTCTAATCACCTCTCCCCTCAGTGTTTTTATGAAGCTTCTTCTGGCGGTGGGAGCCCCTTGAGCCGGCATGCTCCCTCTCCATTGCCAAATTTCTGGATACTCCTCTGCTTGACACTGCGGCTCATTGGCAGCAGCGGTGATTGAGGACCACCGCACTACGGCAGGCTGTAGAATGACCCTTGAACGCCAGCGCACTCGCAAGCACAGAAAGTGAAATGGGTTGACGCACCGACGTTGAGTCGAGTGCACGGCGCGATGAGCAGCGATTTGGCCGGCTGCCAGGCGCAGTGGGCGCTGCATAGTTTGGCGGCTGACTGCACTTCCGGTTGACTTTGCACACCGCACTGTGGCAGAGTGCAGACCCTCAATGCCATGGCAGAGTGCAGACCATCAGCGCCATGACAGAGTGCAGACCATCAGCGCCATGGCAGAGTGCAGACCATCAGCGCCATGGCAGAGTGCAGACCCTCAGCGCCATGACAGAGTGCAGATCCTCAGCGCCATGGCAGAGTGCAGATCCTCAGCGCCATGGCAGAGTGCAGATCCTCAGCGCCATGGCAGAGTGCAGACCCTCAGCGCCATGGCAGAGTGCAGATCCTCAGCGCCATGGCAGAGTGCAGATCCTCAGCGCCATGGCAGAGTGCAGATCCTCAGCGCCATGGCAGAGTGCAGATCCTCAGCGCCATGGCAGAGTGCAGATCCTCAGCGTCAGCGCAGCCTCAGAGATCCCCAGCGCTAGCAACGGCTGGTGGCTCTGCTCTCAGGGCAGCATTCACGTCGTCTCACCTGCATTTGACTAGCAAAGCCTTCGTTCGAAAAGGCCCACTTCGTCTGCTATTCCACGAAACTTTTGTTTGCCGGGACAGAACGGAAACAAGCGGGCTAGATGACGAAATGCTGTCCCTTGCTAATCTCTAGGCTGATCCCTGGTTAGGAAATTCTCATGTCTGCTTGTTTGTTTGTATTTGTCTTATTATTGTATTGGTGTAAGACCAGCATGGTCTTACACCAATGGTCCAATTACAGGTGCAGTCGAATATAACACAAACATACACAAAGTACACAACACACAACAGTTTTAAATGTAAAAATGACTCTAGGGCAGACGACAATTTTATGGCGCTGCCTTTCTACGAGCACAAAGGATCATGGAAAAAAGCGACGTCTCTACAATAATTCAGAAAAAGCATTACAAAAGAAGGCACTCGTATAAAGAGGCTACGTTGCACTGTGTTTACACGCGCCCGGCGCACGGCCAAGAGCGTCAGAGCACGCAAGGGCACAACAACCGGTTTCTAACAAGGGTGCTAATATGCGTGACTGAGATGTTGCCATGCGAATTAACCTTTGCCCGGGTGGGGGTCTTTTTCGACACCCCCTCGGATTTTTCCCAAGTGGCCAAAAAAACGGCGGGGCGCAGCGCCGCCAAACTTAGTCTAACTGTTCCTTCGCCATTTTTACATCTTTCCTGAAAATTTAACTCAAGGTCATATCCGGTCAGGTCAACACGCCAGGTGAAGTGACCTCACCTCCAAAAATGCTTAGGACTGCATAACTAAAAGGAGGGTTAATCGATCAAGTTGAAACTCATACCACATATTGGGCCCACCAGGAGCTACAACATATTTTCCGGGAGTTTTTATATTGGTGACCTAAGGTCACCAATATAAAAATAATATCAGGGAGGTCATTTGTAGAGCATGACTTCCCCATTGTAAATACATGGGGAAAATCACGAAATGAGCTTTTCTCAGTAAGTATGGATGAAACCAACTTCAAACATCGGTTAAGACTTGCTCTTAGCCCATTTCTGAATTTGATGCCAAAAAGTTTTTCTTGTGCCTTTGAAAGGTCACCTTCGGTCAAATAAGCATTTTTTGTGCTTTACTCTATAAATTTTGAATAAACAAAGATAGAACTTTTATTTTGTCGCCAAAGTGTTTGTATAGTCACTGCAATTTAAATGATATACATTATGATTATACCAGGTCAAGTTGGGTCAGACCGTTGACCTGGGTCAGGTAATTTTTTTTAAATTTGACCAATCATAGCAATATTATATAACATTCCATTCGTATTGACGAAAAGATTGCAATGACTAAAGCTACATATATAATCAACTATGGCTCCATCTTGCTTGGTTTGGAAGTTATTAGCGAAAAAGGAAACGCCCTTATGCATGGGTGGCTATGGACGTTCCCAAGAACATTCCCAATATTCAGTGACCTGTAGCTCCATAGGCTTTGATCTGACCCAAAAATCGTTGCTACTGGATGAAGGAGCAACTCAAGAGCTTTCGAATGGTGTTCAAAAAATGTTTCTAGCTATCATAGTGTCTGAGATATATGAGGTTTTCTTAGTACACCTCATATTGGCGATTTTGACCTATTTTGACCTCTGGCGACCTTGATATTGACCTGACGAGAAAAAAAGACCGTGAAAAATGACATTTTACCAAACGGCGTTCTGAGAGCACTAATCCCACGATGTTCCCGCACAGCCGAACTGTATGGGTTGCCCCTAGGACCACAAGCCAGACGTACCTCTTCGCCCTATTGTCTCTGCTTGTGGAGATCCGTTAGACAAACTTACCTGGCTCCTGGAGCGCATCACAACACAACTTCTCCCGTTTGTCCCGGCACATCTGAAAAACACAGACGAGTACCTTGACCGCCTTCGCACTGTGTTTCCCTCGGACTTCCCAGCAGGTACAATCGTCTTTGCTGTAGATGTCACCAACTTGTATAAAAACATCCCTGTTGGGAGGCTTTGGATGCGGTTGAGAGCCTTCTTGAGAGAGATAGGAGCATCAACACATACAGGCTGAGCATCCTAGACATCCGCGTTCTGCTTGACCATTGTCTCGCCAATAACTGCCTCAGGTTTGGTGATAACTTTTATAGGCAGACGCAAGGCATCGCTATGGGAAACAGAGTAGCTCCCCCACTGGCCATCATCTTCATGAACTGGCTGGAATCTCTTATTTTAGCTAGCCCACGTAATCAGCCAGTCGTCTACATGCGCTATATCGATGATGTATTGGAGATTTGGACGCATGACAAGGACTCTCTAGGCTCTTACTTCGATTTTATCAATTCGTTTCATACCAGCATGAAATTCACCATCGAGCACACCGGCACGTCTGGTTCCATGTCTTTTTGGATACGCTCATCACGGTTTCCACGTCAGGGGCCTACACAACTGAACTTTTCTTCAAACCGATGGCAGCTCCAATCATCCTCCCTTTGACTCTGCTCAAGGAAGCCCTCGTAAGAGGAGCCTCAAAAAGATTTTCGACTTCTTCTCGAAAAATGGGTACCCGAACCATCTCCTAAAAAAGCTGCCCTAAATAAATGTTGAAGCCCTAAATCCACGCCCCGGGCGACAAAACCGGGAAACGATGCTCCCCCTGGTTCTACCTTTTGTTGATGACGCTCTCAGTGACCAGGTCAAGCGGATCGTTCGAAATTCTGGCCTTCCCATGCGGGTGGCGTGGAGAAGCGGCACGTCCCTGAAGGATCTTTTGGTCAGATCGGCGCTGGAGCCAGTACAGTGCCCTGGGGATGTCGTTTCTGTCACGCCTGTCATGCAGGTATCCGTGGGAAGTGTGATGCCAAAAATGTAATTTATAGGATAGATTGTAAGCTTTGCAAACCAGGCAAGTCATTTTATATCGGTGAGAACCAGAGGGCCGTTAGACTCAGATTTAACGAACACTTAGGTGGCGCTAGAAATAAGAGGCAGGAAACACCCTTCGGACAACACAGATTAACCACGCATCCGATTACCTCATCCAACGCTTTTTTCTTTATATTTACCTTGACGTAGCCTTTTGGGCTTTTTAGGGTTTAGACGTTTTAGTTTCTGAACTTTGGCTTTTTGGCTGCAAGTCTTTTAGCGCTGTTACTTTCATTTGTTTCATCATCTTTTTAGGGTCCTAGCTCATTCCCACAACACTCTGCGGTTTATGGAACCCTATCTCCAGCAGGCTTTCCGAGAACTTATTATTTCCTAATTAACTCTGCAAATGTTGTTTCATTCCGTTCTATTTCTGCAAAATCGGTACCATTCCATTAAATTCCGTTCCATTCCTATTCCATGCAGACCTCTATTAGTTATTCATGCAAAACACTTTTATTATCCATTTTTTGTTATTGACTGCGTGAAGGTGCATTCTGTGATTTGATCTTTCATGAAAGCGATTTATATTATTCCTTCCATTTCCATCCATAACATGTATTGGGTACACCAACAACAACAAAACCAACATACTGCATATATAAGACCCGCATAATACATCATATGTTATCATGATTTACCATGATAAGTGTGCTAGGTAGATTATTAAATAGCTTTTGAATGCCCAATCTGGTCCTGCCCCCAAAGCTGCTAAGCACTTCCCCACGCATTGTATTTTTCTTCTAAAATGTTTTTCTTTCGTGAGTGTACCCGGACTGCCACATCCCCCGAAGGTTGGTTCTGTTCCGGTTCTGCCATGGCGTCGCTTCAGTAACAATATCCAGGAAAAACTGCCGCAATCCTCATAAATAATTTTGGGACTATCTTTGATACACACTGATCTCCATATTGATGGCCTGAAAGTTCCTAAAAATTACGCAAACTATCGGGGAATGATGTGAAATAATGAAAGGTTCTTAGAAGTGCTCGACACCATCTGTTTATATCATTGTAATTGCTCTGAAATACCGCATTATAATTTGTTCCTTTTTTGCGGGAACTGAATAGGCAAAAGTGGAATGCACCCTCAAAGTGAGACACAGAAGAAGTTTTTTTAGATCCACATTGGGCGTCGGAAAAAGGGGCGAGGGGAGCCAGCCCCCCATTTCCGTCCAAAATTGTTCTGATGTCAGCCCGGTACAGTACAGCGATGTCGCTCACAGAACTGGAGGACATGGACGCAGAGGACGTGCAGCTTGACTGGAACGGTGAGGCCTGGCTCATGGCTCAAGCTCATCCACAGGTCCACAAACTCCTGGACACACGTGGCCACGGCCAGCAGGTCATCGTCGGACAGGTCATGTCGGGCGGAGAAGACGGTGGTGTAGACACTGTCTAGCGCCTCAAACAAAGGCTTGCATGGCGCTAGAGAGGCGAGCAGCTGGCGGCATACCAGCTGCTCTTACATGCTGCCTTAAACAGCCGGCGGCACTCGTTGCCTTCGAATGTCCCGCCCTGGTATCCTGTCTTGGTCACACCCGCAAGGGCATACCATGCCTCCATCTCCTCCTCGCTGACTCTCACTGCCATCGACTTGTCCAGCGCGTTCACAAAAGCCAAGGGCTATGTGAAGCGCGCATGGACTTATCCTGGTGGTGAGGTCCTGGAGGAGGTGAGCGGCAGACACGGCCTGGCCTGCTGGCCGTGACAGCGGCGACTGTTTTCTCTGGAGGAGCACAGTCGCACGAAGTTTGCCAGGTCCGCTGCCACCTCGCGCTTATGACATACGGCATCAACTGAGTTTCTATGGGCTCCAGTAATCCGCCAGTAGCACCATGGACACGGGTAACAGGCATTCCCTGTCATGATACCCAGCATGAGCTGTATGAACTTGAAGTCTGCAAGGAACACCTCTGCTATCTTTACAACTGGTTAATGTAGTGACCCGTCTCCCGTACCCTACTGATGGGCGATACTGATAAGCGCGGCCGGGTTCCGGTCCAGTACAGTCTCTGGCATGACGTGCGTAGACATATGGAATCCGCTGTCTGTTTTATGAACCTAGATTTCCGATGATTTATCAATGTTGTTTAAAAATGGCTGCGATTTCGCCGACGTCACTCATACAGTAGGCTGCATTGTGATCTGACCTGACATATATAGCAAGAAAAGTCCACGCCGACAGCGCATTTCGTAGCACACTGCGCGTTTGTCGGGGGAGAACGGGGCTGCCGGGGCACCTGCCACTGATTTCTATCGTGAAGGTGTTGCACATTCCTTTCAAAATGACGGATAGAACAGCAAAAACCAAGAGCATTGGTTCAAAGAGATTAATTTTTGGACTTCGGTGGTTCAGAAAAGACCAAACAACATATACCTTGCATAGTTATTTTGGAGGCTACTCGGGCCAAAACTTCTTGGGAAAATGAGTGATGATTTCAAACAAGGCGTAGAACGAGGATTTTGCGGACTACATATTTGGAATCTACGCATGAAATTGTATCAGAAACAAGAAAAACTCAGGGAGCAGTCTCCCCATTTTTTATACATTAGCTGAAGCAGTATGAGGAGCCATCCAGCATCCGAGGCGTAAGTGAGGGACAACCACGCTGCAGACACTGCGGAGAGGAATTGGAATAAATGCTCTCCCGACGACGCTGCAGACACGGCGGAGAGGAATTGAGTAAATGCTCTCCCGACGACGCTGCAGACACTGCGGAGAGGAATTGGAATAAATGCTCTCCCGACGACGCTGCAGACACTGCGGAGAGGAATTGGAGTAAATGCTCTTCCGACGACGCTGCAGACACTGCGGAGAGGAATTGGAGTAAATGCTCTCCCGACGACGCTGCAGACACTGCGGAGAGGAATTGGAATAAATGCTCTCCCGACGACGCTGCAGACACTGCGGAGAGGAATTGGAATAAATGCTCTCCCGACGACGCTGCAGACACGGCGGAGAGGAATTGGAGTAAATGCTCTCCCGACGACGATGCAGACACTGCGGAGAGGAATTGGAGTAAATGCTCTCCCGACGACGCTGCAGACACTGCGGAGAGGAATTGGAATAAATGCTCTCCCGACGACGCTGCAGACACGGCGGAGAGGAATTGGAATAAATGCTCTCCCGACGACGCTGCAGACACTGCGGAGAGGAATTGGAGTAAATGCTCTCCCGACGACGATGCAGACACTGCGGAGAGGAATTGGAGTAAATGCTCTCCCGACGACGCTGCAGATACTGCGGAGAGGAATTGGAATAAATGCTCTCCCGACGACGCTGCAGACACTGCGGAGAGGAATTGGAGTAAATGCTCTCCCGACGACGATGCAGACACTGCGGAGAGGAATTGGAGTAAATGCTCTCCCGACGACTTACCTGTGAAAATAAAGTCAAAGCTGATCACATATAAAAACCGTGGGCATTTGCTTCTAAACATGAAAAACTACCAAAATATACCATGGGTACGTGTCGTTAGCGCACCCCACGCGGTGCGCGTGGCACGTTTACTTCCCCTATTTCATAGACGCCGGGACATTGACCTGAAGATAATGGCCGATGGGGCAAGGGGTTGTGCGTTGACGAAAACATTTTTTCTAACCATTTCTGTCGTTTATTACTCTTGGTTACGGCGATTGAAATTACTGTCTTAAAGCTCTTTGCATAGAGAGAAGTTCAACCAGTAAGTTCGTTAAAAATGTGTCCTTCCACGTGTATCGGAAAACTGACACTAGCACCTGAAAAAGGACGTCTCAAAATAATGTGATCAAAGCCTAAAGCTGTGGAAATGTGGTATGACATGATTTCAGGTATGAACTTGCGTTCGGAGCCGTTCAAAAACCCCGTCTGGTTCTATACAGAAGGCTCAAAAAGTGACAATTGCACAGGGCAAGGCCCTAGAGAGAAGGTAGAACGCTCCGCCTCCAAAACATGGCAACCGCCTGTTTTCAAAGTCATTTTTGTTATTGCCGAGTGATGACGAAAGATGAACCAAACAAACCGAAGCTCCCCATCAAGAAAGCAAGGGGAGGTGAGATGGATATTTTTGGCTCTGGTGAGTAGATGTGGGGTTGGGTGGTATTGTAACGCAGTTTTCTGGATAGAGAAATGATCGAGGAATATGTCCCGCATAGGAAATGACAATTTATCATAATTTGTCGCTAATAACTGTATAAATTTGGAGGTGCGTAAGTGGCGTGTTCGAATTTGATAATATGCGAAAAGTTTGGAAGCCTGGAGATTGTATTTAATGTGCCAGTAGGATGGGATGGTGTTTGTTGCATTCTCTGAACCTGAATTGACTGAACTGAACCCAATCGAGATTTAGCAGAGGAACCTGATTTTTCATGTCAGAATCTTAAGCTTTCCATGTGAGCCTATTGCGATTCATTTATGTGTGGTTTGTTTATATTGACATGTCCTTTCCATGTGATTAACAGATATTTCCTCTATTGCATGATTCTCATATATTGGTTTCATAATACCATCAAACCAATCTGGTCATATTACAGCTTGTATTATACTTATATTAGATAACTATTCTTGTATTCAATACATGGGTAAGCCATGACTTTAATGGCCATGACTTGCTGCCCTTAACACGCACCCCGCGGGGGCGCGAAATTCGCCCCCTCCTGGTTTTCTCAAGATAGATAAAAAAGGAACAGACGCAGAACAACAAAACTTACAGTATATTATCCCTGATTAATTTTACACATCTGACCAAATTTTTTAGTTAAGGTCATGTCAGGCCGAGACGCTATTCCAGGTCAAGTGATCCGACCTCAAAACCTAAAATCACGAGTTTGAAGCGGTGCCCAGGAAACATCAGTGAACCGATCAGTTTGAAACTTCCACAATATGATAAGGTCATTAGGGTCTACATATTTGCTATCTCGGAATTTCGATATTGTTGACCTAAGGTGGGGTCAATTTTTGGTCACCCCAGTGAAAAATAGAATGGGCTCATTTTCAGTAAATGCTGGATAGATTAAGCTGAAAATCCTCAAACCGTCTATTCTTACCACGATCTTGACCATAAAGTTGAGTTTTTGAGCATTTGACCTCTCAAAGGTCATGTCAGGTCACGGGAGCATAGAGTGATTGTTTTGCCAATAACTTCTCACTGAATTGAGATAAAGCTCCCATTTTGCTTGCATTGTGCTTATATTGTCACAGGGAGTGGATTGATATGCAACATGACCATACCAGGTCATCCTGTGACCCTGACCTAGCTCGAGGTCAGGTCACACTATTTGACATAGCAAGGCCATATTATACGTCATTCGATTTGCCGCGATGAGAGGAATCCAATGATGCATTAAGATTTGCTCTAGCTCCCCTGAGGGCAGATCTAGAGAGAGAAACGTACACTGCTCTGTTGTAAGCCTATGGAACATTTTTTGACCTATGCTGACCTCAATATTGACCTGACATAAAAATTCTTCGAATAAAATCTCTTCATCTTGTCAAGAGCTTTCGAATGCTGCCCGTGATTTTCCTTTAGCTTTCGTGGGGAATGAGATACGGAGGGGAAAAAACGCCCCCCAGCGGGGCGCGTCATGCCAGGGACCACAGCGGGGCGCGTGTTAAACCCAACTGAAATGCATATTCAATACGACTAGAACTATAAAACAATACAAAACATCAATTTTTGGACTGAGTGCCCCTACATGTTTAATAATCAGTGCTGAATTGTGGGCGTTATATAAAACTAAGGTTGGCGCGCCCTTAATCCCCAATAATCAGTGCTGAATTGAGTGTTTTACCACGAAGTTGTCTGAATTTGTTATGTATTGGAATTGTGCTATTCCGCTACATATATGTATATATATGTATATGTATATGTACATATACAGATATGTATATATATATATATATATATATATATATATATATATATATATATATATATAGGCATATATATACAACATATATATATATATATATATATATATATATATATATATATATATATATATATATATATATATATTTATATATATATTAGGGTGTTTCATTGTTCCAAAATGCAATATTTCGACGCATATCGATGTTCCCCGCAAACCTCATCTGTTTACAAGCTTCTGTGCGAAATTTCCATGTATTTCGATGATATTTAGAGGTCGCGCACTTTTGCAGCTTTTTTTATCAAATGTATTCAAATGTACCTACACATAAGGGTAGGAACGTCCAGAATATTGGGGAGGCCAAAGTGCATTTGGAAGTCATTTTTTCCAGTCAACGCCATAGGGTTAAGGGTTAAGAATCAAGAATATTGGGGCATGGCCCCCTGCCCCCTGTTCCTACGCCTATGAATGTACACATTTCCACACTGATGCTGGCGCTGGTTTTCTTTTTGCTTGGTTTTCTATTTCACACCTGAAATATTCTTAAAATTATGTAAAACATTTATTACTGCACAATGAATAGACTGAGTATAAAACCCGACCGATTTCGGGAACATCCCGCCCCCGTTTTCAAGGGAGATGAAGATAACACTATGACATGAACCTAACTAAGCGAAAAACACGAAGACAGGGTACACTTTGAAAGAACAATCTTAGCTATGAACATGACGGATCATTTAAAAATTATTAGCTTTAAACACGTGTTATTTTTCAATTCAATCTCTCGTTTGGCCGGCGTTTTAAGAGGTCCAAAAATCCAGAGAAGATGGTAACTTTGCCGATATTTCTATTCATTTTTTGTTTCGTGGTGGTTTGGATGTAGATTGCCTCTTTTATTTCCCGCTGTTTTTGTCATGAGTCGAAAGTTAAAGTCGTTGTGGCGTCCCATTTGATATAATGATCCTTCTTGAATGAATGTTCCGCTGTGGCCTCCGCTGCTCTCTCGTCAATTGACCCTCGGATTAGTTTTTGTCGAGATTTTCGGTGTTCGTCTTGTCGGACTTCCATCATGCTTTTGCTTTCTCCAATGTTTATTTTTGGACAGTCATTACATTCTATCTTGTATACTGGGACTGGTTTTTCCGGTTGTCTATCCTGTCCTTTGATTTGACCAGTAATTGTTTGATCGTTTGATGTGGCTTATAATATGTTATTACGTTGAATTTAGAATATATGCGTCGAATCTGTTGCGATACCCCTTCTACATATGGGAAGGATTATTATATCAAATGGGACGCCACAGCAACTTTAGCTTTCGACTCGAGACAAAAACAGCGGAAAAGAGAGATCACCCTCATCAAGAGGTTCAACGGATTTGTCAAGGACGAGAAGCAGAAGCAGTACCTGCTCCGGGTGGTGGAACTCCATCTGAGGGCTCTACCTAAGCGCACCAAGAAAGAATGCGCCTCTTTCAAGCGTAATGGTGTTTGGTGATAAAAGTGCGCGACCTCTAAATGTCTTTTTATTTTGCTTTTAAGGGTGTCAATCGATTCAGTTTTACGTATAGAGCTGAGGGAAAGTCGATATGACTTCGTTCCATACCAACAAAATTTTACTATAGTGGGCTGAAACACCCTAATATATATATATATATATATATGTTGTGTTCATAGTGACAAATATAAGTTATAAGACAAACATCATTGTAACTTTTATATATATATATATATATATATATATATATATATATATATATATATATATATATATATATATATATATATATATATATATATATATGCCTATAGGCTTTAGGGTGGAGTGAAAAAAAAACAAAATTATTTGGATCGTTCCATAACATTGTTTTTCTGTTGCGCTAGGCCTTATGAAACTCAGAAGTGAAAGAATTTTGGAAATCGGACCACGGGAACATGAGCAATATCGAGCATTTATACTGGGATCTTTAAGAAACTTTTGGCGTTGCAGTCTCCATTGGAAAACTTTGGTGCTAGCGTACGGTGGTTTACGGGCTGGTTGTTAGAGCAGATTACGTGCGTTTTGAAGCGTGGTAATCACCCAAAACACATGGAAGAGGTGAAAATAGATCCCAGCTAGTGGATAGGTATATTTCAGCTGCAGTGGCGGATGCAAGTGGGGGGGGCAGGGGCTCAAATCCCCTCCCCGAGATATCTGAGTGCGTATAGTAGATGCAGAGCTGGACGCTGTCCGAGGTAGAGACAGGGGAGGCCCGAGCCCCTAGCCCCCCCCACCCAAATATGGTCCTGGATCTGCCACTTTTCTGTTGTGTATTAGACATGTGCAAGACTCATCGACGAATCTCTTTTAAGGCGAGTGCCAATGGCAACTGTAGCTGCCTGAGGCTAAGTTACCGGAAGCTAGTATGAGTTGCCACGGCATACCACCGGAGCAACGACCAATATCCCAGAAGATATGGCAGCTTAAGTTGCCACCAGATGCTCACAGCTTTCATGTTCAGTGCACACCTTAGCGAGATATCCGCAAATTGGAGGGATGAAAAAGGTAAAGTTTGGTGCCGAGACAAGTTACCGCTTGCAACACATTAGTTACTACAACATTTTCGCTGGTTTGGATTGTGACACACCCAAACACTGGGAAAAGACGGGGGAGGCAATATTAAGTGATCTTGTGTCGAGACAGTTTGTAAAACGTACCAGGTCGGCGGAAATGCAAATCGACATCTGTGTGTTTCTTTTCTGTATCAACACGAAAGGTGTTAATTGTGTGTCGTCGCTCTAAAAAGGCGAGAACAGAAGTATTTCTTGGACTTCCTAAGCATCTGTATTTAAAACCGAGAATGCCGAGGAATAGGAGTAGACCACTCAGGCGAGAGCTATGGGACAGAGATCTGATTGGCCCATCGGCCGAGCTTCCCGTTTGTTTCAGAGCTTCCAACATTGAGGGATGTCTTGCGCAAAGGTCGACTGATGAAAGAGAGATCAGCCGATTGGAGCGAGAAAAAATAGCATGTGAGATTTGTGAGAAAAATGACTCCTAATATGTATCGGCACTGCAATTAAAGGGAATGTGGGGCGCATCTACAGATACCCGTCCAACGGCAAAAAATGCGTAGAATCACAAAGAAGGTAGTTCATACTTAACTGTAGAGTGTTCCTTCATGTTTTAGCTATGAAATAAGACAGAAATCCAAGTATAAAACGCACTTCCACGACATTAATCAAAACGTAAACAATAACTACCGCATCGACACGTCCGCACGCTCCGAAGAAGAATTTAAAAGGAAATTGCGTGATGTTAGTTGTGAAAAATATGGGTAGAAATGAAAAAAACAAGAAATTAACTAGTTTGAACCACAGTTTGCTAATAAAATTTATTTTTTAAGAAAAATAAAACGTGACAATACATTTTTGAACGGCTATAAAGTTTATAAAATAGATTGAGAATATTTTGGCGGCAAATAGCAGAAAGTGCTGCCATTTTGTATTTGCGGTGATTCCAGTTGTTCGTTCCAGTCGTTTCAGGTTCAAAGCGGAAATGGAGGAGGTCAAAATAGACGACGTGGGTAGTTATGATGAATTATCGGTGGTGGCACAGAGAGTGGAGAGTGATCGATTTCTGGAAGATTTTTTGCGGGCAAACGGACTGATACGTAAGCACGGAAAATGCTGCAACGTAAGAATGCGTCGCTACAACGACAAGAGTTCATCGTGCGGATCGCGGGGGCGGTGTATCCGATGCCGCAAAACAAAAAGCGCCATGCTAGGAAGCTTCTTTGAAAAAAAGTAACAGACAGTATCGTTAGGTAAGTACAACCCAATCTGACCTAACCTAACCTAACCTGACCTAACCTAACCTAACCTGACCTAACCTGACCTGACCTGACCTGACCTGACCTAACCTAACCTAACCTAACCTAACCTAACCTAACCTAACCTAACCTAACCTAACCTAACCTAACCTAACCTAACCTAACCTAACCTAACCTAACCTAACCTAACCTAACCTAACCTAACCTAACCTAACCTAACCTAACCTAACCTAACCTAACCTAACCTAACCTAACCTAACCTAACCTAACCTAACCATGTTTTAGCGAGCCGGCCGGCGGCGCACCAAACCGAAATTTGGTACGCTTTCACAACGGTGCCTTACCCTGGTACAAAAGTACCAATTATTTAGTCAGTTGATAATCACCCAGCTGATGGTTTTCATAAGCTGACTGACGATCAGCTGCCATTTGTCTTTCGTCAATTCCGATGTTTTGTTTACTTACGGCGGTGGACGGCGCGCCATTACGACGTTGGGGTAAAGTAAGTGTTGACAATCGGAGTTTAAGTGGGAGTGGCGCTACGGGACCTTACTGAATGGAAAGAGGGTGTCTTGCTGATTCTGAAAATGTATCATTTCTATAGAAAATCTTTCGGGAAAGTGGACGTCTTATTTAAGATTAGCCGAATGTGGTACCTTTATAACGTGATTTTAACTGAGATAGCTAATTTGTAAAGGATGCCGGAAATCCGGTATTCAATATATGATTTGTCTTGAAACTCAAAGTTTCCGTGGATTAAAGCTAAAAACCTACCTGAAATGTAGCTCAAATCTACCCCAGCCAGGCGGACACAGTTGTCAGCTGTTGGTGTGACGATAGCGCTGACGTCACGCTGAGTAATCAGCCAATTGAAGCCCTTGAAGCCTTTTGGATATGGTAGTAGTTGCCATACCATGACGTCATCCGCAGGCAGAGGTTTATTTTTCACCCTAGAGGAGCATTTTAAAATCAAAATATTGAGCTCATTGTACATTTTTCAGAGAAATCAAGGACTTTTTATGATTTTCGGCTAAAAGTGCCCCTATATACACTAAATTCGTGGAACCAAGGTGGCACATTCTCTCTAAACTAGTGACCGAGGCGTCACGTTCCATGCTAGGGTTTGAGGGGCGCGACGGGTACATTAAGGCAGGCATCAAGTTTCACGAACTGATGCCAACATCTTATACGAAGCATGACATGAACCTATCCATGAAAAAAAATCGGTCGAGTGATTGCTGTGTCTTGTAATCGTACTGGATTCCCAGTCAATCCGTCACTACCACGGAAGGCCTCCAGCCATGCATTGACTATGTAGGCACTCAGACATTTCGAGGAAGGGGTTTGTGCCTCTGCCCCCTCCCTCTTACATCCGCCACTGCAACCAAAATATACCAATCCACTAGTTGGGATCTATATTCCACCTCCAACCTGTGTTTGGGGTGATCCCCACGCTTCAAAACGCACGTGATCTGCTCTAACATCTAGCGCTTAAACCACCGTACGCTAGCACCAAAGATTTCCAATGGAGACTGCAACGCCAAAAGTTTCTGAAACATCCATGCATAAATGCTCGATATTGCTCATGTTCCCGTGGTCCGATTTCCAAAAATGATTCGCTTCTGAGTTTCACAAAGCCTAGCGCAATATAAAAACAATGTTAAGGAACGATCCATATAGTTTGAATTTTTTCACTCCACCCTAATAGGCATGCATCGACCATGCTTTTTCGTGGATGCATGTGTTGGCATGGGCATTTGTAGTATTTCATGTTAATAAGAGTAGTGCTGCAGTGTAAGAAGGGTATCTCCAATGCATTGGCAATGAGAGATACCCTATTTTCTCTTGCACAGTGGAGGGGTCATGTGCTGAAATAGGTTCTGCAGAAAGTCATCACTTTTTTTAATTACTATGGTCGATGGTGGAAATTTATCTCAAATGCAAATTTTCTCCTTCTTTGTCTTGATGTAACTTTGTATCCCTTATGTATATTGTGTATGGTGAGGAGCGACATGTATGGTGATGGTGCTGATGGTAATTTTAAATGGTTTGAAAGTTTCAGCCTCAGCATGCTCAGAAGCCTGTTTAAGAAGAAGCTTTGGTGCTTTGCAACAAACTGAATGCTGAAATCATGGTGCCGTCAACTTTAAAAAGGATCAGGAAATCCTTACTGTTATCACTTGTTATTTGAACCTGGGTCAGCAGTAATGAAGCTATTGCTACATTCTTTGAAATATTCCAAACTGAGTGAGGCTTGAACCTTGGATACTGTTGGAGCACCTTACTGCCTTTTGCCTTTAAACTCTTTAATCTGCTTCCTTTAAAAAAACTTAAGCCTGCTTGTTGGTTGATCAGTTTTTTGTTCCTCTATGTACATTTTGTCATTCTGCTTACTTATTGACACCAGGGAAGCTGAATTATGAACTAAAACTAAGATGGATAGAGCTGTGAATAAAGTTAATTTCCTGTGTAAAAAGACCTGAACAATGACCATTGTTGTTTTGCACGATTTCTGTGTAATTTATGATGAGTTTGTCCCGCCATGTCATTGAAATCGTCCACATGGGTTTTCCTCTTGTGTTTCTACTTCCTTATTTGCTGCTAGATCCATCGAGAATTTAAATATGTTCGGAGGTTTGTGCAGCATCACCAAAAGGTGGGATTCTGTGCCGGCATTCGCTTCTCTAAGAAAATTATTGGCCAGCTCTCATACTTGGATCCAGGGGGGAGGCAGGCGTCTTTTCGATCGACCCTTGGCGCCCCTCTGTAATGTCGTTCCTTTGATGCGAAAATCGGGTGCCCATTGATAGGTTTTGGCGCCCTCCTGATAGGTTTTTTTCCGGCCAAAATATGTGCCCCTGGTCCGGATGGCGCCCTCCCTCCCCCTCCGACAATTCTGGATCCGTCTATGCCAGCTCGTTCATGAATTACTCAAATATCAAGCAGGTATTAGCAGAAATCATTATTATATGACTTAAACTTTATATAAATTCGCTGAAAAATGTCTATGGCCGGCGGCACGATTCAATCTTGATTCAACCCACAGCCTCACTCAACCATCCTCTTTCTGCCATTGCTTAGATGGTATGGATGAAAGTGGTAATATGATCTTAGATAGTTAATAATCGAGTCTGCAGGCTAGGGTGTTTCATTGTTCCAAAATGCAATATTTCGACGCATATCGATGTTCCCCTCAAACCTCATCTGCTTACAAGCTTCTGTGCGAAATTTCCATGAATTTCGATGATATTTAGAGGTCGTGCACTTTTGCAGCTTTTTTATCAAATGTATTCAAATGTACACATAAGCGTAGGAACGTCCAGAATATTGGGGAGACCAAGGTGCATTTCGAAGTCATTTCTTTCCAGTCAACGCCATAGGGTTAATGGTCAAGAACCAAGAATATTGGGGGGCATGGCCCCCTGTCCCCCCCCTCCTGTTCCTACGTCTATGAATGTACACATTTCTACACTGATACTGGCGCTGGTTTTCTTTTGCTTGGTTTTCTATTTCACATCTGAAATATTCTTCAAATTAAGTAAAGCGTTTATTACTGCACAATGACTAGCCTGAGTATAAAACCCGACCGGTTTCGGGAGCATCCCGCCCCCGTTTTCAAGGGAGATAAAGATAACACTATGACATGAACCTAACTAAGCGAAAAACACGAAGACTGGGTACACTTTGAAATAACAATCTTAGCTATGAACATGACGAATCATTTTAGAATTATTAGCTCTATACACGTGTTATTTTTCAATTCAATCTCTTGTTTGGCTGGCATTTTAAGAGGTCCAAAAATTCAGAGAAGATGGTAACTTTGCCGATATTTCTATTCATTTTTGGTTCCGTTTTGGTTTGGGTGTAAACTGCCTCTTTTATGTCCCGCTGTTTTTGTCTTGAGTCGAAAGTTAAAGTCGTTGTGGCGTCCCATTTGATATAATGATCCTTCTTGAATTAATGTTCCGCTGTGGCCTCCGCTGCTCTCTCGTCAATTGACCCTCGGATTAGTTTTTGTCGAGATTTTCGGTGTTCGTCTTGTCGGACTTCCATCATCCTTTTGCTTTCTCCAATGTATGCTTTTTGACAGTCATTACATTCCATCGTGTATGCTGGGCCTGGTTTTTTCCGGTTGTCTACCCTGTCCTTTGGTTTGACTAGTAATTGTTTGATCGTTTGATGTGGCTTAAAATGTTCTTACGTTGAATTTAGAACATATGCGTCGAATCTGTTGCGATACTCCTTCTACATATGGGAAGGATCATTATATCAAATGGGACGCCACAACGACTTTAACTTTCGACTCAAAACAAAAACAGCGGGAAAGGAAGATCGCCCTTATCAAGAGGTTCAACGGATTCGTCAAGGACGAGAAGCAGAAGCAGTACCTGCTCCGGGTGGTGGAACTCCATCGGAGGGCTCTCTACCCAAGCGCACTAAGAAAGAATGCGCCTCTTTCAAGTGTAATGGTTTTTGGTGATAAAAGTGCGCGACCTCTAAATGTCCTTTTATTTTGCTTTTAAGGGTGTCAATCGATTCAGTTTTACGCATAGAGCTGGGGGAAAGTCGATATGACTTCGTTGCAAACAAACAAAATTTTACTCTAGTGGGCTGAAACAGCCTACTGCAGGCGTCTGCAAATAGTCTCGTCTAATATGAATGCAGACGTTTTCTCCGGGTTTGTTCCTCTCTCGATAATTTAATGCAATTTTCCATATCGAAGCAACGTTAATTACTATACTTTTGGAATTTGCCCGTTTTATTCTTGTAGGCAGACAGGAAACACGAACTTTACTGATTCTTCTCCTATTTTAAACCCCACTCAGATTGAAACACATTTTAAATTAATGTCAATTGCCTGCTGTCATATCTACCCGCCGCTTTGAATAAGCGTTACTGTTTACTTGCCCTTTCAGGAAGTTTTCGCTGCTGGGATGCTCAGGAGGCGATGTGTAACTGGCATTCGAGTTTGCAAACAAAGCCTGCAAGAAGTTTTCGTAACTGAAGAAAAGAGCACATTCAGTCTATTAGTGTCGTCTGTACAATTTAGGCTGTGAAAATTCGCATAGTTCTATGGACAACATTTCAACAATATAAGAAGGTAATTTTTTTTTACTACAACTAACACGTGGGTGGAACCGTGCCATTTTGTTTTCGCTACAGTTCTGAGCTTGAACCACTGCGTTGCAGTTCTGCATTCCACAGAGTGTTGATCACGACGCGTGGAGGTTAGTCTAGTCGTGGAGAAGAAACGAAGATTAGATCATTCTAGCTAAGTGCAACAAATAGCAAAGAGCTTTTGAATTGCCTCAATGGACCGGATATGAATCGTTTATATACCTATCTTTGTCCGGCATCCAGGGCGTGTCAAGGATTTTCTACAAGAGCCCGGATCCACAGTGGTGAGGTAGTGATAACCTATATTTTCACTTGAATTAAGCATATCCAATAGTATTCCAGCACAGATATCGAATGTGTCCTTTTCCGAACAGTTAAGGGATTTCAACCCCCCCCAACCCCGTAGCGATGCTTTTGTTAGCCACTCTCGGGATATAGATAGGTCATTCCAGGACAAATCGTCCAGGTAGGAAAAAGCCCAACATGACCCACTCCTCAGATTTCCACCAAACTTTTACTCAAGGCCCTCTATACAAAAGAACAATTGGGCCTATTTTCAGGTCAAAAGGTCAAAGAGGTCACCAGATAGAGGTCATGAAGTTTTCAAAGCTAACACAAACATTGAATCAGAAATAATTTCATCTCTTAAAAGTGGCTGATCCAAATTAATTTGTATGGATATCGCCGGATAGAAGATACCTACATCGGTTCATATAAGAAAAAATAAAAAACTTCCTTCAGGTCAAGTTTTAACCTCATGACCTTGTGATCTCCTCTTTAAATCTAAAATTTAAAAGAAATATGATAATTTTTCACTGGGTGCTCCTCAGGGTATAAGCTAACCAATGGTGGGTGTTCATTGTTTAAATCAGATTTAGTAACAAGTCACAGAGGCCATCAGCTAGATAAAGTTATCGTTTTGGCCTTGAACGGTTCTCCGGCCACCTCAGAAAAATAGGTGGGGGCTGGCCTCCGAGACCCCTCCAGTGCGCGTGTTAAGAAAGTTGTGCAGTGCCTCAAAGAGGTGATCCGCGGTGATGAGTGGAAATGATGCAGTGGTACGCGGATATGAAAGAGGAAAAGTTGCGAAGTGTAAAACGAGGAGGCCTTAGACAAAAACATACACCTAGTGATGTTTGTGCAAAGAGGAACTAAATTATTGTAGTAATTGAAGGCTGATTCAAGTATTGTTCCAGATTAGAGTGCAAATTAAAGGTACCTATTTCGATTATTAGAAGTAATTATGAAAACAAATAATTAAAACACTCCGTTGCAGTGCATGTTTTTAGAGTGTATATTAATCAGCCTAATCAGAGTAAACTGACCTCAAACGCTCGATGAGAATAAACTGGGTTGTTTTTTTAATCGGTATTTCTTTTCAGCAGCAATGTAATATTGAACGCGGGCTCATTTCGCACCTTGCAAAGATTTTTCTACGCCAGGAATTTCACATTTTAATCTATTTTTACTCCCTCACTTCCAGTTTAAACTGTTCCGGTTTAGCTGACAATCTTTTACTCCAGTGGTATAATAATTTTCCCTCAAAACACTTGCATTTTTGCATAACATCGGTGTAAAATGGGTTGTGCAATAATGCTGAAAAGAGGAGTTGATTTTGGCACCGTAAAAATAATCCTAAAATGGCGTACTTTTTGGTAGTTGATATTTTCATCACCCACGGGAAGGGATTTTATTATTCCTGTTTCATGGCATTTTACGCTTCTCAATCTAAGAATATCAGGTTTAAGATATTCGCGGAAAGAAGAGTGGATTTTGACACCGTAGAAAAATCTAATTTCTGGCGTACTTTTTCAGTGTATAGTGAGATTACTGCACTCATTCTTTTCTGTAACGTTGATAAGTTGTTGCTTGGCCTTTCTCATCGATTCATTGATGTTGAAAATTGGGATAAATCATATATTCGGCCAAACCCCTTCGTCAGAATCATCAAACTGGCTCCCGATAAACATTTCCAACAGGGAAAGAGTTAGAGACGCCATATGACCCTGACAGATGGTGCGTCGATAAGCCCCAAAAATTATTGACTAGTTTTTGCACGACATTCCCCAGAGGATTTTGACAGCAACATCCACACATCATAGTAGGTATGTATGCACGTAAAAGCTTGTCTCAATTTAGACTATAAACCACTTGCGTTCGATATTTTAGGAATTTACTTACCTTGCCACACTCATTAAAGGGAATGTGGCACCTTGGTCGGATCCTGGAATTTAGTGTAATTAGGCGTACTTTTAGTAAAAAATAATGAAACCACTTACGATTTCTCTGAAAAATGTACAATAAGCTCAATATTTGGTTTTTAAAAATCCTCCTCTAGAAAAAGAAATAAATATCAGCCTGTGGATGATGTCACGATCTGGCAACCACTACCATACTTAAACGCTTCAAGGGCTTCGATTGGCTGTTGCTCATCGTGACGTCAGCATATGTCGTCACACCAGTAGCTCACAACAATGGCCGCCGGTGACGGGGGGCTGAGGGGGGCTGGTGTCAGGTAGCTTTTAGCTTTTTTCTACGGAAATATCGAGTTCCAAGACAAATGAAATATGGAGTACTGGGTTTTCCGACCTGCTTTACAACTTGGCTATCTCAGTTAAAATCACGTTGTGAAGGTGCCACATTCCCTTTAAGAAAAATAAGAAAATAGTTTATCGGTCAAATATCTAAATTTTTTCTTTTTGTCGTGTTTGGCCACGCGATTTCTCCTGTTGGTACTTTCTTGGAATCTGGCCTTTTTTGGCCCTTTTTCTAGTAGCTGGCATCTAGGCTATTTTTGGTTTGTCTCTTGTATAAATATGACTTCTTTTGGCCTTCTCTGCTCTTGAAAAGATGTTCTGACGCCGAAAAAGGAAAAGAACAGCAAAAAACTAGTATGGTGGTGAGAGGGAGGGACAGAACTTTGTAAAAAATACGATCCAAAAAATGACGGCCACCAAACACCGGACGCGAGGCATGTGATACTATAGGCGCCCTTTGGGTGAAAAATTGGCGGCAAAGTGCATCCTCTGAGGCTCCACCCTCCCCCAATTATCAAAATCCTAGATCCACCACTGTTCGAGAGAAAAATTCACAGTTGGAAAAACATGAAAAATGTTAAATGTTAGCGGGGAATGGTGGGACCAAGGCCGTTAAATGTAAAGGTAGAACGCTCCGCTCTCAAAAAATGGTAACCTCTTTTTTTAGAGATTTTTACGTTTGGGACGTCAGCGATTGCTCTCGAGGTAGAGCCGCCCATTCATTCCATGTTAATCGGCTACGGATCATGGACTGTTTGTACGGTTTCAAGATGCATCTGGCGAGGGGTAGACCCAGAATTAATTACCTCACGTCCACAAAAAAACAGTATTATTGCCTTAACACGCAACCTATCTGCTGAGCCCCGTCATCTACAATACAGAACGGCAATGCGTTGCTAGGCATCTCTAGGCCATTGCTGACGTCATCGTCATGGTGAATGCCAGATTTGAGGTTGCCACTTTTGGCATATGCTAAAAAACCGGAGCGCAACCCCCTGGGTGTGACCAAGACAATTGATGATACTAAAACATTTTCTGGTTCTGTGGATAAAATCATTTGATGGCCACGCGGGATTGGAAGGGCACTCCTGGCTTCCTATTAAATGGGTAGTGTACTAAAAAAAGATACTGCGTCAAGTCAATATCAAACCGTCAACAATTAGTTTTAAACGGTGATACAGGTAGCTTTTCTGGTCGTTTTAGCCTCAAATCTGGGTTTTGTGGTATTTATTGGGCCATTTTGTGAAAAATGACCCTTTTTGGACGTTTTTATAACACCGTTTGGCCTTTCTCCGCCGAAAAAACTGGCAGCCCTGGGCAGCATCTTTAATCTTTAGAAGATGGAAGAACACAAAAATTGGGAAACATTTTTTTAACACTGACGCCTCTAAGTTTTATTCCCCCGACCCCCGCCTCCAAATGGGGTCTTGATCCCCTAAACACACTATAATTGCCAGCACAAGAAATGCCCCCCCCACTGATTTTTCCTTAAAAAATGCCCTGTTCTCACCCCTCTCCTCCCCAGGATGTGAGAATCGGCGCCCACCGATATGATTTGGCGCCCACCTCATAGTTTTTTGGTCAAAAGTGGCACCCTCCTGGTCTGGATGGTGCCAACCCGGAAAGGTGCCCCGATCGGCTATCCTGGATCCGCCTATGATTCAGGGGCGCAGATGATCGATAGGAGGGGCACCTGCCCCTTTAGTTGACCCCCGATCTGTATGGTGATGGGAACATGTCTGCCTGACTGCCGCAAAAAATTGGTAACGATCAAATAATTTCAATCAAATATTTAACTTCTGTACCTAAACACACGTAAAATAACGATCGTAGCTCATATACCGTGAGAAAAGAAACATTAGAGAACAAACTTTTCCCGAACACGTTCCCCGAACGCGACTCTCTCTCTCTAGGGCCTTGAACGCGGCCATGCTGCTCCCAGAATACTGTCCGATGATTGGTTCTTGGCTATGACGTAGGCAGTGACGTCAAGCGGGCAAGTCCTGCATAAATCACCGACCTCAAAATTCGCTCGTGCATATGGAAGCCTTTAAAAAATCCCTCCAGACAAATCTAGAGACCGAAAAGACGGGATCTAGAGGCTTGGGTGTCTTTTGAAAAAACCGACCCTGGAGGTCGGTTTTTTCAAAAAGACGCCCAAGATCTTGGGATATTTCCAAAATATATATATCCATTAATTTAGACTTATATATTGAATTTAATGCCAGGAAAAGCTCAGAATCAAGATATTTAGGGTCATTGCTTTCAATTTTGGGTAAGCATATTTCTCAAACTTCTATAGTTTCACTGAAATGAACGCTGGTTTTTTTTTTGCTTAGGAAATGTAAAAAAACTACCAAAAGACACCCAAGGTTGATTTCGATTTATTCACGTTGTGAAAACGGCTATTCTATCCGAAAAACCAGACGGGGGGAGGGGTGGGTACCCTCCTCCCGTCAATGCGCGTGTTAAAACGATTAATTAATCTCGAGACACATTAATCTCGGGATTAACACATTTCATCTCAAAGAGCCACCCTTGTTTTTTATTGGGTCGGTTTCTGGTTCCTGGTTTGCACCAAAACCGGTCAGGCTTCAAGAATGGCCTTCAGCAAAAGACACAAAAGACATTTTCGAATGGCAAACAGCGTGTCCCGGTGGTAAAAAAACAGAGGAAATGGTCTCCAACAGAGGTAAATCCGACGGACTGAGAACCATTGGAGGGAGCTGGAGACAAGCCGGTCCCAATTTGGTACGCCCGTCAGATTAGAAAAATATTTGGGGCTAATATTCCCCTTCCCTCAACTACCCGGACGGAGGGATAACCAGAAGACTTGTCCTTATAATAGCTTCTTCATCCCATAGGAGGATCCAGGAGGGCAAAGGGGGCACGTGTCCCCCCTCTCTGATCGACTCTCGGTGAACCCTAAAATTTCGCGTCCCATCCCCTCCCCCAAGGATGCGAAAATCGGCGCACACCGATAGGATTTAGCATCCATCTGATAAGTTTTGCCGGTCAAAAGTGGCGCCCCCTCTGGTCCGGATGGTGCCCTCCCCGGAAGTTACCCCCCCGATCGGCAATCATGGATCTGAATATGCTTCATCCATTTGTACGCATGAACAATCAAGAAGAAAATCAGAAAAATTGTTTTTACAGTAAAAACTTGCACTACCTAGATTCGAACCCGTATTACCTGTGTGAGAGTCGGGAATGGAGGCCACTTTACCAGTCCCGGTGTACGACACCTGGCCGAGTTTAAAACTTTCCTGATTAGTTTTCTAAAGCCGAATGTTTTAAACAAACTAATGTAATTTGCGTATTTTTGAGGCTTAACAAAAATAAACTGAATACTAATACAATATAAAAATATTTTCTACGGCAAAAAATCATTTCTAGAACTTAAAACTTTGATAGATAGAATAGAGGTGAAGAGCAGGTTACAGCCTATTATTGATATTGTTAACAAATTTGAATAACTGTTGAGTGACCTCCCAAAATTTAGCAGAAGATAAAAATGATTGACGGTACCAGAATCAGGATTTTTCAAATATTAAGAAACCACAATAAAAATTTTTGCGACAATGTCCCCCACAGAGGTCCAGATTTGTATTAACAAAACGTTCAATTTTGACGTCCACACAGGTGTGCTGTCCTCTCAGTTATAGTAAATCTCTATGAGAATAGGTAAGTTATGTGATGATTTCTCGTGAGAAATTCTTTCGACCTCTGCCCTTGCAACAATTATTATATAATAAGATTTAAGCTTACCTATTCGGAGAATTGAGAGTAGCAGAAATGCAAACCACGCCTAAGATTTTCACCCTACACTGGATCGGTTTAAAACCTCAAGAATATTTGGCGATTCTGCCAGAACATTGATGGCGGTACTATCTGGGCGATAAGGAGGGCCTCCAGGATGGCAAGGCGCCTCTTGTCCTTGGCTCGGCCCATGATGGTCGTTTGGTCCACTAGGTCCTTTCTTGTGAGGTCTGTTTTGAGCTTGTGCTTGTCGTGTTGTTTAATCGATCCAGGCTGGAAATGCATTGTGAGTCTTCTTGAGATGGTAGTGGTTGTCATACCAATGTAGCACATGTATTTTCGACGCAGCCTTCGTGAGTAGGGGAGACCGGGGCTAGTTGAACTTGATTTTTGTTTTGGTCGCATATTTCAGAGATGGCTAAAGGTAGGACTTCGTTGTGCCATTGCTGGAAAGCCTATTCTTCTGGCTTTCAAGTGATACGTGTGCCACCGTTTGAATGTTGTCTCCGTGTGAGATATTTGATCATTAATAGGTCAAAGTCAAATGGCTCAACTCGCCCCGTGTCGGTGTAAGTTGAGCCACGCTCCAGGGTACGTTGAGCCGCTTAATGAGAGTATGTCCTAATTTTCCATGTTTATTACCAAAACACCAAATGTTCTCACTTTCAGTCACTGGTACTGTTTTTACACGCAAACGTTGGGGAATCACCCGTACAAAGACGGTGGGCCCATCCACGGCACTCCTGGTACCTAGGCACCTACTGTACCCATTGCTCAACCGGGCGGCTGTTTGAGAAAGTGTCGCAGCACACCAGGCATAGTGTCTCATTTTCATCGCTGAACTCTTCAACATCCTTTCAAAGCTTCCTCCTAACATTTATTTGCTTCCTTGTGTTGTTATTGCACCCGTCTTGCATTTGTTTCTTGCCTTTGCCATCTGTTGTACCTCTGTTATTTGCTGGTGTTCTTTTACTTCTTTTCCGCCTCCTCTTCCAGCAAACTTATTTTTTGGTATATCCGTCAACACTGCTGCTTTCCTGTGATGCAAGGCTCTCTTCCTCGGCCTCAGCTCTTTAGGCAGCGGGCAGATTGCTGCAGGCGAGAACTTATCAGGACAGTAGGGCAGGTTTAGGACAGGATCAGTATCACCGTCAGGGTCAGGGCAGACTGCTGCTTATTGAATAGTCCGGGAAGATTCTGCTGCGTGTACGGTTCAGGCCATCTGCGGGGAGGTCCGGCTCTGCTACCGATGGTACAGGGAGGCTCTGCTGAAGATCCGGTTCAGGACTAGGGGCATTCGTTGATCTTCCAGGCATGCTGGACCCTGCTGGATTTTCAGGCGCTGAGATGTTCAGTAGACTTCCTGATATTTCAAGGACCTACTAAGGGCTTTTCACAAGTCAATCCGTCAGTTGGGCCGGTGTCCGCTGGGGTTCGGTTATAGGCCCAGAGGCACCACCTGACGTTCCAGGCATGCTGGACCCACTAGCAGATCCAGAAGAGGGGGGTGTAAGGGGCTATGTCCCCCCAAATAGCGAAAATATGGCCGATTTTCTTAAAAAAAAACTATCTTTTTACTATTTTCCCGAGTTGCCTCCCCCAAACGGCGCTCCTGCGTCCGCCAGTGGCTGGGTACTGCTGGAAGTCTGGGCGGAATCACGGAACAGTGTTTATTTGAGAAAACGGGAAAAACCGGAACAAAGAGGGTACCATTTGAACGTTTTGCGGGAAAGGCCAAGGCCCCTGCATCCCCTAGAGTTGGAGGGGCTTTAAAGGAAGAGGAGGGCCCAAGACCAGCGCTGGAAGCTCTTCTCCATTATTGGTCGGCCTAATAGCAGGTCAGGGGGCAGGTAATCGGACATTAAATCACTTAAGTGTTTTGAAAATAAACGAGAAAAATCAGAAGCTGGTGGTAAATGTCTTTTTCCCTTCGCCAATGAGTCGACCCGATAGCAGACATTTTAGGAGACAACTGCCCGGGCTGAATAGCGTCGCCAACTATATCCCTGTTGGAAGGTTTCTCGGAAGCCAGCTTGCTCTTTGATCAGGGAAGCCGCCCAGTCTTGAACACGGGTTAGCCGCATGGAAAGTGGCGTGCTATCCACTACACCACCGTGCCCCATTAGTTTGGGGGGGAATTGAGGTATTCCATGTTTTTGTTTCTCCGGGGCGCGTTGATCATGGTTCAAGATACCCCAACACCCTCGTGGCTCACCTTACCCCGAGACCCCGCCGCAACTCCGGAGGCAGCTGACGCAGAAAGTGTGTGATCAGTTCTCATAGTTTTCGGCCCAAATAAGGCGTAAATACCTGCATTCAACTCCTTCAGTAGGGCTAATCCTTATCTCTAATATCCACAGTGGTATTATAAAATGTTTGAAAAAAGTAAAATTCACTTTTGCTATGAAAAAAACAGGCTTTTTTGTCTCCAAACCGCTACCGACCAGATACCACGACGGTTTCCTGCTGAAAGACGGAAAGCGGTTGCGCGCATGCGCTGTTATGATTACAGCGCAATCTCTTCGGAAACAGCGGAGTTATCGCGAGTGTCTCAACATGCCCCTGGCTGCAACTAGCCCCGGTCTCCCCTACATTCATACTTGTATACCACATTGGTTTGCTTTAGCTTGTCCTTACTTTTGTTGATATTGTTCTGAATAAGTATGTTGCACACCTCACCGCTTCTGTAGTATATGACGATGTTTAGACCGGTGTCATTGTTGGTGCAGGTTACGTTATTTTTGATGATTTTACGGATGGCTCGTTCGTCGTTTTGTGTACGATGGTGCCATTTGATTTTGGTAATATACCTTCAGGGTCTGGGTGTCACTTTTGGCTGTTTTTTGTGATCTAATCTTGCTGTGAAAGTACTTTTTGGATAGCGGATATTGGCTATTTTTTTAGATGGGATATTGGGTCACTGTTTTTGTAGCCGTTGTTGACGGGTTGTTTTTCCCTCTATAGCTCTTGGTGAACAGACTTCCAGTCCGGACAGTGTGACACGGCTCGCCGGATGAAGGCGTTTATCACCGCCCGCCGATACCGACCCGGGCACTCACTGGCTGCATTCGTGCAGTCTCCTGTGTTTATTGGTTTTCGGTATACTTTTGTCTGAATCCGTCCATCATCTTCCGAAGCCATCAAGTCTACATCCAAAAGGCAATACGGTTATCGATACTCAATTCCTTGGTGATTTTCAGGCAGCTTGCGGCCTCCATTTGCTGTTTCACCAGCCCCAGGTGTTCTTCGTTTTAAACATCTATTGAAATGTCATAAACGAATCGACAGTACAGCGTAGGTTTCAGTTCGCTGTTTTCGAGAATTTTCTTTTCGAGATGTCCCATGTACAATGCACATGTTTGCAAAGAGACAGGCCAACGGGGGAGCCCATCGCTACGCCGTCTCTTTGTTCGTACATTTTCTTACTTGGCACTCTGAAAACAGCTTTCTTGATGCAGGTGTTTAGAAGTCTTACCAGTATCATTGGTGGAATTTTAACGGGATTTAACATTTCGATTTGCGTTGCGCAGCCTCATTGTCATTGCAGGCATTGCCAGACCGTATGCAGAAATGGCTGCAGCGACCGTCGCCTGGCGCCGTGCGGGCCGGCCACTTCCTTGATGATATCTCCGGCTACGCACGTCAGCTGCTGCCGCGCCAGCTTATCCGGGTTCGTGCGTTAGTGGAGCCAGGCCCGGACCGCGTGACTAAGGGCCGCTGCCTACCACCAACAGAGGAGCTCGATATACAGTCCCTCGCCAGGCCAGTCTGTGATATCCGCATAGAACAGTTCTTCACGTAGGCTTGAACTTTAAGGACTGATAGCCCTGGGAGTTATTGGATACCCGATCCCGACCGGTCCGGTATGACGTGTTCGGTCCCGCTTCCACACTCGGTATGTCTTGGGCCGTTCTGTGGCGTCCCGTATATACCACGCTTCCTAAATGTTTGCGTGAACAGGAACATGCGTGTCGGAATAGGGAGGAACAGGAAAATGCGTGTCGGAATAGGGAGGAACAGGAACATGCGTGTTGGAATAGGGAGGAACAGGAACATGCGTGTCGGAATAGGGAGGAACAGGAACATGCGTGTCGGAATAGGGAGGAACAGGAACACGCGTGTCGGAATAGGGAGGAACAGGAACATGCGTGTCGAAATAGGGAGCAACAGGAACATGCGTGTCGGAATAGGGAGGAACAGGAACATGCGTGTCGGAATAGGGAGGAACAGGAACATGCGTGTCGGAATAGGGAGGAACAGGAACATGCGTGTCGGAATAGGGAGGAAAAGGAACATGCGTGTCGGAATAGGGAGGAAAAGGAACATGCGTGTCGGAATAAGGAGGAACAGGAACATGCGTGTCGGAATAGGGAGGACCAAGAACATGTGTGTCGGAATAGGGAGGAACAGGAACATGCGTGTCGGAATAGGGAGGACCAAGAACATGCGTGTCGGAATAGGGAGGAACAGTAACATGCGTGTCGGAATAGGGAGGAACAGGAACAGTGTGTGTGTGTGTGTGTGTGTGTGTGTGTGTGTGTGTGTGTGTGTGTGTGTGTGTGTGTGTGTGTGTGTGTGTGTGTGTGTGTGTGTGTGTGTGTGTGTGTGTGTGTGTGTGTGTGTGTGTGTGTGTGTGTGTGTGTGTGTGTGTGTGTGTGTGTGTGTGTGTGTGTGTGTGTGTGTGTGTGTGTGTGTGTGTGTGTGTGTGTGTGTGTGTGTGTGTGTGTGTGTGTGTGTGTGTGTGTGTGTGTATCAGATTAGTGCAGATGATCAAACAAAGGTAGAAAGCAAAACATAAACCGCCAACAAAGAAGCAACACTCCTGGAAACAGCAAAAACAAAGGAAAAACGAAAAACGCAATATCGAACAGAAAGACTCACAGGGACATAACAAAAACGAGAAAAGCCGACACAAAACAAATCAAACGAACTGAGCAGAAATATAATGCCAAGACACACTTGTAAGCAAATTAAAATTAAGAGCAACAAAGCAGACAGGAACAAATACAGATTAACACAGTTAATTTATAAGTAGATAAGTAGATAAGTAGAGGGCCCACACATGTTGAGTATGTTTAATCTCAGAGCACCATTAATAACTGAAATTAAGAAGGAACAAACATAAGAAATATAGACAAGCACTTCAGCGGTAAAAGAAACTATCACAACTCAAAGAACATTTAAACCGAGCATGCGATCAGTGATAGCACAATTATTAGCCTAATGAAATCAAACCGAAGCCAAATACAAAAACATAACGAAACAAGAAGCAAATAAGCAGAAAAAGAAGTGTTCAGCCAGACCAAAAATAAGACACTATTGAAATCAGACCAACGAAAAGAACAAAAAACAAAAATACGACAAACAGAAAAGAACAGACAAAAACTCGCAGGAAGACAAAACAATAATGCAAATAAACTTGTCAGAACATTGACGTTTGACCCCCTAGCCGGTATGAAGTAGTTGTTTGAGAGCATCAGAAAGTGTGATGCTGAGTTTCGGACGTTGGCCGAACAGGCTTGTGATCGAACGCGTTATCATTTCAAGAAACATTCAAGGGAAGTGGACGTCATTTCCGTGCTGATACATAGTGAAACTCTATAATATTCCTACCTAACTAATTAAACTACAAACCACTGAAGCATTTCAAGTAAACGAGCCCGAAAAAACGACTGGTTGCGGTCCATAAACAACGAGCCCGAAAAACGACTGGTTGCGGTCCAGAACAACGAGCCCGAAAAACGACTGGTTGCGGTGCATAAACATTCTGCAAGGCTTGGCGGACACTGCAAAAGGTTTTTAGTTTCTACGGCATGCGATCCTACGGCGCCCATAGCACTAGATCAAATACGTAAATAGGACATTTCCGCACGAGCTTCCACAAGTCAGGTGGTAAAACAGGTCAGGTTGTGTATATTGTATCAGAAGATTATATAAAAAGAAATTAATTAAATACATAAAATACAATATAAATACTGAAAAAATGACTTCAGCACTTTTACAAGACATACTAAGGTCACCGACTAGGTAAAATGAAAATTGACGTGATGTAAAAACTGAAATACTATTAGAATGAATATATGACATTAAAACTAACGCGCCTCAGATATGACATGATGCTAGTGATATTCACAGAAGCATGCTCCCCCACAACGCTCACAGTCCAGATATCCCCAGGATGCTCACTGCCCCGGGAGACGGCAGTGACGAACCAGGGGTGACAGTGATCAGCCAAGGGCGGCAGCTATCAGTCAGCAGGCGGCAGTCATCCGTCAGGGGGCGGCAGTGATCGGCCAGGGGGTAGTTATCAGTCAGGAGGAAGTTATCCGTCAGGGGGCGGCAGTGATCAGCCAGGGGGCGGCAATATCAGTTAGGTGGCGGCAGTTATCAGCCAGGGGCGGCAGTGCTTAGGCAAGGGCGGCAGTTATCAGCCAGGGGGTGGTATTTATCAGCCAGTGGGCGGCAGTTATCAGTCAGGGGCGGCACTGATCAGCCAGGAGCGGCAGTGTTCAGCCAGGGGGTCGCAGTTACCAGCTAGGGAGCGGCAGTATCATTCAGGGGACGGCAGCGATCAGCCAGGGGGCGGCAGTAATCAACCAGGGGGCGGCAGTTATCAGTCAGGGGGCGGAAGCGATCAGCCAGGGGGCGGCAGTGATAAGCTTGGGGCGGCATTTAGCAGTCAGGGGCGGTACTTATCCGTCAGGGGTGGCAGTGATCAGGCAGGGTCGGCAGTTATCAGCCAGGGGCCGGCAGTTATCAGTCAGGGGGCGGCAGTTATAAGTCAGATGACGGCGGTAATCAGCCAGGGGGCGGAATTTAATGAACCACGGGCGACAGCGATTAGCCAAGGGGGCGACTGTGACGAACCATGGGCGGCAGAGATCAGCCGGGGGCGGCAGTGTGACCAGGGGCGGCAGTGACCAGCAATCTGATCAGTGCTGAGCCAAAGGCAGCAGTAATCATCCGGGGGGGCGGCAGTGATTAACTGTTGGTGGCAGTGGCGGCACGAATCATGGCAGAAGTGATGAGATAGGGATGGCACTGTTCAGAGCAGCGGTGATAAGCCAGGGGCGGCACATGTATTGGGGGTGCTCAACACATGATTGGGGGTGCTCAAATTAGGATTGGGGGTGCTCAGGCACCCCCAAAGAGATAGAAAATTACACCCCTGTGCTCAGCCACAAACTCCATCCAGCCCAATTTATAAAAAGTTGAATATCATGAAGTTTTCAGATATTGTCAAACAACAGAAATTACTTGTACTTCATAACCACATTCAGGGGCGTCTTCCGCAGATTTATGCCAATATCTTTGAGCTGATCCACTTTACAAGACCTACACGCCACACAATGCATTTTCATGAACCGTTTGCTGAAACTGTATACAGAACATTTGAACCTTCAATTACTTGTCCAAAAATTTGGAATGATGTCATTGCCAGACGAATTCCAAGCATTTAAGACATCCCACTATCTTTACATTTTTTTCAAAACTGTCATTAAACAAATATTTATCAGCTCATACTGATTTCCAATATGGTCTTGGGATTTTGGATATACTTCGGTATTTAATGGGTTCTCTGGTATTGTGATAGTCCTTAACATCGGTCCCATTATGGGGGTTTCTTGCG
The DNA here is from genome assembly GCA_034440635.1 of Lepas anatifera. NCBI lineage: Eukaryota > Metazoa > Arthropoda > Thecostraca > Lepadidae > Lepas > Lepas anatifera. Next base: position 374,276 of record JAOTON010000551.1, read on the forward strand.
CTCTCACTGATAGTTTTTTTCTGTATCTATCTGTAGAGAATTGCCCCTTTCTGGTCACTCACCTAGAAAAATTGGAATGTAAATCCGACACGACTAAAAAATCCAAAGATTTCTAATTTAGCGTAAAATATACTCGCAAACAGCCATAAAGCTTAGCTCACAATGGTTTCATATTTGGATTAATGGCCTCCACTGATTTGAGTTGACCTCTGTTTCTGGTGATTGCCTGATCGCTACCGCCGGCTATTGCCTGGTTCAATATAGTAAATCAGACTAACCAGGGGTAATTCTATGGTATTTCTATAGGTATTCCAAAGGTATGATTTCTATAGTCTAGTCGTAGGTATCATATGTATTTTTCTCTGGTCTAGTCAGTAGTCATATCTCTTTTTCGTATATGTTTCTCGCTTGATGATAGCATCTATCGTGTTCTTTCTTCTTTACTGTCATGAAATATAGTACAAGGAACTATTACAAGGCCAGTTCCTTGCCTGTTCCTTGTCCAGTCTCACTTTATTTCTAACTAGATTGTTAACGGATCTCCCATTACTCCAGCTCTTTCTTATGCCTTTCCGACCAGCCTCGATCCAACTGAGCCAGCTCTCTCTCTCTCTCACTCTCTCTCTCTACTCTCTCTCTCTCCCTCTCTCTCTCTCTCTCTCTCTCCCTCTCACTCTCTCTCTCCCTTTCACTCTCTCTCTCTCCCTCTCCCTCTCACTCTCACTCTCTCTCTCTCTCTCAATATTTATTTTTTCAATTTATTGTTTAATTTTTTATTCACTCAATTTATTCAATTTATTCACTATTTTTTATTTTCTTTTGTCTTTTTTGTCACTTCGGTCCATACATGTATCATTCTCTTTTTATAACTATCTCATGCTCACTCTTTTCGTTCTGTTATCTTTCACTATCTCTAAATATTTGGGCCCACATATGTTGCGTAGATAAAAGATGTTCCTATAGGATGTTTTGAAATGTTTAGGTGCTCCTCTCCGCACCTCATGTAAAGTGCCTCCTGTAAAGGCCACCTGGAGGTTGTTGCTGACGAAGACGCTGTGGAAAATGTCTACAGGGTGTGTTGAAATGCTTAGGTGTCCTCTCTACACCTTGTGTCAAGTGCCCACGTAAAGATCTCCTAGAAGTGGGTCGCTAACGACGACAACTGTGAAATAAGTCGCATGCCGTTCGAGGCCACATGCTCTAACTACAAAAGTTCTGGCGACGATTGTCCATTACTCTGGGGCCAGTGTTTCGCATTGCTTCCATGCATGTTGCATTACCAAATAACTCGAGTCACATCAAGTCTACTTGCACTGTCCATACTAGCATACTATACACGGCAATGCAGACACTGCAGTGCTATTCTAGGATGTAAGTTAAAATGCTTAAGTGCTCCTTTCCACATCTTAAAGTACTCTTTAAAGACCACCCGAAAGTGGGTTGCCATCGTTGATAGCTATGAAATATTTGGCAACCTGATCTGATCTTTGAGAGGACGATGCGGTGTTGTTTGAGACAACATACTCTTACTTCAAAAATCCTTCGGACGACTGTCGATTAGGTTGGGATCAGTGCTTGTATTGCTCCCATATGCACTGAATTTTTAAGTGGCTTGAGCTGCAATAAGTCAATCAGCACACTATTTCCATCAGTTCATATTAGCTTACTATTCCATGGCAATGACTTCTCTCCACATCCAGTGTAGAGTGCTTCCTGTAAAGGGCATCTGGAGGTAGTCGCCAACGACGTCAGCTGTAGAATATGTCTAGGGTGTGTTGAAATGCTTGGCTGGTCCTCTCCACACCTCATGTTAAGTGCTTATGTAAAGGCGAGTCGCGCCAAATAACATTCTTTACACGGCAATTGAGACACTGAGTATGTCTCTGTAGAGTGTGTTAAAATGCTTAGGTGCTCTTCTCCACATCTCAAGTAAAGTGCTTACTGTAAAGACCACCTGAAAGTGGGATGGAAGTTGGCCACGGCGAGAGCTGTGGAATATGTTAAATGCCGTTTGATGCCATATGATCAAACTGTAAAATTCCTGAGGATGATTACCCACTGGTTTAAGGCCATTATTCGCATTGCTTTCGCATAAACTGCACAATCAAGTGGCTCGAGCCGAAACGAGTCTCAGTGATGTCCAATGTGCAGACGGGACTAAAGTTCAAGGAGTAGTAACAGTTCTCATATTCTCAGCTCCAGCTGTCCATGCCGTCACTTCAGGAGCTTACTGCTCTCACTCGGCATTATGTTGGGGCCGGCCACCAGTGACGACTGGAGACACCTGACCGCCTCCGCCCGGCCCTCTTCGGACGCTCGGCCAGCTCGCCTACACGAACTACCAACCTACAGCATCGCGCCGGCGCCGCGGCCGCGGTGTCGACAACTCCACCAGTAATGTCCAATGTGCAGACAGAACTGAAGTTCAAGGAGTAGTCTCAGCTCTCATATTCTCAGCTCCAGCCTGCCATATCCGTCGCTTCATGAGCTGCCTCTGCTGCCGCCCTCACTACACATTATACTGAGGGCGGCCACCAGCGGCGACTGCAGACAACTGACTGCCTCCGCCCGGCCCTCTTCGGACGCTCTCAGCCAACCCACCTCCATAAATGTGCCGACTTACAGTAACATGCCGCGCCCCCCCCGTCCGGAGACATGGGGGCAGTGAGAGCACGTTCCGTTGGCGTCACCTCTCGTGACCGGGGGCGCATCGCCCTGCGCTGTAGCGGCGGCTGTGATGCGAGATGGGGGACATCGCCGACTGAGCTTGGCCCTGCTGCACCAGCTGTTGGTCGCTGAACAACCCCACCCAGGAGTTCCAGCGGCTGGTGCGAGCGTTGAGGGCTGCGACGGCTCGGCTGACTAGGAGTATCAGTGCAGCCGGCCTCCGTGTCTGAGCGGCTTCAGCTGCTCCGGCTCCAGCATGGGGTTCGGGGACATAAAGTGGAGAGAAACTAAAAACCTTTTGCAGTGTCCGCCAAGCCTTGCAGAATGTTTATGCACCGCAACCAGTCGTTTTTCGGGCTCGTTGTTCTGGACCGCAACCAGTCGTTTTTCGGGCTCGTTGTTTATGGACCGCAACCAGTCGTTTTTTCGGGCTCGTTTACTTGAAATGCTTCAGTGGTTTGTAGTTTAATTAGTTAGGTAGGAATATTATAGAGTTTCACTATGTATCAGCACGGAAATGATGTCCACTTCCCTTGAATGTTTCTTGAAATGATAACGCGTTCGATCACAAGCCTGTTCGGCCAACGTCCGAAACTCAGCATCACACTTTCTGATGCTCTCAAACAACTACTTCATACCGGCTAGGGGGTCAAACGTCAATGTTCTGACAAGTTTATTTGCATTATTGTTTTGTCTTCCTGCGAGTTTTTGTCTGTTCTTTTCTGTTTGTCGTATTTTTGTTTTTTGTTCTTTTCGTTGGTCTGATTTCAATAGTGTCTTATTTTTGGTCTGGCTGAACACTTCTTTTTTCTGCTTATTTGCTTCTTGTTTCGTTATGTTTTTGTATTTGGCTTCGGTTTGATTTCATTAGGCTAATAATTGTGCTATCACTGATCGCATGCTCGGTTTAAATGTTCTTTGAGTTGTGATAGTTTCTTTTACCGCTGAAGTGCTTGTCTATATTTCTTATGTTTGTTCCTTCTTAATTTCAGTTAGTAATGGTGCTCTGAGATTAAACATACTCAACATGTGTGGGCCCTCTACTTATCTACTTATCTACTAATAAATTAACTGTGTTAATCTGTATTTGTTCCTGTCTGCTTTGTTGCTCTTAATTTTAATTTGCTTACAAGTGTGTCTTGGCATTATATTTCTGCTCAGTTCGTTTGCTTTGTTTTGTGTCGGCTTTTCTCGTTTTTGTTATGTCCCTGTGAGTCTTTCTGTTCGATATTGCGTTTTTCGTTTTTCCTTTGTTTTTGCTGTTTCCAGGAGTTTTGCTTCTTTGTTGGCGGTTTATGTTTTGCTCTTTCTACCTTTGTTTGATCATCTGCACTAATCTGATAACATGCTCGCCTGCTTCCTTTTGTTCGATGCCGTATACCTTTAAATGTCTTCCTTTCTGTTGCTCCCTATTGCTTTGCCCTGCTCATGTCTTCTTTTGCTGTTCTGTTCCCTTACTTCTGTCCCCTATCAGTATGTAAAATGAAATAAAAAAGATGATGATGATGATGAGATCATAAGGAGACATCAATAACTAGCTCAGGGGGGGCGGGCACAAGACCATTTAAGGAGACATCAATAACCAGCTCAGGGGGCACCTGATTAGCTCAAGAGGCACCATATTGGGTCAGAAGACAGTATATCAACTCCGGGAGACATGGAATCAGCTCAGGGGGTCCGGATCAGCTCAAGGGGCACTAAAACAGCAAATAGGGCACCAGACAAGCTCGGAGGCATCATACTAAGTCAGAGGGCATTATATAGATTCAGGAGGCACAATTATTTTCTCAGGGGTGGCACCAGATTGACTAAGAGGGCACCAGATCAGCTCAAAGGGCACATGATCAGCTCCAGGGGTCAAGACCAACGCTCAGGGGGCACCAGATGAGCTCAAGGGGCACCAGATTAGCTCCACCCGTACGAGTATTGGCGAAGATGAGGCATTAGCTGGAAACGGATTACGTGCCTATACTCTTCCTGGGTGCTTGGAAATGCGACAGAATACCCTAGCTGACCAAAAAAGGCACTAAATTGTCCAACAATAGTTTTAATCGCTAAATGCAGTCTAGTTCCAGCTAGGTTCAACGGCGTAGGACACTAAATTTCGAGCGGCACGGCCCAAACGGGGTACATCACCTAGCGATCAAAGCGTACCCCGGCATCGATGGGGGGCACGTGCCCCCTGTGCCCCCCTGGCTGCGTCCCTGGGCACAACAATCACACTGGTTCAGCCATAATAGCATGAAAATCAACGCATCAAAAACACAGTTCATTGTGCTAGGTTCCATGCAGACCATTCAGCGACTCCCTCGGGAGGGATAGGACTATCAGTTTAAACTTCATGAACACGGCTATGACAGGGTCCTCATCAGTGAAAACCCTGGGGGGTAGTCGTTGACCAGTGTACGACTTTCACCGACCACGTGGATGACGTCACGCGGCGCTGCACGGTAATGATGCGCGGACTGAGCCACACACGGCACTCAGTCACCCAGCCGATCATGGTGACGCTGCTGTGGGGTCCGGTGCTCTCCGTCATCTGCTACTGCATAAGTGTTCATGGCGCGTGTTCGGCAACACAGATCCAGAGATTTCAGAAACTGATCAACTTCGCCGCAGGAGTGATCTCTGGTAGACGGAAGTTTGATCACATTAGCGATGTTATCACGAGAATAGGCTGGTTGAGGGCAGGGCAGCTATATAAGTATCACTGTTTGACCACACTGAAAAATATTTTAATGACAGGAGAGCCTCAGGTGATTGCAAGCGCCTTAACATCCAGGCATTCAGTGCATGGCCGCAATACGCGGCAGTTCTGCCAACTACAAACGCCCATGATTAGAACGGAGGCAGGTAGGAAACGATTTTATATTTGACCGTGTCTATTTATAATGGTCTAATACTGGTATAATGGTATAATCTAGTGTCCGAGATGCGCCAACCATCGGTGCATTCAAAGTCAGGTTGAAGCAAAACCTTCTTGAACAAAAGTCAGAGGAGCGATAATGATTTGTCGATGGCGGTGTCCCAGGCGAATTCATGTTTAACGCGCAGTGTACGATGTAATTTATATGAAGGATGTATGTGGTGGTGCTGTGAATGTGATGCGATGTATGAATGTTTTTATGTCCTTTACAACGTTTTAAATGTCTGACTCGAGATGGAGAATAGCCCTCAAATGATGGAATCACCCATGACGTGAAATACAATACAATACAATACAATACAAATGTCATGGTATCCAAATAAAAGCTGTGTCAACATTTCCTGCAAAGTTATTGACTCAAATCTGGAAACAGCTCAATTGGCCCCTAATGACCTCTCTAAGGTCACAGGTGAAAAATTGCACCATGAACCTGGAAAGATCCCCAGGATCCTACGGTTTGGAGAATACGAAGGTAATCTCAGCTGTATCTACACAAATACAGCCGAATTCTTGTTTCCCCGTGCATTTCCAATGGAGAGGTCATGATCCGTACGTGACCTTAGGTCATCGATATTAAAAATGCCGCAATAGATAGATAGTCGGCCCCCTGAAGCAGCATCCATGAAGCAGGGCCTCCTGAAGAAGGGAGATGGGTGGCTTAGTGGACAGCGCGACTGTCTACTAAGCCATCAGTCCCGGGTTCAAGTCCCGGCGGAGCCTCTGAATAAGTCGACCTGATCCCCAAATCCCTCCCAACAATGTGAGACTTGGCGACGCTGTATAACCCTGGCAGTTGGTGGCTAGCCCCCGCTCCGGTGGGCCTCGGAGCCACCTTCACCCTGGTGGGGGGGGGTGTTCAAACACCCCCTCCCCTCGAACGCGTCTTCTATGCGTGATAGGGAAAAAACGCGAAGACTGGTGGATAGCTTATACAAATTCGCGAAGAAAATACATCTGTCAGTTTTGGGCTCACGTCAATATTGAGGTCATAGCAGGTCACAGAAGGTTGCATATTTGAGTAGTGTTTTTGGGCTCTAGCGTCTGACAGAGTTGAGTTAGAATCATGTTTTGGAGACCATTCGGTTCCTCCGTCACGTCAAGTCAAATAATGTGTAATATGACTACACTAGGTGAAAATACAAAAAGACCTGACCCCGGGTCAGGTCAAGGTCACTTTCCAACCCAGCATAGTCGATATGCATATCAATCGACGCGCAATAGCAATCCAAATGTATTGGTATCAAAATAAAAGTTGCATATTTCAGATTTGCATATTTCAAAACCCCGACCCCAGTACGTACCCCTAAAATCAATCCATCTCTTTGCCCTGGTTAATCTGATCAATCATTAATAAACCCTTTTCCCCAGCCTGTACCTCTGGCCCAACGTTAAGCGTCGAATGAGTATACATCTGGCTGCAGAAAAGCATCATTGATGATAAGTTACCTAAAAAGATACCTGAGCCGTACTTTTGACCTAAGCCCATCACTTCTGACTAGTTGAACTAATTCATCAATAATAGCCCTTTTCTCCAGTCTGTAAATCTGGCCCAAAGTTAAACGTCAAATGCATATACGTCTAGCATCAGAAAAGCATTATCAATAACATATGGATGTCCTACCCCAGAACACATATCCTTACGCTGGTCCCTCCCTTTCCTCTTAAACCACTGCTGTTAAATGATAGCCTATCTTATGCATAAAAGGCCAGGACGTTCCTTGTATGTTAAGGCTAAGTACAATCTAAGTAAGTAAACTAAGTACAATCTGAATTAAATAATTCGAGCGAGGTATTTATAGTAAAATATAGCATCATGCTGAATTAAAGGGGAAAGTTTGCAGTCTTTACATGGATCTAGTATCATGTGTTCTGGTGCTAAGTAAGTAATTATTGTTTGCATTTTAGCTGCGGTCAACTAAAAAAAAGAACAAAATATATAAATAATAAGAACAGAAATATACAAATAAACTATTAAGGTACTTCAGCACATTTTTCACTGCTAGTGAAAAGCTAGTGTTTCCAAAATAATAGAAAAGTCTGTCACATAAATACTGGTCTAGTTTTGTTGTATTTTCGGCATTACTCTTAGGTTAGAGGTACCAAGATCGTTATTGTCACGACACCCATTTTTTCATTCTAAAAGGCATTTGTGTGAAGCTCAACTCGAGGTATGGCTACACTATGACCGAGAATTTTTGATATTTACTACATGATTCTGATGAAGGGCTGTGCCCGAATATATAATCTTCGGTGTTTTTTAACATTTCCGGATTCGAGGGGACAGGCCAGCGAACACCTTATCAACTTATCATCATGCTCCTCACCGCTGGACTTCAAAACCTATGAACGAATTCTTGTTTCCCCGACACATTTCCAATGGAGAGGTCATGATCCGTACCTGACCTTAGGTCATGGATATGAAAAATCCCTGAATATATTTTGTAGAACTCAGCGGGCACATTATGTGGTATAAGTTTCAATCCGATAGATTCACCCATTTCCCACCTATACCACCTTAAATATTTTTGGAGGCGAGGTCACTTAACCTGCACTGGTAACCTGACCTGAAATGACCCAGCCTTAAAATTTTGGAAAGAGTTGCGAAATTGATCAAGGATAAGGTGTGCCACGTACGGCGGCGCTTTGCGCTGCCGTTTTTTCCTGCCGCAGGAAAAACCCGAGAGAGAGAGTTCAAACACCCCCCCCATCGAGGCGAGGGTTAAACCATCGGTTAACGTAAATTCAAGCTTCAATCCGTACTTGGTATGCCCCTGGGCCGGGGCCCCTTCCGGTGGAAGGGGCCACTCAGGCTTAGCACCAGTAGGAACAATCTGTGGTTACGCCCCTGACCAGAGAAGTCCAATCCCGCGAGTAAAATCCGGCGACGCCCTGACCTTTAAAACCGTCTGATTTGCTTTTCGCCCATTTTTGGACGATTCTCTTTAAAAAACTTTAAAAAACTATGATTCTACGATTTTATCCAAGATGCCTTTCAAACTTGTTGTTAAGATCCGTCACCGTCGAGCTACTACGCTGCGCAAGATAGTTCTCGATGGAAACTGATCACTTTTTAAAGATATGCTTTTATCTCATTAACATATATAATCATGATAAAGTAAACATCTCATTAGCTGGAATAATATTGAGTGAGATCAACATCAAATGGGAGTGAAATGCCTGGTTCTTACATCGCCGATATTTCTCACCCGCCCGTCAGACAGGTGAGGTCAGACCGAGATGTCAGATCGACCAGAGGCGCCTGACCCTTGGCGCTCCACTGCTGGTCAGCTCCAGCTGTGGTGGGCCGGCGGTTCTGCGCGGCCCGCATTACGCCACGCAGGCACAGGCGGGCCCGTTTCTGCCTGCAATAGTGTGGCTCCATTTACCGCCGCTCATCCCACTGGCCATCGCGTCTTTTGACGTCAGACAGGTAGGCGTGACGTCACCGGCCTTGCTGCAGGATTGGGGTCACCAGGCTGAAGTGCCACCACTTTTTCCGTGCGCAACATTGAAATCAATAGCTGGCACGCCGGCAAAAACTGACCTACTTTGCAAGTACACAGCTCGTGGCCGTCCGCGCTGGCGAGCGGCAAAAACGCGACCCCAGCGCCTCGCGGCGGCGTTTAGTGGTACTAGGGAAGGGAATGGCCGTCGCTGCTCTTCGTCAGAATGGGCCGGGCGATGGCGGCTGCCGCTGTCTCATCTCCCTCCCCCATGAAGGAATTCGAATCCAGCAGTGAAATAGTGAATAACACTTTGACAGATAGAAGCCTGCAATCAAAAGTGGCGAAATTCAAGTGTGTTCACAAGTGAAAGATTCTTGGCCGAATAGAGTGGAGCCGAATAGAGTGGAGCCGAATAGAGTGAAGCTGAATAGAGTGGAGCCGAATAGAGCACTTCTACCTGTCGTCACCGCACTTTTGCGAGAAGGCGGACCTGGCTGGAAATCAACGTGCTGGCTCCGGGCGTGAGATACCTACCTGTCCGCTTCCCTGTAAGTGTTGCGAAAATGTGTTTAATATTTAATTCTTCAGAACACTGGAATGTCTGCGGAACTGGAGCTGGCCTAGAATACGGGAAACATGAAATTATGGTGTAAGTTAAAGTTTTGCAAAAAATATCGATCTGTTTTGGTTTCCATAAACAGTTCATATATGACTTAAAACAGCCCAAGAAGATGGAGACGAAGGATGCAGGTAAAAGCCACAAAAATATTCCCACATCTAAAAGCTTTTCAAAGCGTACGAAATCATTCACATTCGTGAAAATGGTATCTCGAACAAAGCAGGTATTTAAGTCCACTTCTTCAATGCTTAGAGTAAAGATTCCTCCGTAGTAAAAATTAAGGTGCATTATTGACTTGGCCATTTTGGCGTAAGTTCTTAACAGAGGTCAGAAAAATATTTTGCCAACGTGGTTGGGGAAATCTCGGGAAATCAGAAGACTGTTTGAATGTTGAAGAAATTGACACTGTTGCCCATATCACTTCCACGTGGCACGGTAGCGCGATCTGGCGCCTACCCTAGCCATTCTGTGCGTTAGAGTTAGTCGCTTTCGCCCGTGCGGCTGTACAAGCCATTTTCATGGGGGGGAATCAACCTCTGTTGGGGAAAATAAATCATTATTCTGGCCTCTGGTTTAAGTAAGCTTCCTGGAAACAAATGGCGGATACAAGGGGGGCTGGGGGATCACGCCCCCCCGAAATGTCAGAGTGTCTATAGTTAATGCATAACCGGAGGCTGTTCCGAGGCAATGGCGGGGGGTGCTCGAGCCCCTATCTCCCCCCTCCCTCCGACTCCGACTCCCACTTGTTGTCCTGAATCTGTCACTGCTGGAAACGCTCTTGTGCACTATCCTACCTAAGCAAAACCTTATGCCACAAGTTTAAGACGCTTCAGAAAACATTATAGCCAAGGTGAGTATCTATAGATGAAGATCTACCAGAGGATAAATCCGTCTACCATAAAGTTCCGGACAATAGCAGCAAGTGAAATACAGACCAAACATATTTTGGGCTCTTTGTTGCAAAAACGAATGTTTGGCTTTTGATTATAGCAGTGGCGGATTTAGGATCTCATTTGGGGGGGCTTCTCCGCTATCTCCGTAACGAGGAGGCTCGAGCTTTCCCCGCTGTCACCTCGGAACACCTCGGAACATTGCCTCGGAACAGCCTCCGACTTGTATGAACTATAGGCACTGGCATTTGGGGGGGGTGCTTGAGCCCCCGCCCCTCCTCCAGTCCCCTTGTATCCGCCCCTGGTTTTTTTAAATACCGCTCTCGAATCCAGATACATCGTAGGCGACGGCAGGTTCCCCGAGTTCCCCGGTTCTAACCCATGACCATGTTTGATTCAGAATTGTCATTGGAGCATCACTATCTAAGGCTTTTCTTAGATCAAGGGGAACAATTCATAAAGTTTTGGGCCTTATCGACGCACCAATTGTCAGGGTCATACGGCATCACCAAGGGTGCGTTCTCTGAAATAGTCCGACCCGAAACTCCATGAAATTTCACGTCACAGCCATCCTGTGCAACTTTGCCCGGGATTCTGCGCGGAATATTCCCGACATTCCACCCGGAACGCTCGGAATAGAAAAAACTGTCCCGCTCAAGATGGCGGCGCCCATGGATGGAGTTCGTAGCAGTACATTTGTGGACTTTTAATGTTAATCTACTTGTTAGGTCCACAATATGTTTTTCAGGATAATCGGCACCTAATAATAAAACATAAATTAAAGTAAATGAAATATTTGCACACGCACAAGACAAATAAACAATGAGACTGCCGCACCTCGCCATTTACGCTGCATTCCGGCCTCGTTAAAGGACGTTCCGCAGCCGGAATCCGGGGAAAATTATGACTTCACAACCCCCGGAATTCCACCTCAGAATATTTCCAAAAAGAACACAGCCCTACTCCCCTGTTTAGGGGCGCATCAAGAAATTGCTCAAGGAGGGGGTGAATTCCCTGACTGGGGGTCCCGGTCTCCTTGATGGTGGCCCGGAATATCCTTTGGGGCCCGGCCAAGCAAGGTATAAATTTTCATCAAACACGTAAATACACATAAAAATGTATGAGTGAGCAAAAAACATTTGACACTGTCATGGGGGCAAAAATTCCGAGAACTTCAAACGCCCAGAAAACTATGAACTGGCCCTAAAATCCCTGTGATCCATTCAACATTTGATTGCACCTCCCAGGATCCAGGAACGGGCCAAATTTCAGCTAGGGTTACCTACTGATCGGGACCATCTCAGATTGAATACAATATTCTGGAGCCTGCTTGAATTAAAACTTCAAGATATTATGCCTACTACTCCCCAGCAGGGACGGATGATGTAGCCGCAGAGGACCAAGAACAAAGTAGTCCCGCAAGCAAGGCGGGGGGCCGACTATAGCCACAATATGTCTGAGATTATCGTGAGGGGCCCGGTCGCCGACACAAAGGTTCCAAGTGAATCACAGTGGCCCCAGAAGCATTTCAGTAGGCCCGAATAGCCACAGGAGATCCGGCAGCCACAGACCTAACACTACTGAAAATAGGGGCCAGGCTTGGGCAGCAGGGGGCCCCTGAGACGATTGTTAGGGGCCCGGTCGCAGAGCTCGTGGGACTTCTGAGGCAGGGGTCCGCGAGAACGACTCTGGGGGGATAATGGAGCCAAATTTCTGTGGGCTCCTAGAACAGCTCTCTGGGGGCCCCAGGCCAACTCTGGGGGCCCCCGAGACTAGTTTCAGAGACCATTAGAATAATTTCAGGGGACTCCCGCCGCAGTCCCGGGTGCTCCAGCGGGGGCTGGCGGTTGCGGTGGGAAGTGTTTCTTTCCAGTGCTTAAGGTCGACCCAAGGGGGAGGGGCGATCGCCCCATCGCCTACTCCCCCCATTCCCCGACTGGTCAGTGCAGCTGGCTTTCCCGCAGCCGACCAGGGTTCAAGGCCCGGCGACTTCCCTGAACAAGGAGCAGGCTGGCTCCCGAGAAACCCTTTCGATCGCCCCCTCCCCCTTGGATCCGTCTCTGCCCCTGTTGAAGGGGTTTCTCGGGAGCCAGCTTGCTCCTTGTTCGGAGAAGTCGCCGGGCCTAGAACCCGGGTCGGCTGTATGGAAACCAGCTGCACTGGCCAGTCCACTACTGCCCCCCCGGATGACGGGAAGTGCGGAACTATTGAGGAGAGAAATATCACGTAAGGAACATGGATTCATTACATCAGAAAATTATCGTGTATAGAAAGGGACCTTACGGACCTCTCGCACTGTACTGTGGCACCACGTCAGCGTTACGAACCTCTCGCACTGTACTGTGGCACCACGTCAGCGTTACGAACCTCTCGCACTGTACTGTGGCACTACGTCAGCGTTACGAACCTCTCGCACTGTACTGTGGCACCACGTCAGCGTTACGAACCTCTCGCACTGTACTGTGGCACTACGTCAGCGTTACGAACCTCTCGCACTGTACTGTGGCACCACGTCAGCGTTACGAACCTCTCGCACTGTACTGTGGCACTACGTCAGCGTTACGAACCTCTCGCACTGTACTGTGGCACTACGTCAGCGTTACGAACCTCTCGCACTGCAATTAATGCGGCACTACGTCAGCGTTACAGACCTCTCGCACTGTACTGCGGCACTACGTCAGCGTTACGAACCTCTCGCACTGTACTGTGGCACTACGTCAGCGTTACGAACCTCTCGAACTGTACTGTGGCACTACGTCAGCGTTACGAACCTCTCGCACTGTACTGTGGCACTACGTCAGCGTTACGAACCTCTCGCACTGCAATTAATGCGGCACTACGTCAGCGTTACAGACCTCTCGCACTGTACTGTGGCACCACGTCAGCGTTACGAACCTCTCGCACTGTACTGTGGCACTACGTCAGCGTTACGGACCTCTCGCACTGTACTGTGGCACCACGTCAGCGTTACGAACCTCTCGCACTGTACTGTGGCACTACGTCAGCGTTACGAACCTCTCGCACTGCAATTAATGCGGCACTACGTCAGCGTTACAGAACTCTCGCACTGTACTGTGGCACCACGTCAGCGTTACGAACCTCTCGCACTGTACTGTGGCACCACGTCAGCGTTACGAACCTCTCGCACTGTACTGTGGCACTACGTCAGCGTTACGAACCTCTCGCACTGCAATTAATGCGGCACTACGTCAGCGTTACAGACCTCTCGCACTGTACTGTGGCACCACGTCAGCGTTACGAACCTCTCGCACTGTACTGTGGCACTACGTCAGCGTTACGAACCTCTCGCACTGCAATTAATGCGGCACTACGTCAGCGTTACGAACCTCTCGCACTGTACTGTGGCACCACGTCAGCGTTACGAACCTCTCGCACTGTACTGTGGCACTACGTCAGCGTTACGGACCTCTCGCACTGTACTGTGGCACCACGTCAGCGTTACGAACCTCTCGCACTGTACTGTGGCACCACGTCAGCGTTACGAACCTCTCGCACTGTACTGTGGCACTACGTCAGCGTTACGAACCTCTCGCACTGTACTGTGGCACCACGTCAGCGTTACGAACCTCTCGCACTGTACTGTGGCACTACGTCAGCGTTACGAACCTCTCGCACTGCAATTAATGCGGCACTACGTCAGCGTTACAGACCTCTCGCACTGTACTGCGGCACTACGTCAGCGTTACGAACCTCTCGCACTGTACTGTGGCACCACGTCAGCGTTACGGACCTCTCGCACTGTACTGTGGCACCACGTCAGCGTTACGAACCTCTCGCACTGTACTGTGGCACCACGTCAGCGTTACGAACCTCTCGCACTGTACTGTGGCACTACGTCAGCGTTACGGACCTCTCGCACTGCAAATAATGCAGCACTACGTCAGAGTTACAGACCTCTCGCACTGTACTGCGGCACTACGTCAGCGTTACGGACCTCTCGCACTGTACTGCGGCACTACGTCAGCGTTACGGACCTCTCGCACTGTACTGTGGCACTACGTCAGCGTTACGGACCTCTCGCACTTAACTGCGGTACTACGTCAGCGTTACGGACCTCTCGCACTGTACTGCGGCAGTACGTCAGCGTTACGGACTTCTCGCACTGTAATTAATGCGGTACTACGTCAGCGTTACAGACCTCTCACACTGTAATTACTATATATTTTTCAGCGAGTGACATTATTTCAGCCTGAATACATGGAAACTGGAAACTGCATTTCTAGCAGTACTTTTTAGCTTCTGTAAAGTAGGCCGTACTCGGTTTAACGCTTTTGTATACTTATCAAGCAAAGTACTACTATCAGTGCTGAGTAAACCAACAGTACTGTTGGTTATACAAAGTACTCAGTACTATCAGTTTGCTGAGTACTGTTGGTTTCCTTAGTAGTAATGGTTTCCTCAGTACTGTTGGTTTGCTCAGTACTATCGGTTGCTCAGTACTATTGGTTTGCTCAGTACTGTTGGTTTGCTCAGTACTATCGGTTTGCTCAGTATTGTTGGTTTGCTCAGTACTATCGGTTTGCTCAGTACTGTTGGTTTGCTCAGTACTGTTGGTTTGCTCAGTACTGTTGGTTTGCTCAGTACTGTCGGTTGCTTAGTACTGTTGGTTTGCTCAGTACTGTTGGTTTGCTCAGTACTATCGGTTTGCTCAGTACTGTTGGTTTTCTCAGTACTGTTGGTTTGCTCAGTACTGTTGGTTTGCTCAGTACTGTTGGTTTGCTCCAGTACTATCGGTTGCTTAGTACTGTTGGTTTGCTCAGTACTATCGGTTTGCTCAGTACTGTTGTTTAGCTCAGTACTGTTGGTTTGCTCAGTACTGTTGGTTTGCTCAGTACTGTTGGTTTGCTCAGTACTGTTGGTTTGCCCAGTACTATCGGTTGCTTAGTACTGTTGGTTTGCTCAGTACTATCGGTTTGCTCAGTACTGTTGGTTTGCTCAGTACTGTTGGTTTGCTCAGTACTGTTGGTTTGCTCAGTACTATCGGTTGCTTAGTACTGTTGGTTTGCTCAGTACTATCGGTTTGCTCAGTACTGTTGTTAAGCTCAGTACTGTTGGTTTGCTCAGTACTATCGGTTGCTCAGTATTGTTGGTTTGCTCAGCACTGTTGGTTTGCCCTCGGCCGGTCCGCCTGTTGTGTTCACGCGGCCCCGTCGCCCGCCCGCCCGCCAGCTCACCGACCCCGGCTCCAGGTGGGCTCCCCCTGTACGGCGCGCGCTTTTTGTAGCCGCCGGCGCGCTCTTTTTGCGTGTTCTGTGCTGGCGCGCCGTTTTTTGGCGGGCACGGGTCTAGGGTCGCCTACGCCCGGACGATGATCCCTCGGGTCGACACTGTGGGCCTCCACAGTCCTGTGGCCTCCACTCCTGAGTGGAACGAAGGCGGGGTTTCGAGCTAAGCTCACAAACGATGGCACTTCTGACTTTGTTCATCCCGTTATGGTTCTAATATTTTGTTTGTGAGCTTTAAACCGTATTCCGATATTTCAGGTGGCTTAGGCTTATATCGTTTTGTCAATTGTCCCGCTACTAATTTTGCAGCTTGTGAGGGTTTCCAGCCGTATCCGGGAAATGTGTTATGTTTTCGTGCCTTTTATTACAGAGTCGTTGTAAGGTATTTACGGGCCGCGGATATCATGGCAATGGGGAGCTGCACGCCATCATTGTGGAAAACAAGATACAATTTTGCATAGATATGAAACAAAGTAATTATTTTGCTGACCATAAATGGAACATGGCAGATCCCCGATAACCGTAAAAAGAAGAACCTACAGTTTAAAAGCAGTGCTCTACGCCATGAACGGGCGTTGAAGGCACGGGAGGAGAGCTGATGCTGTCGAGGAAGGCGGCGCCTCTAGTGGCGAGGTGCGTGAGGTGCATATGTTCCGGTAGGAGCAGACTGGCAGTCCACCGGAGGCGCGGCAGCAGCTGCTGCTGTAGTGGGCCCGGTGGCGTCTGTGTCCCGCTACTGCTTTTTATCCGCACTAGCTCCAAAGCAGCGGGCCGGCGTCTGTTTTTGTTGAGCGCGCCATAAATGCACGGCGGCTGTCTCGGCAGTGGCCCGGCGCGCCGCCCCTGGGAACGCCCCTGCTCTTCTACAACTGAGCTCCGGAGAACGACCTCGGGCCCAGCGCCCTGTCGCCTCTAAAAAACACTCTCGCTGATGGCGGTGTTTTTGCGAGCGATTGGGAAAAAGGCGGCGCTGGCTGGCCCGCCAGGTCAGCGACCAGCGGCCGCCAGAGAGCTTCTGACTCTCTCCTGCCCACCCCCACTTACTGGTGGTTCAGCCGGCCGGAGATTTTTAGCCCCTGGAGAGAACCGAGTTTCTGAGTACGAGTGCACCGATGTCTACGTGTGCACGTGAGTGTTGCAGGGCGGAAGGAGCCACTGTTTGCCAAGTCCGTAAAGTGTTCTGTGCTCAGGCGATTGCAGTGAACTTTCCTCGTCCTGTTCGTTTCCTGCCACCTGGTTTAAAACAGCGTTTTGGCTCTAATCCAGCACCGGAACACTCATTGATTGACTCGCCACCGCTGCAGTTCAGCTATCGGTCGTGGAAGCGCGTCGATTTGAGCCGGCACTGCAGCGGCGCGGGGAGGCGTCGCCGGGTCTCCTTGCCCTAGGCAGTAATGGCTGACTGCCGTCCTGAGGCCATGACGTCACAGCTCTGCAACAGTGACGTCATGACAGTGCAACGTCCTGTGTGGTGGTGCTGCAAGCAGCGTTCATAACCGGCTGGAGGCTGCCGCCGGTCGGCGACAGTTCAACAAACGTGACTCGGCAGCGCAACACGTGGATGGAAGAGAGGTGACCCAACTCGGCCTAACGCACTCTGGCGCCGCCGCCCCGACTCTGCAGCGAAGCTGCTCCCAGCTGACACTGGCGCCAGTCACACCGCCGCACATAGGCCCTAAATGCCTCCGTCCGTGGCCAATATTACGAAAATGCAACTTTTTCTAAGTCATTTCCTGAGCACATATACTGATAGAGAATTCTTCACTGCACTTGAAACAGGCATGGAAAACACAAACCGCGCTCCGGAAGTCTTTGTAGAGTTGCTTGAAGTAAGCACTCGGGTGCGCCACCCGCGGACCAGAGATCTGCAGCGAAAACTACGTACATTTCATTATGCTTAAAATCGACCATGAAAGCAAGAACAGGTCAAAGTATGGCAATACCACTGTTGTGTGAGCCCTTTGCAATGGGTTTTAGTATAAAATAATGCAAAAATAGTTTTGACAACTATTCTATAGACCATTCTCTCAGTATACTGCATAGTTCAAAAACTGTTAGATTTACTAATACAAAGAGAGGGATTTAAAACTTGGCCCGCATCGGCCCAGCATAAAACTACCATCAAACGATTCCCTAGGATGTGCTCTACAAGGGCAAGTCAAAATATCTTGCGTCCACTTGCAGCCCCGCGTTCCAGATGACATATAATAACTCAGGTTGTGGCTCCAACCAGGCCGCTGCGGTGCTAACGCAACGCCGTGGGTTACCGAATAGAGGCATGGACCGGCCAAGAATGAGCAATATGAGTGGAATATCAGAGAACGATGCTTTAAGAAATGCCGAGAAGTGCTAAAATTAGTTTATACAATTTCAAAGCACTATAGCCGTCTAAATATGTGTGTTGACTGCTGTGTTGACTGTTATCCAAATACCCGGAGGGACTGCCGACAACGAACCTTTTATTGCATGAGAAATGTTCCTGATAGGTATGTCAATCTCGGGATTGGGATCCCGCTATTTTCAAAAAGCCCCAATCACGGGATTAAGCCTCTCGTGATCCCGGGATTCAGACATTTATTATAACACCTTCAAGCAATGCCAGGACAGCAAAAAACGATACTAAGAATCCTGTTTTGCTGCATATCACACGTTAAACCACATATGGTGAATACCAGTCATACCTTTTCATCCAAATGAACGGTCGCCGTAAGCATCGGAGTCCCGAGGTGTCCTAGGGATCCAATCGGGAATCGAATTTCCTCGCCGTTCCCACTGTCACGAGCTGACGCAAGATGACGCTCGGGCTGCTCAGGTGACCTCCGTCCCATATTTGGCGATACCGCGATATCATATGTAGCGGAGGGTGGGGGGGGGAGAGAAACGTACTGACCTTCACGGACTGATATTTTGATATGCCTTGTTGAGGAAACACATGGTAGGGATATATTCTACCCCTTTCTTCTACTCTGCGTGTTAACACGCGCACTGGAGGGGCCTCGGATACTCTCCCAACTACTTTTTTTCCGTGATGACCGGAGAACCGCTCGTAGCCAAAACACGGGAATCGGTCGCATTTGAGAAAATTTAACAGCGCGTGGAATAGTGAAATAATTTTGAAAATTTGTCGAAAATTGTTTGATTTATAGGCTTCTAAAGTCAGACCTACATTTTGAAATCGCCGCCAACGCGCAGTCGAACCGGTTTGCTTGCATTGGAGACCAAGTGGTGACGTCACAGTGTCATATAGACGGGATGATATGTCAAGGTCACCTCACGTGAAGGTCGAGGTCAAAGTTCAAAGTCATACCAGCAATTTCAAGGTCATTGACCCCGGTGCTTTACGTGTCCCAGTCTGACGTATATTATGTTATGACGTCATAGTAAAGGTAACCCAGTTGTAAGTTCAAGGTCAAGGTTAAAGATAATGGGTAAAGGTCAATCCTCCTTTCCAGCACAAGGTTTGCTATAGTGCTACTTTAAGTGTGCATAATAGGGAATATACCATATTTTGACGTCAAAGGTCGATGACCTTGAATGACCTAGACCTCAAAAATGAAGGAAAGATTCTTTGCGACACAACCTCTATGACCGTGGTCCGGCTTTAGCTTACTCCGGCTTTTTCCACGCATTATCAGGGCATTTCCCAACAGGTCCCAAGCATGGTCAAAATTTGACCTTTATGACCTCGTTTGACCTTGACAATATAGACCTAGGTCAATGAAAATTAGTTATGATGTGGATCACCATAGCCCCCACCCACCCCCTCATCGGAATTTCTTAAGCCTCTAAGTTTCCGATATCTCAGGGGGCTTACTACCCCCCCCCCCACCCATCCTGTGCGCGTTAATGTCGGACCCCTCTCCAGTGTGGTTGTTAATAATCACTCGAATACCGGTTATAATAGAACATTCCCATGCAGAAAAGGTGTTACAATCATACCAAAAAGCTGGCTTAGAAAGAAAAACCAAGCTCAAATAGACATTTATGATGCCTCCCGTTTTGTTGTTCGTGGTGACGCTTATGAATTTATGGCACACCAAGATTGCTGTATTGTTGTTCATGGATTACATGTTTATTGTTTGCAGTGTTTCAAACTACAGTTCGGTCACAATTCATGGCGCCACGACAACATCTGAAAAATAGTTTACGGACACCTTGGGCTGGATTAAGTTGCTCGAAATGCCCCTCTTTTCACTGTCCTGATTACGCCCATGTAAAATAAAACCTATATGTTGAATGCAGGTTTTATGCGCTGTTCAATTATCTGTCAAATGAGCTCCTTTGTCCAAGTATCGGGGGGAATTTGCGGTATTGCGAAGGAGTTTTCCACGAAATGTAATATTGGCCACGGACGGAGGCATTTAGGGCCTATGTGCGCCGCTTCCAGTCCAGGCTGTCTAAGTGGGCTGCATGCACACGCACAGACCAGCCGGAGCTTAACACTGCCTGCCAGTGGTGAACATGGTGCTCGTGCAAACGTGTGTGTGTGTGTGTGTGTGTGTGTGTGTGTGTGTGTGTGTGTGTGTGTGTGTGTGTGTGTGTGTGTGTGTGTGTGTGTGTGTGTGTGTGTGTGTGTGTGTGTGTGTGTGTGTGTGTGTGTGTGTGTGTGTGTGTGTGTGTGTGTGTGTGTGTGTGTGTGTGTGTGTGTGTGTGTGTGTGTGTGTGTGTGTGTGTGTGTGTTTCGGAAGACACGGACATCTGTGCCGAATATGGTGTGCAGATGTCATCGACTCAAAATGGCCGAGGTGAGTTTCTATGCCAGGTTTCTTAGGTCGGCTGCTTTTTCCTTTGGTATATTCAAATGAGGGCTCATATCCTTTTTTGGTTGTACACATAGGCAGCGGAAGGGGGCACCGGGGCATTATGCCCAGCCCCTATGACGGACCAGGGGCACCATCATTGAGGTGCCCCCTCTTAAATCGGCGAAGATAGCGATGAAGAGGCGCTTGGTCCGAGCTTTTGGAAAGAGCCTTTGAGTTTGTAAGATTTTTCACTGACCCACAGAGTCTGGCAGCAAATCCACTCGGTTGGTTTTCTTCAGTCCTGCACATAGAATCCTCAGTTCCATTGTGTAACCTCTCCCATGAACTAAGGTGGACCGGGACGTGATCACTGAAAATGATAGGCGTTAGAATTTGGCCTTTATTGACGAGGCATGTGGTCCTCAGTAGATACTCCGGTGTAGAAATATAAATGAGGAGAGGCAAATACCATGCTGAAACAGACGAATATTTTTCCAAGACGTTTCGGTTCGTTATCTTTTTAGTAGACATAGTTGCTGAATAATATCACCATGAGCCGATTTTTGCAAGTACCATTCTTTAAAAAGAACCCATTTCTAAAATAATAATTTTTTTTGTAAGAAGTTCCTCTTTATGAAAGTGCTTATGGTTTATTTAAGCTTCCAGGGAACGAAGCCCGCCACGGGACTTGGAATGAACTTTGCGTCGCGTAAAGGGTATAACCTAATCCATATTTTGCTTATACATAACGATACAGTTGCACAACCATACATTATAGTAAGCATATCGTGAGCGAAGGCAGCCCTCTCCCGGGACTTTCTGCTCTCCGTGGAGTGGTGTCCAGACTGGGCGCGTGGTGGAGACGAATTCTGACTGAACTTCGCCGTGAAAACGTTCACTCCTCCACAAATAACTTGTTTTGGGACCAGCGAGATATTAAATCAAATATATACGGCACACTCTACAAAACTTAAATTCACTAACTATCCTTCAAGATTTTGCATACCGTAACTGCTAGCGCTGCTTGATTCTAAGACTTAGACATATGTTTTGCTCTTTTAAAGAAGTGTCGTCCCGATGGCTCTTTTTTCCATTCTCTTCAGTAATCGTTTTGTAGCGCGATTCCTTCCAGCTCTCTTCTCATATGCGGATAGTGTCGTTCCTTTTCCATTCTAATATAAAATTTTGTAGCTCTGGGCCATTGTAAGGACAGAGGCTCGACACCAAAAGGTCGACGCGTCGGAGGTTCTGTAGTATTTCGGGTAAGAAATGTGTAAATTTCAGGGTGGAGTTGACACAGCGTTGATGTTGTGTTTCTGTTCACACACGTGTGTGCAGCACACATGCGGCTCGGCAACGTGACAAGATAGCCACAACTAAGCATATCACTTAACAAGCTCGCAATTAGTTTTTTACCTATAGTACCCGATGTATATTATCATAAACGTCGGAATTTGGAGGCCCGATGACCCTAGGAGCAAGAAGCTATGGCAGCCAAAGCCCTAGTAAGGATCCTGGCCGTCCAACGACAGGAACACCAGCTGCAGAAAGGAGGGTCACACTCTGCAGATTGCGATTGAGACGCACCAGGTTACGCACGGCTATATTTCAGCTAGTCGAGTCCAGAAAGAGTGTCCGTGTTGTAGTGATAGACTCATCGCGAAACATGTCCTGGTGTAAGGTCGGGGCTTTTAGATAGAGTGGACTCGTTATCTGCGGGGTCTCCCACACTGGATTCGCTCCTTGGGGAGCATCTGTCCGTTGAGATCACAAACATAATGTATTATATGGAGAGCGTTGGTTTTAATTGCATCTATTCTCCTTCGTAGCCATTTGGGTTTCTTGTATAAATTCTCTTGACCTGCCTTTGGGTGCGAAGGTGAAGCCCTATTTACTATTCTATACCCATCCGTTATTTGATTACCATTTTTGGTCTGAAAGATGACCGCGTAGCCGCAGCCAGGCGAAATTTCCGTCCTTTTTACTTTTATATTTTCCTTTATTACTTCTATTGGCGCAAAATTACTTCAGTAATCGCGCCATAAAATACCAAAGACGCTAATGACGATGATGATGGAATACGGTCATTGGGGGCTACCCTACTGTTCGTGAGATAATGACGATGATGATGGAATACGGTCATTGGGGGCTACCCTACTGTTCGTGAGAAGTCCCCCATTTCAGTCAGACTGGAGACAAGCTTTAAGGCATGACGCAGCCAGAACCCGACGAGTGTTGGATTCCAGAAGCGAAGCTCTCTTGTCAGCTGGAGGTGGTAAATTACTTGGCCCCTTCACTTTTTACTGGTGGTGACGCTCATGTACAATATAAGCCCTTTGGCTTTTTAGTATATTTTGATTCAAGATTTTGGTCACCAAACTTACATTTTACATAACATTGTTCTCGCTGGGGCAAACAACTTTTAGCTGTGAATATAAGACATCATCAGGCAGCAGCAGTTCCAGGCGCCCGACACTGAATCTAGCAGGATATTCTTAACATTATACTATTTTCCACAACCCAGTCATATGGATGACGGATAAAAGCAACGAACATAAGCCCCGTCAGTGGGGTAGGGAAGAACAATGGCATAACACTGACCCTGTTTTCCTGTTTTCCCGTTTTAGTCTCACTGCCTTACAGTTATAGACTGGAATGCCATGTTTATTATCATCGCTTAACACCCGCACTGAAGAGGGGTCTGGCACTAACGCACACTGGAGGGGGCCTGGTAAGCAGAAAAACGCCAGCTGGGAGGTGGGTGGGTGCTATGGTGATCTACATCATGACCAATTTTCACTGACATAGGTCAACATCTTCAAGGTCAGGGTTGGCAGCAGCCAGCAGAAGGTGGTTTAAACCACTGGTTTAAACCGGTTTAAACCGCCTGACATAGACCCCAGTGGCAAAAAGTAAAAAAATGAAATGCTAAATACTAAATAGATGTTATTCACATTGGACATAAATGTAAGGGCATCTTCTGGTATGAAAACGTATATTAGTGTGTATTGAGGAGCTTTAGTACTCTCTTCTTCCAATTTATCCAGCACCTTAAATAATCTGTTCAAACCAAATGGTCTCCTATAGTGCCCACTCCCCCAACGGCCGAAGGCCAGAAATTTTAGAAACAGTCTTGTTCGTTTGGTATGTATCTACTTACCCCTTCTGCACTAGTTAAGTTTTCCCAGCTTCCACTTAGACCGTGTCACATTTTGTTTTTGCTCATCGACTTTTTGCCGACCAGTTTGCCCCCCCCCCCAAACGGACCGCCTGGATCCGCCAGTGATCTCACCGTTCTGATATGAAGGATTTTTACAATAGAATGAAGTGCGGTTGCTTCTATTGTTAGTTAGGAACAGGTACGTTTTAGATGACGCCACAAGTGTGTTGGCTGGCGGGGCACCAGTGGCTGGCTAATTATGTTATGTGGGCAGTGGGCTCTGATTGGTCTTCAGAAGCCTTTTCTCGACCCAGGCAAAACGAGCTTTCATGATGGATTTGAATTGTTATTTCTGATTTAGGTATATCAATCTAAAGATTTATACTCTAATCACAAGAAATCGTATGCATGTTATTAAAGAACAGTTCAGTCCCTTCAACATCAACCTATATTTTATTCCAAGAGATGAACGCTGGATATAACCGACCACTGGGAATATAAGCCACTAGGTTTGAGAGCTTATGATCAGCGATAATAAAAAAGTAGTTCGAGGAGATGAAATGTCTGAAAAGCGTGAATGCGTTAACCAGAACAGGTCAGTTATTGTTGGTTATTTGCTTGATAAGTATAAAAAAGCGTTAAACCGAGTACGGCCTACTTTACAGAAGCTAAAAAGTACTGCTAGAAATGCAGTTTCCAGTTTCCATGTATTCAGGCTGAAATAATGTCACTCGCTGAAAAATATATAGTACATCAGGCGCTCGGAGGGGCTTGAGAATCCCCAGCTTGTGGCCTTTCTGATGTCCGCCACTGTTCGGTATTGTGGAACACTCAAGTGTCACCAAATAAGACACGTGGCTCAGAGTCGGAGTCGACTCTGAGTCGACTCAAGTTTCCTTGAGTCAGAGTTGAGTCGACTCACTTCCAGATTTGGGTTGAGTCTGATTCGACTCAACTGATTGATCAGTTGAGTCGAATCAGAATCAGAATCAGCCTCTAGGCTGAGCCAGAGTTGAGTCGACTCAGCACTATATTATCTTAACATATGTGATCACATAGCTGGCATTTTATAAATTTTCACAAATAATTGTTAAGGGCTTCATACTGCTATTTGGTAATAATAGTTAATTTATCATTTTCATACCCACACTACACCCATCCCGGGATCAGTAATTAACAAAAATGAGTTATGTAAAATATACAGTTTCAAACGCACTCACATTTGCTAGTTATTTTCCATTTAATCTTAGCAACAGCATGTAGAATCATACCGAAAAATGTGATTTAGCACAAAATCAGACTTTTTCCACTTTGGGGGTGCACACCATACAAAGACTTAATCAATCAATCAATCAAATGTATTCAATTGTGGTCCACGGCAGCGAGGGGGATTTTCGCACAATCACGTCAAGAATATAAAACAGTAGGGTGACTAAAAGGAATAAAAGAATCAAAGATAAGAGACACACACTCTGGCACACACAAACGTAACACGTAAAAGCATAACACAATGACTAGATATCTAAGTTACATCCGGCGCCCGTGATAAAAGAGATTTTAAGATGGCCTTAAAGTTAGAGGTGCCAGGTACCAGCTGGAGGCTGTTGAGCGCGCTAACACCGCGGTAACAGAGTCGGCGCCGGCCTGCCTCTGTGCGGATCCGAGGGAGTGTGCGCTGCCCTGCGTTCCGAGTGTCGTGGTTGTGTACACGATGGGCTGGCTCTCCTATAGTTGCCGCAACACAAGAGAATTAAGCTGATTTCCATGGAATAATTCACTCATAGGAAACCACATGTTTATTTTCTATGTTCTTTCTTCGGTTGACTAAAAACACTGAAAAAAACTAAGTAATATAAGGGCCAGCTAGAGGACACCGAAAATCTTAATTTGAACATAAGCCTTGAAATGGGTCAAAACGGAAACTAAAAGTTTCAATTAGCTGCTTTTTCAAAGCACTTTCTTGGTTTGTCGTGATTTGAGGACACCCCCTGGTAGATAATATAAACACTGACGACACAGCACGGTACCTACTGTCCTCTGTAAACGGAAATAAAACTCAGTCCTATCTCTGGTATTCCTTCAGTAATTTCAAACTGTGAAATTGACAGAAAAATACACATCATGTCTCTCACAAACCACCACTGTTTTTAGATTATGATGATGATTATTATTATTATTTACCATCCACTGCAGCACCCATGAGCGCCTAGATACCTTTACTTAATACCATGCAATACCGTGCGCGCCACGCCAGTCACAAAACCACCATTGTACGCAACAAAATATTAGCGATTTATACTTTGGTAGCCTATGGGTTAAAATTACTTTTCCTAATCCTGCAGGCTTTCTTAGGTTTCTTAAGTCATGTGAATTTTGAAGCGCTATTCATCGCTATATTTTGCACCAGCCGACACTAGGCTTGCGTAATGTGTTCAGTGCGCATTCTGTGGTGTTTGCTACAGTTTTCAGTGGGACGAGGCGAGCGTTCCTTGTTTGTTTTGTTTTTGAGGTGGTGCTGCATAGGGTCAGTGCGACGCGGCGTGGTATTCATTTCTAAGCTAAATTTGTCTCAGGATTGCTCAGAATGCAATGCAGCAGGAATTGCCACTCAAAATGTCATATGTTA
The DNA here is from genome assembly GCA_034440635.1 of Lepas anatifera. NCBI lineage: Eukaryota > Metazoa > Arthropoda > Thecostraca > Lepadidae > Lepas > Lepas anatifera. The sequence continues at coordinate 400,598 of JAOTON010000551.1, forward strand.
AAACATTGATTTCTGTTATTTGCGTCTGGAACATCGCTTATTTTATGGCTTTGCTCATGAAGGACATACCTTCAAAATGAAAAACCCTCAGGCCGTTCATCCCACTCACATATTCGCGTTTAGCAACTGTCTTCATTCCTATGCAGTCATAATTTATGTCATGAATTAATGCATGCAATTGACATTTTATTGAAGAAAATGTGCAGTTAGTAAATAGTTAATGTCATGAACTGTACTAATGTACTGTCATTCACATATCAGTAAAGGAACTGTGCATTTTTTGCGTGCATGCTTTGCCACCATTCTGAGTCGGAGTCAGCTCTGCCTCAATACTTATTTGAGTCAGAGTTGAGTCGAATCACTTCTGAATTCGGGCTGAGTCGAGTCTGAATCAGAGTCAGCCTTTAAGCTGTGAGTCAGAGTTGAGTCGACCCAAGAAAATTTTAGTCATTAACAAGTCTGCCGATAAATGTTAAATGAACCCACCCTATAGGGTTCGTTTAACATATTTATAGATAAAACACATTGCAATATTCCGCTTTTGAAAAGAGAACCCATCAAACAAAATTGTAAATGGTCAAAAATCAAATTTTCTATGCATTAGGAGTCACGGCAGGTTATGAAAATGTGAGTCGTGAACAAATTTTCCTGTTTGATTCAGCTGTTGATATTGCAGAGGATTAGCAATTGAACTGATTGAATAATGATGGCATGCGATCCTACATGTGTTTGCTGCCTGTGAGGCTAAGACTAGGGCTAGAATATGATACCAAGTTAGGAGATCAGAGTACCGCAAATACAGTGTAATTATCTGCATGATATCCGTGACAACTATTGGAACACGCTTAAAGTTCAGTTTCCAGGGATAATGGAACATTTGGCCTCACTGAGTGTTTGCCACTTTTTGCCGGTTTAAACCAATAAAAACAGTTGGCGGCAGAATCTCCTCTCAACTGGCAAAAATACCAACCAAACAAGGTGGTAAAGGTAAAATGTCAACCAAACAAGGTGGTAAAGGTAAAATGTCAACCAAACAAGGTGGTAAAGGTAAAATCTGGGCCATACTGAGGAGGAGCTGTTGAGAAACGCCGTGATTATGCAGAAAAAAGACGGGAATAAGCTAAGGGGGACCAATGTCATGGAGGGAAGGTCGCAAAATACAATTTTGATGTTAGGGTCATTGACGTAGGAGGTCTCAATATGGTATACTACCTATACTGTACATTATGACTAGCACTACAGCAACTGTTTGGCGGGAAATGATTTACCTTTACCAATGACCTTTGACCTTCACATTGAGGTAACTTAACTATGACGTCATCTATATAACTATTTGAGTAACGTGCGTCTGTGTATCTGTCTGTCTGTCTGTCTGTCGTCTTTTGTTCTTTAGTTGATTGGGATTGGCTACAGGTCAAACTAAAGGCGATACTGAGACGAAACTTTTTGTAATGTGTCGGAAAATGATGTGGGGAGTGCCTTTGAGGGGTCTCAAGTTCTGGCTGCAGATAGTATGCACGTGTCACGTGCTCAAAGATGAACTTTTCTCCCCATTGACTTAACATGGGAAACGGCGACGAAAAACACAAACAAGGCAAAACGAGTGTCAATTTGTAAGCCGGTCCACAACGTCCCACTTTGGCAAATCTCGGAAAAAAGTACCCGAAACGTGGCACAGGGTTTTGGCTACACAGTGGATGCAAATTAAAGTTTGCACGTGCTGCGTGGCCAGCAGGGGGTGCGTTCTCCGGAATGGGGGTAGTCGTCTAAAATTACGTTTTTTTCGACCTTGCTCGGAAAGTAAGAGGCGTACGGACTTGAAACCGGCACAGATCAATGCAGCGCAGAGATTGGCACGTTTTGGTACCATTTTTGTAAGAAAACCTCTGTTGAGAAGAAAATTAATCACGAAAAACACGAAAAAAATTGATAAATCTAAATGAAAAGGGGGTATGTAACTCGGAAACTATTGATGCGCGATGTGGGGTATCTGCGAGTCAAAGTTGTGTCCATGTACCGTCTATCCGAAGCAGGAAAGCCCCAGGCCGTAGGTTGCACGTGCTGGTCTCGAGGTGGTGTCAAAAAGGTCACTGTCGATTTTTGGGTTTTGCGGTTTTTCGACTGTAACTTGGGAACGGTTAGTGACAAAGAGACGAAATAAAACGCACGTTGTGCTCCGAGCAAAGGCGCATCTTTTTGTATTTACACCTAGCCACTAAACACAGTATCTTGGAAAATTACTCCAAAAGATTAAAGTGTTCTAAAATTAGAATTCATAGCGGTCACACAATTTGTTCAAATTTTTTATGTTAAAATGTCTTTTAAATTCCGAAACATATATATTCGTAAACGATGGAAAAATACCTTCAATAATCTGCTTTTATTTTCTATGTAACCCTAATATTTTCAGAGTAATGTGCAAAAGTGTTAGACAGTTGCAAAATTTCACTTCGAAGCACGGAAAATCAGTCTTAACATTGTAAATATCTGTCAGAGAATAAAAGTCGCATGTGCTCAGGGGGTCCTCCGCTTGAGAGATGCTCAAGGATTTGAAAGAGCCACAATTTTGTGATTGAAAATGCAAGTATTTAAAATACGATGTTTTTGGCCGATGCCTAGGGGAGGGAAACGATCCGCGGCGACGCCGCGGGGTGTCCGCGAGTGAAACTCGCGGACCGGAGCCTGAGGAGGCGCGGCGCAGCCGCAGCCGACGAAGGCGTAGCGTTGCACCGCAGGTTAGGGGTTAGGGAGGCACCTAACCGCAGGTTAGGAGCGCCGCAGGCCGGCTAGCTGCATAGAGACAAGGTTAGGTAAGGTTCGGTTATGTCATGACAGCTTCGAACAGCACGGCGAAGCCGTGCAGGTGTCCGCGAGTTTCACTCGCGGACCGGAGCCTGAGGAGGCACGGCGCAGCCGCAGCCGACGAAGGCGTAGCGTTGCACCGCAGGTTAGGCAGCCGCCTAACCGCAGGTTAGGTGTGCTGCAGACCGGTTTGCTTCATAGGGACAAGGTTAGGTAAGGTTCGGTTATGTCATGACAGCTTTGCACAGGGAAAGGTCATTGAAGGACCTTGGAGCGACGGGAAAACCAACTTTTAAGGGTTTGGGGATAACGACGCACAAACTGTTGAAGTTTTATGCTGGATGGGCAAGGATAAATATGAGGTAGGGAAACCCTCCAAATCAAGATAGGGTTTGTGTTTGGTAATCCCGACAGATGAATGTGGTTCCGCTTGATTTCCTCACAACAGTATTTGTTAACACAGTCATTGGGCTCGGTGAAGCGAGCCAAGGCGCTAGCGCCTTGGCTTGGGAAACGGCGACGAAAAATAAAAACACTATTTTTATTTTTCTACATACATTTTTAGCCGACGCCTAGGGGACGGAAATTATCCGCGGCGAAGCTGCGGGTGTGTCCGCCAGTGAAACTCGCGGACCGGAGCCTGAGGAGGCGCGGCGCAGCCGCAGCCGACGAAGGCGTAGCGTTGCACCACAGGTTAGGGAGACACCTAACCGCAGGTTAGGTGCGCCGCAGGCTGGCTAGCTGCATAGGGACAAAGTTAGGTAAGGTTCGGTTATGTCATGACAGCTTCCAACGGCGCGGCGAAGCCGCGGGGTGTCCGCGAGTGAAACTCGCGGACCGGAGCCTGAGGAGGCGCGGCGCAGCCGCAACCGACGAAGGCGTAGCGCTCCACCGTAGGTTAGGGAGGCGCCTAACCGCAGGTGCGTCTGTGTGTCTGTCTGTCGTCTTTTGTTTTTTAGTTGATTGGGATTGGCTGCAGGTCAAACTAGAGGCGATATTGAGACAAAACTTTTTGTAATGCGTCGAAAAATGTTGTGGGGAGTGCCTTTGAGGGGTCTCAAGTTCTGGTTGCAGATAGTTTGCACGTGGCACGTGCTCAAATTTGAACTTTTCTCGCCATTGACTTAACATGGGAAACGGCGACGAAAAATACAAACACGGCAAAACGGGTGTCATTTTGTAAGCCGGTCCACAACGTCCCAATTTGGCCAATCTAGGAAAAAAATGTACCCGAAACGTGGCACCGGGTTTCGGCTACACAGTGGATGCAGATTAAAGTTTGCACGTGCTGCGTGCTCAGCAGGGTGTGCGTTCCCCGGAATGAGGGTAGTCGTGTAAAATCATGGTTTTTCGGACATTTCTCCGAAAGTAGGAGCCGTACGGACTCGAAACCGGCACAGATCAATACAGCACAGGGATTGGCACGTTTTGGTACCCTTTTTGTATGAAAACCTCCGTTGAGAAGATAATTAATCATGAAAAACACGAAAAAATCGACAAAAAAACGAAATAAAAATAGGGTCTGTATCACGGAAACTATTGATGCGCGTTGTGGGGTATCTGCGAGTCAAAGTTGCGTCCATGTACCGTCTATTCGATGCAGGAAAGACCCAGGCCGTAGGTTGCATGCGCTGGTCACGAGGTTGTGTCAAACAGGTCACTGTCGATTTTTGGGGTTTTGCGGTTTTTCGACTGTAACTTGGGAACGGTTAGAGATAAAGAGACAAAATAAGACGCACGGTGTGCCCCGAGCAAAGGCGTATCTTTTTTGTATTGACATCTAACCACTAAACCCAGTATTTTAGAAAATTACTCCAAAAGATTAGTGTTCCAAAGTTACAATTCAAAACAGTTACATAATTTGGTGTAATTTTCTATGTTTTAATGACTTTTAATTTTCGAAACATATATCTTCGGAAACAATGAAAAAATACCTTCAATAATCTGGTTTCATTTTCTATGTAACCCTAATAGTTTTAGAGTAATGTGCAAAAGTGTGAAACAGTTGCAAAATTTCCTTTCGAAGCACGGAAAATCCGTCTTAACATTGTAAATATCCGTCGGAGAATAAAACTCGCATGTGCTCAGGAGGTCCTCCGCTTGAAAGATGTGCAAGGAATTCAACAGCCACAATTTTGTGATTGAAAATGCAAGTTTTCGAAATACGATGTTTTTGGCCGATGCCTAGGAGAGGGAAACGATCCGCGGTGAAGCCGCGGGGGTGTCCGCGAGTGAAACTCGCGGACCGGAGCCTGAGGAGGCGCGGCGCAGCCGCAGCCGACGAAGGCGTAGCGTTGCACCAAAGGTTAGGGAGACACTTAACCGCAGGTTAGGTGCGCCGCAGGCCGGCTAGCTACATAGGGACAAGGTTAGGTAAGGTTCGGTTATGTCATCACAACTTCAAACATCACGGCGAAGCCTGCGGGTGTCCCCGAGTGAAACTCGCGGACCGGAGCCCGAGGAGGCGCGGCGCAGCCGCAGCCGACGAAGGCGTAGCGTTGCACTGCAGGTTAGGGAGGCACCTAACTGCAGGTTAGGTGCGCCGCAGGCCGGCTAGCTGCATAGGGAGAAGGTTAGGTAAGGTTCGGTTATGTCATAACAGCTTCGAACAGCGCGGCGAAGCCTGCGGGGTGTCCGCGAGTGAAACTCGTGGACTGGAGCCTGAGGAGGCGCGGCGCAGCCGCAGCCGACCAAGGCGTAGCGTTGCACCGCAGGTTAGGGAGGCACCTAACCGCAGGTTAGGTGCGCCGCAGGCCGGCTAGCTGCATAGGAACAAAGTTAGCTAAGGTTCGGTTATATCATGACAGCTTCGCACAGAGGGAGGTCATTGAGGAACCTTGGAGCGACGGGAAAATCATTTTTAAGGGGTTGGGGATTAAGTAGCATAAACTGGTGAGGTTTTATGCTACCAGGGCAAGGATAAATTAGGGAAAACTTCAAGTCATGATAGGGTTTGAGTTTACGAATCCCAACAGATGAAAATGGTTCGGCTTGGTTTCCTCACCACAGATTTTATTAACACAGTCAGTGGGCTCAGCGAAGCGAGCCAAGGCGCTAGTGGAATACTATTTGACCGGAAGCACTGGGGTCAATGACCTTGAAAATACAGATATGACCTGTGACCTTTGAACTTGGCCTTCATGTGAGGTGACATTAACCCTATTTCCGGCAGGGGGGGCTAATATTGCCCCCCTTCAGGTTTTTCAAGAATATCTCCGAAACGGCTTGCGATAGAACTTTAAAACTTCCTGACTTTTCCTAAAACTAGTACAGGCAGGTTTTCTGAAATTTTCAAGATTATATATTTACCAGGGGCGGAGCTATGGCTGGGTTTTTGGGGAGGTTCTATCCACAAACCAAGTATTATCGTATGCGATGGGTTTTTTTGTAAAAGGAAGCCGTCTGTGCTGATCCTGATACCAGTTATATGGATTTATTATATCATTTTTTATGTGAGATGATAGTGCATTCACAATTGTCACTATTTGTATTCATCAGGGGCGGTTACAGCAGTTCAAAATGGGGGGGAATGTTATCAAGAAGGACTAAACGTTAGTAAGTGAGAAGACTGCTTACAGCCGTGTCAGGGCGAATACAATTGGGTATATGAAAATTCAAAATAGTTATAACCCAATTCTAGATTACCAGAGGCGTGTCCAGTCACTACACATTTTCAAAATGTATATTCCCAGCCAGTATCACCGCCGCGACTCAATATCGTTGTATATTGAAAATGTGTTTCCAATCACCCCCACCCCCCACGACGAGTCCTTGATCCGCCTATGTCACCCCCTTTCCCAGAGCTGCCATGGGAGGGTAAAAATTATCAGAAATTAAATTTCAACTAGTCGAGGGACTAATATACTCATGCATACCATTCGCATATTGTTGGTATGTATTTTACCCCACTGTTTTACCATACTGCATCCGCCCCTGATGAGTTTTTCACTTTTTTCTCATTTAGTTATGTGTCAAAGATACCAAGCAGTATATGACGGCTTCTAATCCGCGTAACAAAAACTTTTTAGGTTGTATATATTTCCCCTCATAGTCCTGGTCCTGGAACTGCCATTGAATTTCGAATTTTTGCGTAACTCGAGTATATGAAAATTTTGGGTCAATTATTTGTAAATCTGAACTGGTTTTGTGAAAATCGTACAACAGAGACAAGGGTTATGGAAAATCTAAAAAATACACAAAAATTGTATATTTTGCACGACCTTCTCCTAAAAAATAAATATTTTGAAATTTTCTTTTTTCAAAATAAAGTTTAGCAGCAGAGGAATCTATGGCACTTTGAATTTTCAAAATCGGCCGGTTAGATTACGAGATCTTAGGGGGCCGATATTGCCCCCCCTGCCGGAAATAGGGGTAGCCGGGAGCCTGACGGAAATAGGGTTAACATATCATCCCGGTTATATGGCGTTATGAAGTCACCACTCGGTCTCCAATGCAAGTGAACTTGTCCGACCGCGCGATTGCGGCGATCTGGAAATGCAGGTCTGACTTTGAAAACCTATAAGTAACAAAAATGTGCGACAGATTTGAAGATGTTTTTTTCACCAATCGACGGGCCGTGAAGTTCTCTAAAATTTGGCTAAGTATCGTTTCTCGGCCACTGGTGGTTCTCCGGCCACCTTGGAAAAACAGGTGGGGTCTTCGAGGCCCCCCTCCAGTGCACGTGTTGTTTATTGTTTATTAGGGCTCATGAGCAACAGGAATCATCCCAATAATAAAACGTGTGAAATCATTTGTTCTTGGCACTGAGAGCGAAGACGCTAGGCCGCTTTGGGGTGCTGGTGGGTGAGGAACGTAGCCCTAGACCTCCCAGAAATGATGTTTAGGACTTAAAAGTAGCATCAAAGAATTGTCCTTGTTAGTCGGAAAAAAATTGTGATTAGGTTGGGTTTGCCTTTACTGGGTTTGAAAATTGGTGCACTTGCACCTGTTAAGGGACAATCAGTGAGATAGCCTTATAAGTTATATGGAAATAAGTTGTCAGCTTCATTAATTTTTCATCAATCTTTTTTCCGGTCTAATCAATCAACGGGCTCATGTTTAGATATGCGTGTCCAGTTGTCACTCTAGGAGCACAAAAATAAAGAGAGGAACGCATTTTGGACTGTCCCTTGTTCGCCGAAGATAAATTTGTCCCCGAATTATTATTTTTGTGGACATGCGTATTAAAAGAAAATTCCAGCTGAAGGAAGTAAAAAGTTGGAAATCCGGATCCTGCTTAACATCTTTGTTAGGCATGGCCTGTCACCAAAAATCGGCGATTAAGCATTTATCTCTGAATGGAAAATGTGTACTCTTTTTCAGAGCAGATGTGGGTGAATTTGGGAATATTTCGTCTCTTCAACCACACGATAAAGAAGTGATGATTTCTGTGAAATTTACCGTTAAACAATCCTCTGCGACATTTCCTGCTGATTGCATGGACCCCATTGAAGGTGCCCCTCCCCCTTGCACGAAAACGCTCCGCCGCCACACTCAATCCTCTCTAAGAAAACACATAAGTTCATGAGTAAACAACGTTAGTGTGTCATACCTAGATTTCAATAGATTGTTTTGTGGAAAACAGTCTGTGAACAAAGCAACTGTACGCGTTTTAAAATAAAAGATAACCTCATTTAGCTGGCAAAAATTAGGTATTTGGTTTGAGTGATGAGACAATGTGTCTCGTGCTAGCTAGAAAGGCAAATATATTGGCAGGGTCGAATCTTTTGGCCTTACGCCAAAAGATTCGACTTGGTCTTAAACCAAAGATTCGCCAAAAATTGAAGCTTTTGGCCTTCTATAGGCGGATCAAGGGGGGCAAAATGGGGCGTTTGCTCCTGCGATTATCCCTGGGCGCCCTCTGAACTAGTCACGCCCCCTTCCTCTACCCGAAAGGTCGATGGTACCCTTTTGAAACGTCACTTCCCACCCCGCCTTTCGAAAACCCCCAAAATGCAATTATTGGCGTCTCTGCGATAGGATTTGGCACCCACCTGGTAGGTTTTTCCGCCCAAAAGTACCGCCTCCTAGTCTGCATGGCGTCCCCCACCCCCTGGACATGTGCCTCCTCCTCGGATCGGAGATTCTGGATTCGCCATTGTTAAGGCATCGGCATCTTAAAGAGATTGGGCATATCAAAACAGTTTTAACGTATGTATGTACATACACTGAGACAATCAATTGAGGAACATTCTTTTCTAAGCTGGTAATTCTTTTTAGTAGGGGGGACTCAACTATTCACCAATTATAATTGTTTCCAATCCAGTAACTCAGTTCAATAGTTGTGTTGGAGTTTTAGCGGCGGGCGTTCGCCAGTTTTGGTCGAGAAGAAGTGGAGTGTGTATGACCACCGCCGTGGGGCAGTTGGCTAAGGCGCCTCCCACCAGTGTGGGAGCTCCCTGGATCAAAGCTGACTTCTGCCAGCCTTTTCCTCGACCGCCTCCTACCCAGGAGATGGCAGTACACTAGGAAGTGCCCGCCTTGACTAGGGACTTCTGCTGACCAACCAGGCCCTTGTTATTGGGAGCACGGGCTTGATCTGCCTTTAAACAGATACACCGATCCGGTGGCACCGCCCGAGGAATCGAGATAGCCTCACTGCCTGGTACGGTGGGGCGCGTGACAGGGAGCGTGCGGACATGACTGTTCCGCAAGGGTGCCGATAAGCGTCAGCACCGCTGCCGTAAACATAGTGTGTGTCTGCGTGTGTGTGGTGCAATTCTGGAAAATGTTCCCGGGTTGGGAACGCAGAAATATATCAAAAAGTAAAGTGTGTGATAATTTTTCATCGTTTCATGAGTTTTTTATTTTCAATAATAAGAATGGCATTTGTGTGGTGAAAGTCTGTGAAACGAGAAAACATTCACGAACGTAACAATTGTCGTAAAAACATTTCAATTAGCTTCTGGCGCTGCCAACTCGGCGTATGTTTACATACTTGGTCTAGGCTTGGATGGATTTTTAAAAAGGGGCATCTATTGCGCCCTCTACCTAGTACAGCGCAGGCACAGTAGGAGAGGCAGGACGCAGCACTTCTTCGCCGGCTGTCGTCTCCCATTCCCTGAGACCCTTACTTGTGAGTCACCTGCAATCACAACTGAGGTTTTCAGGACTGGGTGACTGACACGCTCTTCTCACAGGAATTCCCTAGGGCTTCGAGTGCAAGAGAGGGTCGGAACGTTACAATGGCTCAACAGTCAGTTCTACAAAAGTGAAAAGACTGAAATATATTTATTTTACTGATATCACAGGGCTCGAGTGAGGAAACAGGCATTTTATACCTCATTAGAATGGCAATGAACCATTGCCTTAGTTTCCTGAGGGCTGCTTTTATTTTCACGTTTTTTCTAAATTTTTACCCGGCGGCCTCGAGCCAGGGAACCTGCCGCGACTCCTAATACACAGAAAAATTCGATTTTTGACCATTTACAATTTTGTTTGATGGGTTCTCTTTTCATATTCGGAATATTGCAATGTGTTTTACCTATAAATATGTTAAACGAACCGTATAGGGTGGGTTCATTTAACATATTCATCGGCAGACTTGTTGACTCAAATTTTCTTAAGTCGACTCAACTCTGACTCACAGCTAAGAAGCCGACTCTGATTTTGACTCGACTTACTCGAGTTGACAATGGTGAATCGACTAGACTTAGCCCAAATTCAGAAGTGAGTCGACTCGACTCTGATCCAAATAAACATTGAGTATTGGTCGACTCAGGCTAAGAACGGTGGTAAAGTATGCACACCCAAAACAAACTTTTACTGCAATAATAGGCACATTGCAATGCATTTCTTCATGGCATGAACTTTTTACTAACTGCACATTTTTTTCACTAATACACAAATTGCAATGCGTTAACTCAAGACATCAAGTAGTTGCCGCTTATAAATGAAGGATGCTAAATGCTGATTGGAGAGTGAGATCAGGGGCCTGGAAGTTTTTCATTTTGAATGCATCCCCTTCATTAGCAGAGTCATAAATAAGACAATAAGCGAGGTTTCAGATGCAAGTAACAAAAGTCAATGTTACAATATCTGACATTTTGAGTAGTAATTCCTGTTCCAGTATATTCTGAAACACCATCAGACTATTTAAGCTGAAAAATACTACACTAGGCATTGGCAGACATAATCTATGTACCTCAAAAACAAAACAAACAATGAACACTTACCTCATCCCAAAGAAATCTGTAGAAAACAGATGGCGCATTGACGATACCATGAGTCTAACTTTAGATGAGAAAAAGATGACGATGGATATCAAATTGAAAATTCACGTAAATTAAAACATTCTATAAAAATATTCCTTTACCTTCAGGTCTAGTCCAGGGGGGTGCGCTCCGGCCCTTCAGCATTGGCGGAACGTGGCAACCGTTTGGCGACCTCTGACGGCTGCGATGACGTCAGGTCAACCATGCAACAGCACGGCTCCATGATAAGTGGGCGGAAATTAGGACTCGGGTGGGATTTTTGTGTGTTCTCTTGCACTATCCGTGGGAGTAGGGCCATGAAATTTAGTTTTTCTGGTAGAGAATTGACTGGAAAATAATTTCAGTCACAAAGATTTGGGATTTTTGATGTAGCTTTATAGTAATTCTGTGTTGAATGGAGCTTTACGAATCTGGCGCAGGAATATTTATTACCTCGAATACAGGAGTGCACCTAAGGTAATAGAGTAAATAGCACCTATTTATGTACTACTAGGTTCTACACCTTAGGTAACAGAGTAAATTGCACCTACTTATTTCTGTGTCTGGCTTAGCAATGCTTCTTGTTGTCTGGCATGCTGTTTTTTTGCTCCTTGCAGAATTATAGTGTTTTATGCAGTCCCTATTGTTCCTTTTTGTGGTCCTTTAAAACCATTTGTATGATTTGTCCTACATTTGTAATAGACTTTCATTTGCTGCTTGATGGACCAACCCAGATAGAGCTGGGAATCAGGATGCAACAACTGGTTATCACAACACTGGCTTGGGTATAGATAGATTGGATGGATATGGATAGAGCTCGGACATTGACGTTTAGAATAGTCTTTTATCTCGGTTTTTGGCTACATTTCTAGTGCCCCATTGATATCTCCTTTTGCTCCCTTCACTCAAATGTACAATTTTTTCTTAAAAAATAGTTGTTATTCCTTGTACAAGCTTGTTTCTTTCATGTATTTAATAATAGTTTTGTTTCCTGAATGTTGTGTACTGAATAGTTTTTGTTAAGGTTTAGTATAATTTTTTATTAACAAAGCAAGCTTTACTCTCAACGGACTACTCTTATTTCTCTTTGCGCAGTGTAAGGAAAATATTAAATGTCCACTGCCATGTGCTGCCAGACCTGGCTTGATATGGATAGATGCAATCAGATTGAAACTTTGGTTTCCATTGGCTAAAGCTTTATCCATATTGTAAATGCATCCAGATCAATCATGCAATCCTGGTCAGCATTGTGCATGGAAGCAGGGTCTTTGTTAATCTGTGCAACTGGGCAGGGAGTATCAACTGGGTTCAACTATGAAGTCCTTGGGGAGCAGACACTCTATGGGTGTGCCCTAATTTTATTGTTGTAAATACTGACTATTTGCACCAATTGTGAATGTTAGCAGACTACCAATAAGGTTGTTGCAAGATATGAAGTGGTCTTTTAATACATTTGGATACTCCTGTTGTAAATTTATGAAATCTTAAAAAATATGGTATTAAAGACATTTTGCTAACAATTATTCCAAAACTTTGTATGGTAGTTTGAATGATTTGCACAGGTAAGGGCTTGACTCTCATTTCATTTCAATTTTCCACCCACTGATTATATTTTCCCTGGTGGCTTCTACAGCTAGCACCCCAGTGGAAAACCAGTTGTGGGACACTGCAAAGAATATTCAGTGATGGCTAAATCCTCTAAATATGAGGGTGAAGAAAGAACATTTTAAGAATTTGGTTAAGCTCTCTTTGCCATTTTCCTAAACAAATAGTGATGCAGAAAATCGTCCTGGTGATAAAACAGTTGGCAGAAAAATAGTCTGCAGAACCAAAGCTCACGTTTCTGTCAGCTGTCCTGAAAGAATTTTCAGGGATAGCTATGGCACCCTGGTGCTAGGTGTGGTCCCATGGGTGATCAGGGTGGACACTGATGTGAATTGTAGGTGGTATTATGCCTAAATTATGTTTATATTGTCCGTCAATCATTCTTTTTAGAATTTTGAAAAAGTAGTTATTCCTTGTGGTTTTTGAAAATACAATTCACAAATAAATGCCAGGTACTTCTAGCCTGTGTGGCACAATATATTAGCTTAATCATTTCTGGAGCATTTTCCAACTTCAGTAATACTGCTACTATTTGCAAATTAAAATTTCCAGACTATATAGAAGGCTTCAAACTCTAACCAAAGAAAGCTTCAGCTGAATGAAATTTTTCTCATTATGCCATCGATATTTTAACTGAAAATAATAAAAATGCTTTAATAAGCTTTTGTCATGAGGTGGTCCAGGGTATATTTTAAGGAATTGGGACTGGTGGGCATTCGGCTGAAAAGGGCACAAATTCCCACTAAAAGGGCACACTTAGAGCATCAGATGACTGGTGAGTAGTGGGCACTGGGCCGTCCAGGGCCGTTCACTGGTGGACATAGCATGGGGGACTGGTGGGCAAAATGCCCACCACTTTGTAGCTTAAAATATGCCCTGAGGTGGTCCCAGTTTGGGCACTTAACTATTGAAAAGCTATAAGTAGTTCTAGCTCCATCTCGTTGATTTTTGGTTTGGTGTTCATGATTGTCTGAAGAGCCTTTGCAGTGGATTTCATTAGATACGCTTGTGTTGTTTGTGCTTTGTTCTGCTCCATTTTGAATTCCTCTGTTGAACTCGCTCACAAAAAGTCATTGTGAGCCAATAAGTTCAAGAACATGAGTGACCGATCTGCCATTTAGTCTTTTAATTGTATTTCTTATCTGACATTCACTGAAGTTACTACTTGGAACTGCTCGCTGAAATTGTGGTCAGACAATTGACCAACACATATTATTTGAGTCATATTTACATAACTGTCCATGTTAATAAATATATATGCAAAATTCCAGCATCCAACAACAATAATTCCAACATGCAAACCATTTTCAAAATGCACGCCTTACCATTCAGAAGAATTCAAATGGTAGGATTACGAGGCAGCTCAAAGTCATCACCACTGCTCCAGTCTTCTTCTTACTGACGTTACTCTCCTCTTTCACCAGGTGCGAGGCTGCAGGGTAGGATATCGGGGTACCTACGGGTCCTGGGCCGGCACAGAGCTCGGTAATAATTATCTCTGCTCTCAGCTTTGTCCGCACTGTGGCCATAAGCAGCAGATTGCTAAGAAAATGGAAGCTCTCCACCTTCGAACTAGAGATCTTCTCAGTGGCTAGTGACAAGATTACAGACGGACAGCTGTGCTCTCGCTACCGTGCCAAGATATTCTACTTGTTCTCGGCCGTGGCAAACTATGAAATGGACTGCATCACCATCTTCTTAGACGCCAAGTCAGCCACCGCAACTTCGTGCTGCGCTGTTTAATGGTGATAGTAGTCCAGTGCTGCTTGTTTATGTAATGGACTTTCTCTCCCTGCAATATTGTGGGTAATGTGTGAGCCGACTCCCTGGATGGGGAATCCGCTGCTTTCCCGCTGTGCCATCCTGGTCGATGCCCACACTTTCGTCCGAATCGCAACACAGATAAGCTGAGGTGAGGAGTGCGTAGTGCCTGGTTGGTGTCGTTATCGTCGGTTCGACGCCGTTCGCCTTTACCCTCAGTGTATAGACGCAAACTGAGTATGGTGGTGATGCCTGCTCTGTCGCGAGTAAACTTCTCGTTCGTTGGGGAAGAAGAGACATGAGTTGTGACAAGACAATTGCCGGCACCTTCATCGACTACTGATGGCAACGCATCTCCTCAATTCTCTGAGCATCCAACAGTCTACGGTAAATAATTTCGCCGTGCTGCAGTAACCTCCCTTCTCATCCGACCTGGCTTTGTGTTATTTTCTTCTCCCTCACGGTCAAACGTGGACGAAACTACAATGACCGTGAAGGCGAAGTGTCCGCAAAAATTCAGGGTGTGCAAAGACACTTACGAAAATGTCAAGGAAAGTGCGCTGAACTCATGAGGGTGATGCAAAGTGATACTCTTCAGTTTGTACATGGAACATGACGCTGTGACGCTAATTGTTCAGCTTATCTGATGCACCTGTTAAGAGTCATTGTTACCTGCATCAAATTTTATCGCAGAAGTGTCCTTTTTCCTGTAATATTTATTAAAGAAATAATTGGGCACGTAAAATACTAGTTCCTGCATAATATCGCAGAGGTGTGGATTAGTATGTCCTTGGGACAGCTCAAGTGAAACCTGCAAGCGGTGTTAAGAATGTCCCTTAAGTCTGTGTTTTATTTTTCTAATGTCTCGAACTTGGTTCGAGGCAGTCCAATAGGATTCGTGGGCCACAGGCCTCATTATATATAGATCACATGCTTCATTTTATACTTTCTCTTTTAATATCGGGATACTAATATGTTTCCAAATTTGGGCACATCAATCTTCGTAAAAAAAACTTCCACTGCTGTAGTGATATACCTTCAGAAATAGCTAGTCATGTCGTATCCATTACCGACGAATATTCACCGTACGCACTTATTGAATATATATATCATTTGTTAAGTTAACAAATGACTATTTCATCTGAGTTTCTTCCCGCTGAAGCAGTATTGAACGGAAACCACGAAACGAAGTGGCGGCATACCGTCTCCGGCCGATGGTGCTATCTTTGACGAGACCGTTGATGCAGTGGACGTCAGCGCCGAATGGAGGTATAGGGGACAACAATGCACTGCGTCTCTTTGATATATCTGAAAACGCTAGCTTGCATGAACAGACCAGACGAAAAATTATAATAAGAGCTTAATATATTTATTTCAACCAACAACTTATGCTTGAACAACAAACGGGAAATGTACCATGGGAAATGTTGCTCTTAGTTCACAGCCTAAATTCTACAGACAATAGTGGGCTGAATGTGCTCTCTTCTTCAGTTACGAAAACTTTCTTGCAGGCTTTGTTGCCAACTCAAATGGCAGTTACGCATCGCCTCCTGAGCATGCCAGCAGCGAAGGCTTCCTGAAAGAGCAAGTAAAATTGCATTAAATTCCAAAATCTTAACAATTGACGTTGCTTGGATATGGAAAATTGCATTAAATTATCGAGAGAGGAACAAACGAGAAAACTGCTGCAGTCACATTAGACAAGACTATTTGCAGACCCCTGCAGACAAAATTATCAACCATCTAAGATATTACCATTTTCATTCATACCATCTAAGCAAAGGCAGAAAGAGGATGGTTGAGTGAGGCTGTGGGTTGAACCAAGATTGAATCGTGCCACCAGCCATAGGCATTTTTCAGCGAATTCATATAAAGTTAAAGTAATGTAATGATGATTTCTGCTAATACCTGCTTGATATTTGAGTAATTCATCAAAGAGCTGGCAGAGCTGGATCCAGGTTGTCCATTGGGGGGGGCGCCATCCGGACCAGGGGCAAAAGTTTTAACCGGAAAAACAATCGGGTGGGCGCCAACCTATCAGTGGGTACCCGATTTTCGCATCGAAGGAACGATATTTCAAAGGGGCACCATCAACCTTTCAGGTGGAAGGGGGCATCTACCTTTTAGGGGTGACGAGGGTCGATCGGTATGACACCTGCCCCCCCCCCCCCCGGATCCAAATATGGGAGCTGGCCAATAATTTTCAACGAGAAGCAAAGACCAGAACAGAATCCCACCTTTTGGGAGGCTACACGAACCACCGCACATATTTAAATTCTCGGTGGATCTAGCAGCAAATAAAGAGGTAGAAACACAAGAGGAAAACCTATGTGAATGTTTTTCATGACGTGGCTGGACAAACTCATTATATATTACACAGAAATCATGCAAAACAACCATGGTCTGTGCTCCTGTCTTTTGCACAGGAAATAAACTCTATTCACTGCTCTTATTTTTTTAACTTCCATGCCACCATTGTAGTTTTAGTTCATATTTCAGCTTCCCTGGAGCCTATAAGTGAGCAAAATGACAAAATGAACATAAAACAAGAAAAAGCTAATCAACCAACAAACAACCTGAAGTTTTGTTCTAAAGAAAGCAGATTTAAGAGTTTAAAGGCAAAAGGCAGTAACATGCTTCAACAGTAGCCTGGCCGGTTTTGCAAAAAGTTGTTCGAATGTTTTGTCCCCATCTGTTTTTAGATGCATTTTGGTGTGCTGATTACGAATATGCGGTCTAAAATTTAAAAATCGAAAAAATGTTGCCCGCGCCCGGCCGTTGAAAGTTTTCCTTTTTCCCGAAATTTGCACGTGTTTTAACTACTTGTCTAATTCAGTCAGGTAATGACTAGAATTTTTCTATAGATTGAGAGAATGGACAATTCTGCATATTTGAGAAGAAAAATCATCGCTCTATCTGTTTCCAGTTTTCCGTAGTTTTACCGTAAAGTGGAAGATCTGTCATTAGTTCCAGAAAATGATCACAGATGGCGGTAGCGAACGCAGCTCTTGAAGAGGTGTTCATGGGAGCTTTGAGCCATCGTAACCTACATTTAACACGTGACCTGGCCTAATGTATACCCGGAGACCTTTCAAAGCAGTAGTGGATACAAATGGAGGTGGGGAGGGCTCAAGTCCCCCTCCCGCGCTCCTCAAAATGTTGAAGTGCTTACAGGTAGTAGGTAAATGCATTTCATAGACGGAGACCATTTGAGGTTATGGCCTGATGGATCCAAGCACCCTCCAAAATGAAGTCCTGGAACTGCCACTACCACAAGGTTTTCGTAGAAAATGTGTTAAGATTCATGTGAGAGCTTAATTTTCTATGGGTTAACACAAGTTTAATTAAATTTGTCTAAGAAATCAAGGAGCACAACAATAAGATAGGAAACAAAAATTGGCACACGCTGTAGTTATACACAAAATTTCCGAACAAAAACTCCCGCAAAATAGCCACTGCAGTTGACGCGCAAGTAAACCCCAATAATTATGGAAAAACTACCTGTTCAGTGTGTGATGTATGTGATGTATATTTCTCTCATTGACATAAGAAACAAATCAGGCCTCGTTCAGATACAAAATAGTAATATCTGTCGGTTTTCCCGGAGCCAAGTAAATAGAAAAATATGCGAATGATTTAGGTCATATTCACGAATTTTCGAATGTTTATTTCGAGCTTCTAAACCATATTCATTTACGTAGTTCCCATTTTACGATGTGGCACTCACGACACAGCATAGCCAATCACTGCCTAGTCACCAACGCATTGGGAACTCACAGTCAGGGCCTCGTGCTGCCAGCAGACCGTTGTCGCTGCCTGAAGGAACGCCTGTTCAGTGCGTGCCCGTCCTGCCGCCGGACTTCGGTGACGGCACACACCGCTTCAGTGGTTACCTTTGCCGCTCTCTCGGTGGACTGGGTGTGGCTGGGGACTTGCGTTTTGAGTGGTACAGTGATGCACTGCTCGAGAAAGCTGTCATTCATGTCTCGCACCAACGGTGGTTCGACGTCTTCACCGGCTTCAATGGCTTTCGTGATGTCCACCAGCTCGGTGTATGTCTCCGCATTGAGGTTGATCCGAGGAACCCTCAGCTGTCGAAGATTCCTCAGCCTGAGGAATCCTCAGCCTGCTGTCGCTGCCGTCGTACACATCGGATGTGCTGCACTACTGTCTGCCTGGTTTCGGGCTCATCATCCCCGAGCATGGCAAGAAGGATGACTTCAGCATGTGCCACGTGTGAGTTTCTCGCCACGCTGCTCTGGATGACTTCGAGGGGAGTCCCGCTGAAGTATTTCCTTTGAAGGCAGAGCTCCTTGCAGACGTGCTGTGGTGCGTATATCACGTCCCACTTCTGCTTCACGTCGATGACCAGTGGCACATACACACAAACCACGCAGCGCGCC
The DNA here is from genome assembly GCA_034440635.1 of Lepas anatifera. NCBI lineage: Eukaryota > Metazoa > Arthropoda > Thecostraca > Lepadidae > Lepas > Lepas anatifera. The sequence continues at coordinate 419,361 of JAOTON010000551.1, forward strand.
CGGGTGCAGGGCTCATCAGAGGGGTCCTTCACCGACATGTACACACGGAGTAGACGGCTTTGAGCCGTGTACCAGCGCGCCATACTGAGCTTGCCATGCTCCGTCTTCCACGCTTGTGGCATCTCTTGTCACTGATATGCGCACTGATTCCACGCCACAAGCGTGCAGTGCAACACATCCGATGTGTACGACGGCAGCGACAGCAGGCTGAGGATTCCTCAGGCTTAGGAATCTTCGACAGCTGAGGGTTCCTCGGATCAACCTCAATGCGGAGACATGCACCGAGCTGGTGGACATCACGAAAGCCATTGAAGCCGGTGAAGACGTCGAACCACCGTTGGTGCAAGACATGAATGACAGCTCTCTCGAGCAGTGCATCACTGTACCACTCAAAACGCAAGTCCCCAGCCACACTCAGTCCACCGAGAGAGCGGCAAAGGTAACCACTGAAGCGGTGTGTGCCGTCACCGAAGTCCGGAGCCAGGACGGGCACGCACTGAACAGGCGTTCCTTCAGGCAGCGACAACGGTCTGCTGGCAGCACGAGGCCCTGACTGTGAGTTCCCAATGCGTTGGTGACAGGCAGTGATTGGCTATGCTGTGTCGTGAGTGCCACATCGTAAAATGGGAACTACGTAAATGAATATGGTTTAGAAGCTCGAAATAAACATTCGAAAATTCTTGCATATGACCTAATTCATTCACATATTTTTCGATTTCCTTGGCTCCAGGAAAAACTGCAAATATTACTATTTTGTATCTGAACGAAGTCTGATTTGTTTCTAATGTCAATGAGAGAAATATACATCACATAAATCACTGAACAGGGAGTTTTTCCAGAATTATTGGGGTTTACTTGCGCGTCAACTGCAGTGGCTATTTTGCGGGAGTTTTTGTTCGGAAATATTGTATATATCTACAGCGTGTACCAATTTTTGTTTCCTATCACATTGTTGAGCTCCTTAATTTCTGAGACAAATATAATTAAACTTGTGTTAACCCATAGAAAATTAAGCTATCACATGAATATTAACACATTTTCGCCGACCAATACGAACCCTTGTGGTAGTGGCAGTTCCAGGACTTCATTCTGGAGGGTGCTTGGGCCCATACGCGTCGGAAAAGGGGGGCCAGGAGGGGCTTGGCCCCCCATTTCTTGGCCAAAAATGTCCTGATCTCAGTCAAAATGAGAGAAAACCGGACATTCTTATATCCAGCTGCTGCAGAAGGCAACGAGGAGCCCAAATTCGAACAGTTTTTGGTCCTGATGTTGAAAGTTTTTTGTCAGCATCAGGTTGAAGTTTGGCTGGTCCCCCACTTTTTTGCCGAGGAGCGTGGGAGAGGGACTTGAGCCCTCCCCATCCCTATTTGTACCCACTACTGCTTTGAAAGGCCTTCGAGTGTACATTAGGCCAGGCCACGTGTTTCAAATTAGGTTACGATGGCTCCAAGCTCCTATGAACACCTCGTCAAGAGCTGCGTTTGCTAACGCCATCTGTGATCATTTTCTGGAACTAATGACAGATCTTCCACTTTACGGTAAAACTACGGAAAACTGGAAACAGATAGAGCGATGATTTTTCTTCTCAAATATGCAGAATTGTTCATTATCTCAATCTATGGAAAAGTATTAGTCATTACCTGACTGAATTAGACAAGTAGTTAAAAAACGTGCAAATTTCGGGAAAAAGGAAAACTTTTAACGGCCGGGCGCGGGCAAAATTTTTTCGATTTTTAAATTTTAGACCGCGTATTCGTAATCAGCACACCAAAATGCATCTAAAAACAGATGGGGACAAAACATTCGAACAACCTTTTGCAAAACCGGCCAGGCTATTCAACAGTATCCAAGGTACAAGCCTCACTCGTTTGGAATACTTCAAAGAATGCAGGATTAGCTTCATTACTGTTGACCCAGGTTCAAATACCAAGTGATAACAGTAAGGATTTCCTTATCCTTTTGAAAGTTGGCAGCACCATTACTTCAGCGGTTGGTTTGCTGCAAAGCACTAAAGCTTATTCTTAAACAGGCTTTTGAGTATGCTGAGGCTGAAATTTAAAATCATTTAAAATTACCAGCAGCATTTCCTCCTCACCATACACAAAGTAACATCACGACAAAGGAGGAAATTTGCATTTGACCATAGTAGTTGAAAAAGTGGGTGACTTTCTGGAGAACCTATTTCAGCACGTGACCTCTCCACCCAGTGTGCAAAGTATGACATTTTCAACGAGATCTTATCAGTGCGAATTCCCTTGAAGACAGGAGCTAGTAATGTGAATTTTATCAACCTGGTGTGAATTTGCAAGACTGGTGCGAGAAAGTTGACACTTAAACCAAACAAACAATGGCTGAATGGTTATTAAAACACAGAAGGTGGCCTTGTAAAAAGTCCTTAACCAACTAACTAATAAGAGAGGTAGTATTGCATTGTGTGGGTAGCAATGTGTGCATTTTTCTCCCTGGTATATGAAAGATTGGTGAAATTTTTTGGAGGCTGGTGGTGCAAAGAATTTTACATTGCTAGGGCGACTCGACTAGCCTGCTGCCATATATTGCAGAGTGGCTCTCCACTGTGCAAGAGAAAATGGAGTATCTCCAATTGCCAATGCATTGGAGATACCATTTTAGCACTGCAACACTGCTCTTATCAACAAAAATACTATGAATGCCCATGTCAACACATGCATCCATGTCAAAGCATGACTGATGCATGCCTATGAGGCGGGACAGCACAATTCCAATACATAACAAATTCCGACAACTTCCAAGTACAACATTCAATTCAGCACTGTTCATTCAACATGTAAGAACACTCAGTCCAAAAATGGATGTTTTGTTTTATATTTGAAGTTGTATTGAATATGCATTTTGCTTGGGTATAATGGGCAGCACCCATTATAGTCATGGCTTGCCCATGTATGTAGGTATTGCATACATAAATAGTAGTGTAGTATAAGTATAATACAGCTTGTAATATGACCAGATACGCTGGGTGATATGAAACTAACAGATAATAATCATGCAATTGAGGAAATGTAAGTTAATCACATGGAAAGGACAGGTCAAAATAAACCACACATAAATAAATGGCAATAGAACTCACATGGAAAACTTAATATTCTGATATGAAAAATCATACATTTCTTCATACATCATTCATCATACATTTGGTTTCTTAGGAGTTAATTATTGCATGAGCATGAGCATAGGACTCTGTATGGTGTACAGCCTCAAAGTTTATAAAGGCTGATCTGGGGCCAAATCTCAAAAAGTTCTGTTTGATGTAACATGCTATTGCTAAGGTTAAATGGAAAATAATTAACAATTCAGCGTGCTTTTGAAACTGTATATTTTGCATTGTTCTTGTTTGTCAACGACTGATCCTGGCATAGGTCTAGTGTAAAAATTAAAAAAAGAAATTACCTATTATTATCAAATACCATTATGAAATCCTTCAAAACAATGAGTTCCGAAATTATAAATGTCAGCCATGTGATCACAAATGTTAAGAAAATACAATGTTGAGTTGACTCAACTTTGACTCACGGCTTGGAGGCTGACTCCGATTCTGACTCGACTCAACAGACCAAGCAGCTGAGTCGACTCTGATTTCCAATACAGAAGTGAGTCGACTCAATTTCGACTCAAGCAAAACCCGACTCAATTTCGACTCAAGCAAAACCCGAGTCGACTCAGAGGCGACTCTGACTCTGAGTCGGGGCTCAACAAGTCTGTTTTTAGGTACTGTCAGGACTTAGAGACAGCTATTTACAGGTGGCTGTCTTTAAAGGGAATGTGGCACCTTTATAACGTGATTTTAACTAAGATAGCCAAGATGTAGAGCATACCAGAAAATCCAGTGCTCAAGATATAATTTGTCTTCAAACTCAAAATTTCCGTGGAGAAACCCTACCTGCAAAAACCCTACTAAGCAAAAACCCTACCTGAAATGTACCCCAAATCTACCCCAGGCAGGCGGCCACAGTTGTCAGATGTTGGTGTGACGACAGCGCTGACGTTACGATGAGTAATCAGCCAAATAAAACCCTTGAACCTTGTTGAGTATGATAGTATTTGCCAGATCATGACGTTGTCCACAGGCAGAGGTTTATTTTTCACCCAAGAGGGGCATTTTAAAGATAAAAATATTGAGCTCATTGTACATTTTTCAGAGAAATAATGGAGGTTTTCATGATTTTCGGCTCCAAATACCCCTAATTACGCTAGATTCCTGGATTTGACCAAGGTGCCATCTTCCCTTTAAGCTAACTGAATAGTGCTTTCTGACATTTCGAGACATTTTAGAAGTCGGCCGTCAATTTTCAGTAGGTTTTTTGCTTGCATCAGAAATACTACATGTTCGAGGAATAAATGCTGTCGGGCCTGCTCGGTAATTTTTCTTACGTGGCCCCTGTTGCCTATTCAAAAGAACACCAATTTCAAGTTCGTAGCTTAACACGCGCATTGACGGGGGGCGGGTACCCGCCCCCTCGGGCTTTTCGGAGAGAGCAGAAAAACGGCGGCGCGTGGCACCGCCGTACTTGGCATACTTTTTCCTCATCATTTTTACAACTTCCGTGAAAATTTTAAGGTTAGGTCATCTCAGGTCAGGTCACCAGTACAGGTAAAGTGACCCCACCTCAAAAAACGTTTAAGATAGCATAAGTCGGAGCAGGGTGAACTTATCCGAGTGAAACTTATATCACATAATGGCCCCACCGAGTTCTCTAAAACATGTTCCGGTACTTTTGATATCGATGACCTAAGGTCAGGTATGAGGCATGACCTCTCCATTGGAAATACATGGGCAAGATGGTTTTTACAGAATACCTCAGTAACGGATGGTGATAGAGCATTTATTTTAGCTGCATTAGACTCGCCTGGGCTTTGCGGTTCTAATGATATGCATTTTATATAATTTGACCCTGACCTGAATCTTTGATTTGACCTAGCAAGGTCAAATTATATATATATATATCATTCGATTCGGCTTGCTGAGAGGATTCATATAGTTTAAGTCGTTTTGCTCTATCTTTACTTGTTTAGATGAAATGGCCGAAAAACTGAATTTACATGTTATCCCTATGACGGCATGTTTTGACCTCTCGTGACCTTAAATGTGACGTGAAAAAAATGATTCAAATGTTTTCGATGGAGAAGTGGATGGGCAGCCCAACTCCGTTTACCGCTTTTCGCTGCCTACCGTGGTTCTCAAGATCTTAGGGGCGGGTACCCGCCCCCCGTCAATGCAAAGGTGGCTCAGACCCCCGTCAATGCGCGTGATAAAAAAATGCGCGAGGTAAAAATGAGAAAAATATAAAGTAGGAAAAATGTGTTCCAAAATTTATTAAAAAGATATTTTGGATTTATATTCCAGGCCTCAGTTTGGGTGTCTGGCGAAGGAGCGCTATCACTCTACAAAAGCGGCCAGAATAGAGCCTCTTGAGAAATATCAATCCGCTTCGCTCCATGGATTTCGTCATGCGGCTCTGACCAGGAAGCCGTCAACTCCCGTTCAAGTGAGCCGGGTGGACGTGAGATAGTGATGTTTTGTAGGCTGTGGTGAGTAGGTGTGGGACAGGGTGGTATTGAAACATGGTTTTCCGAATAGAGAAATGATCGATGAACATCGATGAACGTTGAAGTTTTTTAAGCATTCAAGTTTTTCGAGGTTAGGTCTCTTGACCTGGGTTGGCGGTCTGACCTGGTATGACCCAGACCTAAAATTTTACTAGAAGCTGGAAAAATTTCGAGTTAGATGTAGATGAAGCATGGTGGCGCTGCGCTATGATGTTTTTTACTACCTGTGGAAACCTGAGGGGGGCCGGTTGCCCATCCCCTCGCGTGGGTGCGTGTTAATTCTCATAAACTCTGACACTTGCTAGATGAAAATTTCGCAAAGACAGTGCAATATTATTGCAAGCAACTGATTACAAAATCAATTGCTTTGTTTGCGGTGTTAAACATAAGGCTGTTCTACCGCAGTGGTAAAAAACCGTCTGCATACTTACCTTAGGTGCTAAAAATGTGAAATCTATAGCACAAACGCATTAAAAGAATTTTCGAAAGATAATTTATGAAGCAAAATTTTTGAGGTGTCTAAAAGGTCAATTTCAACTGCGAAAATGTCAAGCTAGGTCAAAAAGAAAAGGTCAAACGAATGAAAAATCAAAATCTTTAAAATTTCAATTTTTTTCTTCAAAATAATGTATAGCTCAAGACGAGTTTAATGATATTCAAAACTTGTTAATCAGGTAATGCATTTTGGAGTTATGAAGCATCAAAATGAGTCTACAAGGTGACCTCTCGAAAATGCCTCGGGCTATAACTCGATCACCGTTGGTTGGAGGGGGCCAAGATTCTCACAGACGTGTTCCTGGCCCAAAACTACCCCAGAGACAAAGTTTCAGATTTTTTCTAGACATGGTGGGGTCAAATTGAAATATTTTTGGTCGCTTAGACCTGGAATGCCCCCGCTGTCAGTGAGCTAGCAAGGTTCGTTATGACAAGACACCGATCCTCTTGAGAATGCCTGATGTGTCTTAAAACCCGGAAAACGGCATAAAGTGTTGTGGTAGTAAAAACCGTAAAAAACGCTGGTAGGCTAAAACCATGACTCAGTCCCTCCCCTAAAAAGCGCTTCCAGCACCGCCGGCAGACTTCGAGCCGTCGATGTAGAACCGGGCATGACCTGCGTAGGAGCCGATTTTGCGCAGCGCTATGGCCAGAAATTCTGCGGGCAGTGTTGATGGTTTTTATGGCGCATCAGATCGAGATCGCATTGTGCAGGGATGAGTCGCCATGGTTCCGTACGTTCTGGTCGCGTTTCAGCAATTACTTTCAGGTCAACGCCGCTGCCTTCTAACCACAAAGATAAACGCAAAAAGAGAGCTCGTGAAGACGTCTGTCGCACCGTTCTGAGGGGCATTGTCAAATTTTCGTCGAAAATCCACCTGTGTGTTGGATGGGACGGATCCTGCCTGATTTTGCTAGCGTATGATAATGCCAACCGCTTCTTTCTCAGGTCTAGCGGAGGTTCGTTGGCGTCTACCAGAAGGGGGACGAAGGAGGACTCTGCGGGACGTACGGAAAGCGCCCTAACACAGGCGTGGTGTACAGCGTCCAGAGGCTGCTTAACGTTGCTCAAAGCACCATCATATACTACTGAGCCATAATCTAATACGGACCTGATTGCAGACGTCACTAATTAAGATGCCGAACAGGGTCATGCTTAAAACGCCGCCCTGGACCACACCACTCTCCTGGTAGAAGCTATCAGACAGGGAGTTGCCCACTCTCACTCTGAACTTCCGTCTCTTCATAAAATTGTCAATAAAGTATCCCATGTGACCCTTGATGCCAGCTTTTCGTGCCTAGTCTAGAATCGCGTAACGCCAGGCTGTGTCATAGGCCTTTTCGATGTCAAATAGTAAAGCGAACACGTGCTGCTTTGAGGCAAATGAGCGACGTATTGATGAATCTAACAATGTAAGATGGTCGGTAGTGGAACGCCCTGCGCGAAATCCACACTAAGCATTAGAAAAGAATCCGGTATTCTCCAGGTACCAAACCAGACGTGCGTTTACCATGCGTTCTAAAAGATCTCTAGGCGGTGTACCCCGTTTGGGCCGTGCCGCTCGAAATTTAGTGCCCTACACCGTTGAAGTTAGATGCAACTAGACTGCATTTAGCGATTAAAACTATTGTTTGACAATTTAGTGCCTTTTTTTGGTGAGCTAAGGCATTCTGTCGCCTTTTCAAGCGCCCGGTAAGAGTATATGCACGTAATCCGTTTCCAGCTAATGCCTCATCGTCACCAATAATCGTACGGGCGGAGCTAATCTGGTGCCCCTTGAGCTCATCTGGTGCCCACTGAGCTAGTCTTGGCCCCTTGAGCTGATCACGTGCCCTCTAAGCTAATCTGGTGCCCCCCGAGCAAATTATACGCCTATTGAATCGATCTAATGCTTTATGATTTAGTATGATGCCTCCGAACTTTTCTGGTGCCCTATTAGCTGTTTTAGTGCCCCCTGAGGTGATCTGGCCCCAAGGCCTTATCTCATGCCTCCTGGAGTTGATCTACTGTCCCTTGGGTCAATATGGTGCCTCTGGTTATTGATATTTATGTGTTATTGAGCTGGTTATTGATGTCTCCTTTGACGATCTTGTGCCCCCTGGGTCAATATGGTGCCTCTGGTTATTGATATTTATATGTTATTGAGCTGGTTATTGATGTCTCCTTAGATGATCTTGTGCCCCTGAGCTGATCTTATGTTCCCTGAGCTGATCTATGCCCCTGCTCTGGTCTGGGGGCTAGGAACTGGTCTTGCCCCCGGGCTGATGGATCTGGTGCTTCCTGAGCTAAACTAATGCCCCATGAGTCGATCTGGTGCCTCCTGAGCCATTATTATGCCTCCTGAGCCCATCCCATACCCTCTGAGCTAGTCTGGTGCCCCCGGAGCTAGTTTGATGCACCCTGAGCCTATTTGGTACCATTTAAGCTGATCTGGGCCTCCTGAGTTGATTAACGCGTGCATTGACGGGGGTCTGAGCCACCTTCGCTTTGACGGGGGTGGCGGGTACCCGCCCCCTAAATTCTCTAGAACCACGCTAGGTAGCAAAAAACGGTAAAAGGCGTTGGGTAGCCCATCCACTTCTCCATCGAAAATATTTGACCATTTTTTTGTCAGGTCAGATTTAGGGTCACTGGAGGTCAAAACATGCCGTCATAGGGATAACATGTAAATGAAGGTTTTTGATCATTACATCTAAACAAATAAAGATAGAGCAAAATAACTAGAACCATATGAATCCTCGCAGCAAGCCAAATCGAATTATATATAACATGACCTTGCTAGGTCAAATCAAGGATTTGACCTGACCAGAGGTCAGGTCAAGGTCAAATGAGATAAAATGCATGTCATTAGAACCGCAAAGACAAGGCACATCTAATCAACTTAAAATAAACGCGCCACCCCCGTGGCGCAGCTGGCAAAGGCGTCACGCTTGGGTGTGGAAGGCCCCTGGATCAAGGCTGACCTATGGCAGCCTTTTCCGCGGCCGCCTCCTACCCAGGAGATAGCGGTACACTGGGGAGTGCGCGCCGCAGCAGTAAAATCAACGCCGTGCTAGCCGGCGTCCCTGTTTGTGGGTGCACGGGCCTGATCGGCCTTTAAAGTGATCCACCGGTCTGGTCTCCCGCCCGCGGCCCTCATGTGAGGGCTCGGCCTAAGCCGGGCGCTGCGGCTTGGGGAGACTGGAGCAGCCATGGCCCGCCGAGTGCGGTGCCGCTGTCCCGTAAGGGTGCCGGCAAATAAAAAATTCCGCTCTGTACATAGTGTGAGTGCGTTGTATGAATGATACTAGCTACTATCACAAAAATGCTCCCGGGAAAGGGAGCGCAAAAATATTTAAAAAAACTTAAAATAAACGCTATTAACCATCCGTTACTAAGAAATTCAGTAAAAAACATTTTCCCATGTATTTCCAATGGAGAGGTACCAGACTAGATCATGGATATCAAAAATACCGGAACATATTTTAGAGAACTCGATGGGCCCATTATGTGATATGAGTTTCAATCTGATAAGTTCACCCTGTTCTGACTTAGACTATCTTAAACTTGTTTTAGGTCAGGTCACTTGACCTGTACTGGCGACCTGACCTGAGATGACCTGACCTTAAAATTTTGACAAACGTTGCAAAAATGATGAGAGAAAAGGTATACCAAGTACGGCGGCGCTACGCGCCGCCGTTTTTATGCTGTCTCCGAAAAACCCGAGGGGGGGCGGGTGCCCGCCTCCTCACCGTCAATGCGTGTGTTAAGCAATTTCTTTATCAGCTCTGGGGCCCTGAGCTGAGCTGGGCCCACTGAGGCTCATGGGGGCCACTTAGCTGGTATGGGGCTCCTGGACTGATTAAGTGCCTACTGACTTGATCTGGTACCCCCGAGCTGATCTGGGCCCCGAGCTGGTCGGGGAAGACTGAGCTGATCCCCTGTCCTCTGAGCTAATATGGTGCTCCCTGAGCTGATCTAGACCCCCGCTCTGGTCTGGGGACTAGGAACTTATTTGGGCCCCCGAGCTGATCGATCTGGTGCCCCTGAGCAGATATATTGCTCCCTGAGCTGAACTAATACCCCCTTAGTTGATCTGGTGCCTCCTGAGTAATCATTGTACCTCCTGAGCCCAGATGATGATGCCCTATGAGCTAGTCTGGTGCCCCTGAGCTAATATGGTGCCCTTTAAGCTGACCTGGGCCTCCTGGATTGATTACGTAATTTCCTGGGCAGCTCTAAAGCCCTGAGCTGAGATGGGTCCACAGAGGTGGATGAGGGCCCCTCAGGTGGTATAGAGCTCCTGAGCTGATTAAGTGCCTCCTGACTTGATCTGGTACCCCTGAGCCAATCTGGGCCCCGAACTGGTCGGGGACCACTAATCTGATTGTTCGTCCCCGAAGCTGATCTGGTGCCCTATGGGCCGATCTGGTGTCCCCTGAGCAGCTCTGGGGCTCCTGAACTGATTGGGCCCCGAGCTGGTGAGGGATCCCTGAGCTGATTTAATGCCCCTGACTTGATCTTGCCCCTGAGCTGATCGATCTGGTGTCCCCTGAGCAGATATATTGCCCCTGAGCTGAACTAATGCCCCCTGAGTCGATCTGGTGCCTGCTGAGTCATCATCGTGCCTCCTGAGCCCATATGATTCCCTCTGAGCTAGTCTGGTGCCCCATGAACTAATATGGTGCCCTTTAAGCTAATCTTGGCCTCCTGAGTTGATTACGTGATTTCCTGAGCAGCTATAAGGCCGTGAGCTGAGCTGGGCCCACAGAGGTTGATGAGGACCCCTGAGATGGTATGGGGCTCCTGAGCTGATTAAGTGCCTCCTGACTTGATCTGGTACCCCCGAGCTGATCTGGGCCCCGAGCTGGTCGGGGACTGCTGATCTGATTGTTTGTCCCCGAAGCTGATATGGTGCCCTATGGGCCGATCTGGTGTCCCCTGAGCAGCTCTGGGGCTCCTGAACTGATTGGGCCCCGAGGTGGTGAGGGATCCCTGAGCTAATTTAGTGCCCCTGGCTTCAACTTGCCCCCTGACCTGACTTGAGGCCCCTGAACTGATCTGGGCCCCCAACGGCTGATCTGGGGCCCAAGAGCGGATCTGGGTTCTGGGGGTACCCTGAACTGGTCTGGGCACTGAGTTTGTGTGAGTCCCTTAAGTTGGTCTGAGGCCCCTGAGGTGATCTGGCGCTCTTAAACTGTTCTGGGAATCTTAGAGCTGGTTCAAGGCCCTATGAGCCTATCTGGGGCCCATTGAGCTAGTATGATGACCCCATCTCTGGAACCACTGTGCTAGTCTAGTCCCTGGGTGAAGCATGAGCTGCTCTGGGGCCCTGATCTACATCAGGGGCCCCCTGAGCTAGTCTTGAATAGACAGAAAATAAGCACACAAGGCCAACTCCCATCATCTCGGGGCGGGGTCACTGAGCTACTCTACTCCCTGGAGGCACAACTGGGGAATGGGGAAACTGCTCTGGAGGGCTGTAATGCACACTAAGGGGCCCCAGAGACACAATGCAAACTCTCCTTGTAAAATGAAGCTAACAAGGAATGAGGCATCGCTAAAACTGCTTGTGATGCCTAGGCACCCCTGGTTATATAAATTGCTTATTATACTGGTAGATTCTGGGGAGGGATGATAAAAAGGTATGTGCCCCTGAGCTCAGAGCACAGCCCCTAAACCAGGATTTATACTAATAAATTTAAATGAAGAACCGGTTTTCACAATTTTCAACCCTGTAACACCATCCCCATCCAAACCACCGGCCTGTTCACCTTCTCTTTACTCTTAATTGGGACCGATCCTTGAAAATATGGAACTTTATAAACGCGTTTAAAAGGTGTCCATCCCAAATTATTCCGGCAGCGAAAAATTTGTTCTTCCAAAGACACTATGCCACTCCTCCTTCCACGGCCATTGTGGGAGGCGAGGAACTTAATCCGCGTTCAACCAGGGCTCACTCGTCACAACAAAACCAGTGGGCATAACAAATGAATTTTCGACTCCAATATGTCTTAGCCTGCACATGGTGACAGGTATCACAAGCTCCGCTGATTTCTCTGATGTTAATTACTTGCATGAGTTGGCTGATTTGTCCTTAAATCTATCCAAAACAGTCGTGTTTTGGCTACTTCCATGACGTTCTGGTGATACTTTTGTTCGGTTTTAATCGAGTTTTCTTTCTCCGTCAATGCTTGATTTGCATTTTTATTTAACCAAAGGTGCCCAAAAAGATCCAAACAAAGATGTAATATTTTTAAGGCTACGTTAAAAAGCACCCCTTTTCTCCCGGGGTGTCCCTCAAAGGTGGTGTGCCCCCCATACCAAAGCTCTGGCTGCGCCCCTGCCTACTAGCCACAATGGCCTCATCACTGAAATAGACCCCAGCTGGTCAGACAGGTCCCTGGCGGCTATAGACAGGGCCCTGACAGCCTGCGAGTCGCACTGGGCTCACGGTGCCCAAATGGTCCGGCTGGCCATCGTGGCTTTGTCGGTTAAAGAGGTCACCAGAACAGGCCAGCTCACCGGGACAGGCCCTTCTGTGGACAGGGGGCCCGGGTCCCCATGGTGGTTTACATGCCATCTTTTTACAAACGGTTGAGATAGGTAAAAGGGCCCTGCTTGTTACATAATAAAGTGCTGAAGATGGCTTAACACGCGCCCCCTGGGGGAGCGAAATTTGCCCGCCTCCTGGTTTTCCCCAGATAACGCAAAAATGAAGAGACGCAGAACAACGAAACTTACAGTACCTTATCCCTGATCAATTTTACACATCTGAACAATTTTTTTAGTTAAAGTCATGTCAGGTCAAGGAGCTATTAAAGGTTAAGTGTTCCGACCTCAAAACCTAAAATCACGAGTTTGAAGCGGCGCCCAGGGAACATCAGCAAACCGATCAGTTTGAAACTTCCACAATATGATAAGGTCATTAGGGTCTACAAATCTGCTATCTCGGAATTTCAATATTGTTGACCTTGGGTGGGGTCAATTTTTTGGTCACCCCATTATAGGGGAGAGGGTGGTAAGACGGGCATAGTTGTGTTTGAGACTGTGTGTCTCACTCGCTTTTCATTTGCCAGTGATGAAATTTTGTTTTAAGCTTCAGTAAACATTTATTTGTGCCTGCGCTTAAACATACTAGGATCCGTGCATATTCCTAGGAGCAGTAACATTTACCGTAGAATGCTGCAAAAGCCCGTCTTACCCCAACAGGCGGGGTAAGACGGCTTTTATGATAGTAGTTTATCATATGCAAGAACTTTTTGACAAAAACCTTACCTAAGTCTTTAGTGAAAAATATAATTGGCTCGTTTTCAGTAAATACTGGATAGATAAAGCTGAAAATCGTTAAACCGTCTATTCTTACCACGATCTTGACCATGAAGTTGAGTTTTTGAGCATCTGACCTCTCAAAGGTCATGTCAGGTCACGGGAGCATAGAGTGATTGTTTTACCAATAACTTCTCACTGAATTGAGATAAAGCTCTCATTTTGCTTGCATTGTGCTTATATTGTCACGGGGAGTGGATTGATATGCAACATGACCATACCAGGTCACCCTGTGACCCTGACCTAGCTCGAGGTCAGGTCACACTATTTGACATAGCAAGGCCATATTATACGTCATTCGATTTGCCGCAATGAGAGGAATCCAATGGTGCATTAAGATTTGCTCTAGCTCCCCTGAGGGCAGATCTAGAGAGAGAAACGTACATTGCTCTGTTGTAAGCCCATAGAACCTTCTTTGACCTATGCTGACCTCAATATTGAGCTGACATAAAAATTCTTCGTATAAGATCTCTTCGTCTTGTCAAGAGCTTTCGAACGCCGTCCGTGATTTTCCTTTAGCTTTCGTGGGAAAGGAGATACGGAGGGGGAGCGAAAAACGCCCCCAGCGGAGCGCGTCATACCAGGGACCCCAGCGGGGTGCGTATTAAGAGCGGCCTGGCCCGTGTACTTCGGGCCCTCGGGGGGGGCGGCTGTCCCGGCCGCCCCTTGGCTTTGCCCCTGCCTTCAATTCCAATACTCGGTGAGTCTATGATCAAGGTTCGGGATTGTACTGTTTTTTTAATAGTTCTTTTTATGACGTCTCTATTTGGTAGAAAAGAGGATATATTTGCGTTTCTAGGGCGTGAGAGTGAATAAAAATATGATTTCCTAATTTTCAGACCTATTTTGTTTACTAATTAGGATTTGAGCAGCTTTGACAGAGTAGACAATTCCCTTCAATGCCTCGCCGCATCACTTCCATCAATCATATCTAATGCTGAAAATATCCGCATTAAGAGGCTCAACAGAAAGAATGACGGTGCATCGTTTCCGTAAAGCCTCCAGTGTTAGCAGTTGGCGGCGACGCTTCCTGACCGAATGCGTCAGTTGTTGCACCGAACGACGGACCTACTCCAATCTTCCACGCAGTCACGCATGGTGCTTGCGGAAATGCCAAGGGTTGAGAGCTGCTGCCGGTACCAGGCGCCTCCCTCACCCGACGCGGCGGGGGAGGGGAAACGACCAGTGACCAGTCAGCGGCGCTGCGTCATGAGGGTCGTCCGCCATCCACCAATCAGCGGGCGCACGTGCTAGCAGAAAAAATCGACACTGCCAGTGGGCGCGGATAGCTGCGTATGGACGTGTGCCCGCCCTGCCGTTGGTTATTGCACGAGAATGGCGCTGGGCTTTTTTATCGGAGAGAGAGAGAGAGAGATTGGCGTAGCCATGTTTTCCTAAACTTGTAGGGACACATTCAGCCTCTTGATTCACCCGAACATTTTAAGAGCTACCGAATGTTGTGTATGAGCTAGCCAGCCTTGCCCTTTTTAAATTTTTAGACGAATTTAGGTCAGTATAATTTGAATATCTACATTTAGCATTCATTGACATTGTTAATATTTATTTTTATCATATGACTTGTTGAAGACATAATCTGAAGAGGCATTTTGTCCAATTATTTAAGAGGAAATATCCACTTAGAGTAAATGGTTGCTGAAGCTTCAAACGAAATCAAATCACCGTATATTTCAATGTGCAGTGAGCAGGGGAGTGTTTCGGTATACCTCCAGTTTGCTGTGGCGATTCGTTTCGGAAATTTCTAAGAGCTGTTAACTATCGTATCGATTAGACCCGCTGTGTTTTGAATTCGGATGATGAGTCCATGAATCAAATTATTGTTCCATCCGTACTTAGTTATTTGGGTTCTAGGGGCGCACAATGTGGTCATTCTGCGCCCATTTAGCATCCACGTTGCATCCCAACTATAACTTCAACGAAATGAGCGCTAGGCCATAACTAAATTGTATTTAGCACCCATGCGTTTTGGTATCCTGTACTTGGAAAGCATTCGATACTCCTAATTCATTTTAGCATATCCCTTTGAAAATGTTGCTCAAATGCATTCGTTATTCTGTGCCACTGGCCATTATTGCTTAGGGTTATGAAAAAAGCTCGTGAATGACGAAACTTGCTTAGCTACATGAAATGACACCTTAAAACACGGTAATAGAAAAGAGAAAAAATCTCACAGTATCCGCAACATTTGTATAACCAGCCATTTGGGGGGCTGGGGCTGGGGGACTCGCGCCTCCCCCTACCTCAGACAGCCTCGAACTATGCATTTACTATAGGTACTCCGACATTTCAGGGGTGGGTCTTGAGCCCCATTAGCCCCCCCTTGCATCCGCCACTGTATTCCCCTGTACAACATGGAAGAATTGTGCGTGTCAAACCGTTCGCGGAAGTGCGAGATTTTTAGTGGGTCTTGCATTCTTTGGTATGTGCGTTGGATGGCCCGTGTGAGTGTTGTGGCCCCCACAAGCGGTGACGGTGGAAGAAGGTGGGCTTTTGGGCTCGGAGCCCAGCCACCTACCTATGAACATCGGTGAGCTGACATGCCATTTAGTCCCACGGAAGATAGGCTCCGAAAATAGGGAAGAACTAAAACTAACAAAAATGTTCAGGAAAAGGAATAAGTTCAACGCAATGTTCCGAGAGCATTGCGTTGCTATATCACTGCAATTGAGCTTCTGTGTTCTGCATATGAAGCTCTGTATCGATACACAGTCACCTATCCACTGGCGGTGGAACTTGGGGGCACCTGGCCACGGTGCTCCCCCTGAAATGAGAAGGTTTTACATTAACCCTCTGGCATTGACTGGAAATAAATGGGTAAAGTATTCCATGGCCCCCCTTAAATCAAAACTTTCCGCTGCTCCTATACCTATCACTAGGCCCCCGTCTCCTGTAGTTATCTTGGTCCCTTTTTCATTCCTTGTTTTTTGTATGCTTATTGATCAAATTAAATGGGAAGCTTAAGTACATAAAAGTGCGGCTGTTTCGACCGTCAACACCAACCACACCTGACACACAGCTTACCAAGCATTAACAACCGCCCCGTTGAGCCTCCGAGCCACCTTCGCCCTGGTTGGGGGTGTTCAAACAAGCCCCCTCGGACTCGGCTCTTATACGGGATAGCGAAAAACGCGAAATCAGGTGAATAACTGATAAAATTTATGAAGAAACTACATAAATCACGTTTTGGCTAAGGTCAGTATTGAGGTCATGACAGGTTAAAGAATGTGACACGTTAGAGAAGAGTTTCTGGGCTCTAGCGTCTGACAGAGTTGAGTTAGAATCATTTTAGGCATAATTGACTTCCTCTCGTTACGGCGAATCGAATGATGTACAGTATTACTCTACTAGGTCAAAACATAAAACAGACTTGATCTAAGGTCATGTCAAGGTCACCGTCTAGCCTAGTATAGTCAATGTGCATATAAATCGACCCGCAATAACATTCCAAACGTAATGGCATGAAAATAAAATATGTATCATCATTTTGTGTAAAGTTCTGACCCAAGTCCGCAAGACCTGCTTTGGCTAGCCCCAGATGACCTCTCATAGGATCACAGGTTTAAACTTGCAACATGGACCTATAAAGGGGACTAGGATACTATGTTCTGGAGAATGCGAAGGTATTGCCAGCGGTATCTACAAAATTAATGCAATTTTTGGTCAATTTCCGTTTTCCTCATGCATTTGTTTATTTATTTATTTATTTATTGGGTATCTTTGGACCCTCCATAAATGCCATGGCTATTCTTAGTCCAGCGTCAATAGAGACCACTCTCAGGTTTAATTAAAAGGATTGCAAGCAGGCATCAGTCACCCAATCACACAAAACCAATGATACAAGCATTCACAGCCAAGACTGTGATGTACAAGAAAGCTCAGGTAAAACACATAATACATTTCTAATGAAGAGGTCATGATCCATACCTGCCCCGAAATCTACGGTATGAAAAATCCCACAATTTTGTGTAGTTCTCGGCGATTCAATATTTGGTACGGGCTTCAATTCGATAGATTCACCATTTTTTACTTATGCCACCTTAAACATTTTTGGAGGTGCGTTCACTTGACATGCACTGATAACCTGACCTTAGATGACCCCACCTTAAAGTTTTGGGAAAGGTTGCTGAATCGATCGATCGGAAGGTGTGTAACTACGGCAGCACTTCGCGTCATCGTTTTTTCGTGCCCCTGGTGGAACCCAAGTACTTTCAAGCACCACTCCCCGCCACCCTGTCGGGGGTTAACCCTCGCCCCGCCGGGGCCATCGATAACCCCCCTATGGTTTTTTTCGGAATAGCAGAAAAACGACGAGGCGCAGCACCGCGGTTGAAGGCTCTTCCTGTCACCCCATTATTTTCTCACCATCCCTAAAATTTTTTACCCCGGGTACCCAAGGTCAGGTCACCAGGCGAGATCAAACAAGGTCACCTCTTTTCAACTTTTGAGCTCTATAAGAGCTACATTTCTAAGTCGATCGATTTGAAACTTCTTACACTTCATGACACCTCCAGGGTCTATAAGGTGTATATTCAGGATTTTTCGATTTCGTGACCTGGGGTCAGGTCATGAGGTGACCTCTCCCATTGCAAAACCATGGGGAAAACCTGTCTTATGATCTAAAAGTCACAAAAACGATTTGAAATGCTCAGCTTGCTCAGAAAAGCTTTCCTGGACACCCTTTCATGGATCTCAGGGGACATATTTGCCCTTTAACCTCTCCGAGGTCATCCAAGGTCACCGGGTCAAAAACAGTATTTTGACAATAACTTTTGACCTAATTAAGCTAGAGCACTGAATCAAACATCATCGTGTATGCCTTGTCACTGGCTTTCATTTAATATAAAGCAAGGTCACTTTCAGACCTATCGTGACCTCAGGTCATATAAGGTCACGAGGTGACCTCTGGGGGTCAAACCACTGGCGGGAGGTCATTACATTCCACATAGCGGGAAAAGGTCTGGCATTTTCCTATCAAATGTACTACTAGATTACTAGACATCAATAGCTATTATGGCATAAGAGTTATGCCCAGTTTGTTTAAGCATTGCATATTTGAGTGACAATAGCATATCTTGACCTAACTTGACCTCTAGAGGTCAAACCATTGACCTGAGCGCTTGCGGGCGCGGTAGTGAAGTGGTCAGCGTAGTTGGCTGCCACGCAGCCGACCCGGGTTCAAGGCCCGGCGACTTCCCTGAACAAGGAGCAAGCTGGCTCCCGAGAAACCCTTTCGACAGGGAAAGAGTTGGCGACGCCATATGACCCTGGCAGTTGGTGCGTCGATAAGCCCCACAAATTATTATTAGACCTGAGCGCTTAAACATGCAAAGTAATTTCTTATTGAATTCACGCAAGCTTTTTAATTCATTTTGCAGATTTGCGCTAACCCTCATATTTTTGGAGGTAGAGGGGGGGCATCGATGGCCCCGGTGGGGCGAAGGTGACGCCGGACCCCCAGTGGGGCGCGAGTTAACAATCCGACGTTGTCATGGCGACTAATCCTCTCCACGGAGATCAGCCTGCAAGTGGAGTATTTGCCCGCCTTGCCAGAATCGGCTCTGATGAAGAAATGTGACTCCTTAACCCTCGCCACGAGGGGGGAGTTTCGATGGCCCCTAAGGTTTTTCAGAATAGCAGAAAAAACACGAGGTGTAGCACCACGGTTGAGAGCTCTACCCCTCACCCCATCATTTTCCCACCATCCTTTAAATTTTTACCCCGAGCCACACTAGGTCAGGTCACCAGGCGAGGTCAAACAAGTTCACCTCAATTTAACTTTTGAGCTCTAGAAAAGCTACATTTCTATGCCGATTAATTTGAAACTTTCTACACTTGTTGGCTCCTCCAAGGTCTTCAAAATTTATATCAGGGATTTTTCAATTTGGTGACCTAAGGTCAGGCCACAAGGTGACCTCTCCCGTAAAAAGGTATGGGAAAAGCTGTCTTGTGATCTAAAAGTCACAGAAATGATTTCAAATTATCAGATTTCTCAGAAAGGCATTCTTAGCCACCTTTTTACGGATTCCAGGGGCAATATTTTCCCTTTGACACATCTGGGGTCATCCCAGGTCACCAGGCGTCAAAAACAGTATTTTGGTCATAACTTTTGACCTAATCCAGCCACAGCACTGATTTATACGGCATCATGTATGTCTTGTCACTGGCTTTCATATGATTTACGACAAGGTCACTTTCTGAACTTTCGTGGCCTTAGGTCATATCAGGTCAAAAGGTGTACTCTGGAGGTCAAACCACTGTCGGCAAGTCATTATACTCCAGAGAGCGGAGAAGCTCTGGCATTTCCTCATCAAATGCACTTTACCAGACCTCAACAGCTCTAATGGCATAAAAGCTATGCGCAGTTTTCTTAGCATTGCATATTTTAGTGGAAATAGCCTATCGTGATCTCTGGAAGTCAAGCCATTGGCCTGAGCGCTTAAACCTGTAGAGTAGAACCCTACTGAATTCACACGAGCTTTCCAATGCATTTTGCAGATTTGCGCTAGCCCCAATGTTTTCGGAGTATGAGAGATTATCGATGCCTTCCCCCATGGGGCGAAGGTGGCGCCGGACCCCCGGTGGGGGCGCGGGTTAACATCACTTCCAACAAGGGTACATTAATGACGGAATAGATTTAGGAAATTGGGAGAAAGTGAAATCGAACGTTAATCGATTATTTTTAATATCTTTGGTACGAATGACGCTGACCGGATTTGCATACGCGAGAAGAGGGAAGGTACCATAGGAAGATGTATTGGAAAACTAACATGTCAAGCGATTGTCATATATTTTCCAGTCTTCAAAACTTGTAGGGACATTCCCTACAAGTTTTCAGGGGTGTCAAGACTTGTAGGGACACTGTCCCTGAGTCCCTAGTGGTGGCTACGCCCATGAATAATTCACTCTTAGGAAGCCACATCTTTATTTGCTATTTTCTTCCCTAGGTTAACTGAAAATACTAAAAAAACTAAGTAATATAAGCGCCAGATAGAGGGTATCAAAATCTTGTTTTGCACATAAACCTTGAAATGGGTCAAAACAGAAACTAATAGCTTCAATTAGCAGCTTTGTAAAAGTAATTACTTGATTTGTCATGGTTTGAGGACATCCCCTTGTAGATAATATAAACACCGACGACACAACACTGTACCTACTGTTCTCTGTATACGGAAAGTAAAACTCAGTCCTATCTCTGGCATTCCCTACACATCAAGTCTCTCAGAAACCACCACTCTTTAAACTATGTTGATTATCATTTACGTATTTAGCGCCCACTGCCTGCACCAAGGCAATAGAGCAAGCCTGCACACAACATAGCACTGCACCCCTGCACCCCAGGCGCGCCACTCCAGTCACAAAACCATCATTGTGCGCCACAATATATTAGCTTTGCTTTGTAGCCTAAGGGCAAGGTATGCAGATTTTCTAAGATTTTCTTAAGTCACGTGACTTTTTAAACTGCTATTTATCGTTATTCAACTGCCCTGATCGTCACCTTTGTCTTATCGGAGCTTAGGTACCCGTAATGTCTTCAGTGCGCCATATGTAGTATTTACCACAGCTTTGTGGGGATGACAACGCGAGAGTCCATTGTTTTGTTTTTGATTGAGGTGGTGCACAGGTTCGGTTCGACGCAGGGCTAAGTATATATTTCTAAGCTTAATTTGTCACAGGATTGTTCAGAATTCACTGGGGCAGGACTTGCCACTCAAAATTTCAAATGTTAAAATATTGAGTCCTGTTCTTTGTGTTTGAAACCTCGCTTATTCCCTCAATTATGACTTTACTCATGAAGGACATACCTTCAAAATGAAAAGACTTCAGGCACTTCATCTCACTCATATCTTCACATTTAGCACCTATCTCCATTCCTATGCAGACATAATTTATATCATGGATTAATGCATTGCAATTGACATTTTATTGAAAGAAGTGTGCAGTTATTAAATAGTTAATACCATGAATAAATGTATTGGAATTTGTCTACTATTAGAGGAAATGTGCAGTTTGTTACGCACATACTTGGCCACCATTCTGAGTCAGGGTCGACTCCGACTCAATGTTTATATGAGTCAGAGTTGAGTCGACTCACTTCTGAATTTCGTTTCAGTCGAGTCGGCTCACCATTGTCAACACAGCGAGTCGAGTCAGAATCAGAGTCAGCCTTTAAGCTATGAGTCAGAGTTGAGTCGACTCAAAACAATTTGAGTCATCAACAAGTCTGCACCGAACATGTTCTCAACCACGGCACGCATTCACCGAAATTCTGCACCCATATCAAAGTTTTCTGAGTTATTATGCAGCCGCCACATTCGGATATAAACACGGGGGCTCTGTTTTGGAAAAGCCTTTACATTATCATGATACATACGAAGTGACAAAATTTACAGCGCTCTTACTAGCTTCTACATTATTTTTGACACTATCGGGTCGAGAGACCACACAAAAGTCTCTGGAACTAGTGACTCAGAAGACACCCGCACGCAGCCGCTGAATCCCCTGCTGCCTTTTCAACAACTACGATAGGAGGTACTCACAATGTTGAGTGGAATTTCTTGCTCATGATTTGAAAAGTGGTTGGAAAAGACAGCACGTTCAGGTTGTTTGCATAGATATGTAATAAAAAAACATCACGCTGGTGTTCAACGTTTAATATTACAATAGGTTCAGTCTACGCCCTGGAAAGAATGGAATTGGTTAGATCAAATTTTGGAAATGCATCGTAAATGTTCGCACGTGGGGCTCGTACAGCACATGGTACATGATGACACATAGTTCTGAAGAGAAATGGAGATCAAATGCTAGACAAAATAAATGAAATGAAATGAACTATGTGGGAGGATCCAAGGGGTTGCTGCAGGGGACCGTCGCCCCTCTTCTAAAGAAGAAAGCATGACACTCTTGCGCCGAGGGGCGCATTATCATTTTCCCCGCTTAAGTGGTTGTTTTATTTTTCCCTTGTTTGTCTCCCCCGAATACCCATTGCAGGATATATGCCTTTATTAGCATCGTATTATGTTGTAAATAATCCTAGCGACGCTCAGTAAATTACACACTAAAATGCGGGATAATATTGGATCCCCGTGAATCCATTACCCACACAGTCAGGGGCGTCGCCACCATAGGGGCGACGCCCATGGCTGATTTTTGGAGGACCTCCACTTGCCTCAGGAGGCCCCTTCGGATACTTGCAGTCTGGAATAGCCCCTTGGGTATCAAAGAGCCTGGCTTACCTGCTTATAAAGGAGGTCTAATTGGCCTATGCAGGAGGCCCGCTAGCTATAGAGGAGGCCCCATAACGATCCACCTTGGAGACCTCCCGAAAAAAGAAATCCACTCAACAGCCCACATAGGCGGCCCCTTCACTTATAAAGCAAGCCGATTATCAGACGGCCTATCCAGGAGAACCCCTCACTTATAAAAGACGCCCAATAAATGACCTATCGTGGAGGCGCTTTTACTTATAAAGGAGGCCCCTAAGCGCTCAACATGGGGGGGTCCCTTTCTTATGAAGAAAACCCCTGACAGGAATGCAAAATGGAAGCCCCCAAAAGCTAGGAGTCTCTTTAAGGAATAAGGATAGGATACCCCCCTCAACCCCAACCCCATGGAAAGAAATCCACGGCGACGCCCTGCATACACTATGCGTTAAAAATGCACCCACCAAATAAACCAACTTGTAAGACATGCTCAAGGATATTTCTTTAATCGAAGGCACATAAATGTGCAATGTGCATCCTCCAATGCATCAGTCTATCCATCCTACAATATATTGCATACAATGGTATCATCACTTACCTTACCCTGCTCCCATTGCTTCTGCAAACAGAATGAGGCGGTTTTGCGCCGTTTTGCGGCAACAAAAACAGAACTAGCACGTGCTGTGACGTCACAGAAGGGTCAGACTCTCCAGTGAGGGGCACAATTCTCTACAAAAGTGTCGTGACCACTCGCAAGCTAAGTGCTGAGATTCAAACGCCTTCTTGGAAGAGTCTGATACCCTTCATACACCCTACGAAAGGAGTCGGACACCTTTCTTGAAAGAGTCAGACACCCTACCGACACCTCACGAAAAGAGTCAAATTCCTCATTTGGTGGTCGGGATACCTCCATTAAAATGTCTGACACCCTTAATGATGTAGTAACTCCCCATGTGTGCACTGTTTTGACGCCCGAAAGTGGTGTCAGAAATGGTGTTCAAAATGAGGAGTCGCTTTACTTGCGGAAATGACATCGGCTAAATGTTCTTGGCACCAAATAACGGGATCTAATACCCAAAAATAGTCATCAGTCCATAAAAAAGGATGTCACATTCGCTGTATTTTAGGGTTATCTCAGGGTTGGGTGTCATTTTTTTCTTTCAGTGTGGGAGCACCTCTAAACTATGGTAAAATGTATCTCCTCCGTGCTCTGTAGTTTCAGCTACGTCACGCTGCGGCAGTGGTGATGGCGATGTATTGGGCATGTCGGGCGCGCTGCCGGCCGGGCGCGGCGACCGTCGACGGGATATGCCTGGAGGCGCAGAGAGAGGGGCCAGGGCACAGCGAGGGTGAAGTGCACTGGTCACAGTATGGGAAACCAATCTTTTGATAGATACCTCAGCACAAAAACATACCTAGTGTCCGTACATAGAAGCGCGGCTAGACAGACCTTTGTCTGACCTCTCAGTGGGGTAAGACCCGAAATACGAAAACGAAACCTTCATTGTTTGCAAAGGTCACTTCCAATGACACCAGGAAATAGGGTCTCATGGCACGGACACGCACCATGTGTGTATTCCTTTTATCAACAGTTGAGTTTTTGGCTGGATGCTGTAAACGCAGAGGCGTGAATTAGTATAAAAAACTGGTAGACCTCCTCATAGCTGACGTGGCCTTTGGACTTCAAAACTTCAGAAGACAAGTGCACGAACAGTTTTACTGCTCGTGAACAAGCAGATCTCCGATTTTGTCCGTGTAACTGAGTCTGTAATGGCCATCGATGCATGAACGGTACAGTTCCGCCGATGTTAAAATCCCGCTGAGGTTAATTGCAGCAATTGCAAAAAAAACATTTTTGTTGCTTTTTACAGGAAGCAGCAACGCAATTTTCTGAGCTGAGAAGCTTCAGTAATGTCACTTGCGCAGACTGCACGACAGCATGGAGACTTCAAAACACGGAACGAGGGAGGGGGAACCGGGGCACTGCGCTCCCCTTGAACGGACCTGGAGGGCACTGCCATCGATGTGCACCTTTAAATCGGCGAAGATAGCCGTGAAGCGGCGTCTTGTCCGGTTAGTCGAAACGGCGTTATAACTGTGAATGATTGTTCAAAGAACGACTTAGTTTAATACCGGGTCCTGTCTGTAGGTTTTCTTCAAATACAACACCATCTCAATCTCTTCAGCCGCCATATTTTTGTCCATGGGCTACATTTATCCTGCTGCTCGGCCCTTTCCCCCAGTGACAGGGCTATCTGTTCACACGCACACTTGCCGGCCGCTCGGGCAGGCTACCGTCGAAGCGCGGGGAGAGAGTGACGAGGGAGCAATCGATGACCTGGATGAAGCCTGAGGCGCTCTGGCCTAGTTTTGCGCAGTTGAAGCAGCGGTCCGCGGCGGGGCCGCGGCTGCCGCGGGCATCACTTCCAGCAGACATCCAGCAGTGGCGGTCCGCACTGATATCCAGCAGACATCCAGCAGTGGCGGTCCGCACTGATATCCAGCAGACATCCAGCAGTGGCGGTCCGCACTGATATCCAGCAGACATCCAGCAGTGGCGGTCCGCACTGATATCCAGCAGACATCCAGCAGTGGCGGTCCGCACTGATATCCAGCAGACATCCAGCAGTGGCGGTCCGCACTGATATCCAGCAGACATCCAGCAGTGGCGGTCCGCACTGATATCCAGCAGACATCCAGCAGTGGCGGTCCGCACTGATATCCAGCAGACATCCAGCAGTGGCGGTCCGCACTGATATCCAGCAGACATCCAGCAGTGGCGGTCCGCACTGATATCCAGCAGACATCCAGCAGTGGCGGTCCGCACTGATATCCAGCAGACATCCAGCAGTGGCGGTCCGCACTGATATCCAGCAGACATCCAGCAGTGGCGGTCCGCACTGATATCCAGCAGACATCCAGCAGTGGCAGTCCGCACTGATATCCAGCAGACATCCAGCAGTGGCGGTCCGCACTGATATCCAGCAGACATCCAGCAGTGGCGGTCCGCACTGATAGCGAGCAGACATCCAGCAGTGGCGGTCCGCACTGATAGCGAGCAGGGCAACTGACGCACACAACCAACGCTCCTCACTGCAGGCTAGGGCTGTCCATTTGTAGATTTCTGAGCGGGCCTTGGCCCCCTTCAATCTATAGTTCGCCCCCATCCCCAATACCCAGTTTTTCTAGTAGCCAATTGAATGTTTTCGAGATTTCAGGGGCATTTTGCTGCAGAAATAATTAACTGGTCTTGCATCTTAGCCTTATATTTTCTTCGCAAAACCAAAATAGTGTTAGCGTCAACACTGAAAAATACTTTGGGGATCACGAAGTAAAATGGCTTACAGGTCGGTTCAGGGGCGTAGGAACTACGTTGAAGTTGTGGGGGGGGAGGCAGGAGCTGTGATGCTATTTTTAAATTCGTGGAAAACTGGAGAGTGGGAAAGGCAGTGGTAAGAATTTAGCATGCCCACTTATTGGTGGTACCTACCCTTTCCCGTGGGCGTCCGGTGCAAGTTTTTTTCTTGACGACATTTACGTGTTTTAGATCAGGGTTCTCTTAACTCTCACCCCGGAGGGGGTGTTTGAACACCCCCTCGGTTTTTTTCGACGGCACGAAGAAACGGTGGCGGGAAGTGCCGCCATACTTGGCACACCCTATCCTTGATTAATTCCGCAACTTTCCCCAAAATTTTAAGGTTGGGTTATCTCGGGTCAGGACACCAGTGCAGGTCAAGTGACCTCACCTCCAAAAGGGTTTAAGGTGGCATAAGTAAGAAATGGAAGAATCTATTGGATTGAAACTTATAACACATGATGACCGCACCGAATTCTATAAAATACATTCCGGGATTTCTCATATCGATGAGCTAAAGTCAAGTACGGACCATGACCTCTCCATTGAAAATACACGGGAAAATAGAAATTGGGCTGTATTTGTGTAGATACAGCTAAGAATGCTTTCATATTCTCCAAATCGTAGTATCCTAGGTTCCTTTCCAGGTTCATGCAGCAATTTTCTACCTGGGACCTCTGAGAGGTCGTCTGGAGCTACTTAAGCAGTTTTCAGACTTAGGGAAAAAATTTTGCATGAAATGATGATAAGCTTTTATTTTGATACCATTGCGTTTGGATTGCTATTGTCAGTCGATTGATATGCACATTGACTATGCTAGTTTAAAAAGTGACCTTGATCTGACCTCAGGTCAGGTCCTTTTTGTGTTTTGACCTAGTAGGTCATATTATACATCATTCGACTTGCCGTGACGAAAGGAAGCGAATGGTGCCTAAAAATTATCCTAACTCAACTCTATCAGATGCTAGAGCCCAAAAACTTTACTCAAAATGCCACTTCTTTGACCTGTAATGACCTCAATATTGACCTGAGCCAAAAAGGGACTGGAATAGTTTATTCATGAATTATTATGAGCTATGCACCAGCGTTCGCGTTTTTCGTTATTCTGGATAGGGGCGGAGTTTGAAAGGGGTGTTCAAACACCCCCCCCACCCAGGCCATTTTTTAACATGTTAAACGGGGAGCCATTTGCCCCCCCCAGTCGGCTGGAATGCCCCCCAGTGCCCGGAAATTGGCCCCCAGTGAAATAGCAGATGACTTAAAATTGACCAAATGCAGACTTGCCTAACGAAAATAAGGCAAAACACCACCCGATAATTATAATTTTGTTCTATTTCTGGTCCCAAATTGGCAATCCACAACAATTGTGTTAAAACATTTTCACCCGTGGCTGTCTACTCCATCGTGCGAAGACGAAACAAAGCGCGTAGTTACGGGAAATCCCGGCAAAGCAGCCACAGCATCAACTAATCACAACCAGAGACGGCGGATTCCAGTTTCGAGAAGTGGTGCAAGACTTTCTGGAGGGGGCGCCTTCCTCCCCAGGGGGCGCCTTCCTCCCCAGGGGGCGCCATCATCCCTTGGGGGGCGCCTTTGCTATCCAAGGGCGTTCTGCAGAAACTCTTTGGACTCGGCATGCGAGGCCACTTGAGGTGGTTTATTTCTAATATTCCGAAAAGTAGGTACTTTAGATTTCGCGAAAACTCAGTCGTATCGGATTCGTATCAGCAACAGAGTGGCATAGCCCAGGATTCTGTGATTTTCATAGCCTTGTTTGCAGTTATGACCAATGATATTGCAGACACTTCCCGCAAACATACGGCATGTGCTTTTTGTTGAAGAGTTCACAATATGGGTGACAGCGTCCACTACAGCAGCTGCGCAGAGGCGGCTGCAGCTTGACCTTGACACATTGCAGCAATGGATCATATGCAATGGACTGAAATTTTCAAGTTCAAAGACAAAGTACTATAATAGACATTGAGACTGAATACTCGATGTTGTAAATTCGCGGAAATCCGATCGACGTTGGAGCAGAAACCAGATTTATCGGGCTCACACTCGATAAACTTTCGTACCTATGTGCCACACCTGAAGGATTTCCGCAAAAGAATGTTTCGATACGCTGAAAATACTGAAGGTGTTGACGAGAATGAGATACGGTGCGGATAGAGAAATGTTTCTCATGCTATACACGTTATACGCTTATCGCCTGTATATACGTTATACGCACGTTATACGCTCATCATTATACGCTACGTTATAAGCTTCTTATGCTATATAGATCACTTATTCGTTAGAAGTCCGAGTACGGCTTTATTGTGTATGAGGCCGCTCCTTAGTCCGCGAAAAAGATTAGCGATATGTCCATCATCGTGCTATCAGAATAGTAACAGGGGCGTTCCAAGCTTCACCCATAATGAGCATGATAGTGGAAATTAATGAAATACCGCTACAAATACGCAGTAAGATACTCGCTTTGCATTGAGCCATTTAAGGGAATGTGGCACCTTTTTTAGAACTTGATTTTAACTGAGATAGCCAAGTTGTAAAGCAAGTCGGAAAACCAGGTGCTCTATATATCATTTATCTTGGAACTCGATATTTCCGTAGAAAAAAGCTAAAACCTACCCGAAATGTACTTCACATGTAGCTCTCGCCAGGCAGCCATTGTTGTGAGCTGCTGGTGTGAAGACATATGTTGACATCACGATGAGCATCAGCCAATCGAAGCTCTTGAAGTGTTTCGGAGTATGGTAGTGGTTGCCAGATTATGACATCATCCACAGGCAGATATTTATTTCTTTTCCTAGAGGAGTATTTAAAAATAAAAATATTGAGCTTGTTGTACATTTTTCAAAGAAATCATGAGTAGTTTCATTATTTTCGGCTAAAAGTACGCCTAATTACACAAAATTCCAGGATTTTACCAAGGTGCCACGTTCCCTTTAAAATCAGTCACCAACATGCCCCACATGCCAAACATTTTTTGGCGACGCCTACCTCTGTCAGATAGACAGTGGCTCGCGTGTTACAACCCGTCACCCGGGAGTGAGAGTCTGTGCCTGGCTGGCACAGGTTGGTATCGACAGCAGCCTCGTAGAACCACATGAAGCAGCGGTTATTGAACTATAGCTCATCTCAACAGTTGAGACGAACACAGACCTACTCCAACAAAGCAAAAATTTGCCTCCTGAACCGACGCGCCAGTAATTTATGAACTTGCGTGCGGAGCCGTTCGAAAACAACGTCTGTTTCTATACAGATGGCTGCAAAAGAAAGTGACAATGGCACAGGGCGTGCATTTTTGGTGACGATGTTGAGAAGTTTTCTAGTTTGCCTTACGAAGGATCCATTTTTACTTCAGAGCTGTACTCCTTTTTTGCTGTTTGGACCAGGTGTCTAAGCTGATGGCGAGGAAGTTTTTTTGTTCTTTACATATTTATTTGCTTCACATAATAATGCTCAACACCAGACTACCACCTCCATCACAAACTCCATCATCACGTCCGCAACACCTCCATCACGACCTCCATCCCTACCTCCATAATCACCTCCATTACCACATCCTTCACCACCTCCATAGTCATTTCCATAATCACATTCATCATCACGTCCATCATAACGCCCATCATCAAATCCATCATCACCTCCATCATCACTTCATTTACTGCGCCACCGTTGAATTAATCCTAGGATGGCGAGGAAGTTAGCGATTTTTACCGATTCGCTGTCTTATCTACCGACATTGAAGCCATTTTATTTTTATAATGCGTCATCACCTTGGCGGGCCATGCTGAAGATGACCGGATCTTCTGTGTGCACGAGTGGTCCAGTAGGAAGACACAGGGCAGTTTGGAGGGCTACCATATCAGCCTGAAAACTCAAGGAGAGCGAGCCTGCTGGTTGCCTGAGCTCATGCTGGGCTCTGTCTGGTGACTCGATGAAGACCCAGCTCCCCCGCTCATGATCCCTCCGTGCACTGACCCGTCGGTCCACATCCATGTGGCACATCGTGTCAGGGAAGCAAGGTAGAGGAGAGCTACTCGCTTTTTCCGGACAGGTGGCGCTCCCGATGTCAGTGGGCCCACGTCTAGTTGAAATGTGACTCACTCTCCTGCTACCCACGGTG
Organism: Lepas anatifera; assembly: GCA_034440635.1. Taxonomy (NCBI): domain Eukaryota; kingdom Metazoa; phylum Arthropoda; class Thecostraca; family Lepadidae; genus Lepas; species Lepas anatifera. Next base: position 449,453 of record JAOTON010000551.1, read on the forward strand.
GAAGACGTCAAGGAAGGAGAGACTCGATGGGGAGGGAGATGTGTGCTTGACCTCACATCTCTCTGTCCACCTGCCGCCAACTGGTCACCGAGGAGAGTCGAGAGGGCACTGTCGCCTCCGCACGTCTTCACAGAGGGTCTTCAGGCGGCAGCGCATGGACTTTCACCAGCATTCGGGTCGCGAGTACGCTCCTTCTGGCCGCTACGGGGGAGTCTTGCCTCGGCTGGGGGTGGGGCGGGTGCATCCTGTGATGATACGCGCCGACGCTCTCATTTTGCGTTCCAGCAGCTCGACATGAAATGGCGGTGTGGCGTGGAGCCACGCTGCGGCCGCTTGCTCCATCGCTCCTCTCACGTAGCGATGGTTCGGAGGTGCTGTTCGTGCAACCCCCAGTTGCAGCCGGACAGTTGACGTAGGTAGGAGATGCGGGGGTGGACCTTCTCCCACAGTCTCCTACAGCGTGGACCGAAGTTGAGGAGACGATCGATGGTGACGCCAAGTAGCTGTATGGGTGTCTCCAGCAGTGACAGACTTTCCGTCGATCTGAAAACTGAAAGGATCGGCGTCTCTGGCCCACTGGGACATCACCAGTCATTGGATCTTGGCTCCTGATACTACAATTTTGTTCTGTCGGGCCCACTTTACGAGGGTGCCAGCAGCAGCTTGCGCCCGGTCCTTGGCGACTTGGATGTTGTTGCCCGTGCAGAGAGCCGCCGTATCATCGGCGTACATGTAGGGGGAGCATCCGGGAACCGCGCGGAGTGCGTCTACCAGCCGAGCCGCCCATAACAAAAATAAAATTGGCGATAAGACACTTCCTTACGGCAGGCCAGTTCGGAAAATGCGCTCACTGGAAAGCACGCCATTTAGTTCCACCTTGACTCTTCGGTCCCCGAGCCACTGCCAAATCCAGGCCATCGTGCAATTTGGCAGCCCCATCTCTATTAGGCGAACGCGTAGCAGGTGGTGGTCCACTACGTCGTACGCGTGCGCGAAATCAAACGCGACGAGGACGTATTTCCACGCGGTCTGTCCATCGGGAGGGCGGCTGAGTCTCGATTTAGGCATGCACAGTGCACGCTCACCCAGTGGCGGATCCAGGGGGGGCAAAAAAGGCAATTGCCCCCCAAACGGAAAAGCTCGGGGCAAAACTATGTTTTTGCCCCCCCCAAAGCGATCGACCTCCTTTTTCCCCGTCTCCTTTTTAGCTTGTAAGCAGGATTTTTGTGCTTCAACTCTCAACTTCAAACAGAATTAGTGAAGTTCAGAGTAAATATTGGGGCTTGGATAGGAAAAAAGTATCTGGAGTCCATATTTTTCACCCCGTGTCGTTTTTTTTGCTTTTCGTCTCCAGTTCCCAAACTCCTACCGAAAAGGCATATTTTGACGCAATTTTTCACTGCGCGACGTTTTTTTCTTTTCGACTTTGGTTTGCCCCTCCCAAACCACCCGGCTAGATCCGCCACTGCGCTCACCTCTTCTCTTAAATGATGTGTCCTGAACTTGACCTGAAGACGATGGTTGAATGTACAAGGGGATGGTCAGTGACAAAATATACTTGTTTTATCAATCTGAATGGTCCTTTCACTTCGATCTGAACACTGCACATCATCATTAAACGCGCAAATCACTGTCAATAAACGAAAAAAGTTTTCAATTTATCAATATAGTACTTGGACACGTTAAAACTGTTTTCTTTTTATTTTAGTGGGTCCCATTTATCTTAAATCACACATGCCCATTCCTGCCATGATCTATTTCAGCATTCAATCACATGGCTACCAAAATTCTCTTAACACCTCTCGAAATTTCACGGACAAGAGCAATTCGGCTGCGATTATTTTCAATGTCCTCTCACCATTATCTAACGAATCTTGGCCACGTGGAAAGGCAAAATGATGCTTATCATATTTGATATTAAAATAAACTTAACCCCTCTTCACAAATAGAAAAATCCTCAGATATGTACCTTTATGTTCAGCTGTTGTATGTTCCTAAGTGTCTTGCATTTCTCCATGACCTAGTGGCAGTTACAGTTTTTTTAAGAGGTGCCGAAAAAAGTATGGACTGAACTGTTTAGCAATTCATCGTTTCAAATACCACGCCAAATAGGCATCTTGCTTGCCTGGTACAAACTGTTATGGGTGGGGGAGGGAGGGACAGAACGTTGTTAAGAATACGATCCACAAAAATGACGGCAACCGAAAACCGAATACCATAGGCGCCCTTTTGGTGAAACGTTGATGGTAAGGTGCTCGCTCTGAGACTCTGCTTTCCCCCCACTTACCAAAACTCTAGATCCGCCCATACACGGATCCAGGGGGCAAAGGGGAGGGGCAGATGCAGCCCCCCGATCGATCCTCGGCGCCTCCTGAAATGGTCACGGCGCCCCCCTGAAAGGTCAATGGCACTCGCCTGAAGTGGCGCTTCCCACTCTCCCCCAGGATGCGAAAATCGGTGCTCACCGATAGGATTTTACGCCCACCTGGTAGGTTTTTTCCGGTCAAAAGTGGCGCCCCCTGCTCCGGATGGCGCCCCCGGGAAGGTGCTCCCCTCCGATTGGCAATCCTGGATCTGCCTATGGATCCGTCACTGTTCAAGAGCAAACAATTCACAGGAAAAGCAGGAAAATATCAAATGTTAGCGGGGAGTGGTGCGGCCAAGATAATTGATGATGCTAACAAATTGTTTAGTTATGTGGATAAAATAATTGGGTCGCCACACGGGATTGGAAGGGGACTCCTGCTTTCTTATGAGATAGGCAGTGTGCTAAAAATATATCGTCAAGTCAATATCAAATTATCAACATTTAGTTTTATACAGTGCACTGTTCACTGCAGTGATACAAGATTGCTCTGTCCTTTTTCTGTGGGCTTATGACACCCGGTAGGGTTCGTTTTAGCCTCAAATATGGCTTTTGTGGTACTTATTTGGCCATTTGGCCGCCCCGGTTGCTCGGTTGGTAGAGCATCGGGCTCCGGCCCGCTGCTGAGAAGCATGCAGTGGCAGTGCATGTCCAGGCTTGATATCGGTTCCCCTGAGACGCTCCGGCGCTCAATCGTTTGCCCGACGTAGGTCGGCTGGCAACTGACTGATGAGAGGGTGACCTGAGCGAGGCGGCCATCCCTGTGCTTTGTGGGAGGTTAAACTTTGGCTTCTAAATCAACCCTTCGTTGTGGGCGTTACTCGTTCGGGTGGTGGGGTCGGGGTCTCCGTGACAAGTCCCTTGAGGACTTTAATGAGACTCAGACTCCAACAGCCGTACTGGGAAGAACTTGGACGAAATTTAAAAAAACAAGTTTTTTTTAGTGCAAATACAATTTGAACCTTTTGGCCTTTTCGCAAACCCGGTTTGGCCTTTTTCCGTTGAAAAAAACCCGCAGTCCTGGGCAGCATCTCTAATCTTTAGAATATGGAATAACAAAAATTAGGAGACATTTTTTAACACTAGCACGTCTAAATTTTATTAACGCCCCCTCCAAATGGGGGTTTGATCCCCCGAAGACATTATAATGGCCAGCACAAGAAAATCTCCACCGCCCCCCCTCCACTGAGTTTTCCTTAAAAAAATGTTCTGCTGTCCTTTCCAGGGGGCGCCTTTCCTATCCATGGGTGCTTATTCTTTCCAGAGGGGGCGCCTTTGCTCTCGGGGGGGGCGCCTTTTGCTATCCAGGGATGCCTGTGCTAACCAGGGGTGCATATGATATCAAGGGGCGCCGTTGATCTTCTTCGGAGGCGTCTCTGCTGTCCAGGAGGCGCCTGCGCTATCCAGGGGCACCTATGCTATCCAGAGACCCGGATCCTTTACTCAGGGGGCGGGGGCCGCCTTTTGCTGTCCAGGGGTGCCTGTGCTAACCAGGGGCGCATATGCTATCCCGGGGTGCCGTTGCTCTTCTTTAGGGGCGTCTCTGCCGTCCAGGGGTGCCTATGCTATCCAGAGGGTGTGTTCTGTCCATGGGGCGCTTTTGGTATCAAAGGGCGTATTTGCTGTTTTGGGGGCGCCTATCCTATCCAGAGGGCGCCCCTGCTGTCCAGGGAGCGCGATTGCTATTAAAGGGAGCTTATGATATCCAGAGGGGTGCCTTTGCTCTATGGGGAGGGGGCGCCTCTTAGTGTACAGGAGTGCCTGTGCTAACCAGAGGGCGCCTATGCTATTCAGGGGCGTCGTTACTCCTCAATTGGGGGTGCCTTTTTCTGTCCAGGGGCGCCTCTGCTGTCTAGAGGTCGCCTTTGCTATCCAGGGGGCGCTTTTACTCAAGGGGGTGGGCACCTTTTACTGTCCAGGGTGCAGCTTTGATGTCAGGGGCGCCATTCATATTTGAAAGTGTATTTTATTTTACACAGAGGGCACTACCCCTTCAGACAGGCGATGTGTCTGATTTTCTTTTGACCGGCCGGGGGCGCCGGCAAAATCCGGGGGTGCCACCCAAATCCGTGAGGGCCTCCCCGTACGAGGTCAAAACCAGGTGTGCAAAAATATACTATTGTACACCATCATTTTTTCAAGGTGTGCAACTGCACACCCTGTCCTGCGGAACCCGCCGTCCCTGCCGCCGTTGTTCTCGGGAGGGGGGGGTTTCTCTCTTATCTCTCCAGGGGGCGCCTTTCTTATCAAAGGGCGCCTATGTTGTCCAGGGGGCGCCTTTTCTCTGCGGGGGCGCCTTTTGCTGTCAAGGGGTGCCTGTGCTAACCAGGGGGCGCGTGTGATATCTAGGGGCGCCGTTTCTCTTCTTCGGAGGCGCCTCAGCTGTCCAGGAGGCGCCTACGCTTTTCAAGGGCGCCTATGCTATCCAGAGGGGCGCCTTTACTCAAGGGGGAGGGCGCCTTTTGCTTTCCAGGGCGCAGTTTTGATGTCAAGGTGCGTCATTCATGTATGAACATGTCTTTTTCACAGAGGATCCTACCTCTTCAGGTAGGCGGTAATTAGGCTTGATTTTCTCTGACCGGCCGGGGGCGCCGGCTGAGGCCTGGGGGGGGCGCCTCCTGGACAAAGCCAAAACAAGTGGTGCAAAAATATACTTTTGCACCACTTGAAAAAAAATCGAGTGGTGCAACTGCACCACTTGCACCCTGGAATCCGCCGTCCCTGCTCAAGAAATGAACGTAACTCATCCTGTTCTAAACTATATCCGGGATTCATATTGCAATAACATATTGCTATTTTTATCGGCTACAACATGGCATACACGGATCCAGGATTGCCGATCGGGGGAGGGGCACCTTCCGGGGGCGCCATCTGGACCAGGGGCGCCACTTTTGACCGGCAAAACCTATTAGGTGGGCGCCAAATCCTTTCGGTGGGCGCCGATTTTCGCCGCATCCTAGGGGGTGGGAAGCGACATTTCAGGGGGCGCCATCGACATTTCAGGGGCGCCATCGACATTTCAGGGGGGCGCCGTGAACATTTCAGGGGGCGCCGAGGGTCGATTGGGGGGGCCGTGCCCCCCTTTGCCCCCCTGGATCCGCCTATGCATCATGGACTGATTCACATTTTCCTCAGAGATCTGTGGGACAAGATAAAACAAGATGAAATATGAAATATTTCACATGTTGTTGTCTTCCATCATATTTTCACAGCTTATGTTTCCGCTTGATTTTTTGCTGTGACGCACGTGATTTTGGAGGCCGCTTGGGACAAGAAGTATCTGAATCACAGCTTTTAAAACTGTCAGCCACCTTTAAAGTTCGTTATTGATGGCGGCCTTGACTAAGTTATATTATTCCAAAATAACGTTAAGGAGGACTTAAATCAAAACTCAAAGACAAAATTCATACAAGACCAACGAAGCAACTTATTCTGGACCATCCATACGAAAATGAAACAAACACGAAGCCCAGCATCGCCTATTTCGCCTTCATCTTCTTTGTGCTGTGCTATGCCTGTAGGTACATGTTAAGCTCAGTGAGTTTCTTGAAAAACTTAGTCCAAAAATTATGTATATACCCGTTTTATTTTCTCTAGTCCTTCCGCAATGTGCACGTGTTTCAAATACAGATTGTTTGTACGATACTTGCGTCAAACATAGCGTTTCTATTTACTGTTCGCTTTGATGGGTACATGAGATGATATCCGTTGTCCTGGCATGTATAATGTCTAGTATGCACTGCAATACAACGCTTGCATGTATGACACATTGCTTATTCCGTCTAACAACAACCGTATCCATTATAGGTGTAAGAACCGGGGGACTGGGGGCGGCTGCCCCCAATCTTCGGACTAAGGGGCAGTGCCCCAGCTTTGAGCCGATTCCATACCTTCTTTGTAAAAAAATCAAGTGACAGGCCGAATCATATTTGACCCTACCAGCAGCGAAAACTTTTGCCCCCCTCCCCACTTGGAAAAAATTCCTGCGCCCATGGCCGTAGCCCTACATGCTTTAGACAAATCAATTGAAGGCCTCACTGTTGGCACTTCCGCAGCATATACGGCAAAAACAGTACCAAAGGTCGCACAGTGAGAGGCTTGCTTTTGATATCTTTAGAAAGTAAAGTAAGCACATACACAGCGAGTGAAGTCAACACGTCACGTTACCGCAGAACAATAAAACACGTGATAACTAAGCTTCGATGAATAAAACCGAAACTATAAGGCACGCTGATTTCTTTCTTCTGCAGCGCTCATATTGCTCCAAACTTTCTTAGGAAACGAAGACTATACAGGAACGATCTAAATATGTCAGATTCATTCCCTGAAAAGGTCCCCAATGTTCGCAATCCGTATAAGCACGATGTAGACGGGAGTGCAACAGTTTCTTACGAGGATATATCAGGCAGGTGGCTCTAATGACTCATGTAGATGGCAAATAAAACGTCAAAAAGTGCCTTTCTGCTTTTCAAATTGTCCGGTATCTCTGTTTCGCTGCCGCGGCCTTATCCTACAGTGAACGTCGCGCTCGCGGGCGCGGCCGCCACACTCAGCGCGCAAGCACCGGCGCCAGGCGCCGGGACTGCCTGTCTGAGGCTGTACCCGAGAACCGGGGGGGGGTCACGCAGCGCACGTCTGGCGGCCACTGTGGTCGGCACGATACTGCAAGGTTTGGTTAAAAGGACTAGCTTAGGCACTGTTGATGGAAATTTAGGTATGAAACATATCCGAACAAAGAGAAAAATGATTGAAGTTTCTTTTGAGATCCATTAAGACACATACGACCAGCTGCAATTCAAGTTTTCCATCGGTAAACCAGAGGAGGTTTTTTCAGCCATGCCGGCAGGGCGCGTAACTCCCGGGGTGCCGGCAGAGCGAGGGTTAAAACACTTTAGAAAAGACCAAAATCGTTTCAGATTCGAGACAAAATCACCCATGATGCCCAGCAGGTACTCAGAGTAACTCCTACCAGATGCACGCTTGAACAGGGCACGATTTCGCACGAAATTCCAACTTAACTCGCTCATCTTCGGGCTGACGTTTCATGCGCTCAAAAGCTGCCTGCTTTAGCTTAAGGGCGCGTCTAACCTCTGCAGTAAACCATGGTGGAAAACGCTTTTTGGACACAACTGTGGGGACGTGAGCACGTATCGCTGCGTCTACAAGAGTGTACAACATCGATACAGCCTCATCAGTTTCTAAGTTATCCAGCAGATTCCATGGTGTAGCCTGAAGAGTGCGACGAAGTCCATCAAAATCGGCGCGGCGGTAGTTCCGGGCGACGGGGCGGGTTACACGAACTGGAGGCGAGGATCTTGAAGCGAAAGATACCACTACTTCATCGCGGTCTGAAGTGATACTGCTCGCTCGCGGCCGTGCTGACGCCTCACAGATGTGTCTCGTTAGCACTAAGTCTAGAATGTTCGGCCCCCTGGTTGGCGTCGTTACCAGCTGTGTTAGGCCAATCACTTCACAAGCTTCAATGAAACGGATGGCTTGGCCAGAATTTCTCACAAGCATTGGTTGGGAGTTTTGGTCTTCACTAGCAGGCCACTGCAGTTCAGGCGAATTAAAATCGCCCATAACCAGAAGTGGTCTCTCTTCTGGTAGCGCTGCCAGACACTGACCAATCCGTTCCAGTGACTCATCGTCACTGGGTGGTCGGTAGCACACGACAAATATCCTGCTGGGCTTTGCGAGCTGTATAATCAGAGTCTCGGTGTTCAAATCTGGATGGGCTCGTTTTGTAGGAAGCAGGGACGAGCGGACAGCTCAAGCGACACCTCTCCCCAACACTCCCTCTGCTCTAGCCAGTAGGCACCTATACTATCCAGGGGCGCCGTTGCTCTTCTGGGGGCATCTTTTTCTGTCCAGGGGACGCCTCTGCTGTGCAGGGTGCGCCTTTGCTGTGCAGGGTTGCGCCTTTGCTATCCAAGGGCGCATATGCTATCACGAGGTGGCGCCTTTGCTCTGTGGGGGCTCCTTTTTCTGTCTAGGGGCGCTTCTGTTGTCCAGGTGGCGCCTATGCTATGCAGAGAGGTCATCTTTGCTCTGTGGGATGGGGGGCGCCTTTTGCTGTACAGGAGCGCCTATACTATCCAGGGACGCAGTTACTTTTCTACTGGTGGCATCTTTTTCTGTCCAGGGGCGCCTCGGCTGTCTAGGGGCGCCTCTGCCTTCCAAGGGCGCCTATGCTATCCAGAGGAGGCGCCTTTTCTCTCCTGGGAGGGGGGCGGCACCTACTTGCTCTTCATGGGGCGGGCTTGATGTCGGGAGGCGCCATTTATATTTGGAAGTGTATTTATTTTACAGAGGGTACTTCCTCTTTAGGTAGGCGGTGTTTAAGTCTGTTTTTCTCTTGAACAGCTGGGGGCGCGGCCGGCCAAATCCGGGGGAGGGGGCGCCTCCCCGGGCCAACTCAAAACCAGCTGTGCAAAAATATACTTTTGCACACCATCATTTTTTTCAACGTGTGCAACTGCACACCCTGCCCTCCGGAATCCGCCGTCCCTCCCGCCGTTGCTCTCGGGGGGGGGGCGTATTTTGCTCTCCAGGAGACACATCTGCTCTCCAGTGGGCGCCTTTGCTATCCAATGGCACCTATGCTATCCAGAGGGGGGGGGCGCCTTTTCTCTGCGGGGAGTGCCTCTTGCTGTCCATGGGCGCCTGTGCTAATCAGGAGGTGCATATGATATCCAGGGGCGCAGTTGTTCTTCGGAGGCGCCTCTGCTGTCCAGGAGAAGTCTACGCTGTCCAAGGGCGCCTATTCTATCCAGAGGGGTGCCTTTACTAACGGGGGGAAGGCGCCTTTTGCTGTTCAGGGCGCGGCTTTGATGTCAGGGGGCGCCATTCATATTTGAAAATGTACTTTATTTTACACAGAGGATCCTACCTCTTCAGGTCGGCGGTGATTAGGCTTGATTTTCTATGACCGGCTGGGGGCGCCGGCCGAATCCGGGGAGGGGCCGCCTCCTGGACCAAGCCAAAACAAGGAGTGCAAAAAGATACTTTTGCACCCCATGAAAAATTCAAAGTGTGCAACCGCACACACTTGCCCCCCGGAATCCGCCGCCCCTGACCGTAGCTATGGATGGTAGCTCTGACCAGTTTCCCCCAATGAAGTCATGCCGGGGAGAGCACGATTACGCCCAACGCACAGAACAAGATGATCAGGTACACCATTGTTGTAACTTGCCACACCGAAACGATTGTTTACAACTCCATGGGCACCAGTGTCAGTTTTGAAATGTTCAAATCTTCTGGGTCCCCGAGGTTTTCCCAACTATGAGGGCTAGATCGGCTTTTGAGACGTATCCGGAAGGCCGTTACAGACATGATCTCAACACAACTTGGGTTTTGACAATAGTTCTCATCTGTTTTCGAGGATTCGGCAAAATTCACCCAAATTATAGTCGTAGGGAGGAACCTTACAATACACTTTCTTGATGTGTTTATGTATAAATAGCTATCAAATACACTGGAAGGACCAGAAACAAGTCGCTTCCGCTTAGCTCGCCTCGAATGACAAAATGTTTTACATTTTGGGGGGAGTTAGTGTACATTTTACGCTTAGATACACGCTGCAGCCTTTGTTTTGAATGACTTCTTACCGTTAAGCCAACCTATGAATTGCTCAGGATCACGGTGGTCATTGTCTTTCTTTCAAAACATTTTATAGCAACAAGCCTGTCACCAAAAACCCTAAAAAGATACAATTTAAATGCCTTCCTCCTCGCACCAAATAACTCAGCTAGAGGCACTCCAGTGGGCAAGGCGTTTAGTATGTATTTACTGCATTGTAAAGAGGAGGCAGTGAGGTGGTTCTGGATTTGGAGACGTTTTGATTTTGAAGTTTAATTAGGCATGTGTGTAGTGAAAATTCGGATACCACCTTGCTGTTCCAATATTTCCGGTTTTAAAAAGCATCAGGCCACAATCAGCTCAATCAATTACCGATGGTATCGGGGCGAGGGCCTACCAGGATCAATGGCGTCTGTTTCGTTAATTGGTGAGACTTATCTTACCCGTGCAATGCTATAACGGCATGGGTAAAAAGGGGAAACCAAAATTTTAGAATATAATCCACGGATAGCTCAAATTCTAGCTGTTACTGCGCTGTTTCCTCTCCCAAAAGTATCAACGCCAGTGCTTCAAGAGCAAGCCTGGCCCCGAAATGCGTGCGACAGTTCAGCCCCTACCGCCACTGCCAGAGGTACCGACACCGCGGCTAACGTAGGCGAGAGTCGCTGCCAACACGTGCGCCATCTATACAAAGAGCCGCCGCCAACACGTGCGCCATCTATACACAGAGCCGCCGCGTGCCGAACCTCTCCGACAACGCTTTTTCTTTCGCAGCTTCACCTGCACACAACATTTAATGACACTTTTTCAATGATCGAGTGCTCCTGCCGTGATATAACGTGTGGTCGACTCACCGGGTCGGAAAATTTCACTGCGGAAAAAGACCAATTGTTTCAACATTTTATACTTCGAGTAAACTTGCAAGCCGATCAAACCATCCACATTACGGGTATCGAGTCAATGGTAAACGTATGTACATGTGCGGAAAATGATGGCATATCCGTCTGAGTTAATGAGCGCATGAGAGGACAGTGCAGCCAGTGAGTGAGCTTACCACCGTGACTGGGGTTCAACCCCGCCAAGCACCGAGCGAACATACAGCAGCAGGACTTGCCTGCGCGTCCTCCCATGGCCCACACCAGAATACGGCGGCTGCACAGTGCACATACAGCAGCAGGACTTGCCTGCGCGTCCTCCCATGGCCCACACCAGAATACGGCGGCTACAAAACAAGCGATTAGCCAAGGAAGAACGAGGACAACCAATCTCAATGCACATCATACCATCATAACTGTTTTTTTATTACAGATTAAACCAAAACCATCCGAATTCTATAAACGCATTCCCCTCGCCTAAAAAACCTTTCCAATCCAAAGCGTCGCAATACAAAATTTCAAACACAAAGTACAACAGAATATCAGGAGTAATGTAGGACTTCCAGAATCAATATTACATCAACTTTAAGGTTTTTTTCGGGATTTAGTTTCTGGTAGGTATATAAGAAAGTTATTTTTGGAATTTTTGGAATCGGGTAGGCCACTGGGGTAAGGATGGAAGAGCACATAGGAGATATTCGGAACGGTAGGTTTTCAAAATCAGCAGCATCGTGTCATTTGTATAGTTATAGGAAAGATTTAAATCCAAGAGATGTAAAAATTCTGGCAGTGGAACCAAAGCTTAGCCGCCGGTCAGTTAGGGAGGCGATCGAAATCAGACTGCGAGAGGCAGATATAAATCGCGACCGCGGAAATGCCACCATCAGCCCAATCTGGGATCCTGTATTAGAATCGTTGTGAGTGTTAGATGTTTAGGTAGTAGGTAATTTAGTAATTGTTCTGGTAACAGGTAATCTGATATTTGCAGTTATTAAATCAATATTCATATTTTATGTCTATTGACATCATCCAAAAATAGCTAAAATTGATAACATGGTTTGAAAAGGTAAAAAAAAGGGGGGGAGCCCTTTTGGGAAAAAAAAAGGGGAAAAATTGGGTTTTTTTTTTTTTTTTTTTTTTTTAAAAAAAAAAAAAAAAAAAAAAAAATTAAAAAAAAAAAAAAAAAAAAAAAAAAAAAAAAAAAAAAAAAAAAAATTTTAAAAAAAAAAAAAAAAAAAAAAAAAAAAAAAAAAAAAGTTTATGTAATATCAGGGGTACCAAATAAGCTGGTGCTGTGTTCGATGTGAAAGCCTGGAGGTTTACGGAAGAAGAACCAAGGAGAACACTTTCCATAAACTTACGCAGAAGAAATCAGAAATGAGCATCTGTCTGTAAACCCTAGATCTTACGTATTTGGTTATTTTTAGTTTAAGAAGCTTCAACACTTCTACCTGCATCGCTATTCAGAATCGGTTTGCACACTCACTGATGGAGGCCTGCGGCGATGGTTAGGTCTGGCCGTCTGAGAAGTCGACCTGAGTGCCGGCCGCCCACTGGCCCGGCGGCACCAACCACTCCACACCATCGGCGTCCAGCTCCTGCGGCACCAGCACCGTCCCGTCCTCTCCCTTCACCATCACCTTAAACCGGGGCCCAGCTGTCTGCCTGCTGACCAGGGAGCCGACGCCCCGCTCGCCGGAGAGCAGTGCCTCGCTGGGCGGCGACGCTGGCTCCGGCAGCCTCTCCTGCATTTCTACCTCTCCGTTCTCCATCACCACCAGGTAGCGGGCCGAGGGCTGGTCGCTGTCGGGCGCGCTGATGACCAGAGCCGGCTGCTCGGCTGCTGTCTCCTGCAGCACCACCGTGCCCGGCTGGGCCAGCAGTTCCACAGAGCCGGGCTCCACAGTGGTGGGGGCGGCCACCAGCAGGCCGCTCTGCTGCTGCAGCGTGTACGTCTGAGGCTTGCTCTGCTGGCCAGGCTGGTCTGCCGGGAACACCAGGTAGCTGGCGTGCTCCGTCACCTCCATCTCTTCCTCGGACCGACCGCTGTTGGGCCGCTGCAGCAGCCTGACCCCGGCCTTTGGCGGCTCCTCCAGAGCCAGCATGCTGCCGCACTGGCCCTCCTCCAACACCACCTGTTTGCTCCTGTGCCTGTGCAGGTGGGCAGCCACCATCTCCTGGTACAGCCGCGCCGTCTCCGGATGGCGTTCCGACCAGCCCCGCAGCTCCGCCAGCCCGGGCAGCGGCACCTTCAGCACGCTCTTCACATAGGTGTAGGCCCGCCTCGTGCACAACCGTCGCAGACCGATCGCCCGCTTCACCTCCTCCGTGGTCAACACTGGCACCCGCTGCCACCGCTCGCTGACCGTCTTCACCTGCGTAGGCGTGACGATGCCGCCCCGTCGGTCGCCGAAGAGTTTGGTGGCATCTTCTGCCTGGTGGCGTGCTTCCGCCAGTTCGGTAACGCGCCGTCGCTCGCGGAGTTTACAGCGTACAAGCTCAGCTCGCAGCTGTAGATTCTGCAGTCGCTGCTGGTGCAGCTGCTCCAGTGACAGCTCCAGGCTAGATGGAATGGAGTAGTGGTCCGTATCGGCAGAGATGGCGTCAGCGGAAAGCGAAGCGTCCCAGTCGCGCAGTACCATCAGCGCCTCGCCGTCGCAAAAATCGCTGTGTTCCGGCAGCCCTGCCCCGGACAAGTCCAGAGGCGGCGCCTCAGATAGCTGCTTGGTCAGCGCCTGCAATTCTCGCTGTTTGGCGAGGATCTCCCGGAATCGCTGGGACGTGTTGGGCGGTAGTCTGGTGGCAGGCGGCTCCTCTTCAACATCCACTGTAGTCCCATCAACTCCGTACCGTCTCTGCACATGTCCACCACCTCTGCCGCCCCGACCGCGCCTGCCGCCGCGACTGCGGCGTACCCGGGCCGAGCCGACATCTCCAGCACCATCACTCCCCAGCTCGTCCTCGTCGGGAAGACTGACGTACAGCGTCTCCGTTCCGTCTGCGGCCACCACGCGGCCTTTCTCCATGGCTTTCTGCTGGCGCCACTCGTAGTCGTCCAAGGCCTGCTGGACCAGTCTGGCTCGGACCTCGGGGTCAGAGAGGTCGGGCGCACGCTCCGGCGGCCGGACTCGACTGATGCGCGGCCGTCCCACCGGTCTCTTGGGCGGCCTGCCGGGCCCGCGGCCCCGGCGGCGCACCACCACCGGCGCCGATCCGCTGAACAGAGTCTCATGCGCGTCCCTGAGGCGCTCTGTTGGCCGCACTCTGCGTGCCGCCTCCTGGCGCACGAACATGGAGGGAGCGACTTCCTGGACGGACGAGTCGTCTTTGACTTGCCTGAAAAAATAATTTTGAAATATAATATTGGGGCTACAGGGCAAACATCAAACTAAAGTTAAAAATATTTGCAAGAGTGACGAGGATACCAATACAATAGATACCGAATACACAGCTCGTGACATGCAGATTATGTAAATATGCCCAAAAAGCATGTCGTTCTTCAAACGATTTCAATAGATACCGAATACAATAATAGAGTACAGAAAAAACATCCAGCGAAATATTACATATCGGTCATTCCAAGCATAATCGTCCAAAAAGTGGGGTCATAGTCTCCGATTTTGATGAAATTTGGTGGAGTGATGTCATTACCTAGCAATTTAAAGTTGTCTGTGACCTCTGAGGTCAGAGATAGAGATCATCTCAGGTTACACAATGTTGACAACATTGCTATCTAAACCGCACATGACTCTAATTCTAATCAAGACAGAAATTATAGTTGGTGCCTGAACATAGCAAAACGATTACTTTACCAGATGTGTGTCACTTTTTGTCCGTGACCTCTAAATAACTTTTTACCTCCGAAGGTCAAATTCTCAAAATGTCACTATGACCAACTTTGCATGAAGTTTTTTTCCTTTCAAATAACGATGAAAACATGGGAATACGTGTGAATCTAGACACCCACCAAAATTGCGGTGGGCGCTTCATAGATTCATGGTCAAACATTGCGTCTTTCGTCTTCAGTCGTCGTTCACGGAAATGCCCTGAGGCTATAAACGGATATTTGCTAGCTGTGACTTCAATTCGTCCGATTTGGAAGAAGATTGGCGTGAGGTATGTTGGATAGGTGGCTCCTATTAACCAGCGGGTATGACCTTGCACGTAAGGTCAAAGGTCAAACGTCATCAGTATATTTTCACGCATATGAACAGCTCTAATCCGAAATTTGGTATGCTGGTTGCAGCCGGGTCATGAAGTGCATCCAATTTATTTTTCGGAAAATGGCAGGAAGGCAAAGCATGAAAGGGTGAGGTATGTTTAAACTTTGGTGGCCAAAGGTCAAGACAAAGGTCTCGCCGCTAAAAGCAAGATTTTTTTGAGTGGCCTAAATTTCCCGGATTTCGCCAAACGTTAGCGCATGGGATTTTGAATAGGTATGCTTTACATCAGATCCCTTGGCTATCTTACCTCATTTCCTTCCAACTGGGTACATTTTTGGAATTCCCATAGCCAGGAAAGTCACGCCACGCATCGAGCCAGATGTGCGACAGACTTGTGCGACTCACGAGTCGGAGCCGGAGTTTAACTCAAATTTCGACTCGTTCGACTCTGCCTTTAGTTGATTTGAGTCACAAAAGTGAGACCGGCGAGTTGAGTTGAAGTTGAGTCGCTTCACACCACGTCAATGTGTTGAGCTGAGTTCTGAAGACGTGAGTCTACTGAGTCGACAAAAAAGTTGACAGGTTAATTTGATGCTAAATAAAAATGCTTCAATTTTCCCACCTTTTTCAAAACTCCTTTTACCTCCTTTAAATACATTTTCCTCCAGTATTTCAATTGTTTCAAAGTTTCAATCAGGGATGCGGACCCGAGACAATTTTGGACGGCTCCGGCTCCAGCTCCGGTCCGGGGTTATGATTTCGGCTCCGGCTCCGGGTTCAAGTGTCCTAACTGCTCCGGCTCCGGGCAAAATAGTCGGCTCCGACCGGCTCCGGCAATGTACCTATATCCAAAATGTGATCGAAACGTTCTCAAGGGCGTGAAATTCCATCAGATACAAAGTGATTATGTATTTGTACGAATGAAAAATGGCGACTGGATGAACGAACGCTCTTGACCAGATGCCAAAGGCCAGTGAACCTCAAAACTGGACCAACCTACACTGCAGTGCAGTCGTGTGGCAAACTGCACTGCACTGTTATGACAAACAAATATGGGTCAGACATGCCCGCAAACCCACATAAGAAATTAAAGATACAACGATCAAGTAAAGCTTGGACAGCCCGCAAAGAACGGGGAGGTGCATCTGGAGTGATTAAACCGGTGTTAATGGAGTTTCGAGAATTTCTGAGGCGAGTGCTGAAAGTGCTAAAGACGAATATCAGTGTCAGTGTCGCTCTCATAAACTATTAGTGATGGCTACCTCTCAGAGCATCAGACCTGTTGAGTTACTGGTTGGTGCTTTTATCATGATGCATGCCATGCATGCTGTTCTGCGCGTCGCACATCCTGCTCCGCCACCGTGGCCTCAGCGGTCAGCTGTCCGGGTGACCTTGGGACCCATCAATCGCCCCGGGCTACTGCGTCCGCCGGTGCCTGCTGTACCTGGAGATCGTGAGAGAAGTGGCGGAGGGGGCGCGGCTCGGCGCAGGGGTCGGCGCGGCGGAGTCAACTGGAGCCGACATGGTGACCTACGACACGAACGCCTGATCATCGGCCACCTTAATATTCAGTCACTGAAACCGAAACTGCCGGAGCTTAGAAACGCCATCAACGGTACTTACGGATTTGACTATCACCGAGCGGGGAGACGGGAAAAAACCTGGATAGGCAGGGAGTTTAGGACGGTAGGAATCAAGGAACGAAGATTTGTTAGGATTTGCAGTAAGGAAGGCTCAGAAAGTATGTGGATGGCAGTTTCGATTTGGCCCCTTACCCGAAGGCGGGGGCGAAACCCATCCTGCCAACTGGGGTCGCGGGTGTCGTCACATCCCGTTCCCAATTATCCATTTGCCGGACAAGTCAGCAAGTGACAGACGAGTCCGGCAGATGAAAATCGGTCCCCTGCGGGGGCATTGATCAAATATCAGCCAAACTCTTACAGAAAATTGCTCCATATATTTTGGACGAATTAACGTTTTTCATGAACTTGTGCAAAAAAGTACCTTCCCAGACTGCCTAAAATCAGCTATGGTGGTTCCTATCTTTAAATCTGGAACTCAGAACCTTACTATCGGCCGGTCTCTCTCTTCCCTGTAATATCAAAGGTACTTGAAAGAATAATCAATGATTCAATGAGTGAATTCATTGACACTAACAGCATATTATGATTTCCAGTTTGGCTTCCGCAAGCAACATTCAACGTATATGCCCATATCTATAATTCATGATCACATAACATTAGCTCTCTCCCGCAATGAAATTGTCCTAGGAATCTTTCTGGACCTCAAAAAGGCTTTTGATACGGTCGACCACCAAATTCTCCTAAAAAAATTGAACAAATATGGTATAAGAGATAATTCATACCAACTCTGTGAGTTATACCTCGAAAATCGTTTTCAATCGACTAGGCTACGCTTCTCTGAAACTGACCTGCAATCATCTCCTTCGAGAATATCAACGGGCGTCCCACAGGGCTCGATCTGGGGCCCACAGCTCTTCAACTTATATGTTAATGATATTTTAAATGTAAAGAACAGTGCACAATTCATATTATTCGCGGACGACACAAGTATATCTATCACAGGTAAAACTATCGAAGAAGTCAAACAAACTACGCAGGAAATAATGTCACTGGTTTCGGAATGGTATATAATGCATATATACGAACCGATTAACACTTAATGCCGCAAAAACGTTCTATCAGATCTATTCCATTGCTGAAGCTAGAACTGACATTTCTTTATACTTTGAATCATCAAAAATTACAAGAAAGCATACTATTAAATACCTAGGAGTCCTCATAGATAAAGATATTAAATTTAAAAGCCACATTTCCAGAACCTTTGCAACTGCCTGCAGAAATATTGGGATAATTAGCAGGGCAAAATATGTATTGGATAAAAACACCTGCTTATGCTTTAGCATGCCCTAGTCATGTCAATCATAAACTACTGTCTTTTCATCTTTGGGACAAACTATACCTCTAACCTCACCAAATTAGTCAACATTCAGAAACGCATGGTTCGCATGATCGAAAATGTTCACCATAGAACTCCATCTTCACCTTTATTCAAAAAGCTAGGACTATTAAAGTTAACAGATTTGGTTAAACATCAAAAACTTTTGATTTTACAATGATATTTAAACGGGACACTGCCAGTGGCATACGCGCAATACTTTAGCCTAAATGTAAGCTATAGAGAAACAAGACAAATTGTGCATTTTAGACAGGAAATAGCTCCCCAAAACTACAGAAGTTTTTCTTTCACAATATCTTTCCACAAAATCTGGAATGAGCTGATCGCTCCCAAAATACCTTCTCTCGAAGACATTCCCACTTCTAAAGCTTTTTTAAAAATGTAATCAGGGACGGCGGATTCCAGGGTGCAAGTGGTGCAGTTGCACCACTCGATTTTTTTCAAGTGGTGCAAAAGTATCTTTTTGCACCACTTGTTTTGGCTTTGTCCAGGGAGGCGCCCCCCCAGGCCTCAGCCGGCGCCCCCGGCCGGTCAGAGAAAATCAAGCCTAATTACCGCCTACCTGAAGAGGTAGGATCTCTGTGAAAAATACATTTTCATACATGAATGACGCACCTTGACATCAAAACTGCGCCCTGGAAGGCAAAAGGCGCCCTCCCCCTTGAGTAAAGGCGCCCCTCTGGATAGCATAGGCGCCCTTGAAAAGCGTAGGCGCCTCCTGGACAGCTGAGGCGCCTCCGAAGAAGAGAAACGGCGCCCCTAGATATCACACGCGCCCCTGGTTAGCACAGGCACCCCTTGACAGCAAAAGGCGCCCCCGCAGAGAAAAGGCGCCCCTGGACAACATAGGCGCCCTTTGATAAGAAAGGCGCCCCCTGGAGAGATAAGAGAGAAACCCCTCCCGAGAACAACAGCGGCAGGGACGGCGGGTTCCGCAGGACAGGGTGTGCAGTTGCACACCTTGAAAAAATGATGGTGTACAATAGTATTTTTTTGCACACCTGGTTTGACCTCGTACGCAGAGGTGCAGAAAGTATGCTGGCTGTCACAAACTCAGTGCCACGTATGCCTCCTCTGTCACACAAAGCTGGAAATCATAATTGTATACTTGAATACTCTTTCCAATATGCTCAATGTCATCCACCTTTCTCTTACCTTTTGCAACAGACAAGGTTCAAGCACCAAGCCATTACCGCATGAAAGTAGTAAACTGTGTTTTCATTTTTAGATCATGTTTATGTTTTTGGAAGGAAAATTTCCAATTATGGATCATTGTTTCCAGTATTGGGATCATAACTGTTATTGGCAACTCTGACTGCAGTTTCCCCCAATGACATGCATTTCCCATTTTGAAGGACTTTCCATTTTTGGAAGGAGTGTTTCCAATTATGGTACATTTCCCATGATTAAATGTGGCAATTATCATGAAAATAATTATTATTGGGAACTAATCTATGAATGGGAGCGTACACCTACACACAATTGGGAACCCTGATCCCAGCTTCCCCCCACTGAACTTCTATCTCAAATATCAACAAAAGGGACAAAAATGTAAATGTCAACATAGAATTTGGATCTACCTAAAATGTGTTGGTAAAGTGGATGTTAGGTAACATTTTTATAGACAGATCAAATGCTTAAAATTTGCCCTTAACACCCGATTATCACCTACCTAGTCGTTCCTTCTTGCAGTAAAAACTCTGAGGCAACTACCCTGCATAGATGTAAAATTATGTCTATTGGCCTAATAAGTACAGAGGTATTGGAAGTCTCATACCAAAGAAAGATCCAGTGTAGTCAAAATCCTGCTTTAACTCCATGCAGTTCAGGTCCTGTGCGTTGCTTAGTACCACTGGTAGCATTTTTCGAAGTCTCTTTCTTTCTGAGATTTTCTGTGATTTTCTAAGATGAGAAGGGGTCTACTAGGCCCCCTCCAGTGCACGTTAGTGCCAGACCTCAGTGTGCAAAGTATGGCATTTTCGACGAGATCTCGTCGGGTGCGAGTGCCCTTGGAGACAGAAGCCAGTGGTGCGAATTTAATCAACCTGGTGCGAATTTGTGAGACTGGTGCGAGGAAGGTGACACTGAAAACCAAACAAAGAATGGCTAAATGGTTATAAAGACACAGAGGGGCCTTATAAAAGTCCTCAACTAAATAACTAATAACAGAGGTAGCATTGCGTCATGTGGGTAGGAATGAGTGTCTTTTTCTCCCTGGTATATGGCAGATTGGTGCGAATTTTTGGTGGCTGGAGGTGCTAGAATTTTAGATGGCCGGTGCGACTCGTCTGGCCTGCTGCCATACTTTGCAGGCTTGGCCAGGCCCCTCTCCAGTGTGTGTTTTAACACTTTGTGGAGGACTGCATTGGCACACATTTGCTATCTGTACAATATTGACATGATAATTTGATCATGAAATCTCACCTGAATTACTGTTGTTGCCAGTCTGTTGCTGGCGCCAACTCTCCCAACTTCCTCCAGCTCCAAATCCACCTAACCAATCTTGATCTAGGGCACAAATAAGGTAAGGCACAAGCAAGCTAAGGAATGAAAAACCAAGTTTGATATGTGAAAGTGCATCAGTCTCAAAGTAGCCTACATTCATCTTAGATTAGCCATGGGCAGCACTATTTATTCCAGCTAGTTTTAGCCTGCACTTATCTAAGATATACCTAATAAATATGCCCTCAAAAGAAGTAGCTTCCCACCTGTTTAAAAATTTTTGGCAGGCTCTACATCACAAAAACATTTCGAACTTGTCTTGTCGCTGTTGCGTAGTTTAGGTAGAATTGCTGCCCAGCTATGTTTATTTCTTTCACTCATTTAGTACTTTTCTTAGTAGCTTTTAGGCGTACTTAATACTAAATTCAAAGAAATAGGGACCGCTAAATCGAAGAGACTCAAACTTTATATATTATTCAACCTGACAAAACGGACAGAGAAGTACTTGATAACGTATCTGAGTTATCTTTAATGCCTTAAATATGCCTAAAATCGTGTATTTCTCGAAAAAAATTGACTGTCACACTTCGGGCATCTAGGCGGCAACTTTCTGGCAACTACTAACAATCGACACCATTGGGCTGCATGTTAAAATCTGGCAACTGTGACAGCGGTTTCCGGGTTTTCTGCAGCGGGGGTCCTCGTTTTAGTAGAAACTGAACACAGTACCAATATTGTATCACTGATGGTACGCTGTGCAATTAAAGAACAGAGCTGCTTAATTAAAATAATCGCTACACGCTTCATTCTGTATTTCGAAAATATGTGGTTTGATTTTGAACCATACAGCCACGATCGATATTTTGTCACACTTATGCACCTCGATTTTCGTAAATGTGTCACAAACTCCAGTAGCCGAGTTGGCAAGTTTCTGCACCTCTGCTCGTACGGGGAGGCCCTCACGGATTTGGGTGGCACCCCGGATTTTGCCGGCGCCCCCGGCCGGTCAGAGAAAATCAGACACATCGCCTGTCTGAAGGGGTAGTACCCTCTGTGTAAAATAAAATACACTTTCAAATATGAATGGCGCCCCTGACATCAAAGCTGCACCCTGGACAGCAAAAGGTGCCCACCCCCTTGAGTAAAAGCGCCCCTCTGGATAGCAAAGGCGACCTCTAGACAGCAGAGGCGCCCCTGGACAAAAAAGGCACCCCCAATTGAGGAGTAACGACGCCCTGAATAGCATAGGCGCCCTCTGGTTAGCACAGGCACTCCTGTACACTAAGAGGCGCCCCTCCCCATAGAGGAAAGGCACCCCTCTGGATATAATAAGCTCCCTTTAATAGCAATCGCGCTCCCTGGACAGCAGGGGCGCCCTCTGGATAGGATAGGCGCCCCCAAAACAGCAAATACGCCCTTTGATACCAAAAGCGCCCCATGGACAGAACACACCCTCTGGATAGCATAGGCACCCCTGGACGGCAGAGACGCCCCTAAAGAAGAGCAACGGCACCCCGGGATAGCATATGCGCCCCTGGTTAGCACAGGCACCCCTGGACAGCAAAAGGCGGCCCCCGCCCCTGAGTAAAGGATCCGGGTCTCTGGATAGCATAGGTGCCCCTGGATAGCGCAGGCGCCTCCTGGACAGCAGAGACGCCTCCGAAGAAGATCAACGGCGCCCCTTGATATCATATGCACCCCTGGTTAGCACAGGCATCCCTGGATAGCAAAAGGCGCGCCCCCCGAGAGCAAAGGCGCCCCCTCTGGAAAGAATAAGCACCCATGGATAGGAAAGGCGCCCCCTGGAAAGGACAGCAGAACATTTTTTTAAGGAAAACTCAGTGGAGGGGGGCAGTGGAGATTTTCTTGTGCTGGCCATTATAATGTCTTCGGGGGATCAAACCCCCATTTGGAGGGGGCGTTAATAAAATTTAGACGTGCTAGTGTTAAAAAATGTCTCCTAATTCTTGTTATTCCATATTCTAAAGATTAGAGATGCTGCCCAGGACTGCGGGTTTTTTCAACGGAAAAAGGCCAAACCGGGTTTGCGAAAAGGCCAAAAGGTTCAAATTGTATTTGCACTAAAAAAATCTTGTTTTTTTATAAATTTCGTCCAAGTTCTTCCAGTACGGCTGTTGGAGTCTGAGTCTCATTAAAGTCCTCAAGGGACTTGTCACGGAGACCCCGACCCCACCACCCGAACGAGTAACGCCCACAATGAAGGGTTGATTTAGAAGCCAAAGTTTAACCTCCCACAAAGCACAGGGATGGCCGCCTCGCTCAGGTCACCCTCTCATCAGTCAGTTGCCAGCCGACCTACGTCGGGCAAACGATTGAGCGCCGGAGCGTCTCAGGGGAACCGATCTCAAGCCTGGACATGCACTGCCACTGCATGCTTCTCAGCAGGGGCCGGAGCCCGACGCTCTACCAACCGAGCAACCGGGGCAGCCAAATGGCCAAATAAGTACCACAAAAGCCATATTTGAGGCTAAAACGAAACCTACCGGGTGTCATAAACCCACAGAAAAAGGACAGAGCAATCTTGTATCACTGCAGTGAACAGTGCACTGTATAAAACTAAATGTTGATAATTTGATATTGACTTGACGATATATTTTTAGCACACTGCCCATCTCATAAGAAGGCAGGAGTCCCCTTCCAATCCGTGTGGCGACCCAATTATTTTATCCACATAACTAAACAATTTGTTAGCATCATCAATTATCTTGGCCGCACCACTCCCCGCTAACATTTGATATTTTCCTGCTTTTCCTGTGAATTGTTTGCTCTTGAACAGTGACGGATCCATAGGCAGATCCAGGATTGCCAATCGGAGGGAGCACCTTCCCGGGGGCCATCCGGAGCAGGGGGCGCCACTTTTGACCGGAAAAACCTACCAGGTGGGCGTAAAATCCTATCGGTGAGCACCGATTTTCGCATCCTGGGGGAGAGTGGGAAGCGCCACTTCAGGCGAGTGCCATCGACCTTTCAGGGGGCGCCGTGACCATTTCAGGGGCGCCGAGGATCGATCGGGGGCTGCATCTGCCTCCCCTTGCCCCTGGATCCGTGTATGGGCGGATCTAGAGTTTTGGTAAGTGGGGGAAAGCCGAGTCTCAGAGCGAGCACTTTACCATCAACGTTTCACCAAAAGGGCGCCTATGGTATTCGGTTTTCGGTTGCCGTCATTTTTGTGGATCGTATTCTTAACAACGTTCTGTCCCTCCCTCCCCACCCATAACAGTTTGTACCAGGCAAGCAAGATGCCTATTTGGCGTGGTATTTGAAACGATGAATTGCTAAACAGTTCAGTCCATACTTTTTTCGGCACCTCTTAAAAAACTGTAACTGCCACTAGG
The DNA here is from genome assembly GCA_034440635.1 of Lepas anatifera. Taxonomy (NCBI): domain Eukaryota; kingdom Metazoa; phylum Arthropoda; class Thecostraca; family Lepadidae; genus Lepas; species Lepas anatifera. The sequence continues at coordinate 473,214 of JAOTON010000551.1, forward strand.
TCATGGAGAAATGCAAGACACTTGGGAACATACAACAGCTGAACATAAAGGTACATATCTGAGGATTTTTCTATTTGTGAAGAGGGGTTAAGTTTATTTTAATATAAAATATGATAAGCATCATTTGCCTTTCCACGTGGCCAAGATTCGTAAGATAATGGTGAGAGGACATTGAAAATAATCGCAGCCGAATTGCTCTTGTCCGTGAAATTTCGAGAGGTGTTAAGAGAAGTTTGGTAGCCATGTGATTGAATGCTGAAATAGATCATGGCAGGAATAGGCATGTGTGATTTGTGATAAATGGGACCCACTAAAATAAAAAGAAAACAGTTTCAACGTGTCCAAGTACTATATTGATAAATTGATAACTTTTTTCGTTTATTGACAGTGATTTGCGCGTTTAATGATGATGTGCAGTGTTCAGATCGAAGTGAAAAGACCATTCAGATTGATAAAACAAGTATATTTTGTCACTGACCATCCCCTTGTACATTCAACCATCGTCTTCAGGTCAAGTTCAGGACACATCATTTAAGAGGAAGAGGTGAGCGCAGTGGCGGATCTAGCCGGGTGGTTTGGGAGGGGCAAACCAAAGTCGAAAAGAAAAAACGTCGCGCAGTGAAAATTGCGTTAAAATATGCCTTTTCGGTAGGAGTTTGGGAACTGGAGACGAAAAGCAAAAAACGACACGGGGTGAAAATATGGACTCAGATACTTTTTTTCCTATCCAAGCCCCAATATTTACTCTGAACTTCACTAATTCTGTTTGAAGTTGAGAGTTGAAGCACAAAAATCTTGCTTACAAGCTAAAAGGAGACGGGGAAAAAGGAGGTCGATCGCTTTGGGGGCAAAACATAGTTTTGCCCCGAGCTTTTCCGTTTGGGGGAAATTGCCTTTTTGCCCCCTGATCCGCCACTGGGTGAGCGTGCACTGTGCATGCCTAAATCGAGACACAGCCGCCCTCCCGATGGACAGACCGCGTGGAAATACGTCCTCGTCGCGTTTGATTTCGCGCACGCGTACGACGTAGTGGACCACCACCTGCTACGCGTTCGCTAATGGAGATGGGGCTGCCAAATTGCACGATGGCCTGGATTTGGCAGTGGCTCGTGGACCGAAGAGTCAAGGTGGAACTAAATAGCGTGCTTTCCAGTGAGCGCATTTTCCGAACTGGCCTGCCGTAAGGAAGTGTCTTATCGCCAATTTTATTTTTGTTATGGGCGGCTCGGCTGGTAGACGCACTCCGCGCGGTTCCCGGATGCCCCCTACATGTACGCCGATGATACGGCGGCTCTCTGCACGGGCAACAACATCCAAGTCGCCAAGGACCGGGCGCAAGCTGCTGCTGGCACCCTGTAAAGTGGGCCCGACAGAACAAAATTGTAGTATCAGGAGCCAAGATCCAATGACTGGTGATGTCCCAGTGGGCCAGAGACGCCGATCCTTTCAGTTTTCAGATCGACGGAAAGTCTGTCACTGCTGGAGACACCCATACAGCTACTTGGCGTCACCATCGATCGTCTCCTCAACTTCGGTCCACGCTGTAGGAGACTGTGGGAGAAGGTCCACCCCGCATCTCCTACCTACGTCAACTGTCCGGCTGCAACTGGGGTTGCACGAACAGCACCTCCGAACCATCGCTACGTGAGAGGAGCGATGGAGCAAGCGGCCGCAGCGTGGCTCCACGCCACACCGCCATTTCATGTCGAGCTGCTGGAACGCAAAATGAGAGCGTCGGCGCGTATCATCACAGGATGCACCCGCCCCACCCCAGTCGAGGCAAGACTCCCCGTAGCGGCCAGAAGGAGGGTACTCGCGACCCGAATGCTGGTGAAAGTCCATGCGCTGCCGCCTGAAGACCCTCTGTGAAGACGTGCGGAGGCGACAGTGCCTCTCGACTCTCCTCGGTGACCAGTTGGCGGCAGGTGGACAGAGAGATGTGAGGTCAAGCACGCATCTCCTCCCCATCGAGTCTCTCCTTCCTCGACGTCTTCCACCGTGGGTAGCAGGAGAGTGAGTCACATTTCAACTAGACGTGGGCCCACTGACATCGGGAGCGCCACCTGTCCGGAAAAGCGAGTAGCTCTCCTCTACCTTGCTTCCCTGACACGATGCCACATGGATGTGGACCGACGGGTCAGTGCACGGAGGGATCGTGAGCGGGGAGCTGGGTCTTCATCGAGTCACCAGACAGAGCCCAGCATGAGCTCAGGCAACCAGCAGGCTCGCTCTCCTTGAGTTTTCAGGCTGATATGGTAGCCCTCCAAACTGCCCTGTGTCTTCCTACTGGACCACTCGTGCACACAGAAGATCCGGTCATCTTCAGCATGGCCCGCCAAGGTGATGACGCATTATAGAAATAAAATGGCTTCAATGTCAGTAGATAAGACAGCGAATCGGCAAAATCGCTAACTTCCTCGCCATCCTAGGATTAATTCAACGGTGGCGCAGTGAATGAAGTGATGATGGAGGTGATGATGGATTTGATGATGGGCGTTATGATGGACGTGATGATGAATGTGATTATGGAAATGACTATGGAGGTGGTGAAGGATGTGGTAATGGAGGTGATTATGGAGGTAGGGATGGAGGTCGTGATGGAGGTGTTGCGGACGTGATGATGTGGAGTTTGTGATGGAGGTGGTAGTCTGGTGTTGAGCATTATTATGTGAAGCAAATAAATATGTAAAGAACAAAAAACTTCTTCGCCATCAGCTTAGACACCTGGTCCAAACAGCAAAAAAATGGAGTACAGCTCTGAAGTAAAAATGGATCCTTCGTAAGGCAAACTAGAAAACTTCTCAACATCGTCACCAAAAATGCACGCCCTGTGCCATTGTCACTTTCTTTTGCAGCCATCTGTATAGAAACAGACGTTTTCGAACGGCTCCGCACGCAAGTTCATAAATTACTGGCGCGTCGGTTCAGGAGGCAAATTTTTGCTTTGTTGGAGTAGGTCTGTGTTCGTCTCAACTGTCGAGATGAGCTATAATAGTTCAATAACCGCTGCTTCATGTGGTTCTACGAGGCTGCTGTCGATACCAACCTGTGCCAGCCAGGTACAGACTCTCACTCCCGGGTGACGGGTTGTAACACGCGAGCCACTGTCTATCTGACAGAGGGTAGGCGTCGCCAAAAATGTTTGGCATGTGGGGCATGTTGGTGACTGATTTTAAAGGGAACGTGGCACCTTGGTAAAATCCTGGAATTTTGTGTAATTAGGCGTACTTTTAGCCGAAAATAATGAAACTACTCATGATTTCTTTGAAAAATGTACAACAAGCTCAATATTTTGATTTTTAAATACTCCTCTAGGAAAAGAAATAAATATCTGCCTGTGGATGATGTCATAATCTGGCAACCACTACCATACTCCGAAACACTTCAAGAGCTTCGATTGGCTGATGCTCATCGTGATGTCAACATATGTCTTCCACCAGCAGCTCACAACAATGGCTGCCTGGCGAGAGCTACATGTGAAGTACATTTCGGGTAGGTTTTAGCTTTTTCTACGGAAATATCGAGTTCCAAGATAAATGATATATAGAGCACCTGGTTTTCCGACTTGCTTTACAACTTGGCTATCTCAGTTAAAATCAAGTTCTAAAGGTGCCACATTCCCTTAAATGGCTCAATGCAAAGCGAGTATCTTACTGCGTATTTGTAGCGGTATTTCATTAATTTCCACTATCATGCTCATTATGGGTGAAGCTTGGAACGCCCTGTTACTATTCTGATAGCATGATGATGGACATATCGCTAATCTTTTTCGCGGACTAAGGAGCGGCCTCATACACAATAAAGCCGTACTCGGACTTCGAACGAATAAGTGATCTATATAGCATAAAAAGCTTATAACGTAGCGTATAATGATGAGCGTATAACGGCGAATAACGTATACATAGGCGATAAGCGTATAACGTGTATAGCATGAGAAACATTTCTCTATCCGCACCGTATCTCATTCTCGTCAACACCTTCAGTATTTTCAGCGTATCGAAACATTTTTGCGGAAATCCTTCAGGTGTGGCACATAGGTACGAAAGTTTATCGAGTGTGAGCCCGATAAATCTGGTTTCTGCTCCAACGTCGATCGGATTTCGCGAATTTACAACATCGAGTATTCAGTCTCAATGTCTATTATAGTACTTTGTCTTTGAACTTGAAAATTTCAGTCCATTGCTATGATCCATTGCGCAATGTGTCAAGGCGCTGCAGCCGCCTCTGCGCAGCTGCTGTAGTGGACGCTGTCACCCATATTGTGAACTCTTCAACAAAAGCACATGCCGTATGTTTGCGGGAAGTGTCTGCAATATCATTGGTCATAACTGCAAACAAGGCTATGAAAATCACAGAATCCTGGGCTATGCCACTCTGTTGCTGATACGAATCCGATACGACTGAGTTTTCGCGAAATCTAAAGTACCTACTTTTCGGAATATTAGAAATAAACACCTCAAGTGGCCTCGCATGCCGAGTCCAAAGAGTTTCTGCAGAACGCCCTTGGATAGCAAAGGCGCCCCCAAGGGATGATGGCGCCCCTGGGGAGGAAGGCGCCCCTCCAGAAAGTCTTGCACCACTCTCGAAACTGGAATCCGCCATCTCTGAATGTAATTGCCAAAATTCTGAGTGATAACTATTAAAGCACTTAGTCTGGCTGTGACGTATGAATTATCGACCAATTTATCAATTCATCAATTGTTGTCATTTTTCACCTGACATTGCCTGGCAGGTGGGAGAGAGGGTTGTGCCATGGTGCTTCCCGGATTTGCTGATCCCATCGGATTTCTGGATATTAATCTGGATTTTCGCCTCAGGTATTTAGGACCATCTCTAATGATTTTGCATCTGTTATTTTTCGTTAGATTTGTATTTTTGGTTAGATTTGTACTAGATTGATAGTTTCTCTGTCAGAGGGATGCTGCGCGGGTGGGCGTCTGGCGCCGAGTCTCACGGGTCCTTCCTGTGGGCTCTCGGACCTCGGTCTGTGGCTGCTGGGAGGGCGACCGTTTTGGCGTCAGTTCCTGCTGGCACTTGGGACTCCTCCGCACTCTTTGGCCCTCTTGGTCCGTGGGTGCGGAGTGGGCGCCGGAGTTATTCCGGCGCCCATCGCCGGTGGCCCGCCCGTGCGGCCTCGGTGGTGGGTGGCACTCTTAAACCCTTGTCCAGTTTCAGATGGGTCTTGGGGGGTAGTAAGGGGAGGGGTTTAGGGGGTAGGGGATGGGATGCACGTCGGTGTACGCTGACCTGACCTGAGTTTTGATGTGTGGAATAACCTGGTGTGCAGACTGGGGGGAAGTTCTGGCCCAGACGGAAGCTGGTTGATCAAGCTCCTCATCTCGACCGTACGGTGACAGGGGGCGTATCCCCCCTTGCCTATACCGTGGGGATGCGTCCTTTTGTCCTTGGAAGTCATACTTTAATACCTACTTATTCACTCACTTAATCGTAACCTCACACTCATACATTTGTTGTAAAGATGATCTAGAATTTGTGCAAAACATCGTCCGATCCTAATTAGCTGTTTCCTTTCTTTGTACTGCGTTGCTCTGTAATCAAAATAGGTATTAGGTACCATACGTGTAATTGGGATGTAACATGTGTTAACTATATGGGGAGGGAACTCTGACAAGCTAATCCTTTCTGCTCCTTCCCTACTCGAACCTCTATCTTATACCCTAAATCGTGTCTGGATTGAGAGCATGAGGTGGGTCTTCGCAGGGAGCGGTGGGGCGCGTCGGCATCAATGTGATAATTTATCACCATCCGGCAGAGCATGGCTGTTTGCCGCTGCTGCAGCTGTGTGTCCCTGTCGGCGTCTGTGGAGTGGCTGGAGCAGCGTGCTGTGGCCGGCCTCCTGAGCGGCTCGGACACGAGTGTTGTGACGCTGGCCCTGGTGCAGATGTCTGACGTGGCGATGTGCGGTGCGGAGGAGCCTGCACGAGAACACCACCGACTTCATCGGGGTGACTGGAGCATCGTGCGGGTGCGGTATTCCGGGGCGGATCGGCGTAGCGGGATAGTTGTGACACGGGCCGCGATGGCGTAGGTCTCTGATGGATCGCCGCTGGTTACGTTGCTGTTGGACTTCTCGGCGTAGTGGCCAGTGCTGGAGATCAACACTGAGGAGACATTCATTCATTGGAATCGACAATTTGCTATGAAGTCGCCATTTCTCAGGTGTACCGCGAACCCAATAGTGCGGTCGGTCTAACCGTGCAGCGAGTGGGCTCCCATTCCTTGTCGTTATATGAGGCTTACTAATATCTCGGATATTGCCAACGGTTCGGAAAACCCTACTGGTACTGGATGGATGTCGCGAGCTGAAGAGGTGAAGTGTTAGCAGCGTCTTCAGCAACTGGTTTGAAAGATAGTCACTTCTTTGAGGGGAGAGACGTGTTGCTGACCCTGGTGACGGAGATCCCAGGCCACTACTTTCCAGATCGGTGTTTAGTCAAGTATTCAGTGCTGCTGATACATTTATAGTATCACTTGAGTCGATGACGAGTGGCTGCCCTCTTCCATATGATCTGTAATTGATTGGGGGACATGATGGTATGTGCGACACCTTAGCTGCATATGAAACCACATCTTACCTTTGACCACCGTTGCTTGTTTTTCGTCAGTGTACATCCACTTGGAAGTGTCGCTGTGGCATTGATGATCTTTCGCAACCCAGTTAGGTAGTTGTCTTGCATAGTGACAGTTTTGACCTTGCTGAGGTGCCTCCCCGTAAACTCAATTGCTTCACTTTAGTTGGTTATAAACACCAGATGTTTCGTCTCTTAAACTTAGCAATCAGTGACTTGGTTGCCGAGAGGCACTTCATCAGCAGTTATGTACACCATATCCATGAAAATTTTAGATCGATTGGCGCCACATGATTGATTGATTGTTAGATTGGCGCCACACATACTGTTAAAGGAGGCGTTGTTGGTACTCGTCATGTTGGCGCCACTGTCGCCCCTCTGTCACTGGTATAGCTCACCGCTTGGACAACCTAATGGTGCCAGTCTTGGCATCGCGCCTCGGGACATTGATGTTAACGGCGTCTCTCGCAAATGTATGGAAAGACTGGCCCTCTGCGGGTCTCATCACGGAGCTTCTCCTTAACTCAATCTTGGGGGCTTGCTTTACGTCTACTTTTCTGTCTGGTAATACTTCTTCGTTCTCCACACCCTCTTTTTCATAATTCGAGCTCCGTGATGCCAGTAACCAAATGTGTATTAGTCTCTGAGTATGATGAGCTGTGCTGTGCGCGTTCCCGCTGCTGTCGTAAATGCCAGCCTCAGCAGCAGAGTAAGGGCTAACGTCATAGTGGGACGATGTGATTCACAAATATTTAAGATGAAATGATTGATGTTATTGCAAATATACTGCCCTCTGGGTGTGATGCCCAGTGGGAAAAACAGGAAAAATATACAGCAAGGTCACTTTCTGACCTTTCGTGACCTAAGGTCATATTGGGTCACGAGGTGGCCTCTGGAGGTCAAAGCACTGGCGAGAGGTTATTACGTTCCACATAGAGGAAAAAGGTCTGGCATTTTCCTCTCAAATGTACTTTAACATATTTCAATATCTTTATGGCAGAAGAGTTATGCTCAGTTCACTTAACCATTGCCTATTTTAGTGAAAATAGCCTATCGTGACCTAACTTGACCTCTGGAGGTAAAACTATTAACCAGATCGCTTAAAAATGCGAAGTAGTTTCTTACTTAATTCATGCGCACTTTCTAATACACTTTGCAGATTTGCGCTATCGACCATATTTTCAGAGTTAGAGGGGAGCATCGATGCCCCCGTGACAGTGCCAGGGGAACGGACGGGACGCTGCGGCCTGTTCACTAAACAGGAACTGAATGACGCCTTCCAGCGCCTGCCGGGAAAGCGCGCCCCAGGGCTGGACTGCATCTCAAACGAAATGCTCGCCCATCTCTCTGACCATGGCCGCACCAGACTGCTTGTCCTCATAAATCTGACCTGGACGAGGGGAGAGCTGCCCTCGGCCTGGAAGAAAGCGATGATTATACCAGTACCCAAGAAAGGCAAGCCAAAAGGACAAGTAGGCTCCTACAGACCAATAAGCCTCTTAAGCTGCACATCTAAACTAGCAGAACGAGGGGGCGCGGTAGTGGAGTGGTCAGCGTGGCTGGCTTCCACGCAGCCGACCCGGGTTCAAGGCCCGGCGGCTTCCCTGAACAAGGAGCAAGCTGGCTCCCGAGAAACCCTTCCAACAGGGAAAGAGTTGGCGACGCCATATGACCCTGGCAGTTGGTGCGTCGATAAGCCCCAAAAATTATTATTATCTAGCAGAACGACTAGTACAAACCCGGCTCTCCCATCTGCTAGAGTCAAGAGGCCTCCTCTCCCCAGTGCAGACCGGTTTCAGGAAGGGTCGGTCCACTGAGGATCAAGTTTTAAAGGTGACCCAGGCCGTGGCCGATGGTTTCCAGAAGCGAGAGAGAACCGTTATGGTCCTGGTGGACTTCTCACGCGCCTTCGACAAGGCCTGGCGCACGGGAATCATCTACAAGCTCGCTAAGATGGGCCTCCCGCGCTGCTACCTGGCCTGGGTCCGATCCTTTCTGACCGACCGCCAGGCCTGTGTCACATATAACGGGAAGTGCGGACGCTTCAGATGCATCCGTGAGGGCACGCCGCAGGGGGCCGTTTGCTCTCCCACCTTATTCATTTCATACATCAATGACCTCATCGAGCACCTACCACCTGGCGTCCAGACCTCGCTGTTAGCCGATGATCTGGCAATCTGGGCCACTGACCGGACCCTCGCTGCGGCAGAGCGACGAGTCCAAAGAGCTCTGGATTGTCTTACAGCCTGGGCGGAAGAGTGGAAATTAACCATCAGCCAAGAGAAGACAGTTGGCACCCTCTTCTCGCTCGACCCAGCAGAGGCCAGACGAGAGTGCAACCTGACCCTCGGCGCCGCTCGACTAGGCCACGAAGCGACCCCGACATTCCTAGGGGTCACGTACGACCGGACGCTGACCTTCCGCCACCATATCGAGAACCTGAGGTGCAAAATGAAGAAGAGGAGTGGGGCGCTACGGGCGCTTAGTGGCAAGTCCTGGGGCGCCGCGGTGTCCGACCTCAGGCTGGTGTACCTCGCGTTCATCAGATCCTGTGCAGACTACGCGGCCGGTGGCTGGATGCCTGGGGTAGCGAGCTCTAACCTAGAACGCCTCGAGGTCGTACAGCGACAGGCCTGCAGGACGATAACTGGCTGCCTGAGGTTGACGCCGACGGCCGCTCTGGAGCGAGAGGCGGATGTCATGCCTCTCAGCATACGACGAAAGCAGCTCGCGGCCATCGCGGTGCAGCGGCACGTCCGCGACCTTCCGGGCGACCCGCTACAACCGCTCTTGCTTGCGGAGAGACCCAGACTGAGGCTACAGCAGGACCGCGGATGGGCCGAGACTGGCCTGGCAGTTTCCGCAGAGGCAGGCCTAGCCGCTTTTCTTCTCGCGGAGCCTCTGCAGGTTACACCGCAGGTCGCGCCATGGGAGACTCCATCCCCGAATATCGACATTCGGACGAAACTAGTCGTCCAGACGAAGAGGACGGACCCTCCAGAAGCACGACTCGCGGCGGCGGAAAGGACTCTGGCTGCGCTCCCGCCAGCGGATATCTCAATCTTCACGGATGGATCCGCGACAAGTGGCACTGAGCATGGCGGTGGAGGCGCAGTGGTACTCAGGGAAAACCACTCCGTGAAGCGGATCAGAGTCCCTGCCGGCCGCTGCACGTCCAGTTTCCGGGCAGAACTAGCTGCCCTGGATGCGGCCCTGCGCCATCTGGTGACGATCGCAGCCGAGTGTCGACCGAGAGAAGTGCGAGTCTGCACTGATTCGCAGTCCGCCCTCACCCGCCTGGCGGAGGGCCCGCACGCTCAATCCGATGCCCTGGCAGGCTCGGTTTGGCACCAACTCTCGACCCTGGCCAGCATGGGCATCCACCTAACCCTTCAAGGGGTCCCGGGCCACGCTGGCCTACCGGGAAACGAGCTCGCCGACGAAGTGGCGCGTGCCGCTGCCACACTGGACCAGGGTTCCACCCAGATTGATTTTAACTCCGCGAACAGCTGCATAAGGCGCCACGCGCACAGCTTGTGGACTGAAAGTGTCAGCACCACCCGATATGCGGAGGAAAACGGCACCAAGAGAGTGGTCCTAGGGGACAAACATGGCCTCTCCCGCCTAGAATCCACCGAAGTGGCCAGGCTGCGGACGGGCCACTCTCTTCTCCTCCGCAGTTACCAGCACCGGGTGGGACTGGCACCAAATGGCACGTGCCCGGAGTGCGGGGAGGACGAGGAAACAATGCAGCACCTTTTAACAGAATGCCCAGCGCGAGCTCTTCTCCGTCAGAATGTCTTTGGCCGGGACGACCCGACAATTCAAGAGGCGCTGGGCGATCCGCCTCGGCTGGCGGCCTTCATCCGGCGGCTGGGACGCTTCTGACGAGGCGCCTCCCATATGGCAGCTGCCGAGTGCCGGAAACATCATCATCATCATCATGCCCCTGTGAGGCGAAGGTGGCGCCGGACCCCCGCCGGTGGGGCGCGGGTTAATAGCGCACTCTTTGCTGACGACTTTATCATGCAGACCACGACACCTTCTACCCCTGCTGCCCAAAGACAGCTTCAGATGGAAATGGAGAAGCTCAAAAGGCGGAGTGAGACAAACGGTCTGCAGCTCTTTACCGAAAACAAACAAATGTGTTCACTTCTGCCGGAAAAGAAGCGAGTGTAATGAACCCGTCCTCACTCTTTCCGGACAAAGAATCAACGTTGTCCAGGAACGCGCTTTCTAGGCTTTCTCTTACGCCGGAGACTCACTTATATTGTACGCTTCAACCAGCTTAGGAAAAGGTGCTTCAAATCCATGAAAGTTTTTAAACAGCTTACTAAGATGAGGTTTGGAGCTGACCAAAAAACCCTCCTGAGACTATATAGAACATTACTTAGGTCGAAGTTAGAATATGAGCATATTGTCTACGAATCAGTCACGGAGAGCTCTAAGCGGCTGCTGGCTACCATTCACCATCATGCGATTCGGGTACTCACGGGTGTCTATCGTACGTTACCCGTCAGCAGCCTGCTGGCTGGGGTACTCACGGGTGTCTATCGTACGTCACCCGTCAGCAGCCTGCTGGCTGACGCAAATGAGATGCCTCTGTCGTTACGCCGACGTATGCTGTCATGAAATACGCCGTAAAGACAAAACAGTTACCGTCTCAGCCAACCTAACCGAAAATGTTGCCGGAGCGCTGCAGCGGCGGGCAGATAGTATTTCAGCATCAGCACGTCACCCAGGGGCTCGGGGTATGCAAATGGCTCAGTGACATCAATATCCACCAGATCGAACCTTACCAGGCCTGCAGTAGAGCCATGGGTTCTGCCACAAATGAACACCGACGCCAGCCTGCTCGAGAAAAAGAAGGATCTACCGTATGATACAATAGGACAGGTTTGTTGGCGCCATCTTCCCGATGCATACACAGATCACGCTGTATTCTACAACGCCTGGTCAAATGCTGAACATGGCACTGGAGGTGCTTTTGTGAGCCAGAATTTTGGAAAAGCATTCCCACTTCCTGTGTCGGGATCGGTCTTCACCGCCCAGCTATATGCACTTTCGATGTATGGATCACATTTTGCGTTTCAGGACGCGCCGACATGCAGTCTTTTCAGACTCGCTTTCATTCTCACAAGCTCTGAGTATGCTTGAAACTGGTCCGACATTGATACACATTTTAGACCAATAAGACACACAGGCTATACAGAGCTCACTGCCAGGGAAATGATGTTACCATCGCTTGGGTGCCCAGCCATGTGGGGATAGCTGGCAACGAGCGCGCCGATTGATACGCCAATGAAGTAGCCCAGGGCAGAGTACCGACTGGCCTAGGTGTACCATTTTCCATCTCCATCCCAAAATCCACCATGTTCTCGTGTTCTCGATGCGTGGCAGCACACCTGGGACAACGACCCTAAGGGCAGTAAGCTACGGATGCTGAAGCCCATGCTAGCAGTGTGGTGGTCAGCAAGTGCAAGATATAGAAGGGAGGAGGTGACACTCACGAGACCGTGTTCAGGCCATACACTCGTACCTCCTTGGCGGTGATGGCCCGCCGGTGTCTCCACGCTGCGGTGACCTTCTCACAGTCAGACACATTTTGACCGAATGCCGTTATTTTAATAGTGAGAGAGCGCGGTATTTACTTCGTACTCCCAATCCGGAGGCGCTCTTGCAATAAATCCCAACTGTGGACATCTCCAAGGTCATTTTATTCCTCAACAGTGTTAATTTCAACGTCATTTCCATTCGTGGTGTTCACGTGTGAAGAGCGGAAACCTGACGCCGAAATGCTATAGTGGACCAGTGTTTCTTTTGTTTCATATTTACGTGATATGACCTGACAGTAAGTGTAAGGGCTAAGCCGTTGTTTTATTTACTCTTTTGATCTTTTAGAATCTTAGATGATGATACTGTCACAGCTTAAACCAAGAATAATGACATAGACATGGGCAAAAAATGACCACGGCAGTCGACGCGCCCTAAACCCCGAAAGAGGACGATGAGGCTGAGAGCATGACAGAGGGACCTAACGGAACGCATTCCTTCTGCATAGGCATGGTGCATGAAAATATGAAATTGATGGTCGAGGGCGGTAGAACGAAAAATGTTCGTCATTGAGAGGCGGCAAATGTGTACTCCCTATGGACATTACCTGGCTAAGCCCCGCTGCAGAGGGTCAGTTACATCTCACTTAGCCAACCAATGTTCATAGGCAGCACCTGCTTACCCCCGTCAATGACGAACATTCTTCATTCTACCGCCTTCGACCATCAACTGCATAGTTTCAGGCACCATGCAAAGGCAGAAGGAATGCGTTCCGCTAGAGCCTTCTATCACACTCTCAGCCGGAGGGAGTTCTGAAAACTTCGAACACCCCACCTTGCGACCTGGATACGTGAATTTGAATAACCTTTAAGCTTCTCTCAAATGGCATAACGCTTTTGCACTTCTTTCCTCCTTCCCGTTTCCATGATTTTCACAAAAACAAAATATTTTCGGCCTGAAAATACCGCTGACCGCATCACATCTGCTGAGTTCCCGCAACTTATCCCACAGTATCTCCGCTGAGGGCCTTATAATATCACCATCACATATATGTGATGACAATATTAAATACCAGCTTGGACGACCCCCAAGCTGTCCTTTTATAACACGCATGAGCCAAAGAAAACTGCGAAACCAAAACACATACTCGTCGCTTTCGTAAAGGAAATGAAAATTTAAAAACAAAACAGTCGAACACTGGGCTCTAGAATAAGAGTCCCCGCATGCAAAAGCGAAGACACGCCTACTTGGCACGTTGTCGTTGAAAAATACTGACCATGAAAAAATAGACAAGAGGAGGTTACTCACGTCTCGTCCAGCCAGCCCGGAACGTTGATGAAGGGCCTGGCCCCCGGCTTGACCGTGGGGTTAGGGTTGGCCTGCCCAGGATACATGGCCTCCCATTGGGGGTCCAGCACGAGGTCTTCGGCCAGGAAGTGGTTGGTGCACACCCGCGTGACGCCGCGCACCACGTGTCGCACCCAGGTGAGACTGGTCCAGGCACTGAGCTCGCCGGCCGAGCAGGGGAAGTCGACGTAGCCCACCTCGTCACTGTTGACGCTGTGGTGCCAGCAGGTTTCCACCGCGCAGAACGTCTTCATGGTCAAAGACGAGGAGGTGAACACTTCACCACCGCGCCTGAGGGTCAGAATCAGCCGACATCAGCTGTGACGGAAAATACAGCTTTAGCAGACAGTTTTCAGATACAGTTTTTTTTTAAATCAAGCCAAATTTGTACCCACAGTCAGTCAGCGATATGAAATTCAGAATTTTAAGTGGCAAATGTAGCAGAGCGATATCCAGTTTTTACCATTTTAAAGATGTGAGAATTAGGAGTGGGCCTTTTTCTAAAATTCGTCCTGGTCCCGGCCCCGGCCGAAGTTTTTTATCCTGGCAAGAAAAGATGCGGTCCCGGCAGCCTTTTTCTCTCTTAATTAGCATTTACACTCCTTATTTTCTTAACCATTAAGAGCCAAACGTATTGAGCGATTTCATATCATCAGTAGGCAAAGAAATCGACATAAAATATGAATCATGACTTCAGGAAATCCTTACTAGCCATCATGAAAACTTGCCACAATCATCTGACAAAATTGGCAATTTTAGCACTTAACAGATAATAAAAAGAACCTACAGGTCAACAAACATAAGCAGCATTAACACCTCCCTTCTGTCCATCCATAAACATTCGATCAATAAACACACCAATATTGATCAGAGAAGGTCGGGCCACAAACACCTTCAGGGCTCACCAAAGCACACAGCACCAATTTAACACATCCTGTTCCACTTGGCAAGTGACTACAGAAATTCCACGCCCAGTTTCCATGCACAATTGGCCGATGCAGAGCGGATAATCAAAACCCAGCAACAGTGCTTTCCAGACGCTGTGCAAAGTATGGCACATTCGATGAGATCCCGACGGTGCGAATGTCATTCGAGCTAGGAGCGAGTGGTGCGAATTTCCGAGACTGGTGAGAGGGCGGTGGCACTAAAAACCAACGAAATCGTAAGGCACAAGGGAAAAAACTGACTAAAAATAAACAATTACAACGCAATTGCGCCGATTGGGCAAAGTGCGCCAGATTTTCCGCAAAACTACGTTCTTAAAAGTACGTTTTGCATTTTTAAACGGGTAAATTTAGAGAATGTGGGTAGTCCAATTTAAAACAATAGTTTACTGCTTTCTCATTACCTATAGCTGGCTTTTAGTAAATAGTTAGCTTAAAGTGAACGAAAGCTTTTATACCGTCCCGCTGAAAGCTGAGTTTTCCCTCCCAGTGCCATTGATTCTAAAGGATGACTTAAAATTGCTGTGCCCCAACTTTGCTCGGCTGCAGGGCGTGATAACATGGCGATGTTGCTCTGTGCTGCACGTGCAGTCAGGGCAACAGAGTAAAGGTAGGACGGGCCGGGCCGACCAGGCTTGACCAATGACAGCAATTTTTACAGCTGGCACAGGATAGCTGACTGCTGGAAAAGCATATCGTGGCTGCAGAGCCAGAAAGCTTCTATCAATATAGATATCTGCTGAGGAAGTTACAGATAGATTGGATATTTTAATAGGTTCATACGCTTTACTTTGTTGATACAAAGAGTTTCAGTTCATATCATTACCAACCGGTTCCCGAGCTGGCGGTGTTTTGTATATGCAGCTGGCGGTGTTTTGTCTATGCAGCTGGCGGTGTTTTGTATATGCAGCTGGCGGTGTTTTGTCTATGCAGCTGGCGGTGTTTTGTCTATGCAGCTGGCGGTGTTTTATATATGCAGCTGGCGGTGTTTTGTATATGCAGCTGGCGGTGTTTTGTCTATGCAGCTGGCGGTGTTTTGTCTATGCAGCTGGCGGTGTGTTGGATATAGGGACTATTTGCCGTACAACTTGGCGTGAGAGAGACAATTTACAAACTACGTGCATATATCCAGACCCCGTTCAAGTTGTCTGGCAGCATTACGTCATCAGGGCTGGACAGGCACAACGGTTACTATGCAGGGCATTGGAGAAATTAAACTTTTTCGAAGCTCTGAAAAACCTATTTAAGAACTGGACCTTCAAAATTGATACACTTGATTAGAAAGCTGAAACATTTTTATCTTTGAAACCAGCATTCGTTTTGCGGAAACTCCAGCGTAAATATTATTTTTACAAATGTTCTAGACTGTGTCAAAATGATGGCAGGGTCATTCCAGGACAAATCGTCCAGGCGAGTTCACCATCACCCCTTAGATTTCAACCAAATTTTGTACCCGAGGTCCCCTCTACAAAATAAAAATGTTGGCCCATTTTCAGGTCTCAAGGTCAAAGAGATCACCAGAGCATCAAAGTTTTGAGGTCAACGCAAACATTAAAGCATAAATAATTTTGTATCTTAAAAGGGGCTGATAGAAATTAATCAAAATTGATACCAGTGGATAGAAGATACAACGGGCTATATAAGACGTAGATGTAGATGTATAGTTTTGAGGTGTCCATAAGATATGGTTTTTCAGCCCTCAATTACAAGGACACAGCACACATAGGGAGCACACACTTTCGTAAACCACACAATACTTTACATAACATGACCGTTGTAGATAACAATTTTAAAGAAATGCGTCAGTTCATTTTTACCCTATCCTCTTTCCTAAATGACCACCATACATATACTTAGCTCTCTCTCTCTCATCCCACTGTTCCATGCTTCTACCCCTCTGAAGCGAAAACTATGCTTGGCCTGCTCCGTTCGCACCCTTGGGAGTTCTAGCATATCACAGTCAGTCCCGCGTGTGCTCCGGCTAGAGATTTCGGAGCGACGCGAAACTGACCGCGACAATACACTTCTAGAGTCGTCGGAGATCTTTTAATAACTTTTATGTCCCGTTTCTTTAGTAAATTGGGAAACGTCGGCCAGCCCAAGGATTGCAGTGCTGGGGTCACGTGCTCACGCCTGCTCAGTCCCTTTACGATGCGTGCGCCAAAATTTAAAACTTTCTGGATGCGATGTTTTTGAGTGGCATTGCATCTTCCCCATACAGTCAAACAATACTGTATATGTGGGAACACAAGGGCCTGAACAAGAAGTTTTCTGGTCTCTGGTGGGATTTTGCGGCTTGTTGTTGTTTGGGGTTTTAGGGCGCCTCGACTGCTAGGTCATTTTGCGCCCATCTTAGTGTAACAAGCAAAAATTAGTGGTAGTCAGCAGTAGCCATTCAAAACATATGGAGAATGAAAACTAAGTGGATCAGCCAACAACTTCTAAGGTGACGAACCAATTACCCAACACTGACTAGGTCTCCCAGCTCCTGCCGTCGAACATTTCAGATACACACCAGGCTGTAGGCGTGTTCCACTCTGCTGGTGGTCTGGCCATTCGTTCCGGGTATCCGAGACCCTTAGGCGGAGAGCAACGCACGAAAGTAGTGTCCCTATCCATGTAGGCCTCTCTGACTCTCGGCCCCGGATGCCTACCATCACTAGCGGGGGATGGGCGCGGAACATCCTGCCAGACGTGCTGGACGTTTCCGATACTCTCGGTGGAGCCCGAGTGCAGCCTTGGTTGAAGAACCTCTTTTTGTACCCTCGGTACCGCAATTCGCTTTTCCTTTGAATCCCGAAACACCAAATCTGTTTCCTCTTCTCTGTCTTGGGATTTTCTTTCCTCGAAACGTAAGTTTGGAGAGGAGAGCCTGCGCTTTCCTTCACGGGTGCCTGTGCTCAGGTGGTCTCTGCCTGTTGCTTTAGCGGGAGGTGTTGGTGGAGGCGGGGGTGGTGGAGGGTACGGCGGCGGCATTAGCCCCGTGGCCCCGCGACCTGGAGATGAAACGGTTTCACCACGCTCCTTGCGCATACGACCCTTTGGAGGCGCCGACGAGGACCGCTCTGACCCATACCGCTTGGTAACCACGTCTGAGGGTGCTGCTTTGTTCGATTGTATGGGAGTCTGTGGTGTTGAAGATTTGTCGGTGACAGGGGTGGATACTGTAGTTTCTGGTTGTTTGTGTGTGGATCCTAAGCTGCGAGCCGCAGCAGGATGTACCTCTGTGCCTGAAGAACTAGTATCTGTTTGATTGACTCGTGCGCGTTTTGCTGCAGGATGATCTTCCCACTGTTTTGCAGCTTTCTTAGTCTCAGTCACTGGCTGTTCCCTACTTCTGTCAGCTCCTGCATTGTCCTTGGAAGAACCTAACCGTTGTTGTTGTAGTGTGACGTGCGCTACCGTTAGGGGTTCCTTGGCTGTGGATGTCTGAGTACCCCTTTCGGCTGTGTAGTTGCTCAGATCCTCTGGCTTCGAAGATGTCACTGGCAATGACACGTTCTCTGTGAAGCATGTTTGGGTGCTCTTTTCAGCTCTGAGCCTGGTTGGCACGTCAGACTGGGCGTCATCGGGTGTGCAGGTGGGGGTAATAGTTTGTGGGGTCAGACCACCGAATAGACCCATGAAATCGCGGACAGATAGGTGCATAATGTCTCGCATGGTCGAGTCTACACTGAGTGATGATTGTAATCGTCCCGACTCACCCACGAGAGCGTCGCGGAAAGTGGAGCTCTTTGTGGTCCAAACTTCAACAGCTGGTTCGGAGGAACCAGGAGACCTTCGGTGGTTGTCTACTCGCGCTCCAACTTCTCCGGAAGCCGTACCCAGGACCTTAGCCTTCAGCTTCTCTCTCTCGGAGAGAAACCTGGAGCACGAGCGTGACCATGCCTCGTGGTCCCCTTTACATGCAGTGCATTTTGCTTTGTTCGTAGTGCACGCGGTGGAGGTGTGACCTTCCTCCGAGCACCTTGCGCATCGCTCTTTTCCCTTGCATAATTTTGCGACGTGGCCGTACCCTTGACACCGGTAACACCGTATTGGATCCGGAACGTACCGACGTACGCGCACTGAAAGCCAACCAATACGCACTGCTCGAGGCAGCTCCTTACTGTTGAATGTAAGGACATAAGTGTTAGTGGCAACTAGCTCGCCGTCCTGCCTCCTGTTCATCCTACGCACCTTGATCACCCCTTGCTCCTCCAGACCAAGCAAAACATCCTCCTCCGCTGCGCCCTCGAGCTCGCGGCAGGTAACAACGCCCAAGGCGTTGTTCTTTGTCGAGTGTAAAGCTACAGAAACCGGTACCAACACCAGAGATTTATCTTTCCCTACAAAGCTGAGCTGCTTTGCCGCCAAGAGATCACACGTTTCCTTGTCCGACGACATGACAACTTCAAGTTTTGTTTCCGAGTGTCGATAAACATGGGTTGTAGTCCCGAATTTCGACACAGCCTGAATGACCTGGAAGGGTTCATCTTGTGACTGTCCTCAAGAGTCACCATCAGAACTCTAGGAGAAGTTATGTCCCCCGCAGGGTTGTTGAAGAACCCGTCGGTTGGACGGGAGTGTTGGAGGTTGTGCTATTTTGAGACGCCATAGTGGTTTAATTTACCTTCGGCCCCCCGGGTTGCCAGCTGTCAATAGCTGGACCCGGGGGGCTGGTACAGTGCCTTCGGGGGCAGGTGCGCCCGTCTCAGAGGGGCGAGAGATACTCACACAACCCCTCCGATCAGAACGCACCCACCCCCTTGACGCCATCAGCCCAGTGGGCCGGCAGGGCCATGAGTCGGGACGAAGCAAAACACGGCAGCCCTCACGCAGCGGAGACTGCGGTCCACCAGGCGCGCGCAACAGGCCGGAGTCTCGCAAATCGACGGTTTCCGAAACCCCGGCCCACGTCGCGCCCGGCAAGAACTGTCACAGCCCCCACCGCACACTGGGGCAAATGGCCTCAAAACCGGCCAAAACCTCCAATTTTGACATCTTCAAATCGGACTTAATCGTTTGGCTCTGACAGAGAAATGTCCAAAACCTTAGAAAAGCATAATTGTATCCATTGTTCTCTTCTTTAGCCGCTTGCACAGATGTTGGAACACAGCGCATTAAACACGCTGCAGCTCGGCGTCAAGTTGACTCGAGATGAGGTACACTTTCCGATGCATTATCATCCATGGTTGCAGTCACAAAACCGTTATCTATTTATATCAATGGAAAGCTGGGAACGCCCTAAAGACACTCAATGTTGAAAAGTACGAAATTTGACAATAAGAGCCTGATAGTAGGTATAACTATTAGGCCATGTAAAGCTTCTAACGTATTCTCAAATCCTAAACTTCGTTAGACCTGCGAAAAAAACGCACGGCGAGTTTCACTTAGAAATTTATATGTAGTGATGCAATGTTGTGTCCTCTAACCAGCCGTGAAAAATTAGCTCGGCATCAGTTGTCCCAGGGGAGATATGTACTTTTGTGCGGCAATGTAGTCCAAGTAGCGCGGTGAGGCCGGCGGCTACGGCGGGTCGGCTCATGTTGCGCGGCGATTGGAGTAAGGACGGCTGACAGGGCGCCGTGGTCGAGTCGTGACAGGGGAAGGTGGACTTGCAAGACGCTGGGCAGAGATTCAATCTGTGCAAAAACCGATTTTAACACGCACTGAGGATGAGGGAAGATCGAGAAGAGTCACCCATTTGTTCATGGAGAGCTCAAAACTACGACCAGAAGGACTCTGTTAAAAAACAAAAGAGATTTACAGGAATGTTTTCGTGCTACCATGAGTCTGGTCGTCGATCAGCCAAAGGCGGGAGGGGGGGCAACGGCACAGCTAATGAAGGAAACACAACCCGCCGTTCTTTCGGAAACGTCCGACAGTTCAGCGAGCTTACTGGGGTAAGCCTGGATCTGCTACAAAGGTTTTCGGTAATATTAGCCGCACTATCATCATCAGGGGCGTAGGCAGGATTTCACTCGGGGGGGCGCCCGAAAGGGCCCTGCGACAGCGCCAAAGGGCCCTGATGGGTAAAGGGACATGCTTGTTACAGAATCGTGTCCTCAGGGGACCCTTCGGGCCCTCAGGGGCGGCTGTCCCTGCCCCCACCCTGGCTAGGCCCTGATCATCATCATCAACAATCGAAATTGAAGTATCCGGCCTATGCTCTCGAGAAAGCGAGGCTGTTTGTAAACGTGCACCCATGGTACAGCATATCGGCAACCATACATAAGGTGCAAATGCACGGGGAAGATGTTACTGAGAGCAGGGGCGTCGCCACCGGGGGGCCAGGCGGGGCCTGCCCCCCCACTTTTGGCCAAAAATTTCCTGATCTCAGTCAAAATGGGAGAAAACTGGACATTCTTATAACCAGCCGCTGCAGAAGGCAACGAGGAGCCCAAATTCGAACAGTATTTGGTCCTAACGTGGAAAGTTTTTGTCAGCGTCAGTTTGAAGTTTGGCTGCCCCCACTTCTTTGCCGGTGGCACGCTTATGACTGAGAGCCTGAAAGTTTCCATAGGAGCATACATGGGGAGGCCCAGGAGGCAAGGAATAGAGATCACCTTGCATTCAGGCAATATCATACCAGAAAGATATCCATAGTGGACAATCACTGATCAGTACCAGTACCTGCTTATCACCAATGACCTCGTGGTAACATGATCTCCGATGATATAAAAATCCAGAAGGCCCATGACAACGGAGGTTTCGAGCCTGGCAGTAACCCTCTTTATAAGCTGAAAGAAAGTGGCACTAACCATTAATAATTCGATGGTGCGTGAGTGGGTACTTGGATGTAAGACTGCTTTAAGAACTTACCTAGACTTCAACGATAATTCTCGGGGTTAATGGATAGAAGGCTGGATAAAGGGACGCGGGATGTTATATAGGAGAGTTACACAAGATGCAAAGAGGTCGCATGATTTAATGAACATTCCCTGTGAGTTTAATGTGTTGTCTGTTTCCGCATGTTTGTGCTCATTTTCTGAGAAGAGTGACGGTAATCATTCCCTGAAATCGCGCTTAACATTATTGTGTCAATAAATGCAGCTACTGCACATGACCCGAGCAGTTTCGATATGGTTCGGTACTGAATTTAAAGATGTCAAATAGTGAAAGAATAAATTTGTGCCATTATTTATCATGTGGTACTTTATAGTTAAACCAGAATGAAGGCTCAGCAAGACTCTGACCTATGATGACCTTGAATATGTCGGATCGGATTTTGAAATATTACTTTTGTTTTTCTTCTTTTAACCGTCACTGGACCCGCCTTATCTGATTCTGCCTATTGGTGTCTGCAAAACTGGAAAGAACGAAATCGAATTCCGATATTTATAAACCTTGAAAAATAGTCTACCTGATATGACCTGGTGTGAAACCCAATGTTTTGTGGCTGGAAAATGAAGTTCAGAGCAACAGCTTTCATTTGAGCACAAAAAGTATTCTTAATCAAAGTATTTTTAGTTACGAGGTTTTGGCTATTTTGAAGCCCAGTTGCCCCAGTGTGCACCGCGAACGGCGCCGCGCCGCACGCCCGAAACATAATCCCCCTGCCCAGCTGGACCGAGCGACAGTGCCCGTAGACACTGCCGCGTAGCTAGGCCGCCCGCGGCAGCCTACGGACGGCTTACCTCCGGTTGGATCGAGATATCTGGGCCAAAGGGGGCGTGTTGGAGCCCTCGGGACTGACCCGCCCGAGGGGGACCTCAACCCCCCAGGATCCCGTCAACCTCGTCGCCGGGGCTCGAGATAGGCCTCGAGTGGGCGCCTTACACCCATAAAATGCCGAAGAAGGCAAATAACTGTGGAACCAATCACTAAAGCGTAAAAAGAGGACAGGAACTAAAAATAATCAACAAAATAAGAAAACAAAAACAAACAGGAGGTACATACTGAGAGGCGCAGGACAGAGCTGACCCGATCCAATACGGTTACCGACCAGGTAACAAAGGGCCCGTAAGGCAGCCATCAGCATCGCCGGGAACCTCATCACCAGAGCCACCGACGACAGACGCCGACTCTAACCGACCGAAGTCGGAAGAGGCGGCGGCCGCCGGAGGGCTAGAAAGGATGTATCCGCGGCGATGCGACAAAGTGCCTCCCAAGGCTGACTGGGGCCCCGGGCGCGTCACACCCCGTTGCTCCAATCTTTACTTGCCGGACGAATCCGGCAAGTGAAGATCGGTCCCCTGAGGGGGATTTTGCGGCTTAAGCGATATAATCCAATGAGGATGCCGTAACAGCGACGAGTTACTTGTGATACTTGTTTTTCCCAGGTCAGGGCTGAGTCCACGTAGACACCGAGGATCTTAGCATATGGTGTGGGTTTGATGAGGGTGTTACCGAACTGAATAGTGAGGTTCGGGTCACACCTGTTCCGGCTCGATTTTACAACGAGAAGCTCAGTTTTTCTGGGGTTTCTTTGAGCCGATTCTGAGTAAACCAGTCGTGGGCTAGTCTAAGCTTACTTTCCACACGCAGTTTTAGGTGGCATATGTTTGCCACAGTGTCTGAGTCTAGGAACTGTGCATCATCCGCGTACATGATGAGCTTGCCCGAAGACAAGTGAGATGCCAGGTCATTTGTGAAAATCAAAAACAACTTTGGTCCCAGGAGTGAGCCTTGGACCACGCCGTGGGTCACTGGTAGTGACCCAGCTCTGCCTCCCTGGATCTTTTGAGTCCTATTTGATAGCCAGTCCTTGAACCAGTGTTTTTCTATGCCATACCACCCTAGCTTCTGGAGTAGGCGCGAGTGTTCGACGCTGTCAAATGCGCGTGATGTGTCAGCTGTTAATAGGGTAGTGACGTGTCCTTGATCCAAGCTGTCGGAGATGAAATTAACCGTTTCTAGCATTGCTGTTTCAGTTGAATGTCCCGATCTGAAACCGTGCTGGTTATCGCACAGTATGTAGTTTTTCTCGAGATAGGACGATAGTTGGAGACATACTACCTTCTCGCACAGTTTGCTAACCACACTAAGGATAGAAATTGGCCGGAAGTTCCAGGGATCACTGCGGTCGCCTTTTTTGTAGAGTGGGATCACTGAGGCCTCCTTCCACTGTGGAGGTACCTCGCCAGTACGCAGTGAACAGTTGATGACGTTTTGAAGATGTGGACCAACAACTGCGAAAGTTGATCTTAGCATCTGGATCGTAATGCCATCATTCCCACACGCACGTGAGCTGCCCATGCGTTTCAGTGCATTCCATAATTCGGGAAGGGTGACAGGTTGCACTCGGAAGGCGTCAGAGCAAACTCTTGGAGGTCTTGGTCTTAGCATCACCCCTTGAGGCACAGCGGAAAGGGCTGCTGCGACATCCGCGCCAGCTTCGACAAAATGATGGTTTAATTTGTCTGCCCAATCACGGTCACTGAGATGGAGTGGCTCGGTCTTTGGCTCAGGTTTCTTAGATGCCAGGAAGTATTTTCTTATGTCGGTCCATGTTTTTGAGGAGTCACTTCGGATAGAGTTGGCGAAATACTCAGAGCTGGCCTTGAGCAGGGCTTTTTTGACGGCTTTTCTGCAATGTCTCTACGGTCTCGGTCTCTCGCTTCCCTGGCTTGGTCCCGCCGAGTCATGCACTCCCTCAGCTCTTCGTTGTTGGTAAGCCAGGGAGCGGATGGATGCCTTAACCGTATGGTTTTAAGAGGCATGTGCTTGTCAATTTGGGGCTGCCATACTTCGTACCAGGCGTTCCATTTTTCAGTAACAGTTTCAGCCTGGTAAAGTTGGCTCCAGTCTGCCTCAAGAAGGTCCAGACAGAGGGCGTCGTAGTTAACCCTCCTGGTGGGGCGGATGGTGATCGTCCCTGCCTGTCGGCGTAACCGTTTCATATCGATGTTAGCTGCAACTAGGTCGTGATCACTGATGTTGCACTTGATGACACGAGGGTCGTGAACTAGATCTGGTCTACTTGTAACAATATGATCGATTAGTGTTGATGTTGTATCTGTGGTCCGGGTTGGTGAGGATATCAGTTGCTGAAGGGTAAGCTCTTCCAGTATCTGCTTGTATTTGCGG
Source organism: Lepas anatifera (assembly GCA_034440635.1). NCBI lineage: Eukaryota > Metazoa > Arthropoda > Thecostraca > Lepadidae > Lepas > Lepas anatifera. Next base: position 497,659 of record JAOTON010000551.1, read on the forward strand.
ACTCCTGCTACTCCAGGTTTTAGTAGGCCTAGATTCATGTCACCAAATACATAAAGAGGATACTTTGTCAGCAAAAACGTGAGCTGATGATGAAGGTCATCCAAAACTGTAGAGGTATCCCAATGCAGAGAATGTCGGTGTTTGACAACAATATTTTTATGTCATGTATTGATGGTAGCAGGTGACCAACGTACAGATGAGCCACTCTGATTTGGCAGCTTGACTGTGCTGGTACAGGGGCATGTCTGTCGCAGTTGCGTGTTATCGGTCGGGGCGCTGGGATTCGTTCAGGTGTCGCGAGTATTCGTGGTCGATATTCAGCTTTGAGGCGGTCGCGGTATTTATTCGTAGGTCGATGATTGGTGATGACAGTCATGTTTTGTTCCTTTTGTTTTGGTTCTAGTTTTTTCAGCTCATCTAAGGTACAAGTGATAAATGCAAGGCACATGTTTCTTGCTCAACGAGGACTACTGGTATTTTTGCATGTGCAAAAAGGAAATTATTTTACTCCAGCCGAAGATCACTCTTCAAGACGTCACGTTTTTAGCGAAAAACTTGAGTGCGACGTAGAAACTTGACGTGCGACGTAAAACTTGACGTGCGACGTAAAAACTTGAGGCTTGTGCGACGTACAGTGGCGGCGCTTGAACATTACGACAGCCTAGGCACGATTGGTTTAGAGGTGGGGACATCGCCCAGGCTTTTTACCTGATAGTGGACTGGGGCAGATGCAGCAGGTCGCCTGGAGAGGGGGCAAGCTCAAGTCAATGAGCAAAAATAATATTTATGTTTAAATGTTGAATATCATTTATATATATATATATATATATATATATATATATACAAGTATATTTCGGCAGAATATTTTCGTATAAACAGCCCTGGTTAAATTCGATGGCTGATGTGGCTTTTGAGATCTTCTTATTAGTTCGGATGATTGAGTTGACGATGTTTTTTCTTCTCTGTTTAAATCGTAGACCAATTCGCCAAAATTCATAGATAAGGAAATTAATAGGATTGGAAGAGTTAATATCATGTCAGGTAAGTAATATTGAACGCATTTTTCGACCGGTTTCACTTTATTTTTTAAAGCATTATCAAGAAAAACATTGGAAATTCTGTTGAGGAACAACCTAAGTGGGCTCGGACAGATTGCAAGACATATTTGAATAACATTTTACACGAGCAACAGTATAACAACAAGCTTCGTCTGAGCAGATCAATATGATGTACAGTATTTTAAGTTGGCTAGGTAAAGTTTGCATTAGGCAACACAGGCTGAAAATTAAAATAATGAGTATGTTTCTAGAGTACTTATTGAAAAACCTAACTGCGAAATATTCACGATATCAATATGACAGTGTAAATAAACGACTAAAATACATTTCATGTTGAGCAAATCTAAAACACAATCGAACACACTTCAGCTTTTCATGTGAGCATGATATTAAACATATAACCGCACCTCAAATAAATGCAAATTTACTACCTAACTAAATGAGGATTCCTGTGGATAGCTCCTGCCGCTTCTGTGCCTACGTGCCGTTGTGGACACGGATGCGGGAGGTACAGTATCCCCACCTCGGACATCTTCACAGCCGCTTCTTCCTCCTCCATCATCTGTGCGGTTATGGGTTACCAAGGCTGCCTGCTGCTTGGTGCCCCATAAAGCTAACTTTTCCAGTCTATTGTTCCGCTGGCTGCATATGGGAGGAGCGTAGTCACGAATATGTATGGCCTCTGCTATTTCAATACGTCTGGCATCACTCATATGAACTATTTCAGTGTTGTCAACAAGGTGTTTTCGGGTGAGGGTGATGTGCTCAGTTTGCATATGGTCTTTTATGGACGACTTCTGGAGGTGCATCGTCAGCCTGCGAGACAGGGTAGTTAAAGAGAAACCAACGTAATGATTTTGACGGAGTCTACAACCTTCGTCTGGGCAGTTAAACTATTCAACTTCCCTGTCTCGCGGGGATTGTTACGCATCAGTAGATCTTTCACTTTCCTACTCGTGTAATATATTCTAAGTCCTATTCTAGTGTTTGTGTCCGTACACTTGATGTTCTTGCGCAGAATGTGTTGGAGAACTCTTTAATCGGTTTTGTGGGCTGTATTCAGTCAACACACCCCGGGAAACGCGTGCGAAAATGCTCGCGAGGATGTATTTGTGGTGGCCACATTTGGATGAAGATATCCGTGATGTTGTGAGGGCATGTGATAAGTGGCAGGAGTTTCAGAATAAGTCCCCAAACGCCCCGCTGCACCCCTGGTCATGGCCCACACGGCCCTGGCAGCGCGTGCACGTTGATTATTGTGCCGCGAATGGCTCATCATTTTTGGTGCTCACAGATGCTCATTCAAAATGGATGGACATCTATCCCACGCACTCGTCGGATACGGAAACTACCATCGAAAAGCTCCGAATGTCATTTGCGTGTTGGGGTGTGCCACCGATTCTGGTCTCTGATAATACGCAGGCCTTTGTTTCAAAACAGTTTGAAACTTTTTGTAAGGTAAACAGTATCCGTCATCTGACAACTCCGTGTTTGTCTCCGAAATCGAACGGTGCGGCCGAGAAGGCAGTGGGAATTTTCAAAAGGGGCCTCGCCAAACAGAAGGTTGGATCTGTTCAGACCAAAGTGTCACGATTTCTTTTCAGGTATAGAACGACACCAAACAGCACCACACATTGTACACCTGCAGAACTTTTTCTGGGTAGGCAGCCCCGTACGCATCTGGACACTTCGTTGCCCAGCTTAATTGACCGCGTACGATATGGTCAGGAGGCTGAAAAGGTTTACAGAGATCGTGGTGCACTAGAGCGAAATGTCAGTGTGGGCGATAGAGTGTATGTTTCATCGGTAGATGGATTGCGAGGTATGGATAAGAGTCGCTGAATTCCGGGACAGGTGTTGTGTCGTAATGGCGTAAAAATGACTGTTAAATTAAGCGATGGTAGAATTATAGTGCGGCACGCAGATCAGATCCGCAAGCGTTTTTCTTCTGATCGCTCACCTGTGCCAGTGCCTAACAATGTCATGTCTTCTCCCAGAGTGACACACTCTGCTGCGGAGCCCGGGACGGCTGAGTCGCCGCCTCCCGGGACGGCTGGGCTGCCGGACCGGTCACCCGACGTACCGCCCGTCAGTGGCCAGCAGTGCAACCCCGGCCCCGATCACCCGAGCCGCAGCCAAAACAACACTGCCACCCAGGGCCCGAGTCCGGCAGCCGAAACCATTCATGTCATAGATGATCCACTGCAAAATTTAAGCAATAGTTGTTTGACCTTTAAATGGTATATCGTAGGCTAAGGATAGGTTATGTTAGGCTAGCTTTGAAATCAGGTTAGGTTAAATAGGTTATATTTCTTCACCGCAGTGATACCTTTCACTGCGGCTCTATGCTAACCACACTCATAATACTCTTCCTAACAATCTAACTGTCCTCTCACACTTCTCTTTTTCTCTGCGCGGCGGCTGCCCAGCCGGAGAGGGAAGCTGCAACCTCACCTCCGGGTTGCAGGGTAAATTCGCGGCACCCTGGCCAGGTGTTTAGCGCAGTTTCTACAATATGAAAATTATTGATTTAACGGAGGATTTCGAGTAACGTAGACAAGCGGACATCAGTAGCTGACACACAAAATTCTAAATTCCAAATTCTAAATTTAAGGTCTTCAACCACAGAGATAACCTTCGCACTCTGCGGGTCTAATTTTATTAAAAGACCTCCCTTGGCATGGCTATGCCATTGCCACAACACGTCCATTCGCAAGCTGAAACATCTTGCAACCCATTACTTGAAATAACTCCCATTGCTTTAACAGACTAACGTAGCTTGCCCTCACGCAAAATTCTAAAATTCTCCCACACACTCCTTTAGAGGCGGGCAAAGGTGCTATGCACAGAACGCCTTATAAAAAGCCATAAGTAAGTCCGGCAGCCGAGACGTCCCACTATTGTTTCCAGGATAGGTCTGGTCTGAAACAGCCTGACCGTTGGCAGTACACCTGAACGGATTTACTGAAGGATATTTCGTGGATATATTTGTTCCATCATGACGCGCAAATGTAGCGGTGTATTTTTCTGTTGTTATTCGAGGTGGAGGAATGTGGTATTGGGGGTTTCCGTATTTGCTGTGCCTGGTGCCGCCCTTGCACTGGTGACGTGACCACCGCCTAAGGGCGCGACACTGTATGCTACGTTCGCCGAGGAGCGAGCAAATACACCAGTTGGAACCGGACTGCCACATCTATTACAGATAGCATAAGTCGGAGCAGGGTGAACTTATCCGATTGAAACTCATATCACATAATTCCCTCACCGATTTCTCTAAAATATGTTCCGGTATTTTTTATATCGATGACCTAAGGTCAGGTACGAGGCATGACCTCTCCATTGGAAATACATGGGAAAATTGTTTTTACGAAATAACTCAGTAACGGATGGCGATAGAGCATTTATTTTAGCTGCATTATACTCACCCGGGCTTTGCAGTTCTAATGATGTGCATTTTATATAATTTGACCCTGACCTGACCTCAGGTCAGGTCAAATCCTTGATTTGACCTAGCAAGGTCAAATTATATATCATTCGATTCGGCTTGCTGAGAGGATTCATATAGTTCAAGTCGTTTTGCTCTATCTTTACTTGTTCAGATGTAATGGCCGAAAAACTTAATTTACATGTTATCCCTATGACGGCATGTTTTGACCTCTCGTGACCTTAAATGTGACCTGACAAAAAATGGTTCAAATGTTTTCGATGGAGAAGTGGATGGGCAGCCCAACGCCGTTTACCGTTTTTCGCTACCTACCGTGGTTCTTGAGATCTTGGGGGGGCGGGTACCCGCCCCCGTCAATGCGAAGGTGGCTCAGACCCGTCAATGCGCGTGTTAAGAAATACACTAACATTTCCCTGGCGCCCTGGGGTGTATAAGAATATGTATTTATACCTACATGTGTTTTTATATACCTGAAATGTGTTCGCGAAACTAAAAGTATTCTTAAATAGTATGCCAAGTAAAAAAGTACTAAATAACTATTTTTAAATAAACTTAAAGATTAGCAACTGCGGCACCCAGCACAACTTTTGTAACCTTGATAATGATTGTGTAAAATACAATTGAAACGCGTCGGTAAAGATTGAATTTAAATGAATATCGAAGACTTATTAGATAAAATACCAGATTAAACTACAAAAGACATTTAATCATATTCAAAAACTTAACAGGAAACTCTCAAAAGTCCAAAACTCAGTGCTGTACAACGATACCAGCCTCAACACACCCTCCACTTTAGACCTGATATTCACAAAAGAAGAGAACGATACACAGGAGCTAATAAGCCATCCGCCCTTAGGCAAGAGTGACCACTGTGTTCTCGCCTGGGAGATGTGCCTTACAGACAACTTAAAAGAAAAATGCACCAGTAAACCATCTTTGAACTCGGTCATCTCGGAACTCGGTCAACGAGGGCCTCCGCTTCTCTCAGATGCTTCGATCTGAGAAAGACTGACAGAAGACTCAGCCTGGAAAGAGCGCGTCAAAGACCAGAGCCAACGGGCCGATAAGGCCTTGCGAAATCTGTAATATTTAGGTATAGGTATAGGTATTGAACCTCAAGGCAGGTAACTATCAGGACATGACTTATGCCCTGCGACAAGTCAACTGGTCTGAAATGGAAATCCTGAATGTGGAAGAAAGCTGGCTCTGGTTTAAATCCAAGATCAAAGAGGGCATGGACTACTTTATCCCAAAGTTTAAATCCACTTGTAAAGCAAAAAATGTCATGCCATGGTGGAACCGAAAGCTCGAAAAGCAAGTTAAAAGAAAATACAAGGCCTGGAGAAACTATTAAGATACAGGCGAGGGATTTTTTTAGCAGAATGTTGGAAGGTTTATCATCATCATCATCATCAACTTTTTATTTCATTTCTTATATACAGAGAGGGGATAGAAGTAAATAAAGAGACCAGCAATAGAAGACATGAACAAGGCAAAGCAAAGCAATAAGGAGCAACAGAATAGAACTGTACAGGCACACAGTATAAAACAAGAGGAAGTAAGCGAACAGAATCAGATTAGAGCAAATGTTTAACATAGAAGGAACAAGACATAAGTTCCTGGCATGAAGCAGTAATCATGGAGCGGGAATGAACACAAAAAGTAACACAAAACAGAGACTGACATGTCATAACAAAACAAGAAGAGCATTAAAGAACGAACTGGACAGAAAAATAGCGCCAAAAACATACTTGAAGAGGCAAAATAAAACAAAACAGCAAAACAACAAGCAAACAAAAACAGGGGACGCAACAAAATAAGCAATGTTAAGTAATAAGTAGTTATAAGAAGAATATTTAGAAGATATACACAAGCTAGAAACACAACACTTAATCTCATAAGAATCACAAGAAGAGAATTTGAGACTAAGCTGGCAAAGACAGCTAAAAAGAACCCTAAAGTGATTGCAAAATACATAAGATCACAGACCAAAATCAAAGAAAAAGTCACAATACTACTGAAAAAGAGACGGAAGCTGTACGGACACTGACCAAGAGGCTGCGCAAGTGTTTCAAGACTTCTTTTGCTCAGTTTTTGTCGATGAGGACAGCGGACAACTGCCGTATTTCCCCGACCTACTCCAACCGGACCAGCAGATTAACAACATCACCATCACAGTTGAAGAGGTTAAGCACGAGTTGGAAAAACTAAGCGAGGACAAGGCACCAGGTCCAGACGACATTCCATCACTAGTTTTGAAATCCTGCTCGGAAGCCTTAGCCTCCCCTCTTCGCAAAATATTTACCAAGTCACTTGATGAGGGCAAACTACCTCTGGACTGGAAAAATGCAACTGTCACCCCAATCTTTAAGAAAGGAACTCGAAAAAAAGCAGAGAACTACAGGCCCATAAGTTTGACAAGTCAAGTCTGCAAAGTCTTTGAGCCCATTATAAAAACGAGATTGGAAGCCCACTTCACGACCCATAGACTGATCTCGAAACATCAACATGGCTTTGTCCAAAAGCGTTCTTGTCTCACCAACTTGCTGGAAACACTCGAGAGATGGACTGCAACGTTAGACAAAAACAGCTGCCTTGACGTGATCTTCCTAGACTACCAAAAAGCCTTTGACTCGGTGCCGCACAAGAGGTTAATCAAGAAGCTAAGTGCTTACGGAGTAAAGGGAAATATCATCACCTGGATTCGAGACTTCTTAACTGGAAGACAGCAGCAAGTGGCCATTAGATCAGCAACATCAGATTGGCAACCAGTGCTGAGCGCAGTCCCTCAGGGCTCTGTACTGGGCCCGCTCTTGTTCATAGCCTACATCAATGAGCTTCCCACTCTCGTAGAGAGCAAAATCAAGCTCTTTGCTGATGATGCAAAGTTGTTCCAAGAGATAAACGGCCCAAGGGACCATGTCCGCTTGCAATCAGACCTTGACATCCTCAGTAAGTGGTCTGATGACTGGCTGCTAAAATTCAACCCAGTGAAGTGCAAGACAATGCACTGCGGACCCAGTAATCCCAAGAAAACATACCTCATGCAAGGTGTTGAGATAGCCGAAACCACATCAGAGAGAGACCTCGGGATTGTTATAACCAACTCGCTGAAGGCCACTGAACACTGTCAAACTGCTGCTAAGAAGGGCATGTCTGCCATTAGAACACTGAAGACTGCGTTTGACGAATTCACAGTTGAAAACTTCACAGGTCTCTTCAATACTTATGTACGGCCACATCTAGATTACTGTATACAAGCTGTTGGTCCCCAACTGGTACAAGACATTGACACCCTGGAACGAGTGCAAAGAAGAGCGACAAAAATGGTAGCAGGGCTAAGACACACTCCTTATGAAGATCGCTTTAAATTGTTGAAGACAACTTCGTTAAGAGCCAGGTTGGAAAGAGGAGACCAAATTGAGACATATAAAATAGTTACAGGCAAGGTAAATATCCAGAAAGAACAGTTCTTTATTATCACTCACCTTATTCACTCACCTTATGAGGTTCCCTGCTTGGCTAGGGTTGTCAGAAAGGCTTTCAGGATCAGAGAGGAAACCCGGATAACATAAGACGCTCCATGTCATGAGCAACATGCTCTGACTGGAATTTTGCGCCCACTCACCTTATTCACTCACTCACCTTATGAGGTTCCCTGCTTGGCTAGGGTTGTCAGAAAGGCTTTCAGGATCAGAGAGGAAACCCGGATAACATAAGACGCTCCATGTCATGAGCAACATGCTCTGACTGGAATTTTGCGCCCACACATTGACAGACAACAGATTGACAGGTAGGACTAGTACACATGCTTCGTGTCTCTCAAAAGTGTAGCATCCATATCATGGAGGGAAGTTATAGAGTGACTCGCCCAGTGCAGACGCCAGCTTGGCCTTGAAAGACTTTTTGATCGTTTTCGGATACTACATGATCCGGAAGGCTATTCCATACAGTAGCACAACGGATACCAAATGAACGCTTTCTCAAGTCTGTGCGCACACGGCAGTGTTGAATTTTGTATCTGTGCCCTCTTAAGCCTGTGTAATCAGGGAGCTCAAATATATCGGCAGGTTCGATAGCACACTTCCCGTGAAATATCCTCCAACACTGGATCAGATCTGCACGTAGCAGCCTTCCCTGGACAGAGTACTGGTTTAGGGCTTTCAGTCGAGATCTATAATCGAGGTTGGCTAATCCGACCACCCTTTTAGTCCAAGGACGCTGTACAGATTCTAGGACTCGCAGGTCCCCAGAGTACCCTGTGTGCCACACACAAGAACAATATTCCATAATTGGCCGGATATGAGCGCTAAAGAGAGGCATCATGAAGTCAGGGATCTACACACAGTGGTTTTTAATATGTTTTGAGCCAAGGCAGAGGCTTTGCGGGCTGTGTTTGAGATATGTACATGGAACTTCAGGGAGGAGTCAACCGTCACTCCCAAGTCAGAGTGGGAGTTCACAGCTTGGATCGGAACTTGGTCAATATGGTAATGTGGGACAGGTAATGAGAGTATATTTTTCTTAAATCTAATAATAGCGCACTTTTTCTGATTCATAAATAAGCCCCAAGAGCGAGAGGTGGCATGAAGCGTATCCCGATCAGACCAACCCACACACGAGGACATCATCTGAACCTGGAGAAGAGAGCCAACCACTACGCAAGAGCAGGTTTCTTTTCTCATCGGGTGGTCAACTGATGGAACCAACTGCCATCACATGTAGTCTCTGCAAAAACAACCAATACCTTCAAAATGAGGCTGGTCAGACATCTTGCGTCCTTGTCCTGAAACCACAACCTATCACGATGTGGACGCTAAATAGCATTCCTAACCCTAGTCCAAAATGACTCTCTGCAGACCCTCCAAAATGATATTGACTCTAGTATTTTAGATATCTGTCAGTGGTTGAACTGCAACAGATTGACCCTGAATGCTAAGAAATCAACTTTTCAATTATTTTCCCATAACCCAGAAGACCGACTCCAAATTAAAGTAAACAGCATACCTCTCACAAGAAAATTTTCAACCAAATACCTCGGTGTTCAAATTGACGAGGATCTAAGGTGGACGACCCAAATTAAATCTGTCGAAAATTCAGTCTCCAGAAATATTGGTATCATAAAAAGATGCAGTCACATACTAAACTCCACTCACCTTTTCCTCTTATATAATGCCCTTGTTTTGCCATACCTAACATATTGTATTCAGCTATGGGGTAGTACCTTTGAGTACAAATTACACAGACTCATCACACTACAAAAAAGGATAGTTAGAATAATTGACGGAGCCGATAGACTTGCACATACAAATCTAATCTTCAAAAAATATGGTATCTTGAAGCTAAAAAATCTGGTAGAATTCACTCACTTAAACCTCATGCATGACTTCCTTTCGGCCGCCTTCCATTAGCGGTATCTGACTCTCTTACACTCTTTACCAACAATAGAATACAAAGAAACACACGGCAAATTCAACACTTTGAAGTACCTTTCGCCTCAACAATGTACCGTAAATTGTCCGTGTTTGTATCTGCTCCGAGAACATGGAACCGTGTTGTTGCCCCCAAAATTAGAAACTTGCAAGACATACCAAAATCTAAAACTTTCTTTAAAAAGGTAGCAAAAAACTATACATTGACAACTACTAATTCTCTAGCTAAATTTTCATTCATAACATCTCGTTGGTAAACTGTAGTACCTGCATTGACAACTTGATAGTCTAGTTTGCCTATCACTCCTGTGCGGGCTCGTGAGCCAGGGTAGCGTGGAAATTGTGAGTAACGAGGCACTCTGTACCAAAAGCTAACTATTCGCTTGAATTATTCGCGGTACAAATTGACTGGACAGTCCTGGGAGACTAACAGGCTCGCCTTTGGCACCCTCCTGTCGATCCGTAGTCATCTCCCCAAATCCGCGCAACCAACAACTCACCCCAGCTCTCCTCCACCTACTTCAGTCTCTCTCTCTCTCTCTCTCTCGCTCTCGCTCTCGCTCTCGCTCTCGCTCTCTCTAATAAAAATGTCTTCGGCAGCTACTATGATTCTGTCGAGGGTGGCCTGCTGCATTGGCGGTTGTGCCCCGAGCGGGCGCTGCGGACCCGCTATTCGGGCGCGACAATAGCTGGCTGCGGCTCCGAACGTCGGCGCGGCGCTGGTGCTCAGCAGCGGACGGCGCTGTGTTGGCCGCTGGGCGGCGGTACGGTGGCCGCTGGGCGGCGGTGCGGTGGCAGATGGGCGGCGGTACTGTGGCCGCTAGGCGGCGCTGTGGTGGCCGCTGGGTGACGGTGCGGTGGCCGCTGGTTGGCGCCGGTGTTTGACCGAGTTGTGCTGCTGAGGCCGCTAGTCGGCGCTCCTGGGGCTGCTTCTCGGCGCCGCTGTTGCGTTGCGGCCGCACGATTCATACACTGGCCGATACATATATACACTGGCCGTGAGTTAACACTAACCCATGAATTTTTTTTTTACTTTTTTTTTACTTTTTTTTCTTTTCCCTTGCCCTGTCTTTTTTCTCTTTTTTTATGATACAAACCACCCACACAATTTTTTTCTTCGAAGTGAGCATACACACTACACCTTATCTGCATTCATTGTTGCCTCGTGTGCTCTTTTTCACCTGTGGGTATGTACGTATATGTATGTGTGTGTGTGTTCCAAAAAATATATGTATGGATATAAATACTATACCTATACCTATACCTGGATGAAGGACAATTAATGTTTTACAGGAACTTAATGTTTTACAAGGAACTGACAATTAATATTTTACATACCTAGGTAGTTCTCCAACCCCCTTCCTTCTTCCTTCTTTCCTTCCTTCCCAACAAAACAACAAACAACCAACACACACACACACACTAATGTCCACGTATGGATTTCCAAATATGGAGGCCAAGCTCTTTTTCTAGGGCCTTGGGCCAAGCATAGGTCTGTTGAACCAAAGCTAGTAGCAAAAAATGTCTTCTTTGATTCGCGTTAAAACGGCTTTCAATTACTTTTAACAAATCAAATTTCAAAGTTATGAATACCAATAACAATATTTGCTTGTAAAAGGCAAAAATTTTACAGCAGCCGTAAACGGCGCACTAATGATTAATAGAACATTATCAAAATTTAGGAACAAGATTGAAGCTAAAATGTACTGATTTATCACATGGGTTTTAATACTTTTTAGCCTTGAGGCTACTAAAGCTTGTGCTTCTGCTCGGTTGCATTTTTCTTCAGACAGTAGTGGCGCACACTTGTTTTTTATCTTTATTATTCTTCTTGTTGTTGTCTCTACAACGGAGCGTGGTGCGGCAGTTAAATGTTGCTTAAGAAATTGAAGCCATTTACGTTTTATTCACGACATAACGCACAGACGTAGATAATTTGAAATACTGTTGTGTATTTTTTTTTAGAGCCTGCATTCAATGCTTTGAAGAAACACCAGTCACTTGCCTTCTTATGCAATGCATGCAAAAGGAGCCTTCAACCAAGACCCACATGCACCACTGCAGAAATAGCTGTGCAGGCAGACAACAGTGGCTCTGTACCACCATTGTGGCCAATCACTCAACACAGACAGAGTCCAGCCCCTGCTTTAGTGACCCTGAAGCTTCAGCCAACGAGGTCAACTCATACCTTGTTAACACTGTGAGCGAACTAAAAGACTCACTGCGCAAACATACCCAGCTTGTTGCATGTGCATTTAAGGAACTTGAACAGGCTTCCCAGGAACAATCCATGATCATGCGAAGGTCTTTGACCGAAAGTGAGTCATCAAATGCTTCATATGCAGATATGGTGAAAGGGACATGTGAGAAGGTAGTGAAAGACATGGACAACAAGTCTTCAGTTTGTCCCCAGACTGCAGGTGGCCAGATAACCCTTAAAGATGGACAAACCATATCACAGGTCTTTGACAACTTCATAGACAAGAACAAGCGGGCAAGAAACCTAGTAATTCACAACCTGCCTGAACAGACAGGTGCCAGCCAAAGGGAGCGCTCCTCTGCTGACATGTCTCTTTTTGAGACAATAGTCAAAGAGGTGCTCCACCTTAATGTTCATGCAACTAGGGCATTCCGTGCTGGGAAGCTTGTCTCTGGAAGGCCCAGGCTTCTCATAGTCACCCTAGACAACGAGGAGTCAAAGCATGACATCCTTTCCATGGCTTCCCAGCTCAGGCGCTCTGACTGGAATCGGGTTTTCATAACCCCAGACCTGACATGGAAGGAGCGCCAGGCTCAGAAGCAGCTTAGAGAGGAGCTCTGGAGGCGTAGAGATGCTGGGGAACAGGGCTTGATAATCAAGAGGGGGAGAATTTGCAAGGTGGATGGGCCAGGAAATGCCTCCAGAGTACCCAAAGAGGTAGCCACTACTGGACGTAGCAATGGAGCCATCTTGCCAGCTCCAGCTGGTGCAGTCACTCATCCAGAGGCGCAGGATGGCCCTCAGCCAAATGGGGTGGGCCAATCACAGACAGCAGAGAATACTGCCATGGTTCAGGAGGCTACCACCTCTCAGGCTGCGCAGTCACACCTTATGGCGCCAAACACAAGTGGATCGATGATGGATGAACAGACCCCATCAGTCAATGCAGAGCGGGATCCGTCAGCCCCTCGTGCAAACATTTGTGCTCCAACTGACAACACCCAATCAGTCCCATCAAATTGACTCATTCACAATTACAACGTGCAGGACCTTCTTGTTTGGTATACCAACATCGACCAGTTTCTTAACAAGCGTGAGGACCTCTGTATGGCCATTGCAGGCCAGGAGCCAGACATTATAATTCTCACTGAGGTTATACCAAAGGCACAACGTTTCCCAATAGATCAGGCCCTTTTGAATATTGCAAACTACTCCTTGTTCACAAGTTTTGATCCCACCAATGAGAATCTTGGCCCATCTGGTCAACGAGGCATCTCCATTTACACGCGCAATAACCTACATGCAACAGTCATCTCATTGTCTGCCACAACTCTGGAACATCTCTGGGTGAAAGTCAGGCTCCATCGACAGGACTGGCTGATTATTGGATGCATCTACCGCAGCCTTTCCAGAGACAGCCACCAAAGCATGCATGACTTCTGGAACCTAATGAGCCATGTCTCAGCAATGTCTGCCTCTCATCTGCTTATCACAGGTGATTTCAATTTTCCACAAATCGGCTGGGTAGGCGAGTTTTCAGTAGCTGGCGAGAGTCACGCATCGCACAAGCTGATTGACATCATGCACGAGTTTTTTCTCTTCCAGCATGTTCAAAAGCCCACCAGATTTCGGCAGGGAGAAGCGTCCAGCATATTGGATCTCATCTTCACAGATGAGGAGGGTTTGGTGCGCAACTTGCAATTTCTCTCCGGCATAGGGAAGAGCGATCATCTCACCCTTCAGTTTTCACTCAACTGCTCACGAGAAGGAGGGAGTGTCTTGCCTCACGCCAAAATTTTAGGCGTGCCAATTTTGAGGCCCTAAATCAGCACTTAGGGGCAATAAATTGGGACATCATGGACGACCTGGAAGTTGGAGAAGCCTATTCATTCTTTACGAATGTTCTGGACGCGGCAATGGATAGCCACATACCCAAATCTCGGGTCAGGTCAAACCAAAAAAACATATATATATATGACTAGCTCTGCCATGCACCTCAAACAGAAAAAGCGAAGACTGGCACTAGTCTACCACCAGACTGAGGGACATAATGGACTTGGCACGTCTAAGAAACTGTGAGCAGGAGCTGAGGTCTATAACCCATAAGTTGCAAAGAGACCACGAGCGTGCCCTAGCGCACAACATAAAAATCAACCCAAAGGCTTTCTGGATGTATACAGGGTCGAGGCTGAAGACCAGATCAGGAGTCGACGATCTATTAAACGAAGAAGGTCAGTTGGAGTCTGATGACTTTGCGAAGGCTTCAATTCTAAACAGGTTTTTTACACGGGTGTTCACACGCGAGGATGTCCGTTCCATACCTGATTTCCCAACTCACTGCCCGTAGCCCTTCCTCAGGGACATCACCATCTCGCCACTCATTGTATATGGGAAGTTAAGGTCTCTCAAAACATGCAGCTCCCCGGGGCCAGACTGCCTTCACCCCAGAGTTTTGCATGAGGCATCATCTTCTCTTAGCGCCCCTATCCAAACTGTTCAGGAAATCACTAGACGCTGGTTGCTTACCTAAGGAATGGTGTTTGGGATCCATCACGCCAATTTTCAAAAAGGGGAAATAAACAGGACCCAGGCAATTACAGACCTGTGAGCTTGACAGCCATACCCTGCAAAGTCCTGGAGTCAATACTCAGAGACGAGCTTCTGGACCATCTGAAGACCCATAATCTCCTTTCTAAGGACCAACATGGATTCCGCCCAAAACGTTCATGTGAAACGCAGCTGCTGGAGGTCTTGGAAGAATGGAGCCTGATGATGGAGAACAAAAACCCTGTTGATGCAGTGTACTTAGATTTTCGTAAGGTGTTCGACTCTGTTCCTCACTGCCGGCTGATGACCAAACTAGCTGCATATGGTGTTCGTGGCAAAGTCTTAAAATTGATTAAAGCCTTTCTATCAAACCGTCTCCAGCGGGTAGTTGTTGGTTCCTCTGCTTCTGATTGGGCTCCTGTCATCAGCGGTGTGCCTCAGGGATCAGTGCTTGGTCCAATCTTGTTTCTGATTTATATCAATGATCTCCCAGACGCTGTAAATTCTGCAATAAAAATATTTGCCGACGACACGAAATTATACTCTAGCGCCAATGCCATTCGATCCGCCGTCAGCTTGCAGCTCGATATCGACCGCATGCTGAGGTGGTCGGAGCTGTGGCAAATGCCCTTCAACTTGGGAAAGTGCTCGATCTTACACATCGGTGAGTCAAACAGAAGCTTCGACTTTGCCATGAACGGTGTGACGCTGCAAAAGTCGTTTCTGGAAAAGGACCTCGGAATTGTCATTGACAAGGACCTTAAATTTAGGCAACAGGCTGCCTCTGCGGTTTCCAGGGCATCGAGGGTCCTAGCCGTGATCAGAAAATCGTTTGCCAACATCGATACGTTTACACTTCCGCTTCTCTACAAGACACTGGTCTGTCCCCACTTGGAATATGGGAATGTTGTTTGGGGTCCGTTTAATAGAGGAGACCAGAAGTTAGTCGAGAGGGTCCAGCGACGTGCGACACGCATGGTTTGGGTACTGGCCCATCTCCCTTACACCGAACGTTTGCGTGAGCTTGGCTTGCCTTCTCTCTACTTTCGGAGACGTCGTCGTGACATGATCAAGGTTTTTCGACTTCTTCATGGCGACATGGACCAAGATCCATCACAGTTCCTGGAGCTCGACAGTCGAGGACGTACGCGCGGTCACGCCCTGAAGCTGATGAAACCAAATGCTGTCTCAAGAGTCCGTCGCTTTTCCTTTGGTGTTAGGGTTGTTAATGATTGGAATGCTCTCCCTTACCATGTCGTCAACGCCACCACTCTCTCACAGTTCAAGGCCAAATTGGACGCCCATTGGGCAAATCAGAGGTACTATGTACCTCCGCAAGACTGAGCCGTGACATATTCTGACAGGAGCTCGTTGATGACCGAATCCAACAGGCTCTTGTAAGCCTTCAAATTTCGACAAACTTATCGTATCGTATCGTATCGTATCGTATCGTATCGTAGAGAGAAGGCAATTGAAACAGTGGGGTTGGTAGGGACGGCCATTTCCAATCGCCAATTCCAGAATTCTCTTTTCAATCAAGCTTTTGTTTTTATGCCTTCCAGTATCTATTTGCAAAAAACGTCTTTTTCTTCAAATCAAAGTGATTTTGACCCCAGTACCCGCCGTTTTTGGGTTGTATTTTGGTTTTGTCACTGAGCTGCTTTATAATTAAGTGAAGGAATGGGAATTACATCGGAAAATGTTGTTTCCAAAGAATGAAACTTAGTGAGAGCTGTATTCTGTGCTGTGTGTGTGTGCAATATTATTTTTTCTCTTTCATGTAGTTGAATTGATACTTTTCTCATCTTATAAAGCTGGAATATTGCATCAAGGAGGCAATGATATGCTGGAAAGTCACTGTTATATTTTCTCTTATCTTAGTTTTAGATGAAATGTGGAAACTATTATCATGAATTTTTCTTTATCCAGACTGGCTCTGGTCCCGGCACAGTCCCAGCGTCTAGCCTTTGGTCCCGGCTTTAGTCCCGCCAGGACGAAACCTGGTCCCGGCGCCGGGACCGCGGGACAAAAAAGTCCCACCGCTAAACGTTAGTGGGCCCGGGAATAGCATGGTAAGCGGTGAATTATACGTGTTTTATGCCTGGTATGTGGCAGCGGCTTATAACCAGCCGCTGCGGAAGGCAGTGAGGAGCCCAAATTCGAGGAGTTTTTGGTCCCAAGGAGCAAAGTTTGTAGTCAGGATCAGGTTAAAGTTTGCTGCACCCCCCACTTTGTTTGCTGGTGGCGACGCTTATGTTTGGAAACACATTTTCCATCGTACATTCAAACTGGAATTTCAGACAGCTTGAAACGAATAAAGGCCTATATCTACCAAATTATTTCAACATGTCAGTTTCCCGGGTTAAAAGGAATGCAGTCATAGGCGGATCCAAGGGGACGGCAAAGTGGGCACATGCCCCATAAACAGATCCAGGGGCAAATGGAGTATGTACCCCCCGCCATCGACCCTTGGCGCCGCCTGAAATGGCCACGCCCCCTGAAATTTCGCTTCCCACCCCCCCCACCCCAGGATGCGAAAGTCGGCTCCAATCGATAGGGTTTTGCTCTCATCCGATAGGGTTTCTCGGTCAAGAATGGCGCCTCGCCCCCCGGGAAGGTGCCCCCGATCGGCAATCCTGGATCCGCCTTTGATGAAGGCCCAAGGATAAAGGCCTACTCCTGCTAGAAGCAGGCTCAAGGGAGAAGAAGGAGGCATAAGCGGAACTGGAGATTGCCCCACAGCCAGTCTGCAAAGTATGACAGCAGGCCAGACAAGTCGCACCAGCCATCTAAAATTCTCGCACCACCAGCCTCCAAAAATTTGCACCAATATGCCACATACCAGGGAAAAAAATGCACCCATTCCTACCCCGGCAATGCAATGCTACCTCAATCATTAGTCAGTTAATTAAGGGCTTTTATAAGGCCCCTCCTGTGGCTTAATAGCCATTCAGCCATTATTTGTTTATTTTAAGTGTCACTAACCTCGCAAATTCGCACCAGGTTGATGCAATTCGCACCACACGGTCCTGTCTCAAAGGGCACTCGCACCGACGAGATCTCGTCGAAAATGCCATACTTTGCACACTGGCCTCACAGCCGCTTGCCAGGTGGATGTGAATGGAAGTCAGATGGCTGAAAATGTCTGCAACAGACAGCAGCATTTGAGCCTATCTTCTTCCCAATTCTCAGTTTCAACATCCACTGCTTGGACAGCACCTTATCCTGAGGAAACTTGTGAAAGCTGAGACTTCGACACTTTCTTCGGAAGGATACACACTGAGGAACGCAGCAGTTCTGATTGGATCTAATGGTTATCTGTCTCTTCTCCATTTTCTTTGAACTTTCCAAGATTATAACAAACAAGAAAATAACGCCAGTCTTCAATATTCACGTCCACCCAACGTCACGTATAACCACGCTCTTTCGCAACGAGTTTACCACGACTGAAAATCCGTTACTATAGGAACCGTGTAGAAACCATGGGGTTTGTTAAAAAATGCGCCGGATATGAAGCAGCCACGCCAGACGGCAGTCCCTCTCCTGGCGTTTCCAAATAAATCCGCCAGGTTCCAACACTTTCGATGACCGAGGCCAATACATTAGCAATGTTCTATGAAATCGTGCTCCAATTTTGAATAGCGATAGGTATGTATTGAATTGAAGGTTCTCAAGCTCAAAATTGGATTGGGTTTAAAATATGAATATATTAAAATCCTAAACGTTGATAGAATTTCTATTTCTACTGTCCTTTGTCATATATGGTATACTTTTTTCTTAGGGTTTGCTGTAGTTCTTAGAATTAGCAATTGCAGCTAGGTACTTTAGTAGTTATTGCTTAAATTTTTATTTAACCCATGGCATATTAATGTTCATTTATAGAGATTACCTAGCATCGTCCTCTGACAGAAAAAAAGAATACTTATACCATCCCTGCAAATACAGTTAATATCATGCTTTCTAGCTTGGACCTTTTTTGACAGTATGGAGGCTCAATTTGTTGCTTGTGTTGGTGTAACCTTAGCACTTTTAGGTTCCTTTCCATTCGATTTAACTAGTTTGATATGCAATGCTCCTTTTAGAAATAGTTGCAACATGTGGTAGCTTTTTTGGGCAGTGACAGTCTGGAAGAATTAAAAAGTTATTCATAGTTGCTGGCTAATTTTTAACCAATGTTTGAATGCCAATTAATTAATTTTCCTTCTATTAATGTTCCGTTTCATGTCAGACTTTCTGAACAGCTTGTTTTTTGCTGGTTTAATGATTTATTTCTTAATTTTTTAATATTATTTATATATTCATCATGTATTCATTTTATTTTGAAAACGAGTCGAAGTTTGAGTTGAGTTGAGTCGTGAGTTGAGTCAGAGTTGAGTCGGATGGATTTAGCCATGAGTCGGAGTTGAGTCGACTCACTGAACCCTTGATCATGAGTTGAGTTGGAGTTGAGTCAACTACTCTCAGCACTTGAGTTGAGTTGAGTCGACTCAAGAAATTTCTGAAACGCACAACTCTGTTGCGGAGAGCATTTTTCTCCGCAGAAAAGACGTTTCGTTACGTTTGACCCTATAACGTTGCTGCTACTGGGTTGAGCATCACGAAAGTCTGGAATCTTACGTTTGTGATGACGCCGATGACGCTGGTGAAAACTACAAGTCGATATCTGGTCTGGTTTCCTAGAACGTTTCTCTCCGCAAGACGTTTTACGTTATAACGTTGCACCTAAGTGGACTACGATCCTGAAATTCTGGAATCCTTCATTTCCAATGCCAGGGATTATTTTAGTGAAAACCGTAAGTCGCCAGGTGCTCTGGTTGCCGAGAGCATTTTTCTCCGCAGAAAAGACGCTTCGTTACGTTTGACCCTATAACGTTGCTGCTACTGGGTTGAGCATCACGAAAGTCTGGAATCTTACGTTTGTGATGACGCCGATGACGCTGGTGAAAACCACAAGTCGATATCTGGTCTGGTTTCCGAGAACGTTTCTCTCCGCAAGACGTTTTACGTTATAGCGTTGCACCTAAGTGGACTACGATCATGAAATTCTGGAATCCTTCATTTTCAATGCCAAGGATTATTTTAGTGAAAACTGTAAGTCGTCAGGTGCTCTGGTTGCGGAGAGCATTTTTCTCCGCAGAAAAGACGTTTTGTTACGTTTGACCCTATAACGTTGCTGCTACCGAGTTGAGCACCACGAAAGTCTGGAATCTTACGTTTGTGATGACGCCGATGACGCTGGTGAAAACCACAAGTCGATATCTGGTCTGGTTTCCGAGAACGTTTCTCTCCGCAAGACGTTTTATGTTATAACGTTGCACCTAAGTGGACTACGATCATTAAATTCTGTAATCCTTCATTTTCAATGCCAAGGATTATTCTAGTGAAAACTGCAAGTCGCTAGAAGCTCTGGTCGCGGGGAGCATTTGTGAGAATAAAATCCTTTTTATTGCTCGTGTTGCTCGTGACTCATAATCCTTGCTGGCCGTCACCACAAAAGATCCGAAAACCAACGATACGTTTATATTGAACAAGTAAATAAAACAAAGATAAGGTTAGTTGTGAGAAAGGACAGAGTCCCCTGCACCTTGATTGCGCCACTCACGTTACACGCTTGCCACTTCACTTCTTCACTCTGCAGCCGGCAAGCCGAAGGCCGGCTGCTGTACCTGAGGACTTACATGGCGAGCAGGCGAGTAGAGTGGCGGCGTGTCACAGACGTTCAACCCCCTCGTCGGACCGGCACTCGCCTTTTATATCAGCCGCTTGGGGTGTAACCAGTTGAAAGCGGGGTTACAACATTGGAATATAGGACGGCGGGCTGTTATGAAGATTGGGCCATCGCCGCTTCGCTTGCTCCATCGTCGCTTGCTCCATCGCCGCCGCCTCCGCCGCCCAACATAATCCAGGACGACGGAGTTAGCTGCTGCGGCTCCCGACTGCCGTCCAAAATATCTCCACACATTTTTCTCCGCAGAAAAGACGTTTTGTTACGTTTGGCCCTATAATGTTGCTGCTACCGAGTTGAGCATCACGAAAGTCTGGAATCTTACGTTTGTGATGACGCCGATGACGCTGGTGAAAACCACAAATCGATATCTGGTCTGGTTTCCGAGAACGTTTCTCTTCGCCAGACGTTTTACATTATAACGTTGCACCTATGTGGACTACGATCATGAAATTCTGGAATCCTTCATTTTCAATGCCAAGGATTATTTTAGTGAAAACCGCAAGTCGCTAGGTGCTCTGGTTGCGGAGAGCATTTTTCTCCGCAGAAAAGACGTTTTGTTACGTTTGACCCTATAACGTTGCTGCTACCGGGTTGAGCACCACGAAAGTCTGGAATCTTACGTTTGTGATGACGCCGATGACGCTGGTGAAAACCACAAGTCGATATCTGGTCTGGTTTCCGAGAACGTTTTTCTCCGCAAGACGTTTTGCATTATAACGTTGCGCCTAAGTGGACTACGATCCTGAAATTCTGGAATCGTTCATTTTCAATGCCAAGGATTATTTTAGTGAAAACCGCAAGTCGCTAGGTGCTCTGGTTGCGGAGAGCATTTCTCTCCGCAGTGTCGTTTGGCGGAGTCCCGCCAAAATACGCCAATGTGTTACGTTTGACCCTATAACGTTGCAGCTACTTGGTTTAGCATCACGAAAATCTGGAATCTTACGTTTGTGATGATGCCGATGACGCTGGTGGAAACTGCAAGTCGATATATGGTCTGGTTTCAACGTTTATCTCCGCAAGACGTTGTACGTTATAGGTTATAACGTTGTTCCTAACGGATCTAGTGTCATGAGATTCTGGAATCTTACAATTCTGGTGGCAAGGAATATTATACAGAAAACCGCGAGTCGCTAGGTGCTCTGGTTACCGAGAGCATTTTTCTCCGCAACTTCTCTCCGCAGCAAATTCACGAGTTATTTAACGTTTTACGTTATAACGTTGCTGTTACTGGAGGTAGAGTGATGAAATTCTGGAATCTCATTAAACAGGCAATGGCAATTCTTTTAGTGAAAACAGCAAGCCTCTAGGTGGTCTGGTTGCGAAAAGCATTCTCTCCGCAATTATAATCCGCAGAAAATTCACACCCTATATTTTTTATTCGTAGGCTTTTGTTTTTAACTTTTTGCGATACCCGAAGTGCTTGTTCGCCTTGAGATGATTGTATTTGCAGTTTAACATTATGATTTAAGCTCTCTGAGTGGTGGATGCTATTAACAGGGCGGTTCTGGGGTTAGTGTTAGATTTGCGCAAGTTGTTTTCGAATAATGCTCATAATGAGTTGCTATTTAGTCACTTATTGTGTGTTTGCATGCCTGCCTTTTTAAAACCTTCAAACCTAATTTTTTTGTGCTGCACTGCACACAGATCTGATCTCCATGGCCAAAATGTTTCCAAATCGGACTGCCGATGGAATTCTTCAAGTGTTCTTTCCCCAGCACTTTGGCACAGTCTGTACTAAAGTGCTGTAAAAATAGAACTTAATAGACTTAACAAAGCCACAATTTATTGTCGTTCTGTCCCATTGGATCACATCTTGATCATGGAAACTATGTCAAATGCAGCATGGTATCAGTGGGGAAACTGGTCAGAGTTCCCCAAAAAAACAATGGTCCATGGCTGGATATGCTCATTCCACAGATGGGATGCATGTGGCAGCAGTTCCATGGTGGGTACTGCTGTATTTCCTTGGGCTCCAATTAATGAAAGGTTTGCGGTAAAGGAGGTCTGGTGTTAAAACTGGTCAATTTGGAGTAATTCCTTTTTTTGTTTATTTAAGATATTTTGTTAACATTGTATGCCCATTTAGTGAAAATTATGGCTTTAGAATACTTCAAGCTCAGCATGTAGTGCACTATTTCCTTAATTCCTCAGAAGCAATCACACTGCTTGAAGGAAGAATAATGCTAGAATTGAGGGTTCTTTGATGCATAGCAATGTAAAAAAAGAAAAATATATAAATTGCCTGATTACCACTTTTTAGTATTATTTCATATGATAGTCCACAGAACCAACAGGCATTCTCAGGCATTTGGCCTCGGTCATTGAAAGTGTTGGTGGCACCTGGCCGATTTTTTTGGAAACGCCAGTAGAGGGACTGACGTCTGGCGCGGCTGCTTCATATCCGGCGCATTTTTAAACAAACTCATTAGTTTCTACACGGTTCCTATAGTCCCCCTCAGGGGACCGATCTTCACTTGCCGGATTCGTCCGGCAAGTAAAGATTGGAGCAACGGGGTGTGACGCGCCCGGGGCCCCAGTCAGCCTTGGGAGGCACGCCGTCGCATCGCCGCGGATTCATCATGTCTAGCCCTCCGGCGGCCGCCGCCTCTTCCGACCTCGGTCGGTTAGAGTCGGCGTCTGTCGTCGGTGGCTCTGGTGATGAGGTCCGCGGTGGTACTGATGACTGCCTTACGGGCCCATTGTTACCTGGTGGGTAACCGTATTGGATCGGGTCAGCTCTGTCCTGCACCTCCCAGTACGTAGCTCCTGTTTGTTTTTGTTCTCTTGTTTTGTTGATTATTTTTAGTTCCTGTCATCCTTTTATGCCTTAGTTGTTGGTTCCACAGTTATTTGCCTTCTTCGGCATTTTATGGGTGTAAGGCGCCCACTCGAGGCCTTTCTCGAGCCCCGGTGACGAGGTTGACGGGATCCTGGGGGGTTGAGGTCCCCCTCGGGCGGGTCAGTCCCGAGGGCTCCAACACGCCCCCTTTGGCCCAGATATCTCGATCTAACCGGGGGTAAGCCGTCCGTAGGCTGCCGCGGGCGGCCTAGCGACGCGGCAGTGTCTACGGGCACTGTCGCTCGGTCCAGCTGGGCAGGGGGGACTATGTTTCGGGGGTGCGGCGCGGCGCCCTTCGCGGTGGGGGCTGTGATAGTTCTTGCCGGGCGCGACGCGGGCCGGGGTTTCGGAAACCGTCGATTTGCGAGACTCCGGCCTGTTGCGCGCGCCTGGTGGACCGCAGTCTCCGCTGCGTGATGGGTGCCGCGTTTAGCTTCGTCCCGACTCATGGCCCTACCAGCCCACTGGGCTGATGGCGTCAAGGGGGTGGGTGCGTTCTGATCGGAGGGGTTGTGTGAGTATCTCTCGCCCCTCTGAGACGGGCGCACCTGCCCCCGTAGGCACTGCACCAGCCTCCGGGCCCAGTCATTGATACATGGTAACCCGGGGGGCCGAAGGTGATAAACCCATCATGGCCTCTCCAAATCCAGAAACCCATGCTCCTTCCCCGCGGTGTCGGGGACGAACCCAACTTTGATCCACCCCCTTGAAGGGAGTGAGACTGATCCGAAGGTCCTAGTGATCCACCTTGAAGACGGTTACAAGATGAATCCTTTCCAGGTCGTGGCAGCATTAGTCAAATTTGGAACCTCAACTCATGTTTATCGTTATTCGGATGTGAAACTAGAAGTGTTGATGTCATCAGGAGCGGAAACATCTAACCTGTTGACCGCGAAAAACCTGTCCTATGTTGGAAAAGACCATTCCCCAGTGTCAGTGCCCATATCAGTCGGACTACACCCAACCAAAAACAGCGTCATGGGTGTTGTTACCTGCAACGAACTAGGAGAAGCGACTGAGGAGGAGATTCTCACTGGTCTTAAGGGCCAGGGGGTCACTAAGGTCCGAAGGATGAACCGGAGAGAGGAAGGGAAGCTGGTTCCAACGAGTACACTTGTACTGACGTTCGATAGCAGGGAGCTGCCCCAAAAGCTGCGGATTGGTTGGTTCTCCGTGCGTGTGCGTGCATATGTCCCTGACCCCACTCGCTGTTTCCGCTGTCAGGACTACGGCCACATCGCAAAATTTTGCAAAAAGCCGGAGCGGTGCCCCAGATGCTCCGATGTAGGTCACGGCACTTCATCGTGCAAAGCAAAGAGCGCCAAATGCGTTGCGTGTGAGGGTGACCATGAAGCCTGGTCGCGCACATGTCCCATCTTCGTTTCGGAAAGAGAAAAGCTAAAAGAAAAATCAAAGAAAGTAGCTCAGGAAAAATCCCAAACCCTAAGGCAAACCAGCAAACCGTTCCACGAAGCTTCTCTCCATCCGGAGCCATCCACGACAGGTGGGGCAAGTGTGACAGGACGTAAGCGTGACATAGCACATGGCTCTCCGAGGCTGAGCGTGAGAGATGGGTCTCTGGTCCAGTACTCCCCATTCCGCGACGCGCTTGTCGGGAGTTCAAGGCAAGCGAAGCCGTCAGTCACCCTTGACTCTACCATGCGGGATCTCATGCACCTGTCTGTCCGGGATTTCGTGGATCTGATCGGTGGTCAGATGCCACAGCCTGACAACCAACCCGACATGAGCGTTGAAACCCAATTCGACCCGGCACACAGGGTCACGACCGAAAGCGGTGTTCAAACGGACCCAACTGAGGACTCGGTCGCGTCGACAGCAGCACCGCAGTCCAACGGCCCGACTAGAGACACCATTGAGAAAGGGGTGCAGACGGACGTTACTGATAGGCGACAACCAGTGACGGAGACAAAGAAAGTCGCTGAACAGTCCCATGATCCTCCTGCACCGAAGCGTGCACGGTTCAGCGGAGGAGATGCTTCTGGCTCTCCAGGTACGGAGACAGTTCGTGCGGCCACACACAGCACAGGATCTACACCAAATAAAAAAGAAAGTGCATTACCCACACCTGCAACCGTAAAAAAGTCCAGCATCACAGCCATCCGTAAAATCAAAAGGCAGAACACCATCAAACGTAGCAACCAAAAGGCTCGTTTCAGAGCGGTCCTCCTCAGCACCTCCTAAAAGTCGTAGCGTGCGCATAGAGCACGATGAAGCCATTCCATCCGCGGGCTGCGGGGATGCAGGGTTAATGCCGCCGCCATACCCTCCACCACCTCCGCCTCCACCAACACCACCTGCAAAAGCAAGAAACAGTGACTACCCGGGAACAGCTACACGCGACGGAAAGCGCAGGCTTTCTACCCCAAACTTACGTTGTGGGGAAAAATCCCCCAATACGTGAGGGAAGAGAAAGCAGATTTTGCATTTCGGGACTCGAAGGGAAAGAGAATTTGGGTGCCGAGGGTCCAAAAAGAGCTTCTTCAGCCAAGGCTGCACTCTGGTTCCACCGAGAGCATCGGAAACGTGCAGCATGTTTGGCAGGATGGACCGCGACCCACTCCCGCTAGTGACGGGAGGCATCCCGGGCCAAGAGTCCGGGAAGCATACATGGATAAAGACACAACATTCTTGCGCCGCTCTCCGCCAAAGGGTCTTGGGTACCCGGAGAGAATGGACAGACCACCGCCGGAGTGGAACGCTCGCACAGCTTGGTGCGTCTCGGAAATGTTTGACGGTAGAAGCTGGGAGACGTAGTTAAGTATTTGATGGTATGAATATTATGTCGGGATTAACTATTCTGTTGGCACAGTAATGTTTCTATGCTTTCGAACTCCCTACACCGGCATTTGTTTGTAACATAACCACAGTGGGGCGCGAAATGACCATGCAGTTGAAGCGCCCTAAAACCCCAAACAACAACAAAAGTTCCTATAGTAACGGATTTTCAGTCGTGGTAAACTCGTTGTGAAAGAGCGTGGTTATACGTGACGTTGGCTGGACGTGAATATTGAAGACTGGCGTTATTTTCTTGTTTGTTATAATCTTGGAAAGTTCAAAGAAAATGGAGAAGAGCCGGATAACCATTAGATCCAATCAGAATTGCTGCGTTCCTCAGTGTGAATCCTTCCGAAGAAAGTGTCGAAGTCTCAGCTTTCACAAGTTTCCTCAGGATAAGTGCTGTCCAAGCAGTGGAAGTTGAAACTGAGAATTGGGAAGAAGATAGGCTCAAATGCTGCTGTCTGTTGCAGAAATTTTCAGCCATCTGACTTCCATTGAGATCCACCTGGTAAGCGGCTGTGAGGCCAGTGTACAAAGTATGGCATTTTCGACGAGATCTCGTCGGTGCGAGTGCACTTGGAGACAGGACCGAGTGGTGCGAATTTTATCAACCTGGTGTGAATTGGCAGGGTTAGTAACACTTAAATAAACAAATAATGGCTGAATGGCTATTAAGCCACAGGAGGGACCTTATAAAAGCCCTTAATTAACTGACTAATGATTGAGGTAGCATTGCATTGCCGGGGTAGGAATGGGTGCATTTTTTCCCTGGTATGTGGCATATTGGTGCAAATTTTTGGAGGCTGGTGGTGCGAGAATTTTAGATGGCTGGTGCGACTTGTCTGGCCTGCTGCCATACTTTGCAGACTGGCTGTGGGGCAATCTCCAGTTCCGCTTATGCCTCCTTCCACACCCTTGAGCCTGCTTCTAGCAGGAGTAGGCCTTTATCCTTGGGCCTTCATCAAAGGCGGATCCAGGATTGCAGATCAGGGGCACCTTCCCGGGGGTGAGGCGCCATTCTTGACCGAGAAACCCTATCGGATGGGAGCAAAACCCTTTCGATGGGAGCCGACTTTCGCATCCTGGGGTGGGGGGGGGGTGGGAAGCGAAATTTCAGGGGGCGTGGCCATTTCAGGCGGCGCCGAGGGTCAATGGCGGGGGCACATACTCCCTTTGCGCCCTGGATCTGCCTATGGGGCACATGCCCACTTTGCTGTCCCCTTGGATCCGCCTGTGGCTGCATTCCTTTTAGCCTGGGAAACTGACATATTGAAATAATTCGGTAGATATATGCCTTTATTCGTTTCAAGATATCTGAAATTCCAGTGTGAATGTACGATGGAAAATGCGTTTCCAAACATAAGCGTAGCCACCGGCAAAAAAGTGGGGGGGGTGCAGCAAACTTTAACCTGATCCTGACTACAAACTTTGCTCCTTGGGACCAAAAACTCCTCGAATTTGGGCTCCTCACTGCCTTCTGCAGCGGCTGGTTATAAGCCACTGCCACATACTAGGCATAAAACACGTATAATTCACCGCTTACCATGCTGTTCCTGGGCCCATTAACATTGTTTACCTTTCGGAGTCCCTCTTTCGCGGCCATCTTGGATGGCACACTAGTGCCTCTGGTGAGCGTGACCGGGGTCATTAGCTGTGCTGGCAAAGTGCCTGGCAGCCTTTGTTTGGTGAAAAATAATATTTTTGTCTTTTTCAAGATAGCATGTTGCCTGCCAGCATTTTGCATGGTCTTTCTGTAAAAACTATGTTTAGGAATCCAATTCAAGTTATTAAAGATAGTTTCAATGCAATTTTTTCTATCAGTTTTTTTTTCTGATGGAATGAGATCACAAGCATTGGACGAAAGTTTAAGGTATAGTCCAAAATTGGATACCTATCTTAATTCAAAGAAGAATTCCCCAAATTATCATGTAGATTGTGAATTGACGGGGTAGAAGGTTTCTCATGTTATCTTTTGGCAGCCTGAGTGGCTTGCTGAAAATAATTGGGCCCAAGAGTTCCAATTTTTTGGTAGTGTGGGTTCCTTGTTCTGGAAGGAGTGTTCCTAGTTGTGGATCATTGGTTCCATTGTTGAGGACATGGCTGTTTTGGGGAATTTTATCTTGTTTTTCTTGTTTCTAAGCTGCTTTTGGGCCCCATGACATGTCTGGGCCCCTTGGGTTGAAGCTTGGTCCCCTGAGCTAGTGTGAGGTCCCCTGAGCTTATTTAGTACCCATTTAGATGGTTAGACCCCCATGCTGATCTTGAGATGTCTGTGCTGGTACTGAGACCCATGAGCTCACCAGGGGTCCCTCATCTGGTCTAGGCCCCCTTAACTGGTAGAGAACCCTCTCAGCTGATCTTGGGATGCCTGGGTTGGTTTTGGGCGTTCTGAGGAGTTTCATAAGGGGCCTCTGAACTGTCCATGGTCCTTAACACGCGTATTGGCGGGTACCCGCCCCCCTCAGGTTTTTCGGAGACAGCAGAAAAACGGCGGCGCTTAGCGCCGCCGTACTTAGCATACCTTTTTCCTCATCATTTTTACAACTTCTGTGAAAATTTTAAGGTTAGGTCATCTCAGGTCAGGTCACCAGAACAGGTCAAGTGACCTGACCTAAAAAAAAGTTTAAGATAGCATAAGTCGGAGCAGGGTGGACTTATCCCATTGAAACTCATATCACATAATGGGCCCACCGAGTTCTCTAAAACATGTTCTGGTATTTTTTATATCAATGACCTAAGGTCAGGTACGAGGCATGACCTCTTCATTGGAAATACATGGGAAAAATGGTTTTTACTGAATAACTTAGTAAAAAATGGTGACAGAGCGTTTATTTTAGCTGCATTAGACTTGCCTTAGCTTTGCGGTTCTAATGATATGCATTTTATATAATTTGACCCTAACCTGACCTCAGGTCAGGTCAAATCCTTGATTTGACCTAGCAAGGTCAAATTATATATCATTCGATTCGGCTTGCTGCGAGGATTCATACAGTTAAAGTTGTTTTGCTCTATCTTTACTTGTTCAGATGTAATGGCCGAAAAACTTAATTTACATGTTATCCCTATGACGGCATGTTTTGACTTCTCATGACCTTAAATGTGACCTGAGAAAAAATGGTACAAATATTTTCGATGGAGAAGTGGATGGGCTACCCAACGCCGTTTACCGTTTTTTGCTACCTACCGTGGTTCTCGAGATCTTAGGGGGCGGGTACCCGCCCCGCCAATGCGAAGGTGGCTCAGACCCCATCAATGTGCATGTTAAGAGAGCATTATACAGGATCTCACTAGTTTGGCCCTAGGGCCCAAGTTGGCTTAGGGGCCCCCTGAGGTGGAAAGAACCCCTGGGAAGAATTGCGGAGAAAGCCCTGAGCCAGTCTAGGGCCCCTCAATTAAGAAAGAGGTTCCTGACTATGTCCAAGGGGCCCTGGCTGGATTTATGTATAGTTGAGATGGCAAGGGGCTCCTGAGTTGGTATAGGCCTGTTAAACTGGTATGGGCTCATTTAGCTTGTCTTGATCCCTTGTGCTGATTGAGGCCCCCTGAACTCGTCGGGACCCGTAGCTGGTCTTGCCACGGGGTTGGTTTCGACTTCTTAGTTGGTGCTGGGCCCATTCAGCTGGCCTGGGGCCCATTGAAAATGGATTTTGCATTTTTTTACTTGATCTTGGGGCCGTTGAACTGTTGAACTGTCCCCGGAGAGACCAAGCGTATGCGGGCGTATGTATCGGCAGTCAGGTCTCGCAAAGAACTTGTGTCTGTAGTTGGTGTGCCTGCGGGAGGCCTTCTCATCGTTATTCACTCATGATTTCAGGACAACGCTATGGACCCCTGCCTGAAAATTCGGGGGGGAATACAAAGTCTTTTCCCCCTCTCTCAAATGTGAGGGGACGCTCCCCTTCCCCGTTCCCCAGCGTCGGGGCCCATGAGTGAACATAATTTTCACAAGAGCTTAAAAAAGGTGGAACAAATTCAAGCGTCACTTTGCCAGCGGGCAGGGGCTTGTCGCTTCTCCTTCAGCGGCCAACCCTAATGGGAAATTTAGCTGGCGACCACTCCTGAAATGTGTTGACCCTTTCAGACAGGTCTGACATAGGCTGGGCGCCGACTGGCGGCCCTTTTGGCAGCGCTGAGGGTCGCGCCGGTTACGTTGAGTCGGCAGTGACGGGGGGAGTGTCTTATGTTGGGGTGTCTCGGAGGCAGACGAAGTCAAGGGGAGCTGGTCCAGGTCGGTGCGACCCAGTCAGTGCCCATTACTATTGACACGTCGAATCCTGGTCCCAGAAATCAAAAGTTGCCCAAATGAAGGGTAGGAGCCAAACAATTTAGCTGAACGTGTAACTTGAATACTTTAATTGAATTATACAGATTTGTTTTAGGCGAAGGTTTTTCTCGTTCACACTTTGTTCGTAAATAGTAACTATCAGAACTGTTCTGTATGTTATTATTACCATGCTGGTGCTCACACCTGCTTCTGTTTGTCAGCCTTGCGACGGAGGACGAGGGTGGGTTGTCTAACGGCACATCACTCATACCGTTTGGCGTAGTGGCCACAAACCTCCGGCCTCAACCATGTCGAAACGAAAGACGAAGGTACTAATCTCCGACAGCGAGGACAGTGATGCCAGCAACAGCGGCTCCGACCTGGATTCGGTGAGTGCAGCGCAGCATTTCGGCGTGACAAGAGGTGTTTCTGCAACGCATCGCCTTGCGATGCCATGGAGTATCATTGGATGGATCGCTTCAACAATATAGAATCTCTTTTTCTGCTCCGTTTTTTTCTGTTGGCAGAGATATTGAGCCTTGAAGGAGATATATATATATATATATATATATATATATATATATATATATATATATATATATATATATATATGCAACAGCGCCGAATAGAGGAGCGCTGATTTGAAGCTTTTTATGCGTTTTGTCCCTGTGCTTACAAGTCCGACTTTTGGGATCAAAGTTGCAATAAGGCTCTCCAAGGCGTTTGCTCAAAGCTCCCGACGCCACCCTCTGAACAAACAGCTCGTGTAATGATGGAACAAAAGCCGTCTGGCGTTTGAGCTGTCAAAGCACATTCGCGGCCCCGGGTCAGTTCCCCTCTTCTGGGCCAATTGCCAGTAGATCGAGGTGAGATGAATATCTGAACGGCCAGGTCTCAGAGGAATATATTGGGAGTATTTCTTGTGCATTGCCGTGGGTTGGATGTTGGGCAGCGGAGATGTAGCCCAATGCTCTACCAACTGCTTCACGGCTTCTTGTTTTGTTTTTGTTTTTGGGCTGAGAGAAATATATTTGTCTCATAGTTATGTCTTTCCTTTTGCTGAGTACATGCTCTTGCACAACTGTGATGATATTAGAATAACAACCATATAACAAACTATATGATGCATCTCTTCTTGGCACGTGTACCCATTTGAAAGTTTGCTAAGATAATGACTCTCTTAATGGCAAACCTGCGTTTTTGGCTCTCCTTCTCTTCGCGTAAACGGATACCAGCCACATTGCGAAAACTGATCACCTGCAAGAAAAAGCAATACCAGTGCATTTACTCTCAATCCTCTTCTCATCAGGAGCTGCTCTCGCTGGCTAAGAAGAAGCAGCGTCGCGACAGCGCCGACTCCGACGACAAGAAGTCGGCCGGGTCGGCGTCGCCCGCGCCCGCCGCCGCCGCCGCCGCCGCCGCCGCCGACTCGGAGACCTCAGACAGCGATGAAGAGTGGGGCGCCGGCAGCAAGAAGAAGCAGCGCGTGCGGCGGCGGCGGGCTCCGGCCCGGCGTGGCTCCGCGTCCTCTGGCTCCGGCTCTGGCTCCGGGGATAGCAGTGATGAGGAGCCAGCCAAACCTGCGGCAAAGTCGGACCCGGAGGATGGTGAGGGATATTCCAGGACAGTTGGATTATATGTCCGACCAATGAATGGTTTTTGAAAACTTCCTGTAAACAATGAAACAACTGGTTGATACAACTCGGTAGGTCACAAGGTGATTCAGCTGCCATTCATTCATTCATTCATTCATTTTAGTTTAACAGTGCTGAGGCAGCATATGTTATCTGGCTACCGAACTGTAGATTTAGTCTTCGCAGTGTCAGTTAAAAAGTAGATTTCATTGGCAAATAAGGTATATGGGTATTTTAGGCTCTAGAAACAAAATACGCTGGTGTGGCGTGTTACAGTGCCATCGTTATAGTTGGTTTCGATACTGAAATCATGGCAGCAACACGATTATTGAGATTTCTCTGGCATCCGATTTTTCTCCAAACACTGACTGGTCATAAATCGGTAATTTCTCGAAATCGATAATTTCTCGGTAACTGGTCGGTTTGGCTAACCTGCAGTGAAGAGGTTTGTGACTCTGACGCTTAGGTGGTATAGTGCTCTGCTGATCCGGGGGAGATGTGTGGTGCTCAGACACCCAAGAGCGGTGCTCGCGCTCCGCTGCTCCGCATGAGAGGTATGGGACGCCGTGGTCCTCTGCAAGAAAGGTTTGGGACTCTGACGTTCTAGTGCCCCGAAGAACAGGTGTGGGACTGTGACGTTCTAGTGCCCCGAAGAACAGGTGTGGGACTGTGACGTTCTAGTGCCCCGAAGAACAGATGTGGGACTGTGACGTTCTAGTGCCCCAAAGAACATGTGTGGGACTGTGACATTCTAGTGCCCCGAAGAACAGGTGTGGGACTCTGACGTTCTAGTGCCCCGAGCAACAGGTGTGGGACTCTGATGTTCTAGTGCCCCAAAGAACAGGTGTGGGACTCTGACGTTCTAGTGCCCCGAAGAACAGGTTTGGGACTCTGACGTTCTAGTGCCCCAAAGAACAGGTGTGGGACTGTGACGTTCTAGTGCCTAGAAGAACAGGTGTGGGACTCTGACATTCTAGTGCCCCGAGCAACAGGTGTGGCACTCTGATGTTCTAGTGCCCCGAAGAACAGGTGTGGGACTCTGACGTTCTAGTGCCCCGAAGAACAGGTTTGGGACTCTGACGTTCTAGTGCCCCGAAGAACAGACGTGGGACTCGACGTTCTAATGCCCCAAAGAACAGGTGTGGGACTCTGACGTTCTAGTGCCCCGCACAACAGGTTTGGGACTCTGACGTTCTGGTGCCCCAAAGAACAGGTGTGGGACTCTGACGTTCTAGTGCCCCGAAGAACAGGTGAGAGACTCTAACGTTCTAGTGCCCCGAACAACATGTGTGGGACTCTGACGTTCTGGTGCCCCAAAGAACAGTTGTGGGACTCTGACGTTCGAGTGCCCCGAAGAACAGGTGTGGGACTCTAACGTTCTAGTGCCCTGAAGAGCTGGTGTGGTACTCTGACGTTCTAGTGCCCCGAAGAACAGGTGTTGGACTCCGACGTTCTTGTGCCCCGACGAACAGATGTAGGACTCTGACTTTCTGGTGCCCCGCGGGAGAGTTTTGAGGCTCTGGCGTTGTGGTTCCCCGCTGGAGAGGTGTGGAACTCTGACATTCTAGTGCTTCGCAAGAGAGGTGTGGAACTGACGTTGTGGTGTCCCGCAGGAGAGGTGCGGGACATTGACGTCGTGGTGCCCCGCAGGAGAGGTGTGTGACTCTGACGCCAACAGTGCCCCGCAGGAGATGTGTGGGACGCTGACGTTGTGGTGCCCCGCAGGAGAGGTGTGGGACTGGCGTTGTGGTGCTCTGCAGGAGAGGTGTGGGACTGATGTTATGGTGCCCCTCAGGAGATGTTTGGGTCGCTGACGTTGTGGTGCCCCGCAGGAGAGGTGTGGGATTGACGTTGTGGTGCCCCGTAGGAGAGGTGTGGGACTCTGACGTTGTGGTGCCCCTCAGGAGATGTGTGGGACTGACGTTGTGGTGCCCCGCAGGAGAGGTGTGGGACTCTGACGCCGACAGTGCCGAGTTTGATGACGGCCTGGACGAAAACCTCATGGGCGACGAAGAAGATCGAGCCCGAATGGAGAAGATGACGGAAAAGGAGCGCGAACAAGAGATCTTCAACCGGCTCGAGAAGCGAGAGGCTCTGAAAACCAGGTACTGCGAACGGAATGGTAACATGAAAAATCCTTCGTGGTTTGAAGTTGAGTATTGTAGCTTTGCTTGTGAGTTGTTGACGCCCGATGTTTTCATTTCAATTTCTTAGTCTGAAAGCTTTTAATCGATTAGGCTGATGAACATTTTGCCCTATTGTAACAGCTACCTTTTTCGGGTGATGTTATTGTATTTCTAGCAATAGTTTGAGCATGCACTGTGCATCTGTTGCTTTCAAAATGAAATGTTAAATAACCGTATGGCGTTGCCTGTTAGTTAGTTAGTTAGTTAAGGGCTTTTTATAAGGCGTTCTGTGCAAGGCACCTTTGCCCGCCTCTAAAGTGTGGGGGGGGAGAATTTTTCGGGAGGGTGTTTACTTTAATGTTGCAGAACAAAGGGACGAATCTTATTTCAAGGAATGGGTCGCGAAGTGTAGCAACACTAGCAAGGGAAGGGGATTGCTACGGCAGAGATGCCGAGCCTGGGGCACAGGTAGGATTTAAAAGGGTACGTGAAGAGGCTTGCCAGCGTAAAGATTAGTTTTTTAATTTTATTCCTTGTTATCGAATGACCGTTTTGCTTACGTTACTCAAGTTCCTCCATTGAAAAAGAATAATTTTGGGTTATTAGAAACACCCGCAAGCACCATGACATGGTGCCGCGGGTCTTTATCCTGCAACCAGGAGGTGAGGTTACAGCACCCACTCTGGCTGGGTAGCCGCCGCATAGAGGAAGAGAGAAGGGTAATAGAACAGATAGAGTGTCAGGGAGGGGTGTGAGTTGGTTAGTTGTTAGTCTTAGATGTGGTTAATATAGTTAGTAGTCCTTAAGTTAGGGTTAGTTGGTTAGCAAACATGAACGGATGGTTAGATAGGGTTAGTTGGTTAGTTGAACTTTTTTACTATGGTGGGAGCTATTCTGAGTCTACCATACCTTAGGGCCAGACAGTTAAAGCCTAGTTTGAAGCACCTTTTGTTTAAATTTGTCAGAGGGACGTTTATAGTGTAATTGTTATTTCTAATATGAGGGGTGCTATTCGGATGCAGGTATTTTTCATACCTGTCACCATAGACGTTCAGATAAAGCTCTCGAGCCTAGAAGCCTTCAGGAATGTACAGAGCTTGTCCAGCAGCTCAGGGTGATCATTGCCGAGAAGAGTGGAAAGGTTTACTGGGATGTTTCTGATGCGGCAATAATCTAGCATGGGCTGCCTATGGGCGTCGTGCTGGGGACAGTCGATGAGGATATGGTAGGGATTTTCCATGGCAGAGCAGGTACCACAGGTACCTACACGCCCATAGGCATTTAATTTGGTGTGTCCGCTTTTGAGTCTGGTCAGGATGACCTCACGCCGACGACTGTTTTGGTTGGAGCTGGGCCAGTAGCCGATGTTAGGCTTTATATGGAATAAATGGGCGCTGTGGTTAGTGGTCCTGTCATTTTGGATGTACTTCCGGATAAGGTTCTGGAGGAGAGCTTTCCTATCGTCTCCAGACCATTTGAGAGGTGCAACCTGTCTGAGTTGTAGAGACTTTTTGGCCTGTTGGTCGGCTTTTTCATTTCCGAGAATTTTGCAGTGGCCTGGGATCCAAAGAAAGGAGACATCTGGGATATCGTCGATACCCTTCTGGATGTCTGCTATTACGTGATGTCTGGGGTTGACTACGTTATTGATAGCTTGCAAGACAGATTTAGAGTCTGAACAGATGACGGCTGAATTAATATTTAGGGTTCTAATCAGGACTAGTGTATCTAGAATGGCGACTGCCTCGGCAATAAAGATTGAGCAGTTGTCCGGAAGTCGTTTTTGGAGGCAAATATTTTGCCCCCAGATGCCGAGGCCTACTTTTTCGCCTATTTTAGAGCCGTCGGTGAAAATGAAGGTTTTGCCAGTGTTGTTAGACTGGAACTCTAAGAATTTCTGGGAGATCTCCTCTGTGGTGAGGTTGTCTTTGCGTGTGGTGAAAAGAAACTCGACTTTGGACTGCTTGCGAGTCCAAAAGCGGGAGAGTGGGGGTTTGCTTATGGCTTCTGGGATCGCAAGGTTCAGGGTTTCCAGGGTCTTAGCTACTCTATTCTTAAATGGAGGCGAGGTTGTCCGATTAGTTTTTGATACACGTCCAGGGTGGGCGAAACATTGTTCCGCCGGGTGATTTTCGGTAGATTGGACCTTGATATAGTAAGAGATAAGCTGGGAGTGGCGTCTTGTTTGGAGAGGTCACAGCCCACTGTCCACTAAAAAGCTGGTGAAAGGTTGGTGCGCCCTTAAGCCCCAATAATCAATCGATGGGGATTCTCTGAGCGCGCCTGTGGCTGACCGGATACTTGCGTTCTGGATGCGCTCTAGCTTTAGCTTATTAGTGTTGTTCGTTGAGTCAAAGACGAACGAATTATATTCGAGTATGGGCCGGATCAAGGACTTGTAGAGCATGAGCAATGTCTTTCGATCCCCGCCGTACTCTGTTCCGCCGAGCATGCGGAGGATATTCACTCGTTTTTGACAGCTAGAGACGACTTTGGTAATATGCTCGTTAAAACTAAGGCGAGTATCAAGGATGATGCCTAAGAATTTGAAGCTTTTCGCGCATTCAATGGGTTTGCCTGAGATTTGGAGCTGAGGAACAGCGTGTCTCACACCTGGCCTGGCAAAGACTACGACTGATGACTTTTCGGCCGAGAGTGATAGGCCCATTGAATTGCACCAAGTATGGATGTCGTCGAGACTACCCTGCAGTTCGGTAGTTGCGGTTGTGAATTCTGGTTGACTGCGCCGCCTGGTGTCGACCGGAGTGGATTTCCAAATAGCGACATCATCTGCAAATAGGGAGTACTTAACTCCGGGTGGTAGCTTTTTGGAAAAAATTTCATTGATCATGACTAGGAAGAGGGTCGGAGATAAAACGCTACCCTGGGGTGTGCCCTGGTCTTGAGATGTCAGGTAGGAAAAGGTGGTGCCGCAGCGCACTTTGAATTTTCTGTCCCTAAGAAAGTTGTCAATGAATCTAGCAAGGTGGCCATGGACTCCCAGTTTACAGAGTTTATACAAAAGGACGTCTTTTTGTTCACGATCGAAGGCCGACTTGATATCTAAGAATGCAGCAATTGTGACTTGCTTCTTGTAAAAACCATTTTGGATGTCACTGACCAGTTTGATCAGATTGTCAGTGGTGACTCGCCCGCGCCGGAAACCCGATTGCATAGCATCGAGTTTCTTTTCGAGAATTTCGTGAAGTCTTACGTTGACGATGCGCTTTACAAGCTTGCTAGCACAGCTAGCAAGCGAAATGGGGCGATAACCTTTAGGGTACGTTTTTTTTCTTTGCCAGGTTTTGGAATGGGAATGATGACACTCTCCCGCCACATAGTGGGGAACGAGTCGCTAAGAAACATGTTGTTAATGGCCGAGAGAAGATATTTTAGTGCTGTCTGGCTGAGGTGCCTGAAGAAAGAGTGGTGAATTTCATCTGGGCCCACTGCAGTGTTTCCACACTTGCTAATGGAGTAATTTAGTTCGGTCATTGTAAAAGGTACGTTATAGTACTCCTGATTACTAGAATTGAAGAATGTGCGGCGTTTGCACCATTCGGCCTGGTCTTTTGAGCGCTGGTTGTAGGAACTGTTGGCTGCAACGCCATTGTAATGATCAGCAAAGGCGTCCATGACTTCCTTGGGTACCGTGATGTTTTGGCCGGAGATTGTCAGTTGAGGGAAGGGTCCACGGGGCGGTCGCTTCGCAGAGAAAGCTCCAATGGTTTTCCAGATTTGAGAAATGGGTGTGAAGCGGTTGAATTTAGAAACGAAGGCGTTGAAACTATCTTTTTGGACCCGCTTGCACGTGTTTTGAAAGTGGGCTTTGGCTGCCCGGAGGGCATTGCGAGTAGGGCTGTGTGCCCTCCTCTCGTAGGCTTTCCTGGCTCTAATCATTTGAGCTTTGGCGTGTGCCGTCTCTGCATTCCACCATGGGGCTCCTTTTTCTGTCGGGGGGCCTTGACTTTTTGGTATTGCTAAATGTGCTGCTGAGCTGATGGCTCTTAGTACCGAGTCAATGTCTGCCGAGTCGGGGTCACCTCCGGTGACAAGTGTGAGGTCGACCTCTGCCTCAAACTTGTTCCAGTCGGCACGTTTTAGATTCCATGAGGGTGTAAAAAGAGTACCATGGTCGATTGAGCCTGTGGGAATACCAATTTTTATTGGGAGGTGATCGCTCATTCCTGGGTTGTCTTCGACTTCCCAGGTGAACAGTGACGCAATTCTAGGAGAGCAGCACGAGATGTCAATAGCAGTGTCAGAATGGGCACCGCGCATTGCTTGGTGGGTCGGAGCTCCGTTATTTAAGATAACTAGATTTTGAGAGTCTATTGCGTCATAGATGATTTCGCCTCTGCGAGTGGTGGTGGCGCTGCCCCATGAGGGATGATGACCGTTCAAGTCTCCAAGTAGTAGCAAAGGGCCGGGAATTTGTGCCAAAAGTTGGGCGAGGTCCCGAGCCGACGGGTCAGGATCGCTTGGAGAGATGTACAGTGAAATCACCGTCAATTTGACGTGCTGAATTTCTACATTAATAGCGACACAGTCGAGTGGCGTAACCAAAGGCACTTGGCTGTGAGGGATGCTATTTTCAATAAGGATGGCAGTGCCTCCTTTACGGACAGTAGCGTTTAAATTATGGCGGTACCAAGAGTAACCCGGGATTTTGAATTTGTTATTATCATTATCATTAAAGAGGGTTTCTTGGAGTGCTGCTACTGCCGGCTTTTTCTCAGCAAAGATTGATTTAAATAAGGGGAATTTCCCAATTAGACTGTTTGTGTTCCATTGGAGAATTGAACCCATGGTGGTTTAATGTCTTAGATGCTGGGGGGTTTGCGGGGGCGGGGGGCGGAGGTGATAGGAATGTGTGCTACTCGTGTCGCTGGTAGTGGAAACGGGGGACGAGTGCCTGGTGTACCGGAGTTTCCTCGGCACCGGGGGCTGCCGGGCCTGAGGGATTTGGATGAGACTGAACTGGTGGGGGAGGCAGACATGAGATAACTATTTTCTACAGTCTGTGACCGAGATGCTGTCAGCATTTGGGTAAGACTCCGTCCCGGGCAGCTCACTATCAGGTTCGCTGTTGCTACCTGACGTGTCGGAATCACTGGCAAATTGAAATTGCATGTAATGACATGCCAGGTATGTTTGAGAGCCACAATGGCGGGTCGTCGGTGCTTGAGAGGCAGGAGCTTTGCTGCTGTCCGTGAGAGAGGTTTCGGTTTGGGTGGCTACACTGACTTTTTCTGTTTGAGTGGCAGCTGTCTTACTGGAAGGGGGGAGCTGCCACTCTGGTGTTTCCGTCCCGGCGCCCGCCGTAGGCGGCGCCTGGGAGGGGTGCACCGGTGACTTTTGGGTGGGAGGGGGCAGGGGGCGGGGGAAACTCGGTACAGCTAGGCACCTGCTGAGGGCTGCTTTGCCGCCCTTCGGTTGGGGTCCAGGTATTCCTGATGACATGTGAGGGACGGGGGGCGGCGGTACTTTTGGACGGAAGACCCGGAGTGGAACAGGCTGGGTTGGCTGGGGGATCCGTCCAGCCCGTGTTGGGAGCCCACTTGCGCCAAAAGGTGTTTGTGCTGTGGTGCGTGTTTTGCATGACATGGGGGATGGCCAGCTGAAGGGGTACCATGACTAGCGGCTCCATCAGGGGGCGAAGGGGACGCTTTTGGGAGGCGGTGAGCTGAGGAGTGGCCTGGCCAGCTGTGCTGGGGGCTGCCGCAGTGGACTTGCCACCACGTGCCTGGGTTAGGGAGTGGCGTTTTTCGCTCTCACGCACTTTTTTGCGGGCCAGGTCGAAGGGGAGCTTTTCGTCTTCAGCCACCATATTTACATGTTTTTCACGGAGCCAGGCTGGGCACTTAGGATCGGTAGCCCCATGGGCGCCGCCACAGGCAGCACACAGGAGGCTAAGGGAGGTGCAGTCTTTGGTTCGGTGTTTAGCACTGCACTTGCCACAGCGGAGGGCGGGGTTTTTACAGCTGGACTCAACGTGGCCGTACCTTCGGCAGATTTGCACCTGATGGGGTTGGGGTAGAACGGCTTCACTGGGTAGACACAGTCGCCCAGTTTGACACGGCCACAGTCATCTCGGCACTTTGTGTCGAAGGTGACGAGGAAGCGATTGTCTTTATGGTGAGGGGCTTCTTCGGTGGTGGGCTCGGGGAGAGTGAGTCTTTGAATGGTGAGCACACTTTGGCCCTCAAAATCAAAGTTGCGCTCGATTCGTCTTCAGAGAGGTGGGAAGCCTCTGGCGCACGAATTGTGCCCCGGTAGAAGTTCAGAGACTTATGAATGGCGAAACTCACCGGTTTCGATCCGAAAGTTTTGATGTCAAGCAGGGCTTTGGTTGAGGCAGCGTTGCTGGTTTTAACAAGGACGTCTTTTTGGTGCCGGATAATTCCATGGCTGCCTGTCACCTTTCCGCTGATGGCCTTGTCCAGACTGAAGGTAGATTCCTTTGCAAGATTTTGGTGGATGGAGTCGTAACTACCAACCAGCCAAGCCCCGCTTGGCAGGTTTGCATTGTTAAGGCGATCCTTTCTTCATTCTTTATGGCTTTTTATTAGGCGTTCTGTGCATAGCACCTTTGCCCGCCTCTAAAGGAGTGTATAGGAGAATTTTAGAATTTTGCGTGAGGGCAAGCTACGTTAGTCTGTTAAAGCAATGGGAGTTATTTCAAGTAATGGGTTGCAAGATGTTTTAGCTTGCAAATGGACGGTCGTGGCAATGGCATAGCCATGCCAAGGGAGGTCTTTTAATAAATTTAGACCCTCAGAGTGCGAAGGTTATCTCTGTGGTTGAAGACCTTAAATTTAGAATTTGGAATTTAGAATTTTGTGTGTCAGCTACTGATGTCCGCTTGTCTACGTTACTCGAAATCCTCCGTTAAATCAATAATTTTCATATTTTAGAAACTGCGCTAAACACCTGGCCAGGGTGCCGCGAATTATCCTGCAACCCGGAGGTGAGGTTGCAGCTCCCCTCTCCGGCTGGGCAGCCGCCTCGCAGAGGAAAAGAAGTGTGAGAGGACAGTTAGATTGTTAGTAAGAGTATGAGTGTGGTTAGCATAGAGCCGCAGTGAAAGGTATCACTGCGGTGAAGAAGTCTAACCTAATTAACCTAGCCTGATTTCAAAGCTAGCCTAACATAACCTATCCTTAGCCTACGATGAACCATTTAAAGGTTAAACAACTATTGCTTAAATTTTGCAATGGATCATCTATGATTGGAAAATAGGCAAGTCCTACTTTGGGGGTGCGCCATGCACCCTCCATCATATATACTGGGAGGGGTGATTTATAGAAACTTCTCTAGCCCAGAGTCCTTTGGAAATATAAAGACTTTTTCGAGTAGCACAGGATGGTCGTTACCGAGCAGAGTTTTTAGGTCTACAGGGATGTTTTGGATTCGGCAGTAATCTAGCATGGGTTGCCGATGGGTATTGTGCTGGGGACAATCGATGAGAATGTGATAGGGATTCTCCATTGCGTCGCAGGTACCACAGCTACCCGCGTTCCAATAGGCATTTAATTTTGTGTGTCCATTTCTGAGTCTGGTTAGAATAACCTCGCGCCGGCGACTCTTTTGGTTGGAACTGGGCCACTAGCCGATGTTAGGCTTGATATAGAATAGGTGGGCGCTATGGTTTGTGGTCCAATTATTTTGAATTTGCTTCCGGATACTGTCCTGGAGGAGAGCTTTGCTATCATCTCCAGACCACATTAAGGGTGCGATCTCTCTAAGTTCTAGGGACTTTTTTGCCTGCTCATCGGCCTTTTCATTTCCTTGAATTTTGCAGTGGCCCGGGATCCAAAGAAAAGAGACATCAGGGGTATCATCGATACCTTTCTGAATATCTGCTATAACGTGGTGGCTGGGGTTGACTACGTTGCTGACGGCCTGCAGGACAGATTTAGAGTCTGAACAGATGACGGCTGAGTTGATATTTTGGGTTCTGATTATGGCTAATGCATCTAGGATGGCAACAGCCTCGGCTGTGAAGATAGAGCAGTTGTCTGGAAGTCTTTTCTGTAGGCAAATATTTTGCCCCCAGATGCCGAGGCCTACTTTTTCGCCTATTTTGGAGCCGTCTGTAAATATAAAGGTCTTGTCCGCGTTACAAGATCGGAACTCTAGGAATTTCTGGGAGACTTTTTCCTCTGAGAAGTCCGTTTTACGGGAAGTGAAAAGAAATTCCACTTTGGGCTCTTTCCGAGTCCAGAAGCGGGAGAGTGGGGGTTTGCCTATTGCTGCTGGCAGTGCAAGATTTAGGCTTTCCAGGGTTTTCGCTACTCTGTGCTTAAATGGGGGCCACTTCTGTAGAGTGGCTTTATTTGCTCGTCTGGGATGGGCGAAACATTGTTTTGCCGGGTGGTTTTCGGTGGATTGGACCTTAATGTAGTAAGAAATAAGCTGGGCGTCGCGTCTTGTCTGCAGTGGGCATAGCCCGCTATCAGTTAGCAGGCTGGTGATGTGGGATTTTCTGAGCGCGCCTGTGGCTGCCCGGATACTGGCATTTTGGACTCGCTCTAGCTTTAGTTTATTGGTCTTGTTCGTCGAGTCAAAAACGAACGAATTATACTCGAGAATGGACCGTATCAGGGACTTGTAGAGCATAAGCAGGGTCTTTCGATCCCCGCCATACTCTGTGCCGCCGAGCATGCGGAGAATGTTGACTCGCTTTTGACAGCTAGAGACGACTTTGGTGATATGCTCATTGAAACTCAATCGGGAATCTAGGGTGACGCCCAAGAATTTGAAGCTATTGGTGCATTCAATAGGTTTACCCGAGATTTGGAGCCGTGGAGGGTCGTGTCTGGAATGCGCTCTGGCAAAGACAACGACTGATGATTTTTCCGCCGAGAGTGATAGACCCATTAAACTACACCAATTATCGATGTCGTTTAAGCTATCCTGCAACTGCGTAGTTGCATGTTGAAATTCTGGTTCATTATACCGCCTGGTATCGATTGCAGTGGATTTCCAAATGGCGACATCGTCCGCAAAAAGGGAGTAATTTATTCCAGGCGGTAGGTTTTTGGCGAAGAGATCATTGATCATTACTAGAAAGAGGGTGGGGGACAGAACGCTACCCTGGGGTGTGCCTTGGTCTTGGGTTGCCAGGTAGGAGAATGTGGTGCCACAACGGACTTTAAATTTTCGGTCCTTGAGGAAGTTTTCAATGAATTTTGCAAGGTGGCCACGAATTCCTAGCTTGCTTAATTTAAACAAAAGGGCGTCTTTTTGTACGCGATCGAACGCCGATTTAATGTCTAAGAATGCAGCTATTGTTACTTGCTTTTTGTAAAAGCCATTCTGGATGTCACTGACTAGTTTCACCAAATTGTCAGTGGTGGCTCGCCCGCGCCGGAAGCCTGATTGCATAGCATCAAGCTTCTTTTCGAGGATCTCGTGAAGTCTAACGCTTACCATGCGCTCGACAAGCTTGCTAGCACAGCTAGTAAGCGAAATTGGGCGATAACCTTTTAGGTCTGTTTTTTCTTTGCCAGGTTTTGGAAGGGGGATGATTATACTCTCTCGCCACGATGTGGGGAAAGAGTCGCCAAGAAACATGTTGTTAATGGCCGAAAGCAGGTACTTTAGTGCTGTTTGGCTGAGGTGCCTGAAGAAAGAGTAGGGAATTTTGTCAGGGCCCACTGCAGTGTTTCCACACTTGCTAATGGCGTAATTTAGCTCGGTCATTGTAAATGGTACTTTATAGTACTCTTGATTACCATAATTGATGAATGTGTGCTTTTTGCACCATTCTGCCTGGTCTTTGGAGCGCTGGCTGTATGAGTTCTTAGCTGCGACACTGGCGTAATGATCAGCAAATTTATCCATGACTTCCTTAGGTTCGGTGATGGGTTGGCCAGCTATTTTTAGTTGAGGGAAAGGTCCACGGGGTGGTCGCTTCGCAGAGAAAGCTCTGATGGTTTTCCAAACTTGGGTGGTGGGAGTGAAGCGGTTGAATCTGGAGGCAAAAGAGTTGAAACTGTCCTTTTAACCCGCTTGCA
Source organism: Lepas anatifera (assembly GCA_034440635.1). NCBI lineage: Eukaryota > Metazoa > Arthropoda > Thecostraca > Lepadidae > Lepas > Lepas anatifera. The sequence goes on from JAOTON010000551.1 coordinate 541,753, forward strand.
CGTGTTTCGAAAGTGTTCTTTTGCTGCCCGAAGTGCACATCGAGTAGGGCTGTGTGCCCTCCTCTCATATGCCTTGCGGGCTCTTATCATTTGAGCTTTGGCGTGTGCCGTCTCTGCGTTCCACCATGGGGCTCCGTTTTTCTTTCGGGGTCCTCTGGTTTTTGGTATTGCTACTTGTGCTGCTGAGCTTATGGCTCTTAATATTAATTCAATGTCTGCCGAGTGTGGGTCACCTTCGGTGACCAGTGTGAGGTCGACCTCTGCCTCAAATTTTGTCCAGTCCGCTCTTTTTAGACTCCAGGAAGGGGTAAACAGATCAACGCGGTCGAGTGCCCTTGGGGGATATCAATTTTGATTGGGAGGTGATCGCTCAGCCTGGGTTGTCTTCGACATCCGAGGCGATCCATCATCATCATCAATGGCTTTTTATTAGGCGTTCTGTGCATAGCACCTTTGCCCGCCTCTAAAGGAGTGTGTGGGAGAAATTTAGAATTTTGTGTGAGGGCAAGCTACGTTAGTCTGTTAAAGCAAAGGGAGTTATTCCAAGTAATGGGTTGCAAGATGTTTTAGCTTGCAAATGGACGGGCGTGGCAATGGCATAGCCATGCCAAGGGAGGTCTTTTAATAAGTTTAGACCCGCAGAGTGCAAAGGTTATTTCTGTGGTTGAAGACCTTAAATTTAGAGTTTGAAATTTAGAATTTGGAATTTAGAATTTGGAATTTAGAATTTTGTGTGTCAGCTATTGATGTCCGCTTGTATACGTTACTCGAAAACCTCCGTTAACTCAATAATTTCGTATTTTAGAAAGTGCGCTAAACACCTGGCCAGGGTGCCGCGAATTTACCCTGCAACCCGGAGGTGAAGTTGCAGCTCCCCTCTCCGGCTGGGCAGCCGCCGCGCAGAGAAAGAAGTGTGAGAGGATAGTTAGATTGTTAGTAAGAGTATAGGTGTGGTTAGTATAGACCCGCAGTGAAAGGTATCACTGCGGTGAAGAAATCTAACCTATCTAACCTAACCTGATTTCAAAGTTAGCCTAACATAACCTATCCTTAGCCTACAATGAACCATTTAAAGGTTACAAAACTATTGCTTAAATTTCGCAGTGGATCATCTATGATTGGAAAATAGGCAAGTCCTACTTTGGGGGTGCACCATGCACCCTCCATCATATATACTGGGAGGGGTGATTTATAGAAACTTCTCTAGCCCAGAGTCCTTTAGGAATGTAAAGACTTTTTCGAGTAGCTCAGGATGGTCGTTCCCGAGCAGAGTTTTTAGGTCTACAGGGATGTTTTGGATTCGGCAGTAATCTAGCATGGGTTGCCGATGGGTATTGTGCTGGGGACAATCGATGAGAATGTGATAGGGATTCTCCATTGCGTCGCAGGTACCACAGGTACCCGCGTTCCAATAGGCATTTAATTTTGTGTGTCCATTTCTGAGTCTGGTTAGAATAACCTCGCGCCGGCGACTCTTTTGGTTTGAACTGGGCCAGTAGCCGATGTTAGGCTTGATATAGAATAGGTGGGCGCTGTGGTTTGTAGTCCAGTCATTTTGAATTTGCTTCCGGATGGTGTCCTGGAGGAGAGCTTTGCTATCGTCTCCAGACCACGTTAAGGGTGCGATCTCTCTAAGTTCTAGGGACTTTTTTGCCTGCTCGTCGGCCTTTTCATTTCCTTGAATTTTGCAGTGGCCCGGGATCCAAAGAAAAGAGACATCAGGGGTATCATCGATACCTTTCTGAATATCTGCTATAACGTGGTGGCTGGGGTTGACTACGTTACTGATGGCCTGCAGGACAGATTTAGAGTCTGAACAGATGACGGCTGAGTTGATATTTTGGGTTCTGATTATGGCTAATGCATTTAGGGATGGCAACAGCCTCGGCTGTGAAGATGGAGCAGTTGTCCGGAAGTCTTTTCTGAAGGCAAATATTTTGTCCCCAGATGCCAAGGCCTACTTTTTCGCCTATTTTGGAGCCATCTGTAAATATAAAGGTCTTGTCCGCGTTACAAGATCGGAACTCTAGGAATTTTTGGGAGACTTCTTCCTCTGAGAAGTCCGTTTTACGGGAAGTGAAAAGAAATTCCACTTTGGGCTCTTTTCGAGTCCAGAAGCGGGAGAGTGGGGGTTTGCCTATTGTCGCTGGCAGTGCAAGATTTAGGCTTTCCAGGGTTTTCGCTACTCTGTGCTTAAATGGGGGCCACTTCTGTAGAGTGGCTTTATTTGCTCGTCTGGGATGGGCAAAACATTGTTTTGCCGGGTGATTTTCGGTGGATTGAACCTTGATGTAGTAAGAAATAAGCTGGGCGTCGCGTCTTGTCTGTAGTGGGCACAGCCCGCTATCAGTTAGCAGGCTGGTGATGGGGGATTCTCTGAGCGCGCCTGTGGCTGCCCGGATACTGGCGTTTTGGACTCGCTCTAGCTTTAATTTATTGGTCTTGTTCGTCGAGTCAAAAACGAACGAATTATATTCGAGAATGGACCGAATCAGGGACTTGTAGAGCATAAGCAGGGTCTTTCGATCCCCGCCATACTCTGTGCCGCCGAGCATGCGGAGAATGTTGACTCGTTTTTGACAGCTAGAGACGACTTTGGTGATGTGCTCATTGAAACTCAATCGGGAATCTAGGGTGACGCCCAAGAATTTGAAGCTATTGGTGCATTCAATAGGTTTACCCGAGATTTGGAGCCGTGGAGGGTCGTGTCTGGAATGCGCTCTGGCAAAGACAACGACTGATGATTTTTCCGCCGAGAGTGATAGACCCATTGAGCTACACCAATTATCGATGTCGTTTAAGCTGTCCTGCAACTGCGTAGTTGCGTGTTGGAATTCTGGTTCGTTATACCGCCTGGTATCGATTGCAGTGGTTTTCCAAATGGCGACATCGTCCGCAAAGAGGGAGTAATTTATTCCAGGCGGTAGCTTTTTGGCGAAGAGATCATTGATCATTACTAAAAAGAGGGTGGGGGACAGAACGCTACCCTGGGGTGTGCCTTGGTCCTGGGTTGCCAGGTAGGAGAATGTGGTGCCACAACGGACTTTAAATTTTCGGTCCTTGAGGAAGTTTTCAATGAATTTTGCAAGGTGGCCACGAATTCCTAGCTTGCTTAATTTAAACAAAAGGGCGTCTTTTTGTACGCGATCGAACGCCGATTTAATGTCTAAGAATGCAGCTATTGTTACTTGCTTTTTGTAAAAGCCATTCTGGATGTCACTGACTAGTTTCACCAAATTGTCAGTGGTGGCTCGCCCGCGCCGGAAGCCTGATTGCATAGCATCAAGCTTCTTTTCGAGGATCTCGTGAAGTCTAACGTTTACCATGCGCTCGACAAGCTTGCTAGCACAGCTAGTAAGCGAAATTGGGCGATAACCTTTTGGGTCTGTTTTTTCTTTGCCAGGTTTTGGAAGGGGGATGATTATACTCTCTCGCCACGATGTGGGGAAAGAGTCGCTAAGAAACATGTTGTTAATGGCCGAAAGCAGGTACTTTAGTGCTGTTTGGCTGAGGTGCCTGAAGAAAGAGTAGGGAATTTTGTCAGGGCCCACTGCAGTGTTTCCACACTTGCTAATGGCGTAATTTAGCTCGGTCATTGTAAATGGTACTTTATAGTACTCTTGATTACCATAATTGATGAATGTGTGCTTTTGCACCATTCTGCCTGGTCTTTGGAGCGCTGGCTGTATGAGTTCTTAGCTGCGACACTGGCGTAATGATCAGCAAATTTATCCATGACTTCCTTAGGTTCGGTGATGGGTTGGCCAGCTATTTTTAGTTGAGGGAAAGGTCCACGGGGTGGTCGCTTCGCAGAGAAAGCTCTAATGGTTTTCCAGACTTGGGTGGTGGGAGTGAAGCGGTTGAATTTGGAGGCAAGAGAGTTGAAACTGTCCTTTTGAACCCGCTTGCACGTGTTTCGAAAGTGTTCTTTTGCTGCCCGAAGTGCGGATCGAGTAGGGCTGTGTGCCCTCCTCTCATATGCCTTGCGGGCTCTAATCATTTGAGCTTTGGCGTGTGCCGTCTCTGCGTTCCACCATGGGGCTCCGTTTTTCTTTCGGGGTCCTCTGGTTTTTGGTATCGCTACTTGTGCTGCTGAGCTTATGGCTCTTAGTATTAATTCAATGTCTGCCGAGTGTGGGTCACCTTCGGTGACCAGTGTGAGGTCGACCTCTGCCTCAAATTTTGTCCAGTCCGCTCGTTTTAGATTCCAGGAAGGGGTATACAGATCAACGCGGTCGAGTGCTCCTTGGGGGACATTGATTTTGATTGGGAGGTGATCGCTCATGCCTGGGTTGTCTTCGACATCCCAGGTAAACAGTGACGCAATTCTAGGCGTGCAGCACGAAATATCAATGGCTGTGTCTAAATGTCCGCTTTGCGTTGCTTGGCGGGTTGGTGCGCCGTTATTTAGGATAACTAAATTTTGAGAACCTATTGCGTCATATATAATTTCACCTCTACGATTTGGCGTGGCGCTGCCCCAGGATGGGTGGTGACCATTCAAGTCTCCAAGTAATAACAAAGGCCCGTTTATTTGATTAAATAGTTGTGCGAGGTCCTGATCCGTTGGATCAGGGTCGCAAGGGGATATGTATATTGAAACAACCGTCAATTGGACGTGTTGTATTTTCAAACTAATAGCTACACAGTCCAGTGATGTTACCAAAGGCACGTGACTGTGTGGGATGCTATTTTCTATTAGGATGGCTGTGCCTCCCTTACGGACAGCAGCGTTTACGTTATGGCGATACCAAGAGTAACCCGAGATTTTGTATTTATCGTTATCTTTATCAGTAAAGTGGGTCTCTTGTAATGCTGCTAGTGCCGGTTTTTTCTCAGCGAATATTGATGAAAAAAAGCGGGAATTTCCTCCCGATAAGGCCATTTGTATTCCATTGCAGAATTGAACCCATGGTGGTTTTTAACGTTTGTGATTAGGGGATCTACGCTTACGAAGGTTATACGAGCACCTGCTGCTGCTGCTATCGCTAGCAGGAGAAACTGGGGTGGAGTGTCTGGAAAAGCTAATTTTCCTTGCTACGGGTGAGCTGCCGGGGCTGGAGGAGCCGGGGCTGGGGGGTTTCCAGGAGGGGAGCTCTGGAAGTGTTTATAACAGTTTTTGCAGAGCTCGTCTCTGAAGCACTGCTGGTGTCAGAGACGGTCTCTGTCCCGGACAGCTCGTTGTCAGACTGACTTTTGTCGTCTGACGTTTCAAAGTCACTTGAAAACTGAAACTGCATATAATGACCTATGAGGTCGGTTTGGGATCCGCAAGTGCGGGTGGTCGGTGCTGTTTGGAAAGAAGCATCGCTTCTTTCCAAGGAGAGAGGAGCAGATTCAGTTTGTGTTGAAATATTTACTTTTTGGATTTTTGGTTTGAGTGGCAGCCGTTTTACCCTGAGGGGGTGGGCTGCCACTCGTTAAAGGCCTTCTCGGAGCCTGCCTTTGGCGGCGCCTGGGAAGGGGAGCACCGGTGAATTTAGAGTGCTTGGGGGCAGGTAGCGAGGGGAAATCAGACTTTTCAGTCACTCGTGCAGAGTGGCTTTGCCACCCTGCTGCTGGTGTCCAGGTCTTCCTGGTGATTTTAGGTGCCTGAGGGGCGGGAGGATTTTCGGTCGGAAGACCTGGCGGAGAACTAGTGCGGGTCGGGAGATCCTCCCAGCCCGCAGCGGGCGTCCACCTACGCCAAAAAGTGATTGCGCCACGTGGTGGGGGGAGGGGGACGGACGGCCTGATGGGCGCCAAGAAAAGGGGCTCCATTAGGGGGCGGATGTGGCGGCTTGTGTTTTTGGGTGGCTGAGGGTGTTTGGAAATGGGGTGTTCCTGGCCGGCTGTGCTGGGGGCTGCTGTGGTAGCCTTGCTACCACAGCTTTTTGGGACTGTGCGGCTCTTTTCTTTTTGCAGCACTTCTTTGCGGGCCAGGTCGAACGGGAGCTTTTTTTCCTCAGCCAAAACGTTAACTTCTTTTTCTCGGAGCCAGGTCGGGCACTTGGGATTATCTGCCCCATGAGCGCCGCCACAGGCAGCGCACTTGAGGCTTTTAGAGGTGCAATCTTTAGTGCGGTGCTTAGCACTGCACTTGCCGCATCGTGGGGTGGGGTTCTTGCAGTTGGTTTCTACGTGCCCGTACCTTTGACAAGTTTGGCAACGAATAGGGAGGGGGTAGTACGGCCTAACTGGGTAGACACAGTCGCCCAGTTTAATTTGGCCGCAGTCATCCCGACACTTTGTGTCGAAGGTGACAATGAATCGGTGGTCTCGTAGACGTGGGTCTTTTTGCGTAGAATTTTTGTTGGGGCTCAATTTTTCGAGGGCTAGCACATTTTGACCTTTAAAGTCAAACATGTGCTCAAGGTCCACATCAGAGAGATGGGACACTTCCGGGGCATTGATGATGCCCCGGTAGAAGTTAAGGGAGTGGTGAACAGAAAAGATGACTGGTTTCGACCCAAAAGTTTTTGTGGCCAGCAGGGCTCGGGTAGATTCCTGATTTGAGGTTTTGATCAGGATATCTTTTTGATGCTTGATAATCTCAAAACTACCTTTCACTTTTTGGCTGATGGCCTTATCCAAATTAAAGGTAGACTCTTTTGCCAAGTTTTGGTGCGCCGAAAGGTAGGTGCCAACCAGCCAAGCTCCGCTTGGCAGGTTGGCTTTGTTCGAACGGGGGCTGGAGGGGCGGAAGAGAGAGGTGGAAGCCATGGTACTTTTAAGTTTAAATGAGATACTTGGTATTAGCTTTGCTAACACCTTTTGGGTAGAAATGGCTAGAGAAGTTGAATTGAAGAAAGTGGTCCTAGTTTTACTAGCAAAGCTAATGGGAGTATTAACCTAGCTAGGGTTGGGTGTTGGAGTATTATCCTAACTGGGGAGTGCTTAGAGAAAGCACCTAGCCTTAGAAAAGTGTGAGCAAAAGGCTGACTCAGCCACTAAGAGGGGGTTTAATTCGGAGGGGAGGCAGGTGCCTCTTCAGGACCTAACAGGGGCCTAGGTGGCTGACTCAGCCTCTAAAAAGGAGCCTGACTGGGGCCTATGCTTGTGAATCCCTAGGGGCAGGTACCGTGGTACCCTTGCACAGACGCAGCCCGGGTGGAGGGTTTGAGAGGGGACCCGCTTCTATTAAGCGGGGGTGAAAGTGAGATGGCCTTACGTATTAGGGGTTTTAGCAATGGAGGACCGATAGGTCCAGCCAAAGCCACACGCCCAAGGACTGACGAGGTCCAACAAGCGTGCTCACCCCGGGACAAACGTCCCACCACTCGGGTTTCCGGCCGAAGAGTAAAAGAGATAGTAGAGAAAGAGTAGGGTTATGGGACTGAGAAGAAGAGGTACCAGGTGGCCGGAATCCAAGAAACCAAGACCACCTGGACCGATAGGGTAATTACCGAAAAGACCAGCTGACGTCCAACAGCACCACACCAACCAGCTGTAAAAACAGCGGCCGGTGAGGCCGGCTGGAGTCAAAGTACCGCACCGACCAGCTGTAAAAACAGCGGTCGGTGGGACAGACTGGTCGCAGCGAAGACTCGAGCCGGGAGCAGGTCTTGAAAAAGTCTTCTACTCCTTCTTCTTGTCTTCGCAGCAGGAAACGCAGCAAGCAGCAACGACAGCAAGCAGCAACGACACCAGACCTGCCGGCAAACGCTCAAGCAGGGTGTCAGTCAGGCAAGCCCTCGCGTCCTTCCCGTCATCCCTCTCCAGGCGATCCATGAGAATGGCTGGCTATATTAACTTACGTTATACCGTGCAGAACCGCTCGAGTATAGGGTTCAGTTTTATGGCTGCGCGCGCTTTCTGCGTAGCGTGAGAAATTTCTGGAGGCTGTGGCGTCAGAGCGTGTGTGTGACGTCAGAGCGTGTGCGTGACGTCAGAGCGTCGGGCGGTTTTCCCCACGCGGCCCGGCTAGCTTAAATAACGGCGGAGCCAGGGAATGAGGCAGGGAGGGTGAGTGCTTGTGCAGTAGAGAATTTTGAGGAGACGCTAACTGACTGGCTCTTGTGTAAGGCTGGTCAATTTGAAGGTTAGGCAAGAGAGCTTTAACTAATGGGAAGTTAGCCTAGATACAGCGTGGCGTGGGATTTTATCCTATCTGGGGGATGATCGGCTGAAATTTCCTAGGATATGGATTACAATGGGCTGTTACAGCCACTAGAAGGTTACTGAGCGGAGGGGAGGCAGGGGGCCTCTTCAGGACTGATCATTAATCGGAGGGGAGGCAGGGGGCCTCTTCAGGACCTATCAGGGACCTAGGTGGCTATTAGCCTCGAAAGGGTCCTAACTGGGACCTACGTTATTTTAAGGTAGTGTTTTATGGGCAGGTGCCGTGACACCTTTGCATAGACGCAGCCCGTGGAGGGTATGTGTGGGACCTCCCTGCTAATTAGCGAGGGTGAAAGACAGTCTACTGGCCGTACGTTTAGGGATTTTGGCAATAAAGGACCGATAGGTCCAGTCAAAGCCCTCACCCAAGAACCAGAGGTTCAACAAGTGAGGTCACCCAGGCTAACCACCGCTCGGGTTTCAGGCCGAAGAGAGAAATGATAGTTGAGAAAGATGCGGGACGGGACTGAGGAAAAGGGGTACTTGGTGGCCGGAATCCTAGAAACCAACACTACCTAGTCCGATAGAGATAATATTTACAGGTCAGCTGTGGAAACAGCGATAGGCAGGGCTGGTACCAGTAACAGCGCTCGGAGCAGGTGGTCACAGGAACTCCAGAAGCCGCCAACAGCAGTCGCAATAGGCAGCCGGGCGTCGGACGCCAGACAACCAGACCTGTCGGCAGAGCTCAGAACGTAGTGTTAGTGTCTCTGTCTAGGTGGCAGCACTGTGTGTGTGGCGTTGCCTGAATCTGCCTTGCTAGAAGTCTGGCGACACGTGGTTCCAAAACACAGTGGGGTATATATAGTGTGATTAATGATTCATTGCAAAGTTGATCTTGGGCCTGTGGCTTCTCAAGTGACCGAATTCCGTCAAGGAGCTGCAAGCCTCCTTACTGATGTCGGCGGCTGGGTAAACACCGGTACACATCCGAAGTCTTGGATGCCCGTCATCCGTAAATATCACTCCAATTGATGCAGAGCGAAGCGACGGGGCAGCCTCGTGTGAACAAGGATATGTGTGTAAGACGTTCGTCAAAAAAGTTGAACAAATGAACATTTGTTAACGTCGGAATGATGGACTTTGAACTCGTGACGGACCAGTCGTCACATTCTACTTAATCCTCTAAGCATTCGACGCGACGGTATCGTGTTATGAATTCAGTGTCAACCGAAAGGGGGCTTTGAAAGGCATGGTTACATTCGTCCCCCACTGATTAGACAGTTGCCGTTTTCTAGCTGACGCTCCCGCCATCCCGCCGCCAGATTCGATATCGAGCGTAAGCTGAAGAACGCCAAAAAGCTGGAGCAGCGCAAGAAGGAGAGCAGTGGCTCCTCCAGACCGTCCCACAGCTCCGTCAACCGAGAGCCAGAGATTAAGCGCACCACCGACCGCAAGAAGGCCATGGAGGAGAACAAGGAGCGGCAGGACAAGAAGGGGAAGCGCGCTCAGCGCTCTCAAGGCGCAGAGAGAGGAGAAACTGCGCAACGGTGGGTGTCGAGGTCTGCGCAAGCTAAGGTTAGGAAGAGGAGGAATTCTGGATTGGTGGATGCATTCATGGCAGCAACATATTGTATAAATTCAGCAATTTTTGTCCTTACCCTTAATGCTCTTGCATAAACATTTAAACAACTATTGTGTGGTAATGCGATGATAATCTTTGGACTCGTGATAAATATAATAACCCCGGATGTCTTTGTGATAAATACTGATGGATTAAAGAGATCTCTGATTCATGGTACGTCTTTCCATACACTGACTTTTGTGTAGCAGGTACTTGTCTAACACTGATCATCCTTCTGCAGCGGAGGAACGAGAGAAGCGTATCGAGGAGCAAGAGAAAAAGAAAGAAGAGAAGCGCCGGGACGCCGCTGCCGCCGCGGCGGCATCTGGCGGCGGCGCCGGCAGCGGAGGCAAATCCGGCTCAGACTCCGACGACGACGCTCCCGGTGCACGGGGCAAACTGCGCACCACGGACGTCTACAGCGACGACAGCGCCTCTAGCGGCGACGACGAGAGACGACCCCGCAGCGACAGCTCAGACTCAGAGAGAGAGTCACGGCGCAAAAAGTCGCAGCCGAAGAAGGTGGCCTACGTGAGCAGGAGGGGAGGACCTGCTGCCCTGTCGGGTGTCTCGGCACCGGCTGGAAAGGTCAGTGGTTGCATGAAGTCTAGGGTGGGTTGTAAGCAGGGTGGGCATTTTTGCCAGTTGAGAGGGGTTTCTGCCGCCAGCCGGTTTTTACCGGTTTAAACCGGAAAAAAGTGGCAGAAAGTGGCAAAAGCTCGGGGAGGCCAAATTTGTCATTATGTATGGAAACTGAACTTTAAGCGTTTTCCAATAGCTGTTACCAACATCATGCCGATAATTACACTGTATTTACGGTATTCTGATCATCTTATTTATCATTATATGTTCTCTAGCCTTAGTCTTAAGCCCTAGTGCAGCAAACGCAGATAGGATCGCATGCTACCCACATTTTAATCAGTTCAATTGTTAATCCTCGATAATATTATTAGCTGAATCAAACAGGGGCTAATTCTGATGTCTGGTGGTAGTCTAGATGAAATAAGACGGTTTTCCTGACTAGAAAGTCAAGCCTTGGTATTTCACTTGGGCGTCATCTAAAATGTATGTACCGGTTCCTAACTAACATAGAAGCAACGACACTTCATCCATTGTAAAAACCCTTCATATCAGGAAGGTGAGGTCACTTGGGGATCCAGGCGGTCCGCTTGGGGGCGAGGCAAACTGATCGGCAAAAAGCCGATGAACAAAAAATGTCACACAGCCTAAATGGAAGCTGACTGCTTCTGAAATTTCTTGCTGCCGGCCGTGGGGGGGGCAAAACATTTTCTATTTTATATAATTAACTATTTTCGACTTTATAAGGCTGGCCTCTCTTCCCTCCCCTGGATCTGCCGATGGATTGGTCCCAGCCACAAAAGACCATTCGGTTTGAACAGATTATTGAAGTTGTGTGATGAAATGGAAGAAGAGAGTGCTGAAGCCTCCTCATACACAGTAATATACGTTTTCACCCCAGAAGATGTCCTTACATTCATATCCAACGCGAATATCAGTTAATGTCTAGTATTTCATAGTCTTTGCCACTTTTTGCCCTCGGGTTTATGCCAGCCGGTTTAAACCGGTTTAAACCACTTTCTGCGGGCTGCTGCCAACCCTGGTTGTAAGTGGGGCGGGATAGGCAAATCCACGGTTCTAGAAGTTAGATCGCCGAGAAAAGAATGCCGGCAGTTCCCTTGCGAGGGGCTGGAGCTTAGTCCCGCAATTCCTACTAGCAGGGTGCGGGTTAGCGACGCTTGGTGACCTTTACAGCGTGTGTGTCGCCGAACCCCAACGACTGATATGAATGTGGAGTGCCCCGAGAGATGTTTTTCCCTCTGGTTAAATGCAGCCTTAGTACCTAACTCGCACTCTCTGTAGCTTTTCTGGTGTCTACTGTAAGGCGTATGACTCCATTACGGCTGGCTTTTTGTAAAAACTGTCAGTGAACTCCAGTTTATGTCGACCAATAATTTTGAGTCTGTTGTCAGAGCCCAGTGCAGAGGCCAACCTCGAAAGTTCATCATGTGATTTGCAGTGTTGTATTCCATCAGGCCCGGATCCTGTGAATGAGTCGCGCCCGCTAACTCCTGTGCACTCGTTGTCAGCTGGTGCCACGCTCCCTTCTTCGCCGACACGGTTCGCGGCTGTTTTGTGCGGGTTGGCATCGGCAACAACACGGCCGGCCGTCCCGTCTACCGCGTCGCAGAGATCACCGGCGTCTGCGAGACCGCCAAAATCTACCAGCTGGGCAGCACGCGCACCAACAAAGGTCTCAGGCTCAAGTGAGTGGTGGGCGCAGGTGGATGCAGGGCGCGCATATCCCTCTCCACCGTCGAGTATCCCCCCTCCCCTACACTCACACTTAGCCTTGGAGCCCCCCTGAGACGTCGCTGGCCCGCATCCTTGCTCCAGATAGCGAGTAGCAGCACCCCTGCGGTGCGATTCGCTGTCCCGTGATAGGTCGCTGCGCCAAAAAGTGGCACTGTTTCGGTCTAAATGGCGCCTCTGCCAAATTTCCCGCTGCTAGTGGAAAATCCTGGATACAGCTGTGCTGTCTGATCCCCAGAATCTTGCCACGCACACAATAGTTAAGGTTTCAGACGGAGCTAATAATATGAGAGGGGTGCAATATTGGTGGTTACTCCTTGTCTAGAAATATATCTGCTGGTAATTGATTATTGACTGTTTTAGGGACTGGTGTGAACCTCAGGTATTGATAGCAGAAGCCTGAATATCCGTTTTCTGAACTTAAAGACAAAGAGATCCGTAGTGATGTAGGTGTAAGTTTTACACAGCACTGGTGAAAAGTGTTTTGAACTAGATAAAACAACGCGTCAGAAAATCTTGGCTGTGGCTATTAGCGCCTGCTTTGGGTCAGCGATCCTTGGGAGGAGGAGGGGCGGCGTCTGGCAGAGCTGGGCGCCCCAGCTGCTGCAGCGGCGCCGCTACTGAAATTGGGAGGGGGGTGGCGTCTGGCGGAGCTGGGCGCCCCAGCTGCTGCAGCGGCGCCGCTACTGAAATTGGAAGGGGAGGGGCGGCGTCTGGCGGAGCTGGGCGCCCCAGCTGCTGCAGCGGCGCCGCTACTGAAATTGGGAGGGGGAGGGGCGGCGTCTGGCGGAGCTGGGCGCCCCAGCTGCTGCAGCGGCGCCGCTACTGAAATTGGGAGGGGAGGGGCGGCGTCTGGCGGAGCTGGGCGCCCCAGCTGCTGCAGCGGCGCCGCTACTGAAATTGGGAGGGGAGAGGCGGCGTCTGGCGGAGCTGGGCGCCCCAGCTGCTGCGCGGCGCCGCTACTGAAATTGGGAGGGGAGGGGCGGAGCTGGGCGCCCCAGCTGCTGCAGCGGCGCCGCTACTGAAATTGGGAGGGGCGGAGCTGGGCGCCCCAGCTGCTGCAGCGGCACCGCTACTGAAATTGGGAGGGGGAGGGGCGGCGTCTGGCGGAGCGCACTTCCTCCGAAGGCACCACCCCAGGGAGAGTGTGTATTGTTCAGACTGCAGTTCTTACAACTACTGCCAGCCGTCCATTCGTTACATCAGTGACAGTGGTGCTACGGGGTAGCTTGTCAGTTTTCATACGGGTTTTCCCGATTTTAGCCAAGTCCTCCGCAGCAAGAGGCGCATGTGCAGAGCAGTTTCCTGGAAGCGGGGGATTCATATTCATGCCGCCTCCCGGCCCCCCTCCAATCTTAGGCCGGCGGCAAGTGCAACTCAGCTGAGCTATTTCGGTACTGGCGAGGTTCAACGGGAAAGAAATTGATGCCGTTAAAGTGAACTCAACAAAGATGAAAACGACAGTTACCTATACTAGAGTAACCGACACAATAGTAACCAGTGCCCAGTTAGCCAGTGCCCCAGGATACGGCCCCTGCGCCAAGCATCAGTATTGAAAGCGCCAGCAGCGCCTCCCACTGCCAACCGCTTCTCGGCAGGCACGGGGGTCAGGAGCGGTGTTCCGGTTCTCGGCAGGCACAGGGGTCAGGAGCGGGTGTTCCGGTTCTCGGCAGGCACGGGGGTCAGGAGCGGTGTTCCGGTTCTCGGCAGGCACGGGAGTCAGGAGCGGTGTTCCGGTTCTCGGCAGGCACGGGGGTCAGGAGCGGGTGTTCCGGCTGGAGTTTGTCAGTAACCAGGAGTTCACCGAGACCGAGTACCAGAAGTGGGTGGAGATGTGTGCTATGCAAGACGTGGAGCTGCCGACAATCGATCACGTGGATAAAAAGGTGGACGACATGAAAAATGCCAAGAACTACACATACAAGGACGCCGACATCGATAAAGTACGTGAACTAGTCTGTGAAGTATTTGTCAGGGTGTCCCGTGTGCATGGCTTTGTTTTGCACATATTCGACTTGCGGAACGGATTTTTCCATGTAGTGAAACTTGTGAGCAGCTTTTCCATTCATCTTATAAGCCGCATGTCTGTGAGCAATATTTCGTTAGGTTATTATGCATTAAGATATGAGGTTGACCCCACGTGCATACCATCCTCACTGCCTCCGTTTCTGCTGGCGACTTTATACATTAAACATGTTTTCGACTTACGGGAATATGGCAGCTTATTGGGAATCCGATCGAGCTCTCAGTCGCGTGGAGCATACCGTGAAAACCTGCTTCATACTTCGCTTTCCTCAGAACTCCCTTTTGCGGAGCAACGACGTTTCATGAGCGCGCTTTTTTCTGAACGCACTAGTCTCGCGCATCACCTTCTCTTTTCCCCATGAGCCTAACGACCGCCGTCGGCTATTCGGTGATAACTGCAGGGCCTGTGGGGCCAGATTCTGCGTTTAACTCATCCCATTTCTCCGCAGAGGATGAGTTGGGGGACAAATACAGTTCTATATAAGGGCTTCACTATATACTCTGTCTCTTGGCTATCTTTATTCAAATCCCAGGATAACATTAACTCTGTCTGTCATCGCCAGATTATCTCGGAGAAATCCCGCTTTAAGCAGAACCCCACCAATTTCGCGATGAAGAAGAGCTCGCTGATGAAGATTCGCGAGATGGCTCAGTCCACTGGAGACGAGGCCACGGTGGACAGAATCAGCCAGGTATGTACCCCGCCAGGAGTGGTGCGTGTGGGGTCAGGTGAGTGCGAGGTGCTATATGTTTTTTTATAGAAATAAAACCTGCTTTAGGCACGAGGGGGAAGCAGGTATGATGCGTTTTTGGGACATGCTTTTGGAGGATGATCTCAGTGATCGACATTGTGAGGATGGCACTCCAGTTACATTCCGATGTAAAAAGTACTGTTCTAAAAGCAATAAAGATGGAGTCCACAATTCTACAAAGGAACTGCAGGCTATTGGGCTATCCCAGCACCCTTCTGATGAGAGCCGCAGGTTCTGTCTGTATTAGCAGTAGATGGGGTTCATTTCAGTCCTTTTCTCTCGCTCACCGGAATTCGAAAGTAAGCCGGTCTGGTTTGATGTCAGTGATATTATCAATTTGCGACCTGTCTTAAACCAGTGCGACTCTAAGGTAAATGTTTTGGGCTGAAGGCTTGTTTCGACCTGGCAAGTGCTGTTGCTACCCCTGTACTTTCAAAGTTGCATGCATTTGAAGTGCTGACCAGGGCCTTAGAATTGTGCGGGATTCTTTTGAGGCTCCCGCCCATGGACTCCTCTGTTCTCCTTTTTGTTTCTGTGGTACGGCTGAATAATTTAACTCCCCTTGTAGTTTAATGAAAAACGTCCCTTATGTATTTGTGTCATGGCTCCTACATTAAGTGGAGTTGAATCTCTGTGCTCTCTTTTTGAAGGCATAGCCGCTGTCGGAGGACTGTCTGGTTTCAATTAAATATATTTGTCTGCAATGTGTAGCTGCAGTATGGGTGTAACATCAATTGCAGTCCCCGTGCAACTTATCCTCTGTATCATGATGTTAAACAATAAATAAATGCAAAATCCAGAGGTAAAAATCCAGCTTGTTATGATGGGTACAGCATGACAAGCTGCGGCAGTGGTGATGGTGACGCTGTGCCTGCTCTCGCAGGAGCTGAACGTGCTGGAGGAGAGGGCACAGGAGCTGGACCAGAGACGCTCGGGCACCATCCAGAGCATCGCCTACATCAACGAGAGGAACCGCAAGCGGAACGTGGAGGATGCCGAAAAGGCCATCATGGTGCGTGGAGGCGCTCATTTTCGCCGAAAACCGCCGGGAACAGCTGGATGTTAGGCTAATGCAGACTGGGCTGGTTCTCGGTTTGTGTCATTATCGCTCAATGTTATTGTGCGACTTCAGAACGGTTGCAGGGATTCAGTATGATTCAGTGGAAATATCTGGGACTAAATATCAAGGGAACTTCAATGCTGTGGCGTCAGCCACACGTTGTTCTACACACGACTGTGATAGGCCGGAGCTGCAAGGTGTAGCGCTTGGTGTTTTGTGATGGCCATGTGTGTGATCAGGAGGAGCTGCGACTGACCGGCGGCCAGAGGGTGGACGATCCTTTCACGCGCCGCTGGTCCCGACCCAAAACTCATGTCTACCAAGAGTAAGCGCGAGCCCGAGGTAGCCACCAATGCCGAGCAGCTGATGAAAATGGAACAGGAACGAAAACACCGCGCTGAACAACAACAGAAGGTTGGAAGAGTGTCTGAGCCTTGTGGGAATGTGGGCCTCTAGTCAGTAGGTGATGAGTGAATGAATAGTGTTGGCGTGATTTTTAAACTAATTGTTGGCTAGATTTAAACTGAATGTTTTATAAATCTCTGATATCTAAATGTCTAGATTTAAACTAATTTTTAAACTAAATGCTGACAGACTAGATTCAAGAAACATTTGCTTGTCGTGTAATTAAGATTTATCTCAACGTCTATAAAACTATATTGAATGAAGCACGCTGTGATAATTTGCATCTTCAGGAGGAAGAAGAGAGGAAGCAACAGGAGGAGTTGAAGAAGAAACAGGAGAAAGAGAAAGCTAAAAAGGCTGAGGAGAGTAACGACCTCTTTGATGCGCACAACTTCGACATCAAGATCGACCTGGGAGCTCCGCCTCCCGGTGAGTCCTATGTTTGTGTCAATATTTTTATTTATTCAGCTTTTTAGCAACATGCTAATGTGTATGTATATGATAATAGATAATGATAATGGTAATAATGGATAATGCTAACCGCCAATAACTTCATCAAGCCAAGCAGTTTTACACGGGTGCGTTTTGCCTAGATTGACCGACTCTACACTTTTGATGGTGACCTGCTTAGTTTTCTGAAATTGTTCATTTGTGGGCTGTCAAGATATTTTTTCTCAGGTGGTAGCATGTGAAGAAACTTGACCACCTTGACCACCATGCACCTGTTGGTGCATTTTTACAATATGCAGTCAGTAATTGTAAATGACAATTCTACTTTTTGTAGCGTTTTTTTGCCAAGATAATTATTTTTCAATGGGTCTCCTGATGTGATTTCGCTCGGGAGGTCATTAATAGGCTGTAGAAGAACGAGGCAGTAAAATTCATCGGACGCAGAAATGAGCGAAAATTCAAACTCAAAACTATGAAGACTTGCAAGTTTCTGTGTTTGCTTGGGGCAGCGCTGTTGTGGGTCATTGCAGCGAGTTGGATTCCCGTCCACCGCGGTGTAGTAGCAGACGCCGAATAACCTCTCCTCCCTCCGCAGCCGCCCAGACCATGACCAGCGTCACCCCCAAGCTGCCTCGCCCCGTGGAGACCATCGCTCCCCGAAGATCGCTCAACCTGGCCGACTACAAAAAGAAACGGGGGCTTATCTAGGGCCTGTGTGGAGAGGGTGAGAGTAGCCGATACGCCTGTGTTTCGTGATTAGGAACGACGGCAGGGTGGAGTGGTCACCTTTGTCGACTCCGGTTGGCGAGGTGGAAGTCTCACGTGCCTCAGATGCCTGGGCAGGTGGGTGACCTGCCGGGGTCGACTGTGACCTTCCGTTGGGTTCTGGAAGAGTCGTGGTATCAGAGGGTCTCTTAATACTGGAAGCTGTGGCCTGGCCTCGGACTTGTGTCGCAACTTCGCTTTTGTCAACGTTCCAACATTGACGCGTCGCTGGAGATGGCCTGTTAAGTGACGTCACGTGACCGTGGTGCTGGCTTACCGCACCTCCCAGTAAGCGTCCGACCATGTGAAGTACAGTCGTCGGCATTGATCTGCCGTGTACATTTAGCTCCTGCCTCCGTGCGCTGTACAGTTCTTAACTTATAGTCCTACCTGCGAGCAAGCATTGTTGTGTATTTGTTGTTTCCCCTGCGTCTCGGCGCGGAGTCTGGGCTCAGTTGTACAGTGAACCTGCTGGATGCACCTGGGCTCGGAACGGACTCAGATGGCGCTGAGATCGTCCGATCTGTGCAAACACTGACCGACGGCACAGGAGCGCAATGCCCCTGGTGCCATACGAACGTGAACGGGCGCGCCCCCACCGCTTGGAGGAGTACTGCTGTGCCGGCAGCAGTACCGTGCTGGGAGTCAGGCCGCCGGCCTGGGCAGTCGCCGCGACCTCCAGCGGATGGACAGTGGCCGGTGGGGGCTGGCCGGCCCAGCGTTGTGTTTTAGTGCGCCAGATGACTAGTGTCGAGCGTTGTTACCTGATCATGCACCCGCCCCCTGCGGAATGTAATACAGATGCAACTAGAATCGCTCCCGCTTCTTAATTGCATGCTAAGGCTTAGAAAGAGAGTTCTGTATGTGTATTTTCTGCAACACTAGCACGCATGCGGTGTTCTTTTTAAGTGCAGTGGTAATGTAAGTAACGTAAGTAATCAATACTGCGGATGGAAATGGTAACATTAGGAAGGACGGTTAACTTGCCAGCTTTTCGCGCGGCTAACTGGTTCAAGACCTGGTGGGCTCCATACATATATTCGATACATCGCCTTGCTATACATATATTCGGAATCTCCATGCATATATTCGGAGTACACATGCCCGGGTTAAGAAACGAGCACATGATGAGGTAAAAAACGCAGATGATGCTTAAAAACGTCCGTGATGACATCGATGCCGCACGGTCCAGCAGGCCAGGGGCCGCACACAGGCGTAGGCGGGTCAGTGCGAAGTGAGCGGCAGACTAGATACGATGGCGCACAAGTCAGCACCCAAAAGGTGGCCGCGGGACAGCGTCAGCGCGCCGGTAATCCTCGTGAGCAGGCAGCCAGGTACGGTACACGATACGGTGTATGACAGTGTCAATGGATAAGTTTGAAAAAGTGCAACAAGAAAATTAAACAACGCGAAAAAACTCTTGTGTACCAAAGATCGTGTACAGACTACGCACAGAAACACTCAGGACAAGAAGTACTTAATGAGCAGGAAGTAATTCTACCTCCGAGAATCCCTTCCAACGTGCAGAGTTTGTGACAATGGTGAGTACAAAGGGTGCCCAAGCCCCTCCCTCCCCAATGAATTCCTGCACCCGCCACTGGCTCTTCCCACTTTTAAGTTTCGGCAGAAGGCGCGATGAGCCCCAAAATCATCTAATGCGCTGCTAACGAATTATTTTAATGTGCAAAAACGTACTTTTACTAATTTGCAGTAAACCATGAGTGCCTGCGGTGCGTGAGTGTGGCTCCATGCCGCTGAAATGTTATAGGAATGTGGTTCACTAGCCCTCGCCCCGGTGGGGGGTGTCTGAACACGCCCTCGGGTTTTTCAGGCGGCACCAAAAAACGGCGGTGCGAAGCACTGCTGTACTTGGCACACCCTATTCTTGATCAATTCTGCAACTTTCCCCAAAATTTTAAGGTTGGGTCGTCTCTGGTCAGGACACCAGTCCTGGTCAAGTGACCTCACCCCCACAAATACGCGAAAAAAGTTGTTGGCCAGATCAAAAGGTCACAAAAAGTTGTTTCAGGAGTCCTATTCTCATGTTTGCGAATTCAGCCTCCAAATGCATTAAAATCGCTCTCAAAGTCAACATTTATCGACGACTTAGCGATAATTCTCACTATCGATCAAATGACGCAGCCTCGGCTACGACCATCAATTTCGCTTGAAACTAGGTCATATCTGTCCTAAACAATGACGTAGAACCTTGAACTATCACAGAAAAAATTACTTAGAAACATTCCAAAACTCTTTTGAAACAGAAATGTAGGACTTCAAAGAAATCACAATTGACCAATCAGAAGCCTAGGAAGAATCATGCTGGGGTCAGGTAACATATCGTCATCCTGGGAATTGTGTAGAAAACTACTGAAGACCCGAGGTACGAAACGACCGAAGACTTGAGTAATTGTTCTATGCTCCATTTCTAGGACAAAATGATTCATTTTGTAGTTTTTAAAGGCTATGTTAAACTAATTCAAATACAAATACAGAACAGACATGTTAATTACAAAATCCATTGCTTTAACAATTTTAAATGGCTTTAGAAAATATTGAGATGAAAAGCAGGTTCCAGCCTTTGACCGGTACCGTTGACATATGTCAATAATAGACCAGTGGCATCCGAATTTTTGCCGAAGATACAAAAATAATTGACAGCGTCATAATAAACATTTTTCAAATACAAGAAACCAAAATAATTTTTTGGCGTATCTCCCTTTAAGGTGCCACAAGTAAGAAATGGGTGAACCTATTGGATTGAAACTTATACTAGATAATGGGCCCACTGAATACTTCAAAATGTATTCTGGGATGTTTCATATCAATGATCAAGGGTCAGGTACGGATCATGACCTCTCCATTGGAAATGCATGGGAAAACACGAATTTGTGCAGTATTTGTGTAGGTACAGCTGTGAATACCTTCATTTTCTCCAAATCGTATTATCTTGGGCCCCTTTCTAGGTTTATGTTGCAATTTTTTACCTATGGCCTCTGAGAGGTCACATGGTTAGCTTTTTTGCTATCCCGATTAGGAGCCGAGTTCGAGGGGGGTGTTTGAACACCCCCCTCCCCCAGGGCGAAGCTGGCTCGAAGACTCACCGGGGCGGGCGTTAACCCGCGCCCCACCGGGGTCCAGCGCCACCTTCGCCCGACGGGGGGCCATCGATTGCCCCCTCTAACTCCCAAAATATGGGCGTTAGCGCAAATCTGCAAACTGCAATTGAAAGCTAGCGTGAATTCAGTAAGAAATTACTTCACATGTTTTAGTGCTCAGGTCAATGGTTTGACCTCCAGAGGTCAAATTAGGTCAAGATCGGCTATTTTCACTCAAATATGCAATGCTTAAGCAAACTGGGCATAACTATTATGCCATTAGAGCCATTGAGATCTGGTAAAGTACATTTTATAGGAAATTGTCAGTCCTTTTTCCGGTATGTGAAACGTAAAGACCTCCCGCCGGTGGTTTGACCTCCAGAGGTCACCTCGTGACCCAAGATGACCTGAGGTCACGAAAGGTCAAAAAGTGACCTTGCCGTATATCAAATGAAAGTCAGTGATGAGACAAACACGATGTTGTTTGTTTCAGCGCTCTAGCTTAATTAGGTAAAAAGTTATTGTCAAAATACTGTTTTTGACCCCTGGTGACCTTGGATGACCTTGGAGAGGTCAAAGGGCAAATATAGCCCCTGGAATCCGTGAAAGGGTGTCTAAGAACGCTTTTCTGATCAAGCTGAGCATTTTCAATCGCTTTTGTGACTTTTAGATCATAAGACAGCTTTTCCCCATGTTTTTTTCAATGGAAGAGGTCACCTCGTGACCTGACCTCAGGGCACAAAATCGAAAAATCCCGGATATACACCTTATAGAACCTGGAAGGGTCATGAAGTGTAGGAAGTTGCAAATTGATCGACTTCGAAATGTAGCTCTTACAGAGCTCTAAAGTTGAAGTGAGGTGACCTTGGTTGACCTCGTCTGGTGACCTGACCTTGGGTGACCCGGGGTAAAAAATTTCAGGGATGGTGGGAAAATGATGCAGTGAGAGGTAGAGCCCTCAACCGAGGCGCTGCGCCTCTTCGTTTTTCTGCTATCTCGGCAAAACCTTAGGGGGCCATCGATGCCCCCCGTGGGGCTGAGGGTTAAAACCATTTACTCTTAATCAAGTATCATAACCCTTGTAAAACTAGTTATTAGCATAATGTCGAAATCGGTTCTACCATAAATTGGAATTTTAAGTCATACACAGCCCCCAATTGATATCTAGATTGATTGATTGGCGGATTCAAGGGGAAGAGGGTAATCAGTTCGAGCCCCTTATCTTTTCAAGTGGCCAAATTCGGACAACGTTTGGTCGATTTTGGCGCAAGTCCAGAAGAAAGCGTTTGTGGCAATGTCTGACGGTGGCCTCCCCGAACGGTGGGCTTGGATCCCCTTTGAAGTTGATGCCTTCGATACGTAGAGCACTCTTACTGACATTGCACCCATTCTGCTTTTTGAACAGCAAAATTACCGCGTTGGAATGCGCAATTTTAGGGAAGGGGCTTTACGTCCTTTTTAACCACCCTCGAAAAAAATGTATAGGGAGGGGTTGTGTAACGTCTCTGGCAGATGCTATGCTGAATCAATGCTTGAACGACACAATGGCAGACTCAAGGGGGAAGGGGGCCATGACCCACTCCAAGGCCTAAAATATTATCTTTTGGCCCGGCGCCCAAAAGGACCAAATTTTAGCCGTGTTTCCTTATAAATACTGTTCTCGCGATTTTTTCTCGATTTCCCCCTCCCCAAACGTTGGTTTGGCTCCTTCAAATTTTCCCAGATCCGCCAATGGAACGGTAAATGTGTTATGTGTGGTACGCTTCCAGGTAGCTACATTGTGGCACAATGCCTTCTTGCTTATTTCGCCTTTTTGGATATATAACTTGATTGACGGTTTTAAATAATGGAAATAAGGTCTTGGCCCTGCGAATGTCATGACATCGCTGGATGACTTGCAAATTACAGTGACGGGAGATTGCTACGCCATAATCGCGATCTGGTGTTTCCTTTCTGTTCCTGGATTACCGCCATATTTGGTCATTCTCGTCGCTCTCGTCGACGGCGGTGAGTCATCAGTGAGGCCGCCAACGAATGCGTTCGTCGCCGTTATAAATACCGTGAGCAGCAGCATTACTTGTATCAAACGAAGAATTGCAGCGACACAGGGTGATCGCACTGGTCAGCTCCTGTGAAAGACAGACAACTGCCATGGTAGGTACACCTTTCAAAGAGTGAATCGAATAATATTGAATGGAAGCCTTGTACTTTCCTGTGCCTTTTTCTCGGTAATAGATGCGTTGCTTAATGGTAGGTTCGAAGGGAGGAAGGTAACAGAAGCTATCCTCTCGCCATTGACGCTGCCGCCTTCCATTCAATGGTCCAGTGAGCGCTTAAAGTCGCGTTAATCAGGAAAAACGTTTACGCGTCCTCTGTTTGCTCTTGTCTCACTCCTGCTGTGCACCGGCAGGCCTCGGGAGTGTCCGTATCCGACGCCTGTAAGACGGTGTTCGACGAGGTGAAGAAGGCCAAGAAGCACCGCTATGTGGTGTTCGTCATCAAAGACGATGTCTTGATCGACGTCGAGGCGATCGGGGATCGGGACGCCAGCTATGAGGACTTCGTGGCCGACCTCCAGCGGGCGGGAAGCGGTGCCTGCCGATACGGACTCTTCGACTTGGAGTACTTGCACAGCGTGCAGGGTGCCACAGAGGTGCGCGGCGGCCATGAGTGTGGATCTCTTATTTGGGGTTTCTTGACACCCTGGATCAAATATTGATTTAACTTTAAACGTGTTGTATATGCTTTGCGTCTCTTGTGTGTCTCTATCAAGTTTTTTTAGCTTTCTGGAAGGCTGTGGTAATGATGCAGTCTCTGAGTTGTAGTTTCGATAGCATTGTTATGTGACCATGGATGGATTTGGACATTTGGACCTCTTCTGGAGACCGAATCACACGTAGGTCTAAACAAGACGATAAAATGGCGGAATACGGCTGCAGTAGAAAACGTTCGGACTTTTAAGAAAATCAGACCACCATATGCCTTATGTACGAGAAAAACTTTCCACATCCGTGAGCTTTTCGACATAGTACGTATTGTCTCTCTGCCGCAGCCCTCAAAGAAGCAGAAAATATTCCTGATGCTCTGGTGTCCAGACCAGGGCGAGGTCAAGTCGAAAATGCTGTATTCTTCCAGCTTCGATGCCCTCAAGAGATCACTCACAGGCGTGGCCAAATACATCCAGGTTAGCATGTCGGTTTTTTAACACAGCAGGAACAGGATGTCTACGAAACGCCATTTTCTACCTTTTCTTCTTCTTTCATATCTGATTAGAATAATATCTCAAGAAATAGGTTTTTAGTGCTGATGTGCTTGTGCCCCGTAGCCCCTGTTTCCCCGCTCCATCAACAAAATCCCACATCAGTAAATGTTCTGAATCTGTGCTGTCTTAGTGTGATATTCGTCTTTTCCAGGCAACAGATGACGCGGAGATTTCCTGGAGCGAGGTGGAGGCAAAGCTGAGGGGGAACGACCGTATCTAGTTGATGCCGCCCCTGGACTGACGTGTTCCCCGCGGGGCGCTGCAGTGCCTATCCGGCTGCCGGCCAGGCATACTGTGACACTGCGCGGTCCGTGGTCACGAAACATCGTGTTGTTACTTCACCATGCGACAGAAAACCGTTTTACCTATCTTAAACATCGATGCTTGAAAATAACCAAAACAAAAGAATATCACGCTTGTGTATGAATTATCATTGATCAACAGCTATAAGGTGTATTTCATGAATTCTTTTGTATCTTGAAAACCGAAATATTACACAGCTACGGCGCATTCTCTCGTGAACATACCTTGTGTAAATGTATCTTCGATGCGACATATGTGTAATGTTGTTTTATTTATTCTACCCTCATTCTACAGTGTGTGTGTTAAATATATTGTTACGCAGTCAAACTGTGTTGTTGTGTTTTTGCGTTCAATATAGACTCGTTTAGAGGTCCCCGATCTTGACGGCAATGTGCGTACACCGATCCCGAGGAACATGTAAAGCCGGGCTCCCCACCCCGATCGAACACTCGGCGTCCCCCATTCTACGCCCTGGTGTCCCCCAAAACGTTGCTCCCCTCCTCCTCGGGAATGAACCACCTACGGCAAGGTTTCTTTTCTTACTTTGCAGAAACTATATATCCTCCAAAATGGGTGTAAATCCATTGCTCGTGCCCCAAGCCCAGCGCATGGGCCTCGAATGCGTGATTACTGGCAACGCGGTGCTGGTGCTCGAAGGAAGGCACTTATAGTCGACATGCTTCTTCTCAATCCGCCTATGATGAATATTTCTTGCAGGCACGGGTACAATCGGAGGTGCATCTCCTTGTGTATATGGTGCCCCCTTCCGAACCTGGAGGGTTGTGGGCCAAACCTAGTTTAATCTTGAAAAAGAACAGCGAGCAGTCTCACGGGAGCGTGCTCTCCCAGAGGCAGGACTGGGCGCCCAGCCTTGGCCTCCGCAATGGACGCCATATAACAGTAGTCGGTCGCCGTCAGACAAAATACCTGGTGGTAACTTCACGTTTGCAAGCTATGCTGTATTCTTAAAAGACGGTCGTCCAAGTTATTGTTCGTACATACATTAGGGCTCCCGAAAATAATTACTTTATGACTATTTATAGTTTTTCCTGCTGTTTCCCATGAAAACAACTATGCAAAATGACGTGGTGACTTCAGTTTTTCACATATGCTCTGCCCACACAGCACATTGATATTTGGGGGGGGCTGTTTTTCATGATTTAAGCCTTTTTCGGGGTTTCAATAACTAAATGTCCAAAGCATGTTAAGTAGTACCCCGTTTGATTTCTCTCGATGGGACAAGTCGACTGAGACGTATTTTTTAATTGTAAGGTGATTAGTTTCCTACGCAATGGATGCAAGCAATTTGAAATTTTCCGCTGGAATTAGCTCATTCAACGTCAAACTAGCCAATCGCAACCTCTTGGACGTCAGTGATGATTCGACCTCGAAATCTATGAAGTGCGCAGTTAGTATTAAGATGATATTAAAGATCACATCTATGGATACCCGATTTGAATTGTATCTTTATATCAATAAACGGTGCATGTCAAATACTATTGTCCACATATAAATTTACTTGAATGCAAAAACTGCAATACTGACCTAGTAAATTCATCGAAGTATGTTTCCCTGGTTCCCCGGTTCCTTGCTCAGTTATCTGCCTACATTTTGCTTACGCAGTATCTGTGTTTAACCCGCGCCCCACCGGGGGTCCGGCGCCACCTTCGTCCCACCGGGGGCCATCGATGGCCCCCCTCTAACTCCGAAAATATGGACGTTAGCGCAAATCTGCGAAATGCACTAGAAAGCTCGCGTGAATTCAGTCCGAAATTACTTTACATGTTTTAGTGCTCAGGTTAATGGTTTGACCTCCATAGGTCAAATTAGGTCAAGATCGGCTATTCTCACTCAAATATGCAATGTGTAGGCAAACTGGGCATAACTCTTATGTCATTAGAGCTATTGAGGTCTGGAAAAATAAATTTGATAGGAAATTGCCAGTACTTGTTCTGCTATGCTAAACCTCGTGACCTAATATGACCTGAGGTCACGAAAGGTCAGAAAGTGACCTTGCCGTATATCAAATAAAAGCTGCTAGTGACAAGACAAATACGATAGCGTTTGTTTCAGCGCTCTAGCTTAATTAGGTCAAAAGTTATTGTCAAAATACTGTTTTTGACCCCTGGTGGCCTTGGATGACCTTGGAGAGGTCAAAGGACAAATTTGGCCCCTGGAATCCGTGAAGGGGTGTCCAGGAACGCTTTTCTGATCAAGCTGAGCATTTTCAATCGTTTTTAATGACTTTTAGATAATAAGACAGCTTTTCCCCATGTTTTTTTTCAATCGGAGATGTCACCTCGTGACCTGACCTCAGGGCACGAAATCGAAAAAATCCCGGATATACACCTTGTAGACCCTGGAGGGGTGATGAAGTGTAGGAAGTTTCAAATCGATCGACTTCGAAATGTAGCTCTTACAGAGCTCTAAAGTTGAAGTGAGGTGACCTTGGTTGACCTCGTCTGGTGACCTTACCTTGGGTGACCCGGGGTAAAAAATTTCAGGGATGGTGGGAAAATGATGCAGTGAGAGGTAGAGCCCTCAACTGTGGAGCTGCGCCTCATCGTTTTTCTGCTATCTCGGCAAAACCTTAGGGGGGCCATCGATGCCCCCCCGTGGGGCGAGGGTTAAAACCATTTACTCTTAATCAAGTATCATAGCCCTTGTATAACTAGTTATTAGCATAATGTCGAAATCGGTTCTACCATAAATTGGAATTTTAAGTCATACACAGCCCCCAATTGATACCTAGATTGATTGATTGGCGGATTCAAGGGGAAGAGGGTAATCAGTTCGAGCCCCTTATCTTTCACCGCGTTGCCAGTAATCACGCATTCGAGGCCCATGCGCTGGACTTGGGGCACGAGCAATGGATTTACACCCATTTTGGAGGATATATAGTTTCTGCAAAGTAAGAAAAGAAACCTTGCCGTAGGTGGTTCATTCCCGAGGAGGAGGGGAGCAACGTTTTGGGGGGACACCAGGGCGTAGAATGGGGGACGCCGAGTGTTCGATCGGGGTGGGGAGCCCGGCTTTACATGTTCCTCGGGATCGGTGTACGCACATTGCCGTCAAGATCGGGGACCTCTAAACGAGTCTATATTGAACGCAAAAACACAACAACACAGTTTGACTGCGTAACAATATATTTAACACACACACTGTAGAATGAGGGTAGAATAAATAAAACAACATTACACATATGTCGCATCGAAGATACATTTACACAAGGTATGTTCACGAGAGAATGCGCCGTAGCTGTGTAATATTTCGGTTTTCAAGATACAAAAGAATTCATGAAATACACCTTATAGCTGTTGATCAATGATAATTCATACACAAGCGTGATATTCTTTTGTTTTGGTTATTTTCAAGCATCGATGTTTAAGATAGGTAAAACGGTTTTCTGTCGCATGGTGAAGTAACAACACGATGTTTCGTGACCACGGACCGCGCAGTGTCACAGTATGCCTGGCCGGCAGCCGGATAGGCACTGCAGCGCCCCGCGGGGAACACGTCAGTCCAGGGGCGGCATCAACTAGATACGGTCGTTCCCCCTCAGCTTTGCCTCCACCTCGCTCCAGGAAATCTCCGCGTCATCTGTTGCCTGGAAAAAGACGAATATCACACTAAGACAGCACAGATTCAGAACATTTACTGATGTGGGATTTTGTTGATGGAGCGGGGAAACAGGGGCTACGGGGCACAAGCACATCAGCACTAAAAACCTATTTCTTGAGATATTATTCTAATCAGATATGAAAGAAGAAGAAAAGGTAGAAAATGGCGTTTCGTAGACATCCTGTTCCTGCTGTGTTAAAAAACCGACATGCTAACCTGGATGTATTTGGCCACGCCTGTGAGTGATCTCTTGAGGGCATCGAAGCTGGAAGAATACAGCATTTTCGACTTGACCTCGCCCTGGTCTGGACACCAGAGCATCAGGAATATTTTCTGCTTCTTTGAGGGCTGCGGCAGAGAGACAATACGTACTATGTCGAAAAGCTCACGGATGTGGAAAGTTTTTCTCGTACATAAGGCATATGGTGGTCTGATTTTCTTAAAAGTCCGAACGTTTTCTACTGCAGCCGTATTCCGCCATTTTATCGTCTTGTTTAGACCTACGTGTGATTCGGTCTCCAGAAGAGGTCCAAATGTCCAAATCCATCCATGGTCACATAACAATGCTATCGAAACTACAACTCAGAGACTGCATCATTACCACAGCCTTCCAGAAAGCTAAAAAAACTTGATAGAGACACACAAGAGACGCAAAGCATATACAACACGTTTAAAGTTAAATCAATATTTGATCCAGGGTGTCAAGAAACCCCAAATAAGAGATCCACACTCATGGCCGCCGCGCACCTCTGTGGCACCCTGCACGCTGTGCAAGTACTCCAAGTCGAAGAGTCCGTATCGGCAGGCACCGCTTCCCGCCCGCTGGAGGTCGGCCACGAAGTCCTCATAGCTGGCGTCCCGATCCCCGATCGCCTCGACGTCGATCAAGACATCGTCTTTGATGACGAACACCACATAGCGGTGCTTCTTGGCCTTCTTCACCTCGTCGAACACCGTCTTACAGGCGTCGGATACGGACACTCCCGAGGCCTGCCGGTGCACAGCAGGAGTGAGACAAGAGCAAACAGAGGACGCGTAAACGTTTTTCCTGATTAACGCGACTTTAAGCGCTCACTGGACCATTGAATGGAAGGCGGCAGCGTCAATGGCGAGAGGATAGCTTCTGTTACCTTCCTCCCTTCGAACCTACCATTAAGCAACGCATCTATTACCGAGAAAAAGGCACAGGAAAGTACAAGGCTTCCATTCAATATTATTCGATTCACTCTTTGAAAGGTGTACCTACCATGGCAGTTGTCTGTCTTTCACAGGAGCTGACCAGTGCGATCACCCTGTGTCGCTGCAATTCTTCGTTTGATACAAGTAATGCTGCTGCTCACGGTATTTATAACGGCGACGAACGCATTCGTTGGCGGCCTCACTGATGACTCACCGCCGTCGACGAGAGCGACGAGAATGACCAAATATGGCGGTAATCCAGGAACAGAAAGGAAACACCAGATCGCGATTATGGCGTAGCAATCTCCCGTCACTGTAATTTGCAAGTCATCCAGCGATGTCATGACATTCGCAGGGCCAAGACCTTATTTCCATTATTTAAAACCGTCAATCAAGTTATATATCCAAAAAGGCGAAATAAGCAAGAAGGCATTGTGCCACAATGTAGCTACCTGGAAGCGTACCACACATAACACATTTACCGTTCCATTGGCGGATCTGGGAAAATTTGAAGGAGCCAAACCAACGTTTGGGGAGGGGGAAATCGAGAAAAAATCGCGAGAACAGTATTTATAAGGAAACACGGCTAAAATTTGGTCCTTTTGGGCGCCGGGCCAAAAGATAATATTTTAGGCCTTGGAGTGGGTCATGGCCCCCTTCCCCCTTGAGTCTGCCATTGTGTCGTTCAAGCATTGATTCAGCATAGCATCTGCCAGAGACGTTACACAACCCCTCCCTATACATTTTTTTCGAGGGTGGTTAAAAAGGACGTAAAGCCCCTTCCCTAAAATTGCGCATTCCAACGCGGTAATTTTGCTGTTCAAAAAGCAGAATGGGTGCAATGTCAGTAAGAGTGCTCTACGTATCGAAGGCATCAACTTCAAAGGGGATCCAAGCCCACCGTTCGGGGAGGCCACCGTCAGACATTGCCACAAACGCTTTCTTCTGGACTTGCGCCAAAATCGACCAAACGTTGTCCGAATTTGGCCACTTGAAAAGATAAGGGGCTCGAACTGATTACCCTCTTCCCCTTGAATCCGCCAATCAATCAATCTAGATATCAATTGGGGGCTGTGTATGACTTAAAATTCCAATTTATGGTAGAACCGATTTCGACATTATGCTAATAACTAGTTTTACAAGGGTTATGATACTTGATTAAGAGTAAATGGTTTTAACCCTCAGCCCCACGGGGGGCATCGATGGCCCCCCTAAGGTTTTGCCGAGATAGCAGAAAAACGAAGAGGCGCAGCGCCGCGGTTGAGGGCTCTACCTCTTACTGCATCATTTTCCCACCATCCCTGAAATTTTTACCCCGGGTCACCCAAGGTCAGGTCACCAGACGAGGTCAACCAAGGTCACCTCACTTCAACTTTAGAGCTCTGTAAGAGCTACATTTCGAAGTCGATCAATTTGCAACTTCCTACACTTCATGACCCTTCCAGGTTCTATAAGGTGTATATCCGGGATTTTTCGATTTTGTGCTCCTGAGGTCAGGTCACGAGGTGACCTCTCCCATTGAAAAAACATGGGGAAAGCTGTCTTATGATCTAAAAGTCACAAAAGCGATTGAAAATGCTCAGCTTGATCAGAAAAGCGTTCTTAGACACCCTTTCACGGATTCCAGGGGCTATATTTGCCCTTTGACCTCTCCAAGGTCATCCAAGGTCACCAGGGGTCAAAAACAGTATTTTGACAATAACTTTTGACCTAATTAAGCTAGAGCGCTGAAACAAACAACATCGTGTTTGTCTCATCACTGGCTTTCATTTGATATACGGCAAGGTCACTTTTTGACCTTTCGTGACCTCAGGTCATCTTGGGTCACGAGGTGACCTCTGGAGGTCAAACCACTGGCGGGAGGTCTTTACGTTTCACATACCGGAAAAAGGACTGACAATTTCCTATAAAATGTACTTTACCAGATCTCAATGGCTCTAATGGCATAAGAGTTATGCCCAGTTTGCTTAAGCATTGCATATTTGAGTGAAAATAGCCGATCTTGACCTAATTTGACCTCTGGAGGTCAAACCATTGACCTGAGCACTAAAACATGTGAAGTAATTTCTTACTGAATTCACGCTAGCTTTCAATTGCACTTTGCAGATTTGCGCTAACGCTCATATTTTGGGAGTTAGAGGGGGGCCATCGATGGCCCCCGTCGGGCGAAGGTGGCGCTGGACCCCCGGTGGGGCGCGGGTTAACGCCCGCCCCGGTGAGCCTTCGAGCCAGCTTCGCCCTGGGGAGGGGGGTGTTCAAACACCCCCTCGAACTCGGCTCCTAATCGGGATAGCAAAAAAAGCTAACCATGTGACCTCTCAGAGGCCATAGGTAAAAATTGCAACATAAACCTAGAAAGGGGCCCAAGATAATACGATTTGGAGAAAATGAAGGTATTCACAGCTGTACCTACACAAATACTGCACAAATTCGTGTTTTCCCATGCATTTCCAATGGAGAGGTCATGATCCGTACCTGACCCTTGATCATTGATATGAAACATCCCAGAATACATTTTGAAGTATTCGGTGGGCCCATTATCTAGTATAAGTTTCAATCCGATAGGTTCACCCATTTCTTACTTGTGGCACCTTAAAAAATTATTTTGGTTTCTTGTATTTGAAAAATGTTTATTATGACGCTGTCAATTATTTTTGTATCTTCGGCAAAAATTCGGATGCCACTGGTCTATTATTGACATATGTCAACGGTACCGGTCAAAGGCTGGAACCTGCTTTTCATCTCAATATTTTCTAAAGCCATTTAAAATTGTTAAAGCAATGGATTTTGTAATTAAAATGTCTGTTCTGTATTTGTATTTAAATTAGTTTAACATAGCCTTTAAAAAATACGATAGAAGGCCTGGAGTTTGTTTCGTCCATGGTCTCAGTAAAGGGGCAGTCGGTACCATGTATTTTGCGAAATATTACAACCGAACCAGTGACAATTCCTAAACGTTCCGAGATCGCTCAGCTAGAGGTCGGAGTTGTCGAAAGTCCTCTTTCGCCCCCGAGGGAGGAAAGTTCCAATTGGCGAGATCAGCTCGATCTCTCCTGCAGTGAGCTCTCTGAATCCGAGAAGTCGGCTGTATTATCTCTGCTGTCTAAGTACGAGACCATGTTGGATGGAAGCTTGGGCTTCACCACGCTTGTCGAGCACCATATAGACACCGGCAGCAGTGCGCCGATCAGATTTTCCGCACGGAGGGTCCCACCATTCCTACAGGGTAAAGTAAAAGCAGAATTGGATAGAATGGTAAAGGCTGGAATTTTGGAAGAAAATTTTGAAAGTTATTGGGGAAGCCCGATTTGCATTGTGCACAAAAAGGATGGCAGTGTTCGGATTTGCGCTGATTTACGCAAGATTAATGCTGTCACAAAGATCCCCGCCTACGCATTTCCTCGCGTAGATTCTCTGCTAGATTCGCTTGGAGGGAATTCGCTTTTCTGTGTTTTGGACCTCAAACAGTGCTACTACCAAATAGGTTTGTCCCCTTCGTCGAGAGATAAGAGTACCGTTGTGACTCCATTCGGCTATTATAGACACAAACGCCTGTGTCTTGGATTAAACGGAGCACCCATGACGTGTGCAAGGCTGTTGGATCTCATCCTTAAGGATTTACCAAAGGATACGGCTATAGCTTATTTTGACGGTATTTTGCTCGGGGAAAGTCTTTTCCAGAGCTTTTGGCTAAGCTGGAGCTGGTTTTGAAGCGGTTGAAGGACGCTGGTCTTACGATCAACCTGGGAAAATGTGCCCTTTTCCAGAAAAGTGTCAAATTCCTTGGTCATGTTGTTTCTGCTGAGGGTGTTTCCGTTGATCCTTCGAAAGTCGAAACGGTGAAATGTTGGCCTGTTCCCAGAACCGTGAAGCAGCTTGCAACATTCTTAGGAATGGCAAGCTACATGCGCAAACATGTGAAGGATTTTGCTCTCATTGCATCTCCGTTACAGAAACTGTTGCACAAGGATGCAAAGTTTCAGTGGACCGAGGAGGCCCAGCTCGCTTTTGACAATTTACGCAGAGCACTTTCAGTGGCCCCTGTGCTCACTGTTCCAGACTTTGGATCCGACGCTGGTACCTTCATTTTGGAGACGGACGCTTCCCTTGAATCCGCTGGTGCTGTGTTAAAACAGCAAGTGGGCGATGAAGAGAAAGTAATTGCTTATGGCAGCCATAAGTTTTCCAAAGCACAATCCAACTATGGTACCACAAAGAGAGAGCTTTTGGCAGTAGTTTTGTTTGTCGAGAAGTTTTCTCCTTACCTGTTAGGCCGGAAGTTTATCATTAGATCTGACCATGCCAGTCTTCAGTGGCTTTTGAATTTTAGAAACCCATTCGGTCTTTTGGCTCGGTGGTTTGAGATTTTAGCGCAGTTTCAGTTTTCGGTTCAGCACCGACCCGGCGCAGAACATGTCGTTCCCGACGCACTCAGTCGGAGACCGGCTGAAGTCGCAGACAAAGCGTGTCAGACTGACACCTGGTCACCTTCCACGTGTCGTGTCACTGCATCCGACTGGTCGACCAGCTATATCAGAGCGGAGCAGGATAAGGATGCAGACCTTGCTGAGGTCACCAGGCACCTGTCCGCAGGTCATAAACCCAAGAAAAAAGAGCTACTGAGCTCCCGAGCGGGAAAGTTCCTCTCTCAGTGGTCCTGCCTAAGGCTGATCGATGGCATTTTGTATAGGATATATCGCAGGAAGCCGTTTGACTCTGATCAGCTACAAATCGTTTTGCCGAGCTCACTGACATCAGGCGCTTTGGCGTCATTTCATGCTGGCCCTGCTGGTGGTCATTTTGCCTCGGACAATTTATTTGAGCAGGTTCGTTTGAGATTTTGGTGGCCGTGTATGTTGGCTGAAATTGAGACGTTTTGTAAGAGCTGTCCGAATTGCGGTTCACGAAACGCACCAGTTCCCGCTCCCCGAGCTTCTCTTGGCGAGCTGTCGGCATCTGAGCCTCTTGATGTTGTTGGCTTGGATATATTGTCGTCGTTACCGGTGACACCCAGTGGTCACAAGCACTTACTGGTTGTAGTTGACCATTTCTCTCGCTGGGTGGAGGCATACCCTCTCAAAACTCAGGAGGCAACTGAGGTTGCCACTGTCTTTGTCCGGGAATTCATATCTCGATTCGGTTGCCCCAGGCGCATCCATTCCGACAGAGGAGGAAACTTCATCGGAGAAGTTATGAAAACTACCTGTGAGCTGCTCGGAGTAGATCAGTTAAAGACAACCGCATTTCACCCGATGTCTAACTCAATAGTGGAGCGCACAAACCGAACGTTGCTGAACATGTTGACAAAGTTTCTGGACACACATCAGCATGCAGAGTGGGACAGAAATCTGCCCCTCTTGTTGCTTGGGTTAAGATCGCAAACGCATAGGTCTCTCGGAGTCTCACCGTTTTGC
Organism: Lepas anatifera; assembly: GCA_034440635.1. NCBI lineage: Eukaryota > Metazoa > Arthropoda > Thecostraca > Lepadidae > Lepas > Lepas anatifera. The sequence goes on from JAOTON010000551.1 coordinate 576,082, forward strand.
GTTATGTTTGGAAAGGAGCCCAGACTCCCTGTTCAGCTTGCATTAGACGAACCAGTAAAGGGCCGAACCAGAGCTATCACTGAGTACTTGGATGACCTCAGAGCCAATTTGAAGTCTTTGCATAAGGTTGCGTTAGAGAACTCTAGATTAAGTCATAAAAGGAATAGCCTTATATATGATCGTAAAATAAACGACTTCAGTTTCTCACCAGGAGACAAAGTTTATTTACATAAGGGCGTAGTTCCCCGAGGGGCTTACTATAAGTTCCTCCAGGCCGCGGAAGCCTGCGGTGATCATTGACAAAGTCGGTGATATGAATTATAGGATTAAGTTGAATGGTGCCAAGTCCTCTATACTTGTACACCACAATAGGCTAAAACCTAGAATAGAGAGCAATGACGAGACTGATGCTACCCGTGTCCCAGTTTCGAGAGAGAGTTGTGTTGTAGCTGACCCAGCTCCCGAAGGCGAGAATGGTGGGCGTGACTCTAGCTGTGAAGCTAGCGGTTCTCAGTGGAATGATCGTTCTGGACGACCAACTGAGGCTGCAGGTGCAACAGAGGAGCCACACGCGCCGATTCTGTCACTGCTCAACCCCTTTGCTCTGACGTTTGTTCCGGGAGGCCCACCCGTTTCTCAGGGGGATGAAGGAGCCTCGAACCAGGCTGTCCCTTCAAACACCGTCTTGGACGTGAATCAGCAGATTGCTGATAGTCCCATCCCACTTCCCCGTCGCTCGGGTAGGAATAATAGAGGGGTCCCACCTGATCGGTTGCAGTGTTTTTAGTCTGCCATTCCTTGTAAACAATTACAGGATAAGGCTGCGTACAGATTGTCTCGAATTTTTCCAACTGATTGCCTCGTTTGCAAAAATGGGTTATAGCGGACAATGTTGAAATCTATGGCCATGATTTTTGCATTTGTGATGCCTCTGACGCTCAATGGAGGTGAGCTTGCCTAAGCAACGAGCATTCGCAAGAAGAATTGACATCTGAAATGCGCCCCGTATGTGTGATTTTCTTTGTGATGACCGTGATAGCGTTGACGCCGCAGTGAAGTGGGACTCGCGAGTTCCCTGTCCCATTTGCGGGAATTGTATCCCAGTATCGCGATGTTTTTTTCATAGGAGGGAAGAGTGTAAGCGGTGTTTAATTTGGTTCAGTGTCGTTGGTTTCCGGCTGCTTGTTCCGCGGTTAGGGAGGCTGCCGTCCTGGGCGCGCGCGGCCTGAGGCGGTGCCGGGTCATGTGACCCAGCGGTCCCATCGTGAAGCGCCAATGAGGGTGCGGGGGACTATTGGCGCGAGCCAGCGGCGAGTGGCCGAGGTGACGCCCGGTGTCGGACTGGAAGAGCGGTCAATTCTGTTATCAGCATCCTGGCGAGTGGTCATGCGTGGCGTCTGCCTGAACGGTACGTATGTATTAGGCACTTTCATTTAAATATGTTAAAACAGTTAGCACATTAATTAATTACCGTGCGAGTGTTTCATGTAATTGTTTCGGTTCTCTCTAATGTTTTGTTATACTGTCCGTTTGGCTTTCGTATCTATTTAGAACTTTGCTATGATGTGATGTGATGTGACATTGTAACCTGTTCTCAGGACGCGGGCATGATGCCTGATTGCGGAGCACGGGATACGCCGACTGATCATGTGGATGTCTGCGGCAATAATAAACCCTGATTGAGGTACTCCAAGCGTCCCCATTCCCCGACGGCCCGGCACGCTTATAGATGTGCAGTCTACGGCGTCATGGTCTCCCCACCTCCCCCAAACTATCCATCGCCTCGCGCCTTACGAACACCGTCGCCTCCCGCCTTGCCAGTGCCGTCACCCCCGCCTCACCAGTGCCGTCACCTCCCACATCACTAGTTCCGTCACCTCGCGTACACGGATCTTGGGGGGGGGGGTTAGGATGGACCCTCGGCGCCATCTGAAATGGTTATGGCAACCCCCTGAAAGTTGAATAGCGCCCCCTGAAATGTCGCTTCCCATCCCCCCTAGAATGCGAGAATCGGCGCCCACCGATAGGATTTTGCGCCCACCTGAAAAGTTTTGCAGGCAAGAAGTGGCACCCACTGGAAAGGTGCCCCCGATCGGCAATGTCGGCGCCGTCTAGGCCTTCCCGGGGGCGCCATCCGGACCAGGGGGCGCCACCTTGGACCGGCAAAATATTTCAGGCGGGCGCAAAATCCTAACAATGGGCGCCGATTTTTGCATCTTTGGAGAAAAGGTGAAAAGCGATATTTCAGGGGCGCCATCAACCCTTCAGGCGGCACCGTAACCATCCAGGGCATAGGCAGAATCCAGGGGTGGGGTACGTGCCCCTCCGATTGACGCTCGGCGCCCCCTAAAATGGTCACAGCGCTGCCCTGAAATGTCGGTTCTCACCCCTCCCCTCCCCAGGATGTGAAAATCGGCGCCCACCGATATGATTTGGCGCCCACCTCATAGTTTTTTGGTCAAAAGTGGCACCCTCCTGGTCTGGGTGGTGCCAACCCGGAAAGGTGCCCCGATCGGCTATCCGGGATCCGCCTATGATTCAGGGGCACAGATGGTCGATAGGAGGGGCACCTGCCCCTTTAATTGACCCCCGATCTGTATGGTGATGGGAAAAATGTCTGCCTGACTGCCGCAAAAAATTGGTAACGATCAAATAATTTCAATCAAATATTTATCTTTTGTTCCTAAACACACGTAAAATAACGATCGTAGCTCATATACCGTGAGAAAGGAAACATTAGAGAACAAACTTTTCCCGAACACGTTCCCCGAACGCGACCTCTCTCTCTCTAGGGCCTTGAACGCGTCCATGCTGCTCCCAGAATACTGTCCGATGATTAGTTCTTGGCTATGACGTAGGCAGTGACGTCAAGCGGGCAAGTCCTGCATAAATCACCGACCTCAAAATTCGCTCGTGCATATGGAAGCCTTTTAAAAATCCCTCCAGACAAATCTAGAGACCGAAAAGACGGGATCTAGAGGCTTGGGTGTCTTTTGAAAAAACCGACCCTGGAGGTCGGTTTTTTTCAAAAAGACGCCCAAGATCTTGGGACATTTCCAAAATATATATCCATTAATTTAGATTTATCTACTGAATTTAATGCCAGGAAAAGCTCAGAATCAAGATATTTAGGGTCATTGCTTTCAATTTTGGGTAAGCATATTTCTGAAACTTCTAGAGTTTCACTGAAATGAACGCTGTTTTTTGGCTTGGGAAATGTTAAAAAAAACTACCAAAAGACACCCAAGGTTGATTTCAATTTATTCACGTTGTGAAAACGGCTATTTTTATAAAATACTTTTTATATCTCAGGTTTAGCTACCGAACTGCTTTGTTGAATTTTTTTTACATTCTTTGATATAAAAATTGAAGGCTATAGCCCAGAATACGTCATTTTATCGATACCATAAGGACTCGGTAAAGTCGTCTATAAATGTTGAATTTGAGGCCGATTTTGAGGCATTTTGAGCCTGAATTTGCAAAAATGAGAATATGACTTCTGAAACAACTTTTTGTAACCTTTTGATCTAGCCAATAAAAATTTTTGCGACAATGTCCCTTTAAACCTCAATTATCATCTAGCTATCAATATAAGAAATATTCTATAGGGCAGCCTACATTGACACTTTTCCAAAACATATACCAACCAACGAACAAACATATCATTGAAAAGCAAATCATAAACAGTAGCGCACCCAGGGGATAGTAGGACCACACTCCACCTCCCCTCCCCACTGGAGGATCCAGGGGGCAAACAGTGAAATTCCCCCAAAATCGCCCGATTTTTTGTCTATTTTCTGTAAAACCCATGTTTTCCCGATTTTAAGCCACTTTGCCCCCCCACCCCCAACGTTCGGCCTGGATCCAGGCCTGCCCCCCCAAACGTGTTAAGTGCCTCCCCCGAAAAACAGTTGACACTAGGTCTGCGAAGCAAAACGTTCATCGCACCCCCAAGGCTATGAAGATTGGCCCTTTTGGGTGAACGAGTACGCCCCCTTCATCGGCCTGACGTCCCCTCGTCAGCCCCCCCGAAACGAACATACTGGGTGCGCGCAGGATCATAAAATCACTAACCTAGCTACTGCACTTGTACAATACAAGCAAGTTTAATACGTCATAAGGCCATTGGGGTCAATTGTAACATTGTTACATTTGACCCCAAGAGAAATGTTACAATTGTCCCCATCGTAACGGGCAATTTTTAAAACCAAATTGCCGCTCGACGGGCTGGCCTAGGTGACAGATTCTGTGCTCATTTCGTAGCTAATTAAACACTCTTTATGCACTGAAACTGTTTTCGCTGTACCTTATCATACCCATCAATAAGCTTGTCATCTTAAATATTTCAAAAGTTACCAAACACCCTCAAAAACACATAATTGTGAACAGCGCCTGACTTACCCGCCGCACCGAGTTGAAACTTCGTTAACAAAGGCAGCAGCTGATTGCGCATTTCTGGTTGTGCCACTAGCTCCAACCATTGATTAGTTTAGACAATATGGCCAGTGTTACAATTGCCCTGTGTTACATTTGACCCCAGTCTCCCCTACCATCTGGTACCATCCCCATCGTTTCCACGATTATAGTAGCCGTCATGGGTGTAATTTTCCCAAAATCTTTGGGGGTGCTCAGCCGGTGGGGGGCGGCACCCCTTCATTGCACCAAATCTGGTATTCATTGTTTTGTGCGCCTTTATAGCACAGGGAACATTCTATTTTAATGTGGGGCAGGTATTCTACAGCTTTTATCAAACGTGTTTGCTTTTTAGGCGACATCTCAAAGCTACATACACGTCTTAAAATAATCCAATCTGAGCTTAAAATATTTCCATGATCAGGGACGCAGCCAGAGCTTTGGTATGGGGGGCACACCACCTTTCAGGGGCACTTCGGGAGAGAAAGGGCACTTCTAACGTAACCTAAAAACTTACTATATCTTAGTCAATATAAACTTTTGGTTACCTTTGGTCCAAGAAAAATGCAAATTAAGAATTGACGGAGAAGGAAAACGGAAATAAAAAGAGAAAAAAGGAAAGTGTCACAGAAATCTCATGAAAATAGCCAGAACACGACTTTTTGGGATAGATTTAAAGACAAATCAGCCAACTCATGCAAGTCCTTGACAGAGAAATCAGCAGAGCCTGTGATATCTGTCATTATGTGCAAGATAAGACATATTGGAGTCGAAAATTCATTGATTATGCCCACTGGTTTTCTCGTGACGAGTTAGCCCTGGTTGAACGCGGATTAAGTTCCACGACTCCCACAAGGGCCGTGGCAGGAGGTGTGGCATAGTGACATTGGACGAATACAATTTTTGTTGCCGGAATAATGAGGAAGATACTTGTTTAACGCCTTCAAAAGTTCTATATTTTCAAGGATCGGTCCCAGTTGGAGTAAAGAAAAAGTAAACAGGCTGGTGGTTTGGATGGGGATGATGTGACAGGGCTGAAAACTGTGAAAAACTAGTTCTTCATTCATTTAAATTAGTTCAGGCATTAATTTTACTGATTGCCAAAACCAGGAGTCCATGTGTGCCAGCTAGAGGTCGACAACATATGCACTGAAGCGTGAAGCCCAAGTTTGGCCGCGCAGAACAGCCCTTGCTATGCAAAGCTGATGAAGTAATGATAATTAAGCATCTGTTACTGTTAGATACAGTCACCCGCGTGTCCTAAAGATCGTTTTCAGGTCACTTTGAGCACAGATTAGAAGCGCTTAACAAAGATTGTAAGGATCTTCTCAGGAGCCTCTGAACGCACGTCCATCGCTGGACAGAGGTAAGTCTCAATCTGTACAATATCGTGTACAGAATGAGATTTTCTCAGCCATGACGGAATGCTTTGAAGCAAACATGTCTATGATTAGCTCTATATATCCAAAGTAAACGAGGGCTGCTATCTCTGACGACAGCGGCATGTGCTTGAATTGTAAGCCTGGACCGCTCCTGGGCGATATCGGAGATGATTGTTAATTAAAGGCATTTCATGTGTGTCCCAAAAACGGTGAACGTTATTGTTGTTTAATGTTTGTGTCCTGATAAAAATATGACTATATTTTCTTTTCTACAGGCTGAAGTAGACTGCAGTAAACAAAGTGGATTACCCTCATTATCATTAAACAAAGTTAATGTAGTAGCAAGGCCACAACAACAATATAAGTAATATCTTTACAGAAAGTTTTAATTTACGAAAACAAAAACGCGAAGACTAATGAGCAACCTTCAGTGAACCAAATGAAACTCCAGGCACGATTAAAAGTATGCTACACAGACTACAATTATACCAGCATCAGTTTCACTACTAGACTATTTTTATGCCAAATGCAGACTCAAAAGAGGCGGTTTAGTTTGAGGCTCGCATCGAATTCAGTTGGCGTGTTGAGTGGAGGGGCATATTGTTTTAATCCATGCTTCGTGGAGAGCTGGAATATAATGATCCCATGACGATTTTTTGATGGAATACATTGATGCTGTGAAGTTTTTCTAAACCGAGTGAAGAATCATTTGAAACCAGTCATCAGACTTGTTATTACGGTTATCATTCTATGAGCTTCAGAAAACATTACGTGCTAGACACAATCTAGTCCAAGAGACTACATAGAGTCTACGACGGGAATTCATTGAGCATGATTCTGCCTGATTCTAATCGAGTTTGACACCAGAATCTGGACTCGCTTTCAGCACTGACTCAGTTTATCCAAAAGGAATCAATTTTTCTCTCAGTGTACACTAGGGGGGCCCTTTTGGCAACTTTTTCTTTAATGTTTCAGGACCAGTGGGTTTCTGATGTTCTCGGACCCACTGGTTTCGAATTTGACCTTGAAATTTTGAATTTCGAATATTTTTCAGTCCGCCCCTGCGCCTTCAAGTTTTCGAAAAACAGAGAAAATGCAGGTTTTGCATCCCCAAACAGCAATCACTGAGAATAGCAAAATAAAATTTAATTCATCAGTTAGAACAGTTTCTTACCTACAGATCTGCGCAAACTGCATGTTCATGGGGTTTCTTATGCCTTATTCATTGCGCCTCAAATATTGCGATTTTTTGCCTAACGGTGGTATACTGTGCCGCACGGCACCTTACGGCGGGTTGCTCTCTGGGCAGTCCAGGAAGCATGCTGACTTAAAATGTGCTACTTTTGCATTATATTTCGCATGAACTCGATGAGGAATGCCAGTTTACATGGTTTTCTATTTCAAAAGGTGACAGGGGTGGATGTAAGCAATTATTTTTCGGGAGAAAATTAGCGAAAATAGTGAAAAATCCATTATTTAGAAAGAAAGTGAGGCCAATCGGCAAACCTTGGCGACCGACCGGTTTCTGTAGGTGGTGCCACTCTTGATTAGGGGATACCACGATATCAGAAAATTAAGCATTATGACAAGAACTGTAGTTAAAAGCCATAAAAACAAAACATTGTCAGAGTACCTTTATTACTCGATGAAGAAAGACGACAGCCTTCCACTGTCATGAGCTACAGGGACAAGGACTGAACCGAAAGCAGAATCGACTCCGGGCACCACTCACGTCTATTTTCCCTGACGGCAGCGAAACGTATCTTGTTAAGCGCATTGCCATCTTGTCAGCGCACCACACGCTGGCAACTGACTCGCTATCAGTTTTAAGTCCCTCTATTGACTGAGTGTGGCACGGAATGCCTGTCCGGAGAGATGACCCGACTAAAGTCCTGAGTTGGGTCTGCGTAAAGCCGTTCAGGAAGGGTGGCTCCACATTGGGTGCATGGCAGACCCTTTTTACGCTGCTGGGCAGCTCCATGTAGCTGGTCGCACACCGCTTGAGCTGCCCCGGCAGCACCTGGTAGCGCCGGACACAGGCACCATGCGCTCGGCCCTTCAAAGTTGGACCTGTGCGCCCACCAGAGGGGCTGTCCGTGGGCTGCTGGGAGGTGCTGGGAGAGCACTGCCCGCTCTCAGAAGCGACGTGCTGCTCACTGCAGGAGGTGTTGGATGTACGCGCCAGATAGGGACTTGACTTGACGCGCCAGATAGGGACTTGAGTCGCTCTTGACTCTGGGGAAGTTGGCGATTGGCAGCAAGTGCACTGCCCCAGAGATTTCTCCCTATTCAGCTGGGACCTGAAGCTAGCATACCTCTGTGCAAATACGGGATATGGGGGAATGCTAGTGCTGTCGCCCATAAGGCACACGGCAAACTGTACCAGGCGCGGTGGTACACGGCCCAGAGTCACCTGCTGCGTCTGTACATGTCCAGGGCTGAGCCATCGCCTGAGATACAGGTACTGGCGCAGTACCTGGTCTGTGTCTACGTGCCAATGACAGTCCGAATCAAGCACGAGTGGGACGCTGTCCACGCTGCGCGCCATCTGTCAGAGGAGCTGCGGCTGCAGCGAAGGTATGTACATGACCTGTGACGCACTGACAGTTTTGCAGGAAAGCGTGGCGAAGGACGCTCTCATAGCGCATACGGAAAGCATCATTTTGGCGATACTGGGTGACGACGACCAGAAAATCAGAGCTGCAGCTGTCAGTAAGATCGTCTCGTCCCGGAGCGCGAGGTTAACACAAGCGCAGATGAAGCCGGTCCCTATCCAGTGCGTACACCCAACGCCTCCTGCAGTGAGCAGCGCGTCGATTTTGAAAGCGGGCAGTGCTCTCCCAGCACCTCCCAGCAGCCGGCGGACAGGCCCAACGCTGAAGGGCCGAGCGCATGGTACCTGTGTCCGGCGCTACCAGGTGCTGCCGGGGCAGCTCAAGCGGTGTGCGACCAGCTACATGGAGCTGCCCAGCAGCGTAAAAAAGGGTCTGCCATGCACCCAATGTGGAGCCACCCTTCCTGAACGGCTTTACGCAGACCCAACTCAGGACTTTAGTCGGGTCATCTCTCCGGACAGGCATTCCGTGCCACACTCAGTCAATAGAGGGACTTAAAACTGATAGCGAGTCAGTTGCCAGCGTGTGGTGCGCTGACAAGATGGCAATGCGCTTAACAAGATACGTTTCGCTGCCGTCAGGGAAAATAGACGCGAGTGGTGCCCGGAGTCGATTCTGCTTTCGGTTCAGTCCTTGTCCCTGTAGCTCATGACAGTGGAAGGATGTCGTCTTTCTTCGTCGAGTAATCAAGGTACTCTGACAATGTTTTGTTTTTATGCCTTTTAATTACAGTTCTTGTCATAATGCCTAATTTTCTGATATCGTGGTATCCCCTAATCAAGAGTGACACCACCTACAGAAACCGGTCGGTCGCCAAGGTTTGCCGATTTGCCTCACTTTCTTTCTAAATAAAGGATTTTTCACTATTTTCGCTAATTTTCTCCCGAAAAATAATTGCTTACATCCGCCCCTGTCACCATTTGAAATAGAAAACCATGTAAGCTGGCATTCCTCATTGAATTCATGCGAAAAATAATGTAAAAGTAGCACATTTTAAGTCAGCATGCTTCCTGGACTGCCCGGAGAGCAACGCGCCGTAAGGTGCCGTGCGGCACAGTATAACACCGTTAGGCAAAAAACCGCAATATTTGAGGCGCAATAGATAAGGCATAAGAAACCCCATGAACGTGCAGTTTGCGCAGATCTGTAGGTAAGAAACTGTTCTAACTGATGAATTAAATTAATTTTGCTATTCCCAGTGATTGCTATTTGGGGATGCACAAAAACCTGCATTTTCTCTGTTTTTCGAAAACTTGAAGACGCAGGGGCGGGCTGAAAAATTCGAAATTCAAAATTTCAAGGTCAAATTCGAAATCAGCGGGTCTGAGAACATCAGAAACCCACTGGTCCCGAAACATTAAAGAAAAAGTTGCCAAAAGGGCCCCTACTACACAGTCCAGTGATATTGCCAGATGCACGTGACTGTGCGGGATGCTATTGTCTATGAGGATGGCTGTGCCTCCCTTATGCATAGCAGCGTTTACGTTATGTCGATACCAAGAGTAGCCCGAGATTTTGAATTTATCATTATCTTTATCATTAAAGTGGGTGTCTTGTAATGCTGCTAGCGCCGGTTTTTTCTCAGAAAATCAGAGCTGCAAAAAGTCGGGCTCTCGGGTCATAAAGTGCCCGACAGATTTTAGGGCACGGTATGGTCTTGCGACAGATCTTTCAATCTGTGAGAAAAAAATCTTTAAAGGAAGCAGAAAATATTTTTTGTTCTAAAAAACTCAATATTAGAATTGTCACCTCTTTCACTCAACAAGTTTTTCATGAATTTGCACCTCTCCCATATCAAGCCAGTGTGCGGCAAGAACCGATGGAAAATCGAGGGACTTATGAATCGAGGGACCTTTGAATAGAGGGCCTTATGCACAGAGGGTCTTTTCGAGGGACTTATGAATCGAGGAACCTTTGAATAGAGGGCCTTATGCACAGAGGGCCTTTTAAACCAAGATTACTTCTTTTAAACGTCACCCAGAAAATCCTCTGCTGGAAAAATTCCTTCACCGGCCTGTCGGGCCCGATTTGTATTCCATAGCACGCGACAGCTTGGCCCGACAGGCCGCCGTAAAGGTAAAGGCGACAGGCAAAACAGTTTTTTTCCTTCGTTTCCTTCGTTTGGAAGTACGCTCAACGCTGCCGCAAGGGTGCTGTTTGAACAGCGCCCCTGCGGCAAAGCCGGTGTAAAAGGTATCTTTGGTTTGAAGAAAAGCAGCCCTGCGGTTTGGTGTGTTGCCTTGTGGATATGGCGGAGGCCAAGGCCCTAGAATCCCGTGGTGTGGTGGAGGCAATGCGTTGCAAGGTTGTGTTTTTGATTATTTTTCTCTTGCATTACTTTGGTATACATCTTGAGTAAACTGGTTGAGCCTGGATTTCATCGTCCATAGTTGAAGGGCTGATAAATGGCTCCGATTAAGCTGAAGCCCCTTCCACCGTCCCGTGTCAAGCTTAAATGTGGATTTGAGGGATGTGGGTATTTTGGCGAGAAACGTTTTTTTAAGGAGCATCAGCGAATCAAGCATTCTGGGCTGCCCTGCAAGTTCAGGAACAGTGGTTTTGGCCAAGGAGGTCGTTTTGAAGCATGGATCAAACAGCGGGCAGATCAGAACAGTGTGGGGAGAAAACAAAGAAGTAAGTGATGTGGTGTTCGTTGTAATTTCGGCAGCTTACATTTATTTCCACACAGTATGTTATGCTCACTGTTGATCAATAATTTTAAATGATATTAATAAGGGAAAAATGAATTTTACCAGCAGACTGGTCAAATTAGACTAAAACATTTGATTTTCCCTTCCATCTTCTTTTAAATCCAATGCCTGTTTGTCCAGAATTAACCACAAAAGTTGCATACCTTCATCAGTGGATTTGTAGATGCCAAAGAAACAAAACTCTTCACCTTTCCACATTAATTTGAGTTTTAATTACCAAACTATTTCTCCTATTTCATTTTATTCACTTACCTAAATATGCCTATGATCTATGTCAAGGGGACAAAGATATAACAAAAACACAGCCTAGTGCAACCTTTACTCATTCTTTTTACTCTTAAATTCCTTGGAAACATGATATTTATTTGACATTTACTATCTAACTGACTTAAGGTTATTTATTAGCCTCATGAACTTCAGATCCTAAACCACGTACCCTCATGGAAATGAGCACCGCAATGCATGAAAAACTTTGAGATAGCCAACAGCTTCAAAATTTAGGATTTTTCATGTAAACATGCATTTAAAGTCATGGAAAGCTAATATTACATGTTTGTATTCAACTACAAGTAGCCATGATCCTTAAAAAACACTTTCGAATATCAAAAAGTACCCCTCCAATCTTGTTTGTCTGGCCATCAGAGCAAAATCCATATATAAATTTTGGGGGTTCCTTCCAAATTACCCCTCCCACCTCCAAAAAACTGAAATCATGAAAATCTGCAGAAGCTGGCATAAGTAACCGCATGGTATGGGAACCAGGTCAGCTTTCTTCCATTGCAAACTATATTTTTAAGTATTCTGGACTGGACTATGTAACATAATAACAAAATATCACTTATTCTCATTCTAGTGCAGCATTTTTTGTCAATGGCGGCTGCAGAGGACTGAAAAAGGGGGCTGCTTTTCATGTTATTGTATATTTCCACCTGTGACCTAAATCATCTGAATTCAAGACTGGGTCTTATTCAAGACCCAGTCGAGCTGACTTTGACACACACTATTTGTATGCTGTACGTCCACAAATCTCAAATTACATCCAATAATAAATTTCCTTTACCAATGGTGACTCCAGAAAATGGGAATTGGCGGTTCGGTATTCAATTTTTATAGGTTTCTGCAGATAACCTTAATTTCCTGAGCGTGTCTGATAATTGAAAACCCGAAGAACAGTCTCAGTTCTAGAGTCTTGAAAATTAATAGACTTGTGTCATTCCACTTAGATTTTCCATAGGCGGCTTCAGAGCACGAAAAGTAAGGATATCACACATATAAGGATCAGAGCACAAAAATAAGGATAATGATATCCATTGGTGCCAAACTTGAAGTTTTTATGCTAATTTTAGTATTTTCTATTAAGAATGTGGAAAAAGAGTAGGAACATTTTACCAATTGAATGGGTTTTAGACAATTTTAATAGTCCTATCCTAACCACCCGACAGATTTGGAGGATTTTTCGAAAGTGCCCGACAGATTTGAGATTTTTGCAGCTCTGCAGCAAATATTGATGAAAAAAGCGGGAATTTCCCGATAAGGCCATTTGTGTTCCATTGCAGAATTGAACCCATGGTGGTTTAACGTTTGTGCTTTGGGGATCTACGCTTACGAAGGTTTTAGGAGCACCTGCTGCTGCTGCTATCGCTGGCAGGAGAAACGGGGGTAGAGTGCCTAGAAAAGCTAAATTTCCTTGCTACGGGGGAGCTGCCGGGGCTGGGGGTTTCCAAGAGGGGAGTACTGGAAATGTTTACGACAGTTTTTGCAGAGCCCGTTTCTGATGCACTGCTGGCGTCAGAGTCGGTCTCTGTCCCGGTCAGCTCGTGGTCAGACTGGCCTTTGTCGTCTGACGTTTCGAGTTCACTTGAAAGCTGAAACTGCATAAAATGACCTATGAGGTCGGTTTGAGATCCGCAAGTGCGGGTGGTCGGTGCGATTTGGAAAGAAGCGTCGCTTCTTTCCATGGAGAGGGGAGCAGTTTCAGTTTGGGTTGCAGTTGCGACTTTTTGAACTTTGGTTTGAGTGGCAGCCGTTTTACCCTGAGGGGGTGGGCTGCCACTCGTTAGAGGCCTTCTCGGTGCCTGCTTTTGGCGGCGCCTGGGAAGGGGAGCACCGGTGAATTTAGAGTGCTTGGGGGCAGGTAGCGAAAGAAATTTAGCCTTGTCGAGCCCTCGAGCTGGGTGGCTTTGCCACCCTGCTGCGGGTGTCCAGGTCTTCCTGGTGATTTTAGGTGCCTGAGGGGCGGGAGGATTTTCAGTCGGAAGACCTGGCGGAGAACTAGTGCGGGTCGGGAGGTCCTCCCAGCCCGTAACGGGCGTCCACCTGCGCCAAAATGTGACTGCGCCACGTGGTGGGGGGAGGGGGACGGACGGCCTGATAGGCGCCAAGAAGAGTGGCTCCATTAGAGGGCGGATGTGGCGGCTTGTGTTTTTGGGTGGCTGAGGCTGTTCCAAAGTGGGATGCTCCTGGCCGGCTGTGCTGGGGGCTGCTGTGGTGGCCTTGCTACCACAGCTTTTTGGGACTGTGCGGCTTTTTTCTTTTGCAGCGCTTGTTTGCGGGCCAGGTCAAATGGGATCTTTTTTAGATCCATACACACGTATATTTGGAACATGGCACCTCATCGTACACTCCTACTTCCATGTAAAAACCGTATGCTCCCCCGGCGCGGGGCCCCTAAGCTACGCCGGGAGGCAGCTACTCGTGGTTACGAGTCACAAAATAAAACATGGAGGCAAATACATTGAAGACACACGCAGCAGCGGTAAAGAGCACATACGGAGACAAATACAGATCAGTTGGCTGAGGCCACGCAGGTCAGGGACACAACCCGGTAGGTCGAACGGACCCCAGCGGGCCACCGGGGCGACGCCGCCACGTACCGGCGGCCGAACGGCACCAATTCAGGTCGGCCGAAGAGCGGAGGCGCCGGCCGAGGTCGGGCAAGACGGGGACTCAGCCCGCCCGACCGACAGCCCACAGCGACCCACCGGGGCGGCATAGCCTCGCCCCAGCTGCCAAGCGCAGCTGGGTTCCTCAGCTAGAACGTTTATTTCTTTCTCGCGGAGCCAGGTCGGGTACTTGGGATTATCAGCCCCATGAGCGCCGCCACAGGCAGCACACATGAGGCTTTTAGAGGTGCACTCTTTAGTGCGGTGCTTAGCACTGCACTTGCCGCATTGTGGGGTGGGGTTTTTACAATTTGTTTCTACGTGCCCGTACCTTTGACAGATTTGACAACGAATAGGGAGGGGGTAGTACGGCCTAACTGGGTAGACGCAGTCGCCCAGTTTAATTTGGCCGCAGTCATCCCGACACTTTGTGTCGAAGGTAACGACAAAACGGTGGTCTCTCAGGCGGGGGTCTTTTTGCGTGACATTTTTGCTGGGGTTTAACTTCTCGAGGGCTAGCACATTTTGACCTTTGAAGTCAAACGTGTGCTCAAAGTTCACATCGGAGAGATGGGACACTTCCGGGGCATTGATGATGCCCCGGTAGAAGTTAAGGGAGTGGTGAATGGAAAAGAGTACTAGTTTTGACCCAAAAGTTTTTGTGGCCAGCAGGGCTTGGGTGGATTCCTGGTTGGAGGTTTTGACCAGGACATCTTTTTGGTGTTTAATGATTTCAAAACTACCTTTCACTTTTTGGCTGATGGCCTTATCCAGGTTGAAGGTAGATTCTTTGGCCAAGTTTTGGTGCGTTGAAAGGTAGGTGCCAACCAGCCAAGCTCCGCTTGGCAGGTTGGCTTTGTTCAGACGGGGGCTGGAGGGACGGAAAAGAGTGTTGGAAGCCATGGATGCTAGATGGTTCTATATATACGTTACGTTTACGTTTAGATGGGATACGTTAACAAACGTGGTATTAGCTTGGCTAAAACCTTTTGGATAAAAATGAATAGAGAAGCGGAAAATCAGAGCAAAGGGGTCCTACTGTTACTAACAAGGCTAATGGAAGAATTAACCTAGCTAGGGTTGGGTATGGGATTCTTATCCTATCTGGGGAGTGCTTAGTAAAAGCACCTAAACTTAGAACTGTGTGCAAAAGGCTGACTCAGCCACTAAAAGGGGGTTTTAAGCCGGAGGGGAGGCAGGTGCCTCTTCGGGACCTAACAGGGGCCTAGGTGGCTGACTCAGCCTCTAAAAGGAGCCTGACTGGGGCCTATGCTAGTGTATCCCTAGGGGCAGGTACCGTGGCACCTTTGCAAAGACGCAGCCCGGGTGGAGGGTGTGAGTGGGGACCCGCTTCTATTAAGCGAGGGTGAAAGAGAGAAGGCCTTGCGTTCTAGGGATTTTAGCAATGTAGGGCCGATAGGCCCAGACAAAGCCACACGCCCAAGGACTGACGAGGTCCAACAAGTGTGCTCACCCTGGGACGAATCCCACCGCTCGGGTTTCCGGCCGAAGAGAGAAAGAGAGTAGAGAAAGAGTAGGGTTATGGGACTGAGAAGAAGAGGTACCAGGTGGCCGGAATCCTAGAAACCAACACCACCTGGACCGATAGAGTAATTACCGAACTGACCGGCTGACGACCAACAGCACCACACCAACCAGCTGTAAAAACAGCGGTTGGTGAGGCCGGCTGGAGCCAAAAGTACCGCACCGACCAGCTGTAAAAACAGCGGTCGGTGGGACAGACCGGTCGCAGCGAAGACTCGAGCCGGGAGCAGGTCTTGAAAAAGTATTCTACTCCTTCTTCTTGTCTTCGCAGCAGGAACAACAGTAAGCAGCAGCGACAGCAAGCAGCAACGGCACCAGACCTGCCGGCAAACGCTCGGGCAGGGTGTCAGTCAGGCAGCCTCATCCAAGGCGATCCTTACTTACTTACTTATGGCTTTTTATAAGGCGTTCTGTGCATAGCACCTTTGCCCGCCTCTAAAGGAGTGTGTGGGCGAATTTTAGAATTTTGCGTGAGGGCAAGCTACGTTAGTCTGTTAAAGCAATGGGAGTTATTTCAAGTAATGGGTTGCAAGATGTTTCAGCTTGCCACTGGACGGTCGTGGCAATCGCATAGCCATGCCAAGGGAGGTATTTTAATAAAATTAGACCCGAAGAGTGCGAAGGTTATCTCTGTGGTTGAAGACCTTAAATTTAGAATTTGGAATTTAGAATTTAGTGTGTCAGCTACTAATGTCCGCTTGTCTACGTTACTCGAAATCCTCCGTTAAATCAAAAAATTTTCATACTTTAGAAACTGCGCTAAACACCTGGCCAGGGTGCCGCAAATTTACCCTGCAACCCGGAGGTGAGGTTGCAGCTCCCCTCTCCGGCTGGGCAGCCGCCGCACAGAGGAAAGAGGTGTGAGAGGACAGTTAGATTGTTAGTAAAAGTATGAGTGTGGTTAGCATAGAGCCGCAGTGAAAGGTATCACTGCGGTGAAGAAATATAACCTTTTAACCTAACCTGATTTCAAAGCTAGCCTAACAATACCTATCCTTAGCCTACGATATACCATTTAAAGGTTAAACAACTATTGCTTAAATTTTGCAGTGGATCATCTATGACATGAATGGTTAATTTGAAAATAGGCAAGTCCTACTTTGGGGGTGCACCATGCACCCTCCATCATATATACTGGGAGGGGTGATTTATAGAAACTTCTCTAGCCCAGAGTCCTTTAGAAATGTAAAGAGTTTTTCGAGTAGCTCAGGATGGTCGTTACCGAGCAGAGTTTTTAGGTCTACAGGGATGTTTTGGATTCGGCAGTAATCTAGCATGGGTTGCCGATGGGCATTGTGCTGGGGACAATCGATGAGAATGTGATAGGGATTCTCCATTGCGTCGCAGGTACCACAGGTACCCGCGTTCCAATGGGCATTTAATTTTGTGTGTCCATTTCTGAGTCTGGTTAGAATAACCTCGCGCCGGCGACTCTTTTGGTTGGAACTGGGCCAGTAGCCGATGTGAGGCTTGATATAGAATAGGTGGGCGCTGTGGTTTGTGGTCCAGTTATTTTGAATTTGCTTCCGGATGCTGTCCTGGAGGAGAGCTTTGCTATCATCTCCAGACCACATTAAGGGTGCGATCTCTCTAAGTTCTAGGGACTTTTTTGCCTGCTCATCAGCCTTTTCATTCCCTTGAATTTTGCAGTGGCCCGGGATCCAAAGAAAAGAGACATCAGGGGTATCATCGATACCTTTCTGAATATCTGCTATAACGTGGTGGCTGGGGTTGACTACGTTACTGACGGCCTGCAGGACAGATTTAGAGTCTGAACAGATGACGGCTGAGTTGATATTTTGGGTTCTGATTATGGCTAATGCATCTAGGATGGCAACAGCCTCGGCTGTAAAGACAGAGCAGTTGTCCGTAAGTCTTTTCTGTAGGCAAATATTTTGCCCCCAGATGCCGAGGCCTATTTTTTCGCCTATTTTGGAGCCGTCTGTAAATATAAAAGTCTTGTCCACGTTACAAGATCGGAACTCTAGGAATTTCTGAAAGACTTCTTCCTCTGAGAAGTCCGTTTTACGGGAAGTGAAAAGATATTCAACTTTGGGCTCTTTCCGAGTCCAGAAGCGGGAGAGTGGGGGTTTGCCTATTGTTGCTGGCAGTGCAAGATTAAGGCTTTCCAGGGTTTTCGCTACTCTGTGTTTAAATGGGGGCCACTTCTGTAGAGTGGCTTTATTTGCTCGTCTGGGATGGGCGAAATATTGTTTTACCGGGTGGTTTTCGGTGGATTGGACCTTAATATAGTAAGAAATAAGCTGGGCGTCGCGTCTTGTCTGCAGTGGGCATAGCCCGCTATCATGAGGCGGGCTATGCCATTGAGAATTTTGAGGAGACGCTAACTGACTGGCTCTTGTGTAAGGCTGGTGAATTGGAAGGTTAGGCAAGAGAGCTTTAACTAATGGGAAGTTAACCTATATACAGCGTGGTGAGGGATTTTATCCTATCTGGAGTATCGGCTGAAATTTCCTCATTACAGTGGGCTGTTACAGCCACTAGAAGATTGCTGAGCGGAGGGGAGGCAGGGGGCCTCTTCAGGACCTATCACTAATCGGAGGGGAGGCAGGGGGGCCTCTTCAGGACCTATCAGGGACCTAGGTGGCTATTAGCCTCGAAAGGGTCCTAACTGGGACCTACGTTATTTTAAGGTAGTGTTTTATGGGCAGGTGCCGTGACACCTTTGCATAGACGCAGCCCGTGGAGGGTATGTGTGGGACCTCACTGCTAATTAGCGAGGGTGAAAGACAGTCTACTGGCCGTACGTTTAGGGATTTTGGCAATGAAGGACCGATAGGTCCAGTCAAAGCCCCTCGCCCAAGAACCAGAGGTTCAACAAGTGAGGTCACCCAGGCTAACCACCGCTCGGGTTTCAGGCCGAAGAGAGAAATGATAGTTGAGAACATAGTGTCGCCACCGGGAAAAAGTGCGGGGGCCAGCCAATCTTCAACCTGATGCTGCCAAAAAAACTTTCAACATCAGGACCAAAAACTGTTCGAATTTGGGCTCCTCGTTGCCTTCCGCAGCGGCTGGATATAAGAATGTCCAGCTTTCTCTCATTTTGACTGAGATCAGGAAATTTTTGGCCAAAAAGTGGGGGGGGGCCAGGCCCCCCCTGACCCCCCTTTTCCGACGCGTATGGTTGAGAAAGATGCGGGACGGCACTGAGGAAAAGGGGTACTAGGTGGCCGGAATCCTAGAAACCAACACCACCTAGTCCGATAGAGATAATATTTACAGGTCAGCTGTGGAAACAGCGATAGGCAGGGGCTGGTACCAGCAACAGCGCTCGGAGCAGGTGGTCACAGGAACTCCAGCAGCCGCCAACAGCAGTCGCAATAGGCAGCCGGGCGTCGGACGCCAGACAACCAGACCTGTCGGCAGAGCTCAGAACGTAGTGTTAGCGTCTCCGTGTAGGTCATGGACATGTTCTGAGGTTGTCATTTTTATTTTAGGTACCATAAAATCGTTGAATTTTCGGCTCAATCTCGCTGTTTGGAATACTGCTATGTCATCCACTCACAATGACGTCACTTTAAGGCCTTATATTTCACGCATTGGC
Source organism: Lepas anatifera (assembly GCA_034440635.1). Classification (NCBI taxonomy): domain Eukaryota; kingdom Metazoa; phylum Arthropoda; class Thecostraca; family Lepadidae; genus Lepas; species Lepas anatifera. Next base: position 595,195 of record JAOTON010000551.1, read on the forward strand.
AGAAGGTATATTTGGTTACGTCACGCAATAATACTACGCCAAAACTGAGGTTCATTGGCCTTTTTTTCGAACTTTCAGCTATCTTTGGATGATTTTGATATAACTTTTTGCCTTTACTAAATCTCTTCATTGACGTCACAGAACGGAACTTTTAAAATCTGGACGACAATCTAGATAGTAGTTGAGTCATTTTCATCAACCTTGACGGCCTCTAACGGGAAGTGGGAGTGGTGCAGGGGATTTGGTGCTGTCGATCCCGGGAAGTTTCGGATTAAATAGTCATGGTAAGTGTATTTTTAATCAAATGTGACAAAATTATAATCCTTCTGAGCTCATGCATTATTATGCATATTTATCGCTCTTTATTTGCGAACGGTGTCGTCTAGATTGTGCCGGCCGGCCTTAGCCTGTGCGCCACCCGTCGCAAATGCAGAATTTGAATTTTTAAGAGTCTAAGATTGTTATTTGTAGAAAGAATATGGATTCTTCCTTACATATTATCATGCTGTGAGTGTTTGCAAGTATAAAATTACAGAATTGCACATTTCTTGGGCATTGCTTTATGTAGTACTTTAACAGCTCCTGGATTTGCTATTGCACAGAGGTTTGGTTTCCATGGGTGAGATGCAATCATGATAGAGCTGAGAATCATGACATAGCAATCACAGTGTCCACAACACTAGTTTGGATGAGGATAAAGCTGTAATGGATAAAGTTTTCAATTTTGTCCACATTCATGGTGCACCAGTGACGTTTCCCTTTGCCTCATTCACTTTCCCTTCATCTAAATTTGCAAATGAAGCATAACCCTCTGCAGTATGACACCCCAGCTGCAAAAAAAGATATGGGACCATTTCAAAAGCAGAACAAACACTGACATTTGATATGCCATCTGCTTAAACCACGCCACTTATCGGATATATCCTTGTAAAAAAGCATAAAAAATAATAGTAGAAGCTCTAGGGCAGTAAAACACTTAAAGTTTACTCTCCTTCACCCTCTGGAGAAAATGAAACATTGCTATGCCAAATACTGCCAGATTTTGTTGGATACAGACCAACAAGTTTGGTATTGAACCACAGTTCCATTACCAAAAGCTGTATAAGTATGGTAATTGTTTTTGGATACACCATCCAATCATGATCAAAATTGTGCTTGGGACCTAGGTCAGAGTGATCTTGTTTTCATGGCCAAATAATGATCTGGATCAGACTGCCAATCAGGATGCACCTTGAAGTCAACTCAATGACCAATTCAATTCAATGGACTCAATGGACTCAATGACCATACTGCCATGTAAAGGAGAAAAATTATCTCCAATGTATGAGCAATGAGTATCCTTTTTTTCCTTTGCACTGCAGCCTGGGAGGTGGAACTAGGGAGGCACTGTGGCCCCCTTACATGAACAATTTTAGTATTGACCCCATAGCATTGACAACAAAAAATGTATTGAAAAGTGTGGTGCTCACCCTTAAATCTGAACCATCCACTGCCATACTGTCTATGACTTCAGGGTGTATCATTGTTGTCAGTTGGATCTTGATTACATTTTGGTCATGGAACCTAAGTCAGTGTGATATCAAAATTTAAAAGGGAAGGAATGTCAAGGTTGATATGGAAAAGGCAAAATGGTCAAAATTATGACCCAGAAGATCACTGCCAAGGTGTATATTTTCAACTACATTTGAAGACAATATTGGGGAAGGCAAAGTTCCAAAATGTAGAAGAGTTCTTAAAGAGCAAAACTTTGTCATATTTCTATCAGGAGTTACCAAAAGCCACCTGTTTCAGTCATTCAGAAACACTGGCTTAGTTTCCAAAACAAAAATGGTACCAGGATTAGATTGTAGATCATGATACATTGAGTCCATTGAGTGCTTTTTTCCTGGCACTATAGCCTGACCTGTGCCATAGTGCTGGGGATATAGCACTCCATGGAGTAGATGGACTAACACTAAGCAACTGGCAGATCTTGATTAAGTGGTTGGAGGGCTGGGTAGTCTGCTGAATTGGGTCATTTTGATAGTGACTTTGGGCATCTCTTTGGTAGGCTTTCTGGGTTAGGGTAGCTTGCTCATTGTCTTGGGCAATGGGAGAAATTGGGATAGGCCCAGAAATATCAACAGACAAAATGAAAACTAAAGGTTTGGTCAAGATGGCTGTGTACCTCCTCAACATGGCTATCATGTATATGAATCTACTCACAATGACAATACAAGCAAAATGACTTAAAAGAGACAGAGTTTATGTGTGGCCAGTAGTCCAAGTATATGTATACAGGTTTAAAAAGAAAACACCACTATTTCTTGCAAATTTATCGACCAGAGCCTGAAAGTGGCCTCTGATTAACTTGCAGAGGTCATAGGGAAAATTTTTAAATTTATCCTGGTTATTAGGCTAAGATTTCCTGATTTTACCTTAAAATGAAAGGCCATTGGCAATAGGAGGCCACTAAGGACTGTGGGACCTGATCTCAACGAGCTTGGTTGCATAATGCATAATAAACTGTATGTACTCAATCAGTGTTAAGAGCAATGAATCTGTGATCGAAACTATGACTGCCATGCTTGCTTTGGACATGTGTGATGGATGGTGCTTAGACGACAATGTCTGAGACTGCTTTGATGGTTAATGATCCTTGCTCTGAAAGCATTGTGATTTGTGATCGACGCAGCCTCCGGTTTTGCCAGTTTAAAGGGATAGGCCCCCGATTTGAAAATGCCAAATCTTAGCTGTGTCTACAGAAAAGGAAATCAAAAATGTAAAGAATGTTTGGCTTGTGTTACTATTCTCATCAATCATTCAAAATATACTCAGGATTCAGAAAGAATGTTGAAGATAGGTGACATCAAACTAACTTCAACTAATTGGGCTGTATCTTGACATAAACCAATTGGGTTGTATCTAAGCTGTCTTAGCAGGGTTCATGGTTCAAATCAATAACACTTTGGACCACCATAAAATACTCTGTGACTGCACAAGGAGTCATGACCCACCAATTGGAAACCACTAGCTATAGTGTTACCTGGTCTTGGACAAGAATGCTATCTGCATGAATAGTATCACACTGTCTTTCCAATCTCTGCTGCAACTTTTGATTCTAAAAATTTGGTGTCATCTCGTGTTTTTGTTTCCGACCAAAGTGTAAAACAATGAATGGCTTTCTGTGCAAGGATACTATCCAGAGGCCACCATTCTGCAGACATACTTTTGTTTCCGTAACAGCACGTTTGGGGCATATTTGGAGAGACATTTGGTGTGGTGGTGCTGTCCACGTATCGTTACACTCCCGCTGTGCACCGGCAGGCCTCAGGAGTGTCCGTATCCGACGCCTGTAAGACGGTGTTCGACGAGGTGAAGAAGGCCAAGAAGCACCGCTATGTGGTGTTCGTCATCAAAGACGATGTCTTGATCGACGTCGAGGCGATCGGGGATCGGGACGCCAGCTATGAGGACTTCGTGGCCGACATCCAGCGGGCAGGAAAGGGCATCTGCCGATACGGACTCTTCGACTACGAGTACTTGCACAACGTGCAGGGTGCCACAGAGGTAAGCGGTGGGAAAGTGTTGTGGCTCTGAAGTGATTTCATTCATTATTTGTAACTTCTATGTGTGCTTAAACGTGCTCTTTTTCGATTGCTTTGAGATTTGGGCCTTTTTAACATGGTTGATAAGGAGCTAGACATTTCCGACGTCCGTGACACGAAATTATAGCTGCTGCTGAAACGTTGTCAAGACCTCACGATCTACCAGGTAAACTCAGCTGCCGATATTCGCGTATTTGGTTAGCGAGTGTGACGTCACGGGGTAATTTTGCGAACGCGCCCGCCTCTGGCCATCCTAGCCAATCCTTGCGGCTCGGCAACAATGCAGCTTCGAGTATTTCCTGTTTTGCTGCGAAGCTAACTAATTCATTTTTAAATAGTACTCGAAATGTTTATTCAACACCAACCAAGATACAAAAGCAAGTGGCCGAGCAAATCCTGTGTCCCCCACGTACAGCCAAATTACGGCTTTTTGTCACTGCATAGAGAGCGACGAATTCAATTTGCCTAACAAGAACGAAAGTGTAGTGCAAACGATAGATGTCATTGTGGCATCCAAACTAAAAATGATTTAATGAAATTGATTATGGTAGGATGACTATTTGGGGCTGGAAAGGGGTAGGAATTTTGGCGCAATTTTGCGTGTCCAAGCATTTTGACATCTGGAGCGGTATGGTGGACATGACCAAACTGTGCTTCGATTCTCCACTCATGCATGGGTGAAACATGGGTGGGTGGGTCGGTGGGTGGGTGGGTGAACCCATTCTCCACTTATGGGGAACAGTGATGCTATGGTTTTTTACGAGGGGGGATAGGATGCTGCATGTGATTTAGGTTGCGACCATTAAAAACAGGATCGGCCACGCGTACAACTCGACTGGTGCTGCGCATAAACGTGAGAAACTCGGTGACAGTGTACGGGCCGTAGTTGAGAAGTATGTCGGTACCTTCACTGACTGGCACAAGGGTGCCAGGGAGCTCGTTTTTTATGAGCGCTTCTGAATAGTCACATTATTATCGGAATATCACCGAATTTCGTATCTGGGTCGATCCAGCCGAGTCGAATTTATGTAACTTCATGCTATTTCAACTTGATTCAATTTCATGCAGACTTGATGTGAATCTGAACATTGTGACGTCACAAAGCCGAGGTCGTGACTTGCATCCCGATGAAGTGACCCGGCCATACTTACACAAAGCCGGACGTATCGTTACAGTTCCGTGACTGTGTGCACTCTATAGGGTTAAAAGCGCTGCGGGT